>CM054180.1:16112500-17312500 GCA_028829895.1 Sinotaia quadrata
TTGATTCTACAGAGTGTATGATGTTATTTCTACTTGGTATGAATTTGTCAGTCAACACAGAACAAGAGAGGATTAGAGGAAAGCAATGTTTCAATGGAGGAAGGTAATGGTTAACAAACCTTGCTTGTGTTCTAAAAAGGTCATCAGTTTGAAAAATAAGAGTTAATTGGAAAAAGTTCTTCATTTAGGAATTAAATTAATATCTTCCCATTTGCTTTTATGTAACGCAAAAAAATGATTGTGCAGAACAGTTTCATATTTGCTTTTTCAGTGCATATTTTTAATTATAAAATTCAGAAATTTGGATATTTATGACAGAGGTAATTTATTCTCGAAATTATGTTTTCAAATCATTGTTTTTAAGAAGAATATATCATATTTTCAATCTTAAAGACTGTACAGCTTTCTAAATACAATTTACATTTATCAAAGATATTCTTACACACTCAGTCATACGATTTGCCAACACTAGCTCTGTGCCAACACTAGCTCTGTGCCAACACTAGCTCTGTGCCAACATTAGCTCTGCGTACTGATGATAACTGTACATTGCACTGTATATTGCTCACAAAATTGAAATTGAGAACAATTCAACCATTAGCCATGCACTATCAAGCTTTCTATATTCGACATTATTGAGATTGTTATCATTATTGCCTCGGTCGTCGAATTTTGCCTTAAATAATAAAAGAAAGCACCATCAAAATAGAATGACACTGTGACCTTTGATTTCGTGAACTGGTTGCATAACACCTAACTTTAAGAAAAACAGAATCAATTTACTGAACAACAATATGCTCTTTGTGATGTGATGTGTGTTTAAGTATACTTTATTTTTTATTTTTTAAGAAAAACAAATATTTGTATCTACATAAGTTTTATCATTTTTTCTTTTTTGGGGGGCAGGGGCATAATTACTTTTACTATGTTTGTCTTTTATTGTCGAAACGTGTCTGTGTTTTTTTCTGACTATCATTCTTTATTCCTTACTTAATTTTATTTCTTTGTATTGTAAGCTATTTCCTGTTTTCATATTTGTTTCATTTATGTTTAAGTAGCTATAGTTTTCTTTTCTCTATCATTATTTGTGTGTGTGTGTGTGTGTGTGTGTGTGCGCGCGCGCGCGTGCTTGTGTGTTGGTGAGTGCATATGTGGGCGTCTAAAGTAGTGCTGGGTGTAGCACTATTTACTGCTATTCTATTATTTACTTATGTTTATCTTATACCTAGTATTTTTATCTTCTTTTCCTTTATTGTAACATATTCATTCTGTCAGCTATTATTTCTTTTCCCGTCTCTATGCATGTTTCTGGCTGCCCTTATTCATTTATTCTTTCTCTCAATAAGTGCATTGTTACTTTTCTCTATCTATTTATTTTTCTGCACTAGATATACCTTCACGTAAATCAAGGAATTGGAATGACGTCAACATTTTCTCCCGCGTTCACAGTAACATTCTTTTGACAAAATGTAACTGATATACCATTCGTGCCCTCAATCATTGCAAGAGCTCTGCACTTTTGTCCACAATAAATATGTTAGCTTTCCTTAGGTTAACTTTATCATCTCGTGGCGCGTTCTGTATAACGTGTCTGATACTGAAATTATGCGTACGGTATGATGTTAACGGCTGTGAAATTCGCACTACAACGAGAATTCCCACAATCGAGTTTTCACAGACAGGAACGCTGACCATTGGAATCATTGCGTCACTGCACGAATACGAGGCGAAGGTCCTATGCAGCTCAAAGATCAAGCACTTGTCATCGTTGCAAATGATAGAATCGATAGTCTTCGCCATCAACGAGATCAATGCCAAGAGATTGGTACATCCCAACGTAACGCTTGGATTTAAAATCGTTGACGATTGCTCAAATGGCATAACGGCAATGGCAAAGGCCTTGCATTTAATGCATAATTGCTCACATTCTCCCACATCACAGAAAAACGATGTTGTTGCTGTTATTTTAACGGATTCCAGTCCCATAACGCTGAGGATTGCAGCTTTATTTTCCTCTCTCAAAGTTCCACAAATCAGCTTCAGGGCAAGCGCCATTACTCTGGACGAGCAGAGGAAATATTCCTACTTTTTCCGAACCATTCCAAATAGCGCCATGCAAGTAAGAACTCTTTTTAAATCTCTGTTGCTTTTATTGTATTTAGATTTATTCCAGTATGTCAATGTTTATAATATATATATAATTATGCCTATTTCAATAGTTTTCTCCTGAGGTTCATTAATTTAAAATATTCATTTGCTCTCTAATGCAACAATTCAAGAATATCTATAGCATAACTATTTTATCTTAACACAATTTATGTATTTATGTTATGGCTTCATAAGCATTTACCAACGGTAGCAAGGTATTTGCAGTGGAGTTTCTTTTCATGCCCTGAATTTTGAACAATGATGACCTAATATAGAATTTATAATTACTTACCGTTATCAATGTCTACTATTCAATGTACACTAATCAACGTTTGTAACATTTAATAAATGAACGAATTTTTAAAATTTAAATTATTTTTTTAATTTAAAACCTATTTTGGAAGAGAAATATTAACAAAAATTGCCTAATAATGTTACATCAATTTAATCGATTTAGCTATAAGATCGGATTTTTAAAAATCGAATTAGATCAAAAACCTGATCTGATTAAAAAAAAAAAAACGGATGTCATTTTAGCAGTGCAAAATTATCCTAAATCATTTGAAAAATCTTAGACAACTTTTTTTTTGTGACGCAGTGTTATTGCCATATTTATTATTATTATTGTTGTTATCATCATCGTCGTCGTCGTCGTCGTTGTCACCGTTATTACAACCATTGTCATAATTTCTGTTGCTTGCCACTTGAGTTGCGATTCATGGTTACAAAATTTTACCAGTACTGTGGGAAATCCTCGGATTGACAGAGTACGTGAGCACTTACTGTCAGTAGCGGATTGACAGAGTACGTGAACACTTACTGTCAGTAGCGGATTGACAGAGTACGTGAACACTTACTGTCAGTAGCGGATTGACAGAGTACGTGAACACTTACTGTCAGTAGCGGATTGACAGAGTACGTGAACACTTACTGTCAGTAGCGGATTGACAGAGTACGTGAACACTTACTGTCAGTAGCGGATTGACAGAGTACGTGAACACTTACTGTCAGTAGCGGATTGACAGAGTACGTGAGCACTTACTATCAGTAGCGGATTGACAGAGTACGTGAGCACTTAGTAGCGGATTGACAGAGTACGTGAGCACTTACTGTCAGTAGCGGATTGACAGAGTACGTGAGTACCTACTGTCAGTAGCGGATTGACAGAGTACGTGAGCACTTACTGTCAGTAGCGGATTGACAGAGTACGTGAGCACTTACTGTCAGTAGCAGATTGTATCTATGGTTTCTGTAATAGCAGTACAAGATATTGCATAATAATTTTTAAATCTCGTAAATGAAATATGCATGTTTCTTTTTGAGATTACTAGTCAATATTTGGTCAAAACGAAAATTGAATTGACAGTTCAATATTACATTAGATTACATTCTCTTACAATTTGTATGACACATGTAAGATTCATTATATCATTGTCCTTACTATTGATTCTGAAATATATAAATTATATTTAATTTCAGGTGCAAGTAATTGTCGACATTCTGCTCAAGTTTCAATGGTCGTATGTGTCCATTGTCTACGTGGACAATATCTATGGAAATCTGCTATTCGAGGGAATCGGAAAACTACTTAGCCAAATCGGCTATTGTTTTGCGGTAGTACGAAAGATTCATCCTGAGTCTAAACAATCCACATATGTCGAAGCAGCGACGGCTCTTTCAGCAGATCCTAACGCTACTGTAGTTATAGTCGCGCTGTCGATGAATGAAGCCAAACAACTGTTTAAAGTATTCGCCGACAACTGGAGAGGCAACCGGACGTGGATAGCCGCAGAGACTATCGGGCCTAAAGTTGATGAATTAATTGATGTTAAACACGTTGTTTCCGGAATGTTGGCCGTAACTTATGATTCTTGTCATGTACCAAGATTCGACCATTTTTTCAAATATCTCAATATCAAAAACGGTTCTAGAAATCCTTGGTTTAGGAAATTCTTCCATTCAGCGTTCGACTTCAGATTGCATCAAAATGTATCATCTTTCATGCAGCATGTTCCCATTATGCAATCGCCACATTACAAACCCGAAAAGATAATCTCAAGGTCAATAGATGCTGTGTATGCAATTGCGTATTCACTAAAAGCTGTTCTTGAAGAGTGCTCTAACGTAACGGCGTCGCCTCATCAGTGTGTGGACGGCACTAAACTGCGTGACGCTTTAAGTAAGGTGAACTTCCAAGGGGAGTTAGTGAACATCAATTTCAACTTGAACGGATCTGGCAACAACAACTACAAGATAAATAATATTTACATCGAGAACGGAGAACTAATTGAGAGAAAAGTGGGCTTGTGGAACACGAGTCTCAGGAGTTTTACTTTCTTTGATATGGTCAGTACTTCAGGTTTTTTTTCCTCCAACGTTGTAAATAAATAAATGCAAATTAAAAGAAAAATAAGCAGTCATGCATATTTCCTCCGCTTTAAAAATACTTTAATCTGAAGATGTAAAGATTTGATAAAGGAATATAGTAATAGGAAAAGAACAGTTAGGGTAATTATTTTTCCTAACGCGCTTCTCTCTGAAATAGGTACTGAGGTCAGAAACTCTACTTGATGCTCACAAATTAATTTAATATAAATTGCTATATTTCCTTACAGTAAACTTGCAATTTACTCATCGTATGCTTTACGATTACCTAGACCCTTTTGCTATGGTTTCAGTCAGATATAGTGTAAATATTTTTTTGTAAATTTTATTGACGTGATCTTTATACAGTCATTAACGCTATCATTGCAAATACATTGCTCAGATTAGAGTGTACTTGTCTCGTCTGTGCTGCTGTTTCGCAGATAGACATTACTACGTAACATTTAGCAATAACATTAAAATCTCTCAATTTCATTCTCTATTTCAAAGTCACATGACTTCAGCCAAACAACTGTATTAATCGATGAGACACGTTGAAAATGACAAAATTTGTGAACTTCTATAAATAACAGTCAGATGACATCTGCAACTTTTGTTTATTAACTTTATTAACCTGTGCATCTATAAAGAAAAGAATTGAAAAAATAGTGCAGCTAAATAAAACCTGGCAGGCAGGCAAACAAACTGGCAGATGGGTGCCTGTTTAGATAGATAGACAGACAGACAGATAGATAGATTGATTGATTGATAGAGATAAATTAGTGCATGTACAAGAATACATATATTTACAAATATGTGTGTGTGTGTATGTGTGTGTGTGTGTGTGTGTGTGTAGGTGTGTGTGTGTGTGTGTGTGTAGGTAGGTGTGTGTGTGTGTGTGTGTGTAGGTAGGTGTGTGTGTGTGTGTGTGTGTGTAGGTGTGTGCATGAGTTTAATGAGTAGGAATGTCAGTATAAATCACCCATACTAAAACATAAGAAACACTTGACCTTGTGTATCTAAGTAACATTCCTTATCGAAACTTTTACAATATTTACAAATTATAAATATCTTATATAAATTATGGGCAGTCGTTATCCGCACTACCACAACCCCACATTTTTTCTTTTTGCAGGACAATGTGATATGGAGCTGGACCTTGAGTAAGTTAAACGTCACGAAAAAAAGGTGGAAAATGCACCCAGTTTCTATGTGCAGCAAACCATGTCCAGCTGGATTCACGCGAGTCTACAAGGACCGGTGCTGTTGGAAGTGTTTTCCTTGTCAGAAAAATGAACGTACTATTATCGTTAAGAATATGCATTTTTGCGACATTTGTCCTACAGTTTACAATTTTACCTGGCCGGACAAATACACGCGAAGAAAGTGTCTGCCAATTCTTGCCACTTTTGACGACCTGTCTGGGTGGGTCGGACCGTGTCTGTTTTCCTTCAACATCCTGGTCTTGTTAAGCGCATTAATCGTTGCAATACTTTACGTTATTAATCGAAACCGTCGCATAATTAAAGCCAGCAGTCGCGAAATTTCACTTATGATGTTGGGCGGTCACGTGATTGTGTGTCTCTGTGCAACGACCCACTTCATTAGGCCGTATATAGTCACGTGTGCACTGAAACATTTTTGGCTTCCTATGTCCTTTTCTGTAACATATGGACCCCTGCTTGTGAAAACTAATCGCATCTACAGAATCTTCATCACGAAGCAGATGACGACTGAAAGGCCACCTCTTATTAGTTCTCAAGCACAGATTTTCCTAGTCCTAATAATCATTGGAATTCAAGTAAGTGCTTACAATGTCGTCTTAATATAATTTGTGCTTGGCTCTTTCTCAAGGGGTGCACCTTCAACTTGATGGCAAACTGATAAAGAAGTATAAAATAAAATTTGTACTGCAGTGAATACGTATAAGAAACTAATTCTTTTCAGAAGTAGTCACGATTTATTTCTGGATGTAAACATGACAACGTGACGTATGACGATTAACTGATTTATTTACGACTTTGCTTCAGCTGTATGCTAGTGTTTGTTAAGGTGACTCAAAGCCTTACAATGCCTTAAGTTATTTTATTTTTTACAAGCACAAAATCTATCTATCTATCTATCTATCTATCTATCTATCTATCTATCTATCTATCTATCTATCTATCTATCTATCTATCTATCTATCTATCTATCTATCTATCTATCTATCTGCTTGTCTGTCTGTCTGTCTATCTATCTATCTATCTTTCCATCTATATCTATCTATCTACCTACCTACCTATCTACCTATCTATTTACCTCTCTCTCTCTTTCTCTCTCTCTCTCTCTCTCTCTCTCTCTCTCTCTCTTTCTTGGAACAATGAGAATGTTACTTGGAGTGACTAAAACATGTATGCATGGTATATATTTCATCTCAAGTATTCTTATTCTGTAAACATGCACATAATATAAACATGATGATCCATACATATCTTGTAAAAGTAAATATTCCATAACGAAATTATACTGCATGTATCTATTAAAAGAAAGTTTATATTCAGGTGAAAAACAATTACAAAACAAGGGATACATGCGTGAAAAACAATAGAACATTTTTAATATGTGCAAACCACGTTTACACATTGCCCTTCATCTGACTCTCTTTTTTCAGATTATGTTGTCAGGCCTGGACCTTGTGCTCTTCCCACCAAGAGTGACCTTCATTATGCCTTCAATTTATGAAAAATACGTGGAGCAAGTGTGTTCAATTAGAAGGAATAGCTATTATTTGTCCTTGTTCTATATATTTCTTCTCATTATTGGATGTGTCGTTCACGCGTATAATGTCCGCAACTTGCCGACGAATTACAACGAAGCCAAGTTCATTATTATATCCATGTACTGCTTTGGCATACTGTGGATTGGCGTCATTACTGGCTTCTTTACGTCAGAATCTCGTATTATACAGAACAGATGGCTCATTGCTTTCATGCTTACAAACATGTTAGTTTCTCAGGCATTCCTGTTATATCCAAAATTGTTCGCTATTTATCATGACAATATTGGTACGACCACTAGTTTTAAGAATAGGTCATTATTTTCAGAATTTGCCTCGTTAAGACCACCTTCTCATAGGTAGAGTGAAAATGTCCAGAAGAAAGAGTGGAGGTAGGTAAATATTCACTTGCCATTGTTTACTGAAAGTCATGAGAATAATTGTTTCTCTTAAGCTTTAAATTTATTGTTTGTTAATAATACACATGTTTTAACTTTAGTGCTTTTGATTAGTATTATGAGCAGGAAAGAACTTATAAACGTGAATGTAACTTCATGCTATCGAGTCATTATTAAATCATGCTGCCTGTAAGTGAACACATAACTAAAATAAAACTACAACATTTATTCTCAATAGTGTGATGTTTAACTATAACTAGATTTTAAGCATATGTATATATGAATGTGCTTTTGGTGGCTTCGGAGTGTGAAACTGTGTCCTACAAACTGCATCATTGTCGAACTGATTAGAGAGTTGTTTTAAATTAAGATAATTATCATTATTACGTCGGCAAACACTACATCGCTGACTAGACTCTTAATCATTGCTTCCAAGTCAAAGCAAATGCTGGTGACAACATTCTTCCTGCATATACAATACTATATATAAGAAAACTTCTTACTAAAGGAGAAGACAAATCCGTCTTTAATCTGTATTTAGCGAGCCCCCTTCCACCCACTTTCTTCTCCTATATATGTCAATATAGTAGTTGTAAGAGTACATAAAGTCATGGGCTGTTATTAGTGTTAAAACCAAAATTTATAATTTATAGTTCAGATGATTAATGTTGTGAAAGGTCGTTAAATAACCTTACATATAACAGCCACATTCAATTGATGATACAGGTACCAAACTATGATAATTATAATTTATGGGTCGACAACTTTGTATTTTGTGATTAATTTTGGCTCATTTACCCGCATTTACAGATAAACTTTGACATAATTTGAACAGATAATTATGAACAATGAAGATAACTTTGTTAGGTTTGATTCACCTAGCCTACTCAAAAATAGAATCTGCACTTACATTTAACAATGCTACACTAACGGAGACAAGAAATGGTAACGGCTAACAATTAAATTTAATATAAAGAAAAAATGGGATAAATAATAATACAAACTAGATGATGAATGTTACAATTGTCTCATATGTGGGATTTGTTTACTATACTGCTATAGTATTAATTATTAAGATTTTTTTAAATTTAGAAGTTTTACATCAATGAAAATAACAGCCCTATGTCGTGTTGTACTCGTCCTAGCACCTTATTACGTCATGTTGCTGTAATCTGGTTGTCTACGTAACATAATGGCAAAAAATGCTACTTAACATTTCCTCTATGACTAGCGAATATTATTTCCTTCTCTTAATTAACTGACATTTGTTCATTCAAAACACGGCACCCTCCAGGCACTCTCAGTTAATGGTTGTCGAGAGAATTAACTAAGGTGTTGAGAAAGATAGCAATAATATAATGACAAAAATAGCAAAATAAAAATTAAATGTTGTAATGAGCCAAAAATGGACATGTGCGATAATCCTCACTCTGCTTCCCATTATACAGTTTGTAAATAAAGTTCAACTGTCAGTGGTTGTGGGCCTTTTCTCTTTGACTCATCTGACGTCGACGGTTGATAGACTAGAATGACGTAGTCACAGGGTATCATACCCACATTTTATTCTGAGTCAAGAGTTCCTCTAAATGAATAGTTTTGCTTTTACCCTTTGGTGTCAGGCTACAAATCAATCAACTGTATTCCTGAACCAAGAATTTGGAGCGCAGATCAAATAATACAGCTAGATTCTTTGTAGTCTAATTTTATATTCTGGTATTTAAAAATATTTGTTGCAACAGAGATAGCTATACCACCGCTCTTAGAACATCACTACTTCCAAATCAATGATAATTACATATATGTAGAGAGGGATTCTGTATTATTGTTACATGAAATCAATGATAATTAATGTAGAGAGGGATTCTGTATTATTGTTACATGAAATCAATGATAATTACATGTATGTAGAGAGAGATTATGTATAATTAATGCATGAAATCAATGATAATTACATGTATGTAGAGAGAGATTATGTATTATTATTGCATGAAATCAATGATAATTACATGTATGGAGAGAGAGATTATGTTATGTATTATTATTGCATGAAATCAATGATAATTACATGTATGGAGAGAGAGATTATGTTATGTATTATTATTGCATGAAATCAATGATAATTACATGTATCGAGAGAGAGATTATGTTATGTATTATTATTGCATGAAATCAATAATAATTAATGTAGAGAGAGATTCTGTATTATTGTTGCATGAAATCAATGATAATTAATGTAGAGAGAGATTCTGTATTATTGTTGCATGAAATCAATGATAATTAATGTAGAGAGATATTCTGTATTATTATTGCATGAAATTAAACGATTGGTATTATTAGTCAAAAGAATTTTCCATTATTATAGATTATTTCGTCCATTAACATCACCACTTGTCATACAAACACAGCAATCATATTGATTTTCCAAACCAACAATCAAGTCATAATTAAAATTGCTGGTAGTAATACTCCACTCTACTATTTCTTTACATCAGGGGTGCACTAACTGCGTCCCGCGGGCTGCATGCGGCCTGAGACAGGGCTTTGTGCGGCCCCCGGAGGACTTTAGGATGTTACCATTATTACGAATTTAGAACACATTATTTCATTATTTGTGTGGGGTTTTTTCTGACTTGCGGCCCTCCACGCACTATCAATGAGAAATTTTGCCCTCTTGCCTAAAAGGTTTGTGCTCCCCTGCTTTACATGCATGTTTAAAAAATACACTATTCTCAGAATTAGAGTTTCACAATTTACAAATGAAAACATGTCATTCTACAAAGGGTTTCCTTTTCGATTTACATCATTGTGAGTTCCGGTCGTAATTCGAATGACCGGGACGTATATTGTCACCGGAGAGCCATTGCGAACCACAGAATGAAAAACAAGGAAGTGTTTTCGGCTTTCATATTCTCATATAGATTTTTGTAAAAAACTTGCTTTAAACGGCCGATTTTTAAAATAATTTATAATTTTAATTCACGTGTAGTCAGGATGACGCTTCGTTAAGAAGCAAAATATTAACGACTCTCTTTATTACGATGAAGTGTTATTCGTACAAAGTGATCCTGTAATTTTATAAGACACAATACCAAAATCGACAATTCAGTGAAATATTCCGTCTCTTTCTAATGTTAGAATCTTGATTCTTGTTACTTTCTATTTATCCTTATGTATCACTCCCAAGTACTCTCTCTCTCTCTCTCTCTCTCTCTCTCTCTCTCTCTCATTCTTTCCCACCCTCTCTCCCTCTTTATCTCTTGCTTACCACATTTGTTATCGTCTTATTTCATATCAAATATGACATCTTATTATCGTATTGGCACTCACGCGTCATATCAACTTGACGTAGAAGTCTTGTATTTTTTAGCGTAAGAAGAGTCAACTGTTGTACACGTCAAATGATTACATTTTACTAACGGTGCTTTAATTAACAGATTTTAACGTGAATTTGCGCACAATGCTGCACTGCTGTCAATCACTGGACTAAACCAGATTTTTGTTCTGGAAGGTAATGGTTTACAGTTCTTTGTAAAATAATAAGAGAGGTATCGTGATTCAGAAGCATGTTACGCAATTCAATTAGACGTGAACACTTAAAAAAAGAACAACAATATAATAATGCAAATATTATTAAGAATGATTATTATGACGATGTACTGATGATGATGATCATCATCATCGTTCTTGATAAGCATAAAAATAAATCTGCTATTTGCATTTTAACACTTCCTCCAACAAACGAGCATGTTAGAAAAGAAACTGAACTGAAAAGAATATTTATATGTCACATTAGTTCATCTTGCATGAAGAAGTAATGTATTACTAATGACTGTAGAATTAAATCATATTTTTTATAAAGCATGTTTGTTTGTTTTTTCGACATGCACGTGTACATTTTACTACAAACTGCTCAAATATCTTTATAAATAATACAAATAAATAGCAATATTCATACATTTTATATTAAAGGTTCTGGCAACTTAACATGTTTACCTCTTTGCAATTGATTTCTGTTGTGTGTTAATTAAATTATTTAATTATTTCTCAAGAATTACTATTTTTTCTGTGAACATTTGTTTGTACCAATACATTCTTCTATCATTTTTATTCTGTTGCAAACTTTCCCTTGTCTGATTTTGTTTCTCTCTATTAGAGTAAGTGTTCCTTTTTATTTTATTTTGGATATTGTATATTGCTAGTATGTGTTTACCGTATAATGTTATTGGTATTTCTCTATATAACATTAATCGTCCCTCTTTATTTTACTTTTATTTTACATTGTGCTGGTTTGTGTTTATCTTATTATTTTTCGGTGTGTGTGTGTGTGTGTGTGTGTGTGTGTGTGTGTGTGTGTGTGTGTGTGCATCGGAATATATTATCTATTATGTAGTATTTTATCTATTTTTAGTTGGGTGTGTTTTTTTCTGATCATTATGTGTTCGTTTGTTTTTTGGCTGGTTGGTTTCCCTTTCTGAATTATTGCTGAGTATACTTATTTACTTCTTCTGTCTATCATAGTTTGCACTTTTTAGAAATGTGAATGCATCATTTCTCTCCTTAATTTTTACTTCTAGCATTTATGCCTCTATAGTTTTCTTTTATAATCTCTTGCTTGTGTTTGTCAATGTTATATAGAAATCAACCATTACATTTATTTTTCTGTTCTAAGCTATTTTCTGCTTTTCTCAATGTTATGTCGTCTATTATTATTTCTTTTATTTACAACTATTTACTGTTTTGATTATCATTATTGGTTTCGCTTTGCAGCATTATATTTTTCTCTTTCTAGATATGACGTTATCTGAACCACAGAAAGGCGGAAAGCGCGTCAAATATTTTTCGTAACACACGTGATCTGTTGCTGACAATCAGAAAAATCCATCCGCACAGTTGTTCCGTTACATTCGTTTTCAGTAAAAGTGTCGAATATATTTAATGTCCAGAGTAATTGTGGGAAGGACACAGCAGTTTTTGCCTACCATGTATTTACCAGATTTCACTCGTTTAACTGTAAAGTCTCCTGGACTTCTTTCTGTTGTGTGGCTGATATTTCAAATCTGGCTGCAATACGGTGCTGATGGCTGCAAATTTCGCAGCATACCCTCGATTCCTAAAATCAAATATTCACAGTCTGGCACGCTGAACATTGGAATCATCATGTCAGTACACGAGTATGAACCGGGTACCAAGTGTGGTACAGTGCTGAGACCACTGGGGGTGTTGCAACGGATGGAATCTATGGTGTTCGCCATCAATGAAATCAACACTAAGAAAATGGTGCAGCACAATGTAACGCTTGGCTTTACCATCGTTGACGATTGCTCAAACAGCATTACAGCTCTCGATAAGACATTAGATATTTTAGATTGTTTAAATACGTATTCAGAAGGTGAACAGGACAAGGTTGTTGCTGTGATTGGGGCTGATTCCAGTGAAATAAGTTTAAAGATCGCATATTTCTTAAAGCTTGCCGAAGTTCCACAACTCAGCTTTGGCGCAACCTACCCAATACTAGATAATAAAAACATATTTTCATACTTTTTTCGAACTGCACCCTCTGATGTCATGCAAGTAAGGTCAATTTAATTTCTCCTTTTAGTTTAACATGTTTCAAAATTTCAATTGTATTTCATTCTCCCTGTAAAAGACCTCCCCTATACAATTTTGTCTATTTTTATTTCATTGGCAATTATTCAAGTATAATAGAAATCATTTCTTTCGCATTTAGTTAAATGCTATCACAAAAGTAATACTAATCGTTCTTGAGTGCATGTTGACAAGAGAAAGTTTATGAAAAGTGTGAGCTCTTCTGATTATTAACAGTTTGTGAGGTGAGTTTCCTTCACTACAGTACATAGTTCTAGTACACCATAGTCTTGCAGAGGACATCTTCTTACGTGGCGTATCTGTGAGAAGTCTGGTGACTGAAATCTTGCGTGGCGTGTCTGTCAAAAGTTTGGTGACTGAAATCTTGCGTGGCGTGTCAGTCAGAAGTTGGGTGACTGAAATCTTGCGTGGCGTCTGTCAGAAGTTTGGTGACTGAAATCTTGCGTGGCGTGTCAGTCAGAAGTTTGGTGACTGAAATCTTGCGTGGCGTCTGTCAGAAGTTTGGTGACTGAAATCTTGCGTGGCGTGTCTGTCAGAAGTTTGGTGACTGTGAATTCTTGCGTGGCGTCTCTCAGAAGTTTGGTGACTTGAGATCTTGCTTTAGTATCAGTAGAACGGTAAGCAAAATACTTGCACTTGTCTAAATGCAGTATTCATGTAGCAAGATAATTTTAAATAATGTTTACAGCAAATATATAGGGCTGATCTATAGCAAAGTCACATAACTGATCTATAGCAAAGTCACATGACTGATCTGTAGCAATGGCATGATTCTGTAATATCGATGAAAGGAGTTGTAACTGTCGATAATATAGTAGAAGTAAAGGGCTTGTGCACTAATATATAGCAAAGATATATACAACATAGTCGGACTTTTCAATGCAGTAAAGGGTTTGAAAACAGTGCTGCAGAGTATCATTATTTCTAAACCTAATTGTTATATAAACTTTTAAATGTCAAAGTGACCCGACGTTGCGCGCTGCTTGTGCTGATATTTTCAAGAGTCAAAGGTGTTGTTAACGACTTCGGGTAAATAATGTGACAGTGTTTGCTGAAGTAATCTAAACCAGTTTTAGATGGTTAAGATTTATAAGAACGAGACCAGCCAAAGGGCGGAGATCAAAGTTTACCTGTTGAAAATAATTTATTTATTTTCTAATCACTTTGGAAATGGTGGGGCAGGGTTCGGTCGTGAAAGGTGGCTGTTAGCTTAATGGGAAGAAGAAACCTTTTTCGTTTTCACCAGTTTCCTTTTTAATAAAGATCTACGACCAAGGTAGATGCAAGAAATATCTATCTCCAGTAAGTGTAAGGATACCCAGCAATATGTTGATGTTTTGTGGCGAAGTATGCTCAACTACATCGTGGAATTTCTTGTACAAGAAAGAATGGAAATAGATACAGTGTTGTTCAGCTTGAGGGAACTAATACAGTGTTGTTCAGCTTGAGGGAACTAATACAACGAAGGAGCTCCTAAGTTAGTCTCGAAAGAATAGCAGCTCATCGGTGTTTCATAACTAGGATATGTACAAACTATTATCACTTATCTCTAATAACTCCATTTTTGTTATCTGATAAGAACTCTCGTGTGATTTATATTGTTGTTCAATTATGTGTTAGGACCTAAGACTCTACATGCATTGAAATTATTCGAATGTAGCTTGTGGAAATATTGATGTCAAGTAATATTTTCATTGTATTTGGTAACAGTATATTTGATTGGTTTTTTAAAAAGTAAATTTATTGTTAAATCTATTGACCTTCTTACACATATCGATAACCATATGTTGAAAAGATAGTGAAGGAATGGGGCTCGTTAATATAGATTAAAAGACGATTTATCTTGTTTTTTTAGTAAGATGTTTTCTACCTACGGAAATATTGTGTGACAGTAAATGTTTGTCTTTATGTTGTGGAAGAGAGAAAACATTTACAGGATATGCAAAGTGAGAGAGACGAGTGGTGTCTTCTGGAGAATTATTAATAACAAAAATAACATTTTCATCACTTGTAATTAGTTATGGGTAATTAATGAATTATTAATAATAATAATAACCATTGACTAAGGTGGATAAGGCATCACACACAATATACACACAGTACGCGTCCAATCTAGGAGAGAGACGTGTGAAGGGCAAACCAGCCTAGGTAAGGTTATAGCAATAAGCACAAGAATTGATATGGTTGGTTTTAATCTTGCAGAACTTAGTGCTATTGCTCATTGATGAGACATTGTGACTCGACGACTGTTTCTAGTCTACATTTATAAACCTCTTTTCCAGTTGGGTTTAGGGCGGGGAATGAAATTCTCTACTGCATGTAAACTCCTTAAACGCAACACATTGGCTAGTCTCGTTCTCATAAATCATAATCATTGGATAATAAAAATCCTTCACTCAGTTTGCACTAGGTCAGCAATTCTAGAATATTCTTGCCTTAGGCTGTTTACTTCAGACTCTTACACTTTCAAAGTAACACCATTAGGAGTACCAAAGATCGGGTCACTCTGACAATTTAACAATTTAGCAACTTGAATAACAATTAAAATTAAAAATAGGGAGGGAGCAAATCTACTTTGTAATACCAGTACTATCATTTATAGATTATTAACATACAAAAAATAACTTTCTCTGCAATTCGCGACAACAATCAAAAGACGTTATTCTACACTATTAAATATGCGAAACTGAAAAAAATAGCAGAATATTAATTTTTAAAAGTTAACAATATTTCAAAACAAACTACATTCTTTTTCATTACAAGCATTTCACCCTAAAACTAGTTTCGTTACAAGTTTAGTCAAATACAAAACTACTTCTGTCACTTCCCATGAAAAACGTATCTTGCAATTCTTGCGGACAGTGTGAACTGGCAGATTTGCAACATAATGTGTCACGTGACAAATTCGATGGAGGCACATAAAAAAATCCCACTGAAGCATACACAATTACAGATCCTAAATATAGTGCCAATTATTATGTTAATAAATACTTAATTAACCCTATGCCTCTGCAACAAATAAAAGATAGACATGTGTTAACAAAATAATATTTCCTTCAAAAAATCTTAATCATTCACACCATGCGGAAATGTTTTAACTTTTCTAGCCAAGTATATGTCTTTAGGTTCTTTTAACAACCCGTACAGAACACGAGGTACTCGAAACATTGTGTAATATATAACCAAGAGTTCGTTTGTAACGAGTACATTGTGTAACATCTAATTAAGAGTTCATTTGTAACGAGTACTTTAAATAACATCTAACCAAGTGTTCGTGTGTAACGAGTACTTTATGTAACATCTAACCAAGAGTTCGTTTGTAACGAGTACATTGTGTAACATCTAACCAAGAGTTCTTTTGTAAGGATGACATTATTTAACATCTAACTAAGAGCTCGTTTGTAACGAGTACAATTTTATAATTCTGCACCCTAGTTTTCTCAGTCCAGAAACCATGCCCATCTCTATGTTGACTAACCCTTTTACAATCGAATTTACGAATACACCTAGTTATTTAATACTTAAGGCTTTCTCACATTTTCTACAATCACATTCTGTCAACACACATTTCACATATGCTTAAACAAGTTTACAGTTGCATAGGCCTAGATAACCACATAACGGGATCTTGTCTAAACGGGATGTAGATTTAACCCGTTTAGCCTAACGTCACTTTACTGCGCAGATGCCACCAAGCAACAGTTCTCATAATACTAAAGCGACAATCCCTACTCCCACGAAACATTCAGTGTGCATCCCTTCAATCAGAACAGTTTATTTCTTCCCTCTTCTCTCTATCCCCGACGTTAACTTCATGAATAAACTTTCATCTTAACATTCTGACCTATAAAATTACAAATTAGACTAGAAATGAAAATTTATATTTAAAATTATTTGGGAGAACTCCCGTCGTGCAATTATGTTATCAAGAAACTATAAATGTATTTATTTTCAGTTCACACACATTTAATTTGTAATAATTATGTCCTGTACACTTGATCCAATCTTCTCGTCACATACCTTCTAATTATAAATTATAACAAAAAAAACTAACGCTCACTTATATAATTTTAGGCGCAAGCAATTGCCGCTATACTGAAACAGTTCCATTGGTCTTATGTATCTATGGTCTACAATGATGGCTACTATGGAGATATGCTTTACCAAGGAGTGAAAGAACAGCTACGTGAACTCGGTTACTGCTTTGCAGTACTACAAAAGATTAGTAAGCAATTCAACGAGACTGACTACAAGAAAGTTGCCGAGAAACTGTCAGAGGAACCTCTCGCACATGTTGTGATTCTCGTCCTTACAGTGGCTGAAGCCAAGGTCATGTTCAAGACATTCACCAAGAACTGGAGAAACAACTTTACATGGATAGTGGCAGAAAGTGTCGGGGCACGGGTACAAGTGTTAAGTTTTGCTAAAGATGCCATTTCCGGAATGTTGGCTCTTAAGCTCCACTCTTCCCCTGTAGAAAGATTCAACGAATTCTTTAAATATCTCACTATCAGGAATGGTTCTCGAAATCCTTGGTTGAGGAAGTATTTTGAACAAGCATTCGGCTGTGACGTAAAAGGGATTAATTCTTGCAACTGGGATACTCCCATAAAAAATTCCCCAAACTATGAACCTGAAAGTTCAGTCGCACTCTCAATGGACGCTGTATATGTATTTGCGCATGCGTTAAAAATCACCCTTGACAACTGTTCAGACACAACCTCGTTCCATCAATGCCTGGGCAGCAAGAAACTGCGAGACGCGATGAGGAAAGTGAATTTTGAAGGGGAGCAAGTGCACATTAGTTTTAACGAAAATGGATCAGCGCTCGCCAGTTACGAGATAAATAACGTTTTCTTCAAAGACGGTCGTCTGGTAATAAACACCGTGGGCGTGTGGAATTCATCGACCAGGAATTTCTCGTTCTTTCATTCGGTTAGTATTACTTAAAAAAAAAAATAATTCTTCATAATTTTGAAAGAATAATACATGGACAGTAAATTCCATTTGTATAAAGTATTTAAAAATACCGAAAGACAATGTTTGAACAAATAGAGTTTAGTGATTACAAATTCATTTTATTCTATTTTATTTTGGTTTCACATACAATGATGGTTTCATTGTGTTACGCTTAGTGTACAACAAGTTTTAAATTGATGAAAACTTTTCAAAATTTCTTTTGAAACGAGTAGAATAAATGTTGAAACAATGCATGCAAAGCATACTGATAGTTAGTTAGTGGATAGTATGCCCTACCTTAAACTGTGAAAGAGTATTGGTAATTGAATGTACGTCACTTATGATAACAGGCATGGAATCTGGTAATTTTGACATATATATATATATATATGTGTGTGTGTGTGTGTGTGTGTGTTTGTGTGTGCGGGCGTACGAGCGTGCGTGCGCGCGCATTGACAAATGTGGAGTATTCTAATGACCCTGTTATAACATCAGTTTTCACAATTTTTAATTATGAATCTAGTTTTAATACTATAACCGTCCAGACGGCTAAACGTACACTTTGATCCTATTGATATTCATTATTATTACTTACTTGTGTGGGACAATTCATTTAATACACAAACACGTACTTTAATTCATTAGCAATCTTCCATCTATATCCGGCTCGCCCCCAGCCGATCCCAGTGAATGGTTATTCCAAAACGAATTAAGATAAAAGATAACAAAAAGATTAATAATAGGAAAAGTGAACGAGAAATAACATCAAGTTATAAATGTGCTCGAATGAGTGCACAAGTTTGTCCCTCTGTTTTTTTATGAAATCAACAATCAAATATACATAAAGCAAATACAATGAAGATTACTTGACATCAATATTTACATGAGACATTTTCAAATATTTTCAATGTTTATACTGTCTTATATCCTAACACATAATTCAACACATTAGTATCGATATAATTCACAGGATAGTTCTTATAAGAGAACAGAAATGGATTTAAAGGGTGATAAGCAATAATAGTTCGTACATAACCTTGTCTAGACGATGCCATGATAGTCTTTCATGCATTTTCGTAATAAAGTCACAAATTTATTGTTCACAAGAGAATTGTCAATTTCATGTGTCCTCTAGTGTAGGATGTTCCGTCAAGTGCTGTTCTCTCAGACTAATCTATGTGCTCTTTCATCTTATTATTTCCCTCAAACACACTAACAATGTAAATTTCCATAACTTCCTTGTACCAGAAATTCCATGATGCAGTCGAGCATACTTTGCCACTATACATCAACAGTGTGAAGTATATCCTTACACTTATACACTTGGGGTAGAGACTTCTCAAATCTACCACAGACATAACATTTTATAAATTGATAAACCAGGAGGTTCTAGTAACACAAAAGGGTACTTTGTTCCTGTAAAATATAATTAGGAAACAAACGCTAAGCCTTCCAGTTTATTTACCCATAACTACATTCTTTCTTACATTCATATAACATGTGAAGTAAACCACGCCAACATGAGTGGCCTAAGTATCAATATTAAAATATATTTAAAGAGAAAAGAGACAATAGAGAACTGTGGTTACATATAGAGAATAGTTTAGACTTTATAAATATATAAGTATATCATTCATAATCATGTAGTGTAATAAGAGGCAGTTTGCTTGCACCCTACAACACTGTTGTGGTTATTTGAGTTATGTTCATATGATCAAATTATAAGTGAAGCTATATGGGAAGCTTTGATCAAAACTCTGAGATAAACTGCAAGGCTGTTAATTTTATGGCCCACTTATCTCAGGATGCACCTGACATTGTTGTCCAGGGTCCAAGTGGTGCTGCAGCAGAGGCATATATGATCCATTGAAAAAATGTTCTCTGATTGTCAAGGTCAAAGTGGGGTAATCAGAAAAAATATTTTAAGGTATTTTTACCTCCCTTTGTCATCTTGCGTGATGTGTTTGTTCTATTGTTATTGCTATTTGGAGTGAATGAGTGTCAAATACATTCACATCAGTGAGTTTGTGTGTGTGTGTGTGTATGCTTATTTTGTGTTTTTAGCACTTTAATTTTTAATTAAATTTATTTGTACATTTATTTATGTTAGAGTTAGTTATGTTAAGAGTAGGTAGAAAAATTGCATTTAGTCTTTTATAGTTCCTTATTGTAATTTTTAGAGAGGGACTATATTTTGTTATTAGGACTTAATGCTCCTTAGGTTGTAATGTGCCAACAACAATAGGACTTGAAGTTCGGGTATTAAATTTCACATATTTACCATGAGAGTTTTTCTAGAAACCAATGGAATCATCAGAGGACTCACCGGCTACATAAAAGAACATTGTTGCCACGTTTGGATTCAGTGTATGTGCACATGGGCTCCCAACAAGTGTGTTACAACTTTGCTACATTTTCTTTCTTCACATCGGGGCCCATGCACCTATTTTATTCCAGTTTTAATAATTGAGAATAAATCCTTCGAATGTTTGTCATTCATGCAATCTGTGATATTGGTTTTCATCCTCCTCTATCCGGCCCTTCAGACGGAGCAACACATGACAGGCTGTAATGGACCAGTGTCTATCAGAACTGGGGACTGTTAAGTTGGGGCAAGGAGAGAACACTTCAACATATATTCAACGTTTATCACCACTTCATTTTTCTTGCTTTTCAGTGGAAATTATTTCCATCATTTTTCAATGAGGGAACTGCATTTGGGTCTTCAACCGTTTGCAAGTGTGTCCACTTTTCAGTGCCAGCTCACTGTGTGGTTTTCAGTTTCACCTGCATCTGTGTATATGGTTCACTCATCAATGTGGTCATGTTTTATACATCGATTTTTGTGTTCTTGCCAGCATGTCAGCAACTTTGTAACTTTTGTGATTTTGCCAGTGTGTTGGCAAGTGTGATTCAGCCCACTTCTTTTCATGCAGTCATGCATACATGTTTTTCCTGCAGCATCATTTCAGCATTTCATCTTTAATATGTGTAAGTAGGAAAGAAGTTAATGTAAAGGTGCATTACTTAGGTAGGTAGATTATTTAAAGTTTAATTCATTATTTATTCAGAATTTTATTATTAACACTTGGGTTTTCAACCTGAACTCTTTTAACATTTAACTCTGATAAATTATATTAGTGTGATAATTTTGCAGTTGTCACCACTTATATAATTAACATTTGTTATTCACATTGGGTTTACACCCACATATTTGTTATATTAATTTCATTACTTTGTGATTATTTGCAGTTATCACCACTATTATAATTAATGTTAACTATTTGTATTGGGTTTTCACCCACATATTTGTGCCATTGATTTTATTGGCATTTTTTAATGCGGCCATCACTGCTATTATTATTGTTGATTTATGCTACTTTTATTTTATTTTATTCTTCATTTCTCATCCCCCAACCCATGATTGTTGTGTGGAATATTTCTGGGTGAATGACTAACAGCCGTGTGAAAGTAAACCCCATTATTAGAATAAATCTATTTTTACTCTTTATCAAGAGTTTGGCTTCTTTCACTGTGAGAAAGTGCGTTAGTGCAGTTGTTTGTTCGTTCATCCATTTCGTCCCTCATATTTACATTCATACCCACATACTCACACTCACAGCTGACCTTCACACTTTACCCCACATTTTCAGAATAAATTATTTTTCCCCACAAGAACATCATGGTGTCTGTATGCGAGAGTTAGTTATTTTTATATCTTGCCACTCGGTGTGTCGTCGGAATCACAGCTGATCCCCCCATCCAGGAGGAGAGGCTGCAACACTGATCCATGGGCCATTCCACGTGTTGCTTCACTGCTTAATGCTCATCAAGAGTCAATGTCAGAAACAAAGTGCCAGTCTGTATGAAGGACATGGACTAAGAATTTGTCCACATGTGTTCCCTGATAGAACACACTTACATACATGGTCATCATATGATCTAATATCCTAAGTGAGATGTATAGCAATACAAAATATAGTTAATGTTAAAGATAAACATACATATAGTATTCAGTTATTTGAGCAAAACCACACACCATCGGCATAGAGAGGATGGGTTCCTGCTGAGTCAATAACCAGCAATATGGGTAGTAGCTACTATCCAGTATGATTATAGCTTATTAATGCCAGAAGAGCCAAAGCTAATGTTATCTTGATGGTCAGTTGCACTAGTCTGCCAAATAACAGGTACGTTTCTGGTACATTTATTATATGAACATGAGCTGCGCTCTGAACACTCCATTTAAAGTGAGTTGCTTTACTCAGCCTATACTCTAGCCTGGGAATAAAGGTCAACTATACTAGAGTTAGGTTTGATTGTAGTCTACTTTTAGAGGAGTGTAGGTGTGGGCTGCATAATGCCATTATGTGATATAGCAGTCACATTCCTATAATTAGGTTTGATTGTAGTTTATTGTTAGCAGAAGTTAGGTGTGGGTACATAACGCAAACAATCATCATTGAGAAATAACAAAATATCAAGTATTCTGTTTAATAACCTGTTAAGTTATTCTTGTAAAACAAACGTACTTATACTTACTGTTCCCTGGATCATATTTAAGATCTTCTATTCTTGCATCCACAGATGCAACCTCTCCACTGGCTTGATACAGTGTGAATAAAAAATATTGGCAGTAAGTTTTACTACCTGAGATTCGACCACAAGTTTGCATACGCCATGGGCGGAATTCAGATACACATAGACGGTTTGGGAGCATCCGATCAACTTCCCCCATCCTTGACAAACCATCCCTCCATCCCTCTAATGGTCCTGAAATGGCTTAACCTAATTTTATTTTGTGAGAGGTGTGAAAACATTGCATATGGTTACCTATATAGCTGGCCAAGTAATTGACGATCAACAATTAAGTACAACATATTATTATAAGAACATGAAATGTACAACTTAAAACATGAGCTAAGATTTGTCTGAAACAAAGGATGTCCCAGGAGAAGGAGTTACTGGTGATCCCCCTACCCTCCACAGCCTATAAATACACCGTGAGGACCTGGAATGTCCTAGATCTAAATGACTTTAGGGTCTCCGTAAATTTAGGTGGTCTAACTGCCAGACCTTCACTGTTCATTCTAAGTAGTACATCTGTTTTGATAGTGCATGTCATGTAATGGAGATTTGGTGCTTTTAGATTATATTTCATATTGCGAATAGAGTAAATATTAATACTAATACTAATATTAATAATATTAATATTAATATTAATACTGTTGCACTGGCCGCATATCCTTGTTCAGTATTTTCCAGGTAAATTATATTATTTCATTGTCCTGATATTGTGCACATACTAATCTGTAATTCACAGATATGTATGACGAACTCGTGATTATAGAACTGAGATTGTACATTATTTAATGCCTTTCACACAGACTTTCACAATGAATCCAATTATTGTCAATGTTCACCTGTATTGAATAATGAATTATGTTGTTTATATGTAATGCTGTAAGATAGTAATGTTTTATGGTGTGAGTAATGCATTACATTGTGAGAGACGTTTTATATTGTGTGAGTAATTATAAAGTTATGAGTGTGTAATGTATTACTCGTGGATACTATATTATATTTGAGTGGGTAATGTATCATGCGGTGAATTGGGTACTGTGATGTGAGTAAATTATTGTGTTGTAAGGGAGGTAATTTGTTGAGAGATGTGTTGTGATTGGTATATTGTGTTGTAAGGGAGGTATTTTGTTGAGAGATGTGTTGTGATTGATATAGTGGGTTGGAATGAGTAATGAATTATGTTTTGACTATGTTGTAAGTAATGTTGTAAGTAATGCACTATGCTTAATTGCTTCTGTTGAACATCTTGCAACTTATTTTAATACGCATTTTAATAATTTAAATTTCTTGACTTCACACCCTTATATTTCAATTTTTTATATATCACTATTTTTATACTTCAATATGTATATTTCAATATTCTTATATTTCAATATTTATATTTCAATTTTTTATATTTCAATATTTTTATTACATATGCTATCATTTTCCCGAAAATCATCTTAGTGTTCATGACTGTTTCTTGACATTTAGTATAGTAGAAGATTTGATTAGTGTCAATCTTCGCGCAGTTAAATGTTATATTAGATTCAAGGGGCCACAATCCATCTTAGCAAATGCACGCGTGCCTGAAAGTAGCGTGGCGATGTTTAACTTACACCTGGTTTCTAGAAGAAGTGTATCGGTTATTGATACAACTACCTTTAGCGTTACCTGGTAGTTCATTTCATTTTCTCGCGTTTCCTCAGGACAATGTTACATGGAACTGGGAGCGGAACACTCTATCCTCCAGGAATCGTCACAAGAGAAAAGCTCCAGCTTCTACGTGTAGTAATTCCTGTCCTGCGGGATTTCAACAAATTATTACCTCCAAGTGCTGCTGGAACTGTACTCTGTGTAAAAAGAACGAACGAACTGTTTTTGCAGACAGTGTGCAGATTTGTAGTGTTTGTCCTAATAGTGACAATTTTACCTGGCCTGACAAACCAACGCGAACAAAGTGTCTTCCAATTCAACCAACTTTCAGCATCCTTTCTCAGAAGTTCGGAGTGTTTGGGTTTGCTTTAAACATACTGGTCTTATTTAGTGCATTAACCATTTCAACACTCTACGTCATTAATCACAACAATCAACTGATCAAAGCCAGCAGTCGGGAAATATCACAAATGATGCTAGTCGGTCATGCGATTGTCTGTCTCCTAGCAATAAGCTATTTTTTAAAGCCTATAGAACTCACATGTGCCTTGTTTCAGATTTGGTTTCCACTGTCATTTTCCATAACCTATGGACCACTGCTTGTGAAGACCAATCGCATTTACAGAATATTTTTCATGAAAAAGATAACAACTAAACAACCACGTTTTACCAGTCCGAAAGCGCAGGTTGTCATGGTTACTGTAATCATTGTAATTCAGGTAAGTGTGTCTAAAACCGCACTATTTAAGGTCAACTATGATATGAGGGATTCATTTACAAATAAAGGAGTTTTCCATTGGAGAAGATCGCATTATTTAAGGTCAACTATGATATGAGGGATTCATTTACAAATAAAGGAGTTTTCCATTGGAGAAGATCGCATTATTTAAGGTCAACTATGATATGAGGGATTCATTTACAAATAAAGGAGTTTTCCTTTGGAGAAGATCGCATTCGACGACACACGTTACTAGGTGATTAATAATACGATAAAGTATTAAGTATAGGGATCAGCATTCCTACTACAAATAATATTGCTAACATAAGTATTAAGTATAGGGATCAGCATTCCTACTACAAATAATATTGCTAACATAAGTATTAAGTATAGGAATCAGCATTCCTACTACAAATAATATTGCTAACATATGTATTTGTATAGGAATCGGCATTGCTACTGCAAATAATATTGCTAACATATTGTCGCCGCTATACTCTGGGGTGACTTTGTAATAATGACTTATACCAACTCTGTATAATTAGCTATGGATACAAGACATCTACAAGTGCCGGTGCAGAGTATGGGTCACTGGTTAAATATGTATATCTGCAACTGTTACGCTGATATACTGGTACGTCGCCAATTTGGCTCCGCCCCCAACTCAGAATCAGCTGAGATTTAATGTTTATGAATAATTATATATATATAGAAACGATTATAATTGAACGAACAGAAGACAAGACGTAATCATTACATTATCATTTGAACTACGAAAATAACGATAGAACTAACAAACACGCGTTTTAAAATAATAACAAGAAATTTAATAAAAGAAAGTTAACAAGATTTAGAAAATTAAGTTCATCCTTAGCCAGTTCATCGTACTAGAGTCACTTCCGGATAGGCACTTAGCTTAAGCACAGAAATGACGTCAGTCTTGTAGACTTGAAATTTTCCAGTCAATAGATCGGCACGTCCCAATTCAGCCGGGACAAGTAGAACGGCCACACAGGCACAGCCACACAGGCAAACCACACAGGCAAACAACAGGCAGCTATAAACGAGCAGCCGAGAATACACAATAACCAGAAAAAACCCTGCAACACAAACAATTGCAAAGCCTAAGTGTCCAGTCCAGTGCTCGATTAATAATTACTAAGTTTGGCATAGGCCTCTGAAAGGAAGAATATTTAATATATTCATAAATAAAACATAGTATATAACATCCTAATAAAACTTAACCATTCACACAAATACAAAGACGCTTTTACCTATATAGCCAGGGTTTTCTTCTCTCATATACGACCCAGTGTTGTTTTGGGCGGACTACCCTTTCAGTCGTCACCCTCAGACGATTTTTCAGGAAGTAGTGAAGATAACATTTTCACTGTGGTTTTTATTACCCTGCTTAGACCAGCTTCTGACCTGTTCAATTCATTAGCTCTAAGATGATTATGTCCCTCTAACAACGCTAACCACCCGCTAAGCGTACACACTGACCACACGCTGACCGCCGCGCTCGCAGACTTCAAACACCCCAGACATCAAACGCCAGTCCCTAAATCTTCCACACATGTCTCTCATTCATTTCAGGGCTTCCCTTCTCCGTAAACAGGACGCAATACGCACTCAATCCACAAATGAAAATTTATATAAAATATATATGTGGGAATATTTTCCCATCATACAACACATATGCATTAAGTATTGGAATCAGCATTGCTACTGCAAATAATATTGCTAAAATATGCATTACGTATAGGAATCAGCATTGCTACTGCAAATAATATTGCTAACATATGCATATTTTTTTAATTTATAGGAGAGCGATGTTTACGTCGATAACTAAAATAAATGGAAAAACAAGTTTTTGTTCATGTCTCTGAATCTCTCACCTCACTCTCTCTCTCTCTACGTACGTACGTACCTACCTACCTATCTATCTATCTATCTATCTATCTATCTATCTATCTATCTATCTATCTATCTATCTATCTATCTATCTATCTATCCATCCATCCATCCGTCTACCTATCTGTCTATCTATCTATCTATCTATCTATCTATATATCGATCTATCTATCCATCCTTCAATCCGTCTATCTATCTATCTATCTATCCATCCATCTATCTATCTATCTATCTACCTGTCTATGTCTGTCTGTTTGTCTATTACATTTTAAGAACAAAATTCATTCAACTGAGAACATTTTTGTTTTACTTGAGAAAACTACCTATCGCAGTCTAAAGGTCAATTGTTTGTAGTATATGTCGACTGTTGAAAAGCGGGCTATGGTGTCAAAATGGATGTACACACAAGAAAATACTCACACTCGCCAGTCTCATCTGAAATGCCAGGGCATAAGGATTATGTTATTCTCTAAATATTAACATTCATCCTCCCGCGTCATAGACTAGAGCACTTTACGCTCCACACCTAGAAGTTTAATACTTGTCTCACTAAAATGAGAATACTAACGATAAAATAATAAATCATTATAAAGCAAAGATAGAGATATTTCTCTAAACTATGATGAAATGGGAGATAACAGATTTATACTGGTACAAGAGAAAATAATGATATTACATGCAAGAATTTTTTTATGAATATCCTCTGATGGGAAAATGTTAACAATGTTAGAGTCAATGTGTAACTTTCTAGCTGTAGAGGTGATCGCTCGCCCCGCCTGTTCTCCCGGTGCATACGGATTATGTTATAGATATTACGATTTTATAAATAATCTTAAAAACTTCCTAGCTAAAGAC
The DNA here is from genome assembly GCA_028829895.1 of Sinotaia quadrata. Lineage (NCBI taxonomy): Eukaryota > Metazoa > Mollusca > Gastropoda > Architaenioglossa > Viviparidae > Sinotaia > Sinotaia quadrata. Next base: position 16,140,441 of record CM054180.1, read on the forward strand.
TAGCTTTTCATTTAGAAAGATATGTCTCGATAAATATCTTGCTGAGTACCTGGTCTTAGATAATCTATTAGCTCCAGTCTGCATTCCCCTGTTGTGGTCACTGATTACGTCACATTGACACAATGATGTAGTACGATCCATAACGTCAAACCTATCCAATGATACGATACGATAACAATCCATAACGTCACACTGACACAATGATGTAGCACGATAACAATCCATAACGTCACACTGACACAATGATGTAGCACGATAACAATCCATAAGGTCACACTGACATAATGGTGTAGCACGATAGCAATCCATAACGTCACACTGACACACTGATGTAGCACGATAGCAATCCATAACGTCACACTGACACAATGATGTAGCACGATAGCAATCCATAACGTCACACTGACACAATGATGTAGCACGATAGCAATCCATAACGCCACATTGACAATGATGTAGCACGATAGCAATCCATAACGTCACACTGACACAATGATGTAGCACGATAACAATCCATAACGTCACACTGACACAATGATGTAGCACGATAGCAATCCATAACGTCACACTGACAATGATGTAGCAGGATAACAATCCATTACGTCTCATTGATACAATGATGTAATACGATAACAATCCATAAATAAGGATTCTGATCTATTGATTTCTCTCTGCGGCGGTGACAATCATGTCCTAATAATATTTGAGATCTGACCCTCTGACATAACCCCAAACCGGTCTGGTAAGCAGAAACTGTTCTATCTTGGCACACTTAACCTATATCAACGACCAATAATTGGCGAGTGTCTGTTGAAAATTACCGCTCTTGTAATTGAGCATGAACCTTAATGAGTGATCCTAATGCGTCTAATCATTTATACCGTTAAGAAACAGATATTTATCAGTGGTACATCCAGCTATTATGCATTGTTATGTTTTGTTATGTTACCTACGTTATGTAAAGTCCTGCCCTGTCTTGACACATCATGTCACATGGCATGATATGATAAGACTTGATATGATATGTCATGATTTGATATATTATGACATGACGTGACATGATACGATATATGATACATGATATGACATGATATGATATACGATATGATATGATACGACGTGATGTTATATTACGTAATGTTACTTGTATTTTCTTGTTATATTACATTATATATTACATAATATTATTACATAATATTATTACATTATATATTATTTTATATTATATTATATTATATATATTATATTATATAATATTAATCTCTGCTGTGCTCTGCAAAAGGGGTGTGAGTGTTTTTGTGTGTGTATGTGTTTGTGTGTGTGTCTGTGTGTGTGTGTGTGTGTGTGTGTGTGTGTGTGTGTGTGTGTGTGTGTGTGTGTGTGTGTGTGTGTGTGTGTGAATATATGTCAAATCTCTATGTTTATTGAACCAATAGTTTCTCCACTTACACGTCACTTGCAGATCCTGCTGTCATCCATGGGACTTGTCCTAAAGCCATCTAATGTTGACTTGTTCATGCCCTCATTTCACACTAAGTACGTTGAGGAGGTGTGTGCACCTAACATAACTGGTATTGTTTTGTCCCTGAGCTATGCCATGTGTCTCGCAATTGGTTGCTCATGTTACACCTATAGAGTACGCAACTTGCCGTCGCATTTCAACGAAGCTAAGTTCATTGTTATGTCTATATACTGTATCGCTCTGCTCTGGATTGGCTTCATAATTGGCTATTTTACCTCATCCTCTGAGATTGTTAAAAAATGTTGGATCGTTGTCTTCATGATTTTGAATATGTTTGTTGCTCAAGTGTTTCTCTTTTATCCGAAATTATTTGTTATTTACTGCTTTCATGTAAAGATACGAGTACGTGTTTTTCCACTTCTCAAGAGCACAAAGGAATCTCGAGTGTTGACAATTATTTGATACAGGCATAATTTCCTGACCTGGGTTTTTAAACGTCCTTCAGGCAAGGTCAATATTTTTTATTCGCAATATCTCTGACTGTTAACGGGAAAAATGTCTTCTGACCTTGGTATGCCGTACACTTACTTGAGGTCGATGGTCTCCAACTTAACACGATGTTCTGCCAAGGTCGTCGTACGCCATATTGATACTTGTACCATCTTGATCTGATAATTACGCAATACATATCCAGCGGATATTCTCGCACTAATAACTTTTTTCACCAAACGGTGGACTTCTCGAATGAAGGTTAACTATGATTGAGTTTTATTGAAAATTGATTTTATTTTTAAAAATCCACCGTAGCACGTAAATTAAAACTAAATCGTGAATTTTCAAAATTCTTAATTGAAAAATAATTAAAAATAAATAAATCTTATTTGTACTGATGACAGTGTATTAGTAATGTCTCAGATAGTTAGTTAGATAGATAGATAGATAGATAGATAGATAGATAGATAGATAGATAGATAGATAGATAGATAGACAGATAGATAGTTAGTTAGATAGATAGATAGTTAGTTAGATAGTTAGATAGATAGGTAGGTAGGTAGGTAGACAAACAGACAGACAGTCAGACAGATAGATAGATATACAGATATATAAATAAATAGACAGACAGATGGATGGATGGACAGTCAGACAGATAGAAAAAGACAGACAGAGAGTCAGACAGATAGATACAGATATAAATATAGACATAGAGACATGTAGATAGATATATATTGATATTGAATCACACAAACAGACTCATGCACAAACACGCATATATATGTAAATAAAGCAAAATAAATATACGTACTATGTAACTACAATGATTACGTCATGTGTCCCAGATCCGAATGAAGTCATTAATGACTCTCTAACCTGGTGTAAAAGAAATTATGAAAAAAAAAACTAAATACAAATAACTCCTGAAAAATTAAAATAATAATCATGTTGTCAACATATTTTAATGTATTTATTGCTTAATTTCAAGCATTTGCAAACAGTTAAAATGCACCAAATGTGCGCGTGAGATTAATTTTAAACACACATATCCAAATTCACTGAATCTGTGAAATAACATTATTTAACACCGCTAAGATATTTATAGCTTTGGGAAGTTCCAATGCACTGAATCAATGTTCACTTACATTTTTAAACATACATTGCTTTTAATTAATTATAAAGGTCAATTGCACAGAAACTATGCACGAATATTTTAAACGAACAACGCCCAGGGCATTATAACGTTAAAATACACCTGAACCTATGTACGACATTGTTTCTAAACACTTAAAACCCTTAAGCGTACTCTAAAGTTCAAACGGACCAATATAATTATGGTCTTCTTTCTAAACACTTAAAACTCTTAAACTTACTCTAAAGTTCAAACGGACCAATATATAGTCTTCTTTCTAAAACACTTAAAACCCTTAAACGTACGCTAAAGTTCAAACGGACCAATATATGCTCTTCTTCCTACAGACTTAACACCCTTAAGCTTTCTCTTAAATTAAAACGGACCAATATATGATCTTCTTTCTTAACACTTGAAACCCTTAAACGTTAAAGTTCAAGTGGACCAAAATATGGACTTTTGCAGAATAGTACTGGGGGAGGGGTTCCAGTGGAACTGACCTGCAGAAGATAGCGTTGTATATGTTACCATATGTTTCCTTTTTGATCTTCTGACTGGTGACCACTACGTTCACAGAAGGTTCAAGCCGATTGTGGAGGTGGTGGGCTTGCATTCGCTTTAACCAGAGTTAAGCAGTGACTTGTGTTTTGCACTGTGTTCTATTTATTTTATTTGTAATTAAATCTTGGCTAGATTCTTTTTTTGTACTCGTGTTCTTTAACATTTTAATAATTGTTATTGTGTTGGTGTATTTTTGTGATTGTAAGAATATTTTCTAGTTATGCATAACTATGTTTTTTTTCCTTTTTATCTACTGATTTGGTTATAGCTCACTAAAGATGAATACATGAAGATAAATTAACTTCGAATGAATAAATATCCAAACTTATTCTTATTTACTTAGTTATAATAAGTAATTTTGAAAAGAGTAATAAACATAAACTAATGTTTGTCGTAGCCAGAGTTTTACTTTCGTCTTTATTTATGAAGTATAGTGGTGTGCCACAAATGACATGGCGTGACGATCCTTTCTCTTTGTGAGAGTACGTGTAAAAACTGTGTATGGACGGGCAAGAGGTCTTGATGTAAAACAAAGCAAAACCAAGAAAATGAACCAGTCATCAGTTGGCGAGGCTACTGTCGTCAGTTTGTCGCTGTCTACCTTTATCCATTAATGACAATAGGGACACTGAAGTGTGGATCTCCATAATAACTAAATCATATTAATTCATGTACATACTATCTTACCTTTTTAATGCACTTAAGAAGGTTAGTTTTCAGTTCATAATTTTCATCATTTTACTAAATTATCGTTTGAACTGACCAGGAGCATGCCTTTCTTATTTGTTACACACACACACACACACACACACACACACACACACACACACACACACACACACACACAGACACACACACAGACACACACAGACACACAAACAAACAAACACCCCGAAACACAAAATAGCATAAGCGATAATTAATTATTATATTTTTTCTTAAATTTTATTAAATATTTGAATGTAATTAAATGTTCCTTATTCTTGTTTTGATGTTATTGTAAGGATACAAAAATAACCGTAGAGTATTAAGTTGGACAGCCCAGTCACGTGACATCGAGCGATTGTGTAATCACATTGTTTAGCAGTCACAAGATGTGCGCCTTAGTCACGCATGAGCAGACACTAAATGCATGCAATGGTGTCACTCAGCCATAAGAGACAGAAATAAATTTTATCATACGTAACTGACTTAAAATCACAGACCAGAAAAAAGAAAAACTGGCATTGTCAAGAAAATTCCCAGGTTTGTTAATCTTAAAGATTATCCTTTTAACAATAAGGTACATACTTATGTGTGTGTGTGTGTACACCACCGACCAATAGTCCCATACATTCCCATTCAACAATAGACCTAGAAAATGGATATATCGTAAGCCTGCGTTCCCATTCAGCAATAGACCTCTGTATTTTTCTTGTAGTTCGACTCCTAGGTCCCTCTAATTAGGCAATAATTACTTAGGAAGAAATAAGTTAAGATTACGCAATAAACGTAGCCGACGAACTCATCAACACGTGGCAAGGTCACAGAACAGACCATATCGAGGAGAGTACGCCGAGTTTAAATAAAGGCATAAATGGTTAGGCAAAATCACAGATCAGACTATATCAAGGAGAGTATGATGAGTTTAAATAAATACAAAGGCATAAATGGTTAGGAAAAGTCACAGAACAGACCATATCAAGGAGAGTACGCCGAGTTTAAATAAATACAAAGGCATAAATGGTTAGGCAAAGCAATTAAGAGTTGTAACATATATTAATTACAAACGAAACTATAATTGATAGCTTTTATCTAATTCTTAGGTCTCCAAGCCAAGGTTGAGTTCATAAATGTCGCTGTTACAACATTGATGCACGACACTGCAAAATGAATAGCAGCTTTCTGTCCCGGGTATACCCAGATAACTATCAGAGGCCAACTAATAACTGCTACCATAATAATAATATAATTATTGTCTCGCTCACCCAATCGCGGTTCTCATGCCTTCACAAGTGGGGGTGGTGGGGACCAGAATCCTGGACATCTCTTGTTCTTTGTACACATATTAAAATTCACTCACAGTGAAAGAACGGTCGCGTAATGAATTTCAACTATAAGAAAATTCACTCCCAAAGAATTGTTTGAAAGACACAGTTGTCCAACTATGAAATCCACTTCCAGTGAAATTCTCGGCAATGCATAGAAATCCAACTATAACAAAATTCATTCCCAGTGAATTTCTGGATAGAATTATCTGGAGGTCTGTGCTTTTACCGTGGCTGGTTTATTAGGATTTACTGGTTGACTCAGGAGACTGACAGAACACCCGGCAAAATCTGAGGTTTATATAGTTACGTAATGTGGAAGGGTGGATGTACGTGTGTACAGAGTGTGTGCGTAGCGCTTGTTTTGCCGGGCAGCAAAGTAGGTCATCGGCCGCTAGTTTGAACCGCGCGGCGCGGTCTGCTATATAATGTGTATGGCTGTGCCAGTGTGTACATGTTTAACCGCCTTTATTATATTATTCATTTATTAAGTAAAGTTAATGTTTAGATATTCTAATAGTTAGTGGGATGTAGTTTATATTTATATAATTTTGTAAGTTAGTTTATATTGTTTTCTTAGTGTATTTTATGATGCACATGAATATAGTTAATTATTTTATTTGATAATTTAGTTTGTGAATTATAATGTAAGGAAGTATTGTATTTAGAGAGTATTTAATGTAGTATTTTTTGATAGTTAAAGTATTATATAACTCTATGTAGTTTAGGAGAAATTTATGTTAGAACGAAAGTAGGTCCAACTGTATCCAGAAATACTTCAGCGGGTCTTACCCCTCCCTCACCAAACCCCACCCACCCACCCACACATACACACAAACAGAACAAAATTTAACCATAGCAAACACCAACCACAAATACAAGGCTTGAAGAATATTAATAAATTATCAGATGGACATTTAGATTAAAATAGGAAAGTTTCAATTTGTGCAATGCAGTCCTTGCCCCATGAAAACTTCGTTGTGAGAAACACTTGGCGCCATTTTAGCAATGCTGGCACACACACACGACTCTCAACAATATTTTCATATGAGCATCAATTAATCAATTAATAACTTCTTCACCCAAATCCAGAAAATAGATAGCAATAAAACTTCTTAAATATAATTAATTACAGATCCTAAATACACAAAAGACTACTTATTTAAATAATATCATCTGAATAATCAATTTGAAAACCACAGACAAGCCCCATTGCTAGAAGCAAAGTTCCTCAGACGTGCCCACATCTTCCATAAAACCTTGGATCTCCCAGAACCTTGACTCAATATAACTTTGATGTTAGCCACTCTCTGCTCTGCCAAACGTCGTTTACAATCCTTCCGACAGCGAGCACAACTCGTGCCAAGCAATGAAATCGACCTAGGTCAGAAACTGTCTTCATGCAATGTAACTTCATTTTTGGTAAAAGTCCAAGACCTTGAATCACAACCGACAATCAACATAAGATGTGAAAACGGTTGATTCTTCCACTACTACTCTTACTAACAGTAACGATAATCCCAACATCTCTAAGCGCATTCAGTCGCGGTCACTTAACTCAACATTGATGAGTTAATGAGTGGATGAGAGTAACCTAGGAAAATCACAATGTTTGAGACAGTTTGAAGCCATTACCGTCTGTCTGATGATTTATTTCTTTACAACTTTCATGTATCTAATGTCTGTTCTATTTGTTTTAATTTACGTGTTGTGAGGCTGAAGCCATGTAGAAAAGCAAAACTATGACCACTTTACCTATTACAATTGATTATTATTCTTACCACTTGATCGTGTAATGCATGGACGCACATATAGGCCTACAGTTTTACTTTTAAACCAGTTTTGTATTTTGAAATTTATTTAAGATTTCGAACATATTCTGACACATCGTTGCGGCTGACTTTCGAAAACAATAAAGTTTAAATTATTTACACCAACGACAACTAAGGAAACTGACAATTGTGGGAATCTAAATCTCCCACCTATCTGCTTCTCTATGATAATTTTGATCCATGTGACCAGTTGTGCATATCCTAATGCTTAACCGCTCCCATACTCTCTCTCTTCCCCTCTTCTTTCTCTCTCGACTACCCTATGTGTAATCGTCTTATTTTAGATCAAATATGACATCAGATTATCTGCACTTGAACTCGCGCGTCATATCACTTGACGACGTAGAAGTTTTGTGTTCTTTCGAGAAGGAAGAGCTAACAGTATAATGTGTGTCAATTTATTATGTTTTACAATTTACTAACGGTGATTTCATCAACGTCTTTTATATTAAGCTGCAGGCCATGTTGTTATGCTGTAGATAAGAAGATTTTGTTCTTGAAAGGTAAGCAAAACACCAGCTATAAAACGAGCAGCCGAAAATTAAAAAAAACCTGCAATACAAACAATTGCAAAGCCTAAGTGTCCAGTCAATTGCTCTTTTACTAAAAGCTAAGTTTGGTATAGGCCTCTGAAAGAAAGAAATATTAACATGGCAAAACAATAACATAGCATATAACATCCTAATAAAACCTAACCTTTCACACAATACAAAGACGTTTTTACCTATTTCAGCCAGGGTTTTGCTATGCATATACGACCCAATATGTTGGGAAGGACTCTCCTCTCCAGATGATTTTCAGGAAGTAGTGAAGATAAAATTCACTGTGGGCTTTTATTATCCTTGGAATCCACCTGCGTCTATAATACCCGCTTTTGACCTGGCCAATTCTTTAGCGCTAATACGATTTATGTCCTCCTAACGACTTCTAACCACACACGCTGGCACACGCTGACCGCCAACACCAGTCAATAAATCTACCGCCATGCACACTCATTTGTTTCAGGACCTCGCTCTTAAGTCAATAGGACGTAATACGCACTCGTCGATCTAACGTTCAATTTTAAATACAACAATGAAAATTTATATAAATATAAATATATATATGGGAACATTCCCCATCATACAATGAAAATTTATATAATATATATATGGGAATATTCCCCATCATATATATATATATATGGGAACATTCCCATCATACAACAATGAAAATTTATATAAATATAAATATATATATGGGAACATTCCCCATCATACAACAATGAAAATTTATATAAATATAAATATATATATGGGAACATTCCCCATCATACAACAATGAAAATTTATATAAATATAAATATATATATGGGAACATTCCCCATCATACAACAATGAAAATTTAAATAAATATATATATATGGGAACATTCCCCATCATATATATATGGGAATATTCCCCATCATACAACAATGAAAATTTATATATATATATGGGAATATTCCCCATCATACAACAATGAAAATTTATATATATATATATATATATATATGGGAATATTCCCCATCATACAACAATGAAAATTTATATATATATATGGGAACATTCCCCATCATACAACAGTTTCCTGCAACAGTATTGACCTGAAATGAGTTAATCAATGAATTAAATTGCAAATATCACATATGGACAAGAAATCAGCATGCCGTCGTTAATTCACAAATTATGTTTTATTTATGAAAAATTAAAGCAAAGAGAAGAATGCCATTTCAGTGTAACAATTCATATTACTTTTTGTCTTTTTTCATGATTTTTATTCTATAGCTCATTTCCCCCTTGTTTAATTTTGTTTCTTTCTAAAACACTATTCCTCTTTTTGTTTAATTGTATGAAATATATAACAAGTAGGGAATTAAAGTGTTCTTCATTTTGTGTTTCTCGATATATGTTATTTGTTGTGCATAATTTTGTATTCGTTATTAGTTCTGTGTGTTTTATTCAATTACACCTTTAAATATAATTATATTATATAACTATTGTTTATCTGTCTATCTAATATTTTTCTGTGTATATTTATTTACTTCTTCTTTCTTGCAGAGTTTCTTTTCGTTTTATTATGCACGTACGACGTTTCCCCGTCTGTCATTATATGTGTTTTGACCTCCTCAATAGTCTTCTTCTGTAATTTCTTGCGCGTGTAAAAAGTTATTGTTAAAAGTTTATTTTTCGTTCCATTTTCTTTCCTCTGTACAATACCGTTTTACGGTTTTGTTCTGCTTATAGTTGTCTATTGTTATTTCTTTCATTTATCACTATCTCCTGTTTTGCTTAACATTAATAATTATTTTTTTAATTCTGCTCTAGATATGACGTCATCTGAACCAGAGCGCGTCGGTCAGATGTTTTCGTATCACGTTTGCTGAGAAAATGTCTAGCACAGAAATCCACCCGACCAGTCGTTAATATGTATTAGGTTACAGTAAAAGTTACTAATATATTTCAAGTCCTGAATAAGTGTGACAAGAGCAAAACAGGTTTCTTGTCATGTATTTATCGGAATTATTTCTTTTCTCGGTGAGGTCTCGTGAAGCTTTTTCTGTTGTGTGGCTGATATTTCAAATCTGGCTGCAGTACGGTGCTGATGGTTGTCCTTTTCGCAGCGTATCCTCATTTCCTAAAACCGACTATTCACAGTCTGGCACGTGGAACATTGGAATCATTATGTCAGTGCACGCGTTTGAACCAGGTGTTATGTGTAGTACACAGCTCAGGTCACTAGCGATTTTGCAACGGATGGAATCTATGGTGTTCGCCATCAATGAAATCAACGCTAAGAAAATGCTTCACCCCAATGGAACGCTTGGCTTTACCATCATTGATGATTGCTCAAATGACTTAAGAGCTTTCTATAAGGCCATGACTTTGACAGAGAATTTTACAACCTGTGTACAAAATAATGATTCGAAAATCGTTGCTCTGATAGGGGCGGATTCCAGTACAAGGACTGTAAAAATTGCAGATTTATTGTCGGTTATGAAAATTCCACAACTGAGCGTTAGTGCTACCCACCCTGCTCTAGACAATATGGACAAATATTCATATTTTTTCAGAATTGTCCCCTCTGACGTCATGCAAGTAAGGTCAATTTAAATCTATGGTTTTGTGTAACTTGATTTAAACTTCGGAATTTATTTTAATTTTCCACGGTAAATATCATTGTCATCGCCTTTGATCTATTTTATTTCCTTGTCAGTTATTTAAGTATTATAGAGTTGTATATGTTTTCCATGAAATTAAATATTATCAAAAAAGTAATAGAACATTTCTTGAGAACAAGCTAACAGTCAGTTCATAAAGTCTGTACTCTCTAAATATAAACATAATACGAGAGGGTTGTTTTCACTACAGTGGATTATTCTAATACAGCTTAGTCTTAAAGAGAACATCTTTCTTGATAGTGTTTTCTTTAAAGACACTGGTGAGCAAGGTACTAGCAAATTATGGGAAATAGTACTGATGTAGCAAGGTACTAGCAAATTATGGAAAATAGTACTGATGTAGCAAGGTACTAGCATATTCTGGGAAATAGTACTGATGTAGCAAGGTACTAGCATTTTCTGGGAAAATTATACTCATGTAGCAACTTACTAGTATCTCTGTATGACTTCTTTGTAAATGCCATTATTTGTACTTCATCAATGTTGAATTGTTGTTTAGTGTGTGGTTATATTGTTAATACATTTTATTTCATTGTTTATCAAAACACTAGACCTCATATTTTAACTGAATTAAAATGTCAAGAGTAGTGGGGTTTGGATAATAATTAATAAGACGGGAGTAGGCCTTTGTAGACGGTTTCCTCTACTCTGCTGGACGTTTGCCAGGTCAGAGTTATTTTGTGGTATTTATTTACAATACTGGGGATCGCTGTGGGAAGGGTACGGTTAACGTCTTTCAGTCTGTTGCCCACACATTGAGAGGTGTGTCTTATTATGGACGTGGAGAGATGATACTATTCTCATTACTAAAGAAACCCTCTCGACAAATAAAATAACTTTTGCAAGAAATAATAGAAATAGTAGTAGATATAGTAATGGTGGCAGTAGTAGTAGAAATGTGATTGCAATTTATTCATTTATTTTAAAGTTTGTTCTTCATAATTTAAAAAGAATTTATATTAAATGTAGAGTTTGTATTTATGTATCAATTTACTAGAAAACATAAAAGTGTTATACCTTCAGATCACTGTATGCCCGATCTTATTAATCATTTTTAATTATCGCATAACTGATAAATATACACTATTACAAAGAAAACCAAAACCCCAATATAATTTCAGGCACGAGCGATTGTTGATATATTGCAACAGTTCAACTGGTCGTATGTGTCTATGCTCTATCATAACGGTTTCTACGGAGAGGTGCTGTACGAAGGAGTGAAAAAAAATATGAGTCCACTCGGCTACTGTTTCGCAGTAGTAGAAAAAATTAATAAGGAGTTCGACGAGCTTGACTATCGCTTAGTTGCCGCGAGACTGTCGAAGGAACCTCGTGCGCACGTCGTGATCCTTGCCCTTACGATCCAGGAAGCCCAAGGAATATTCACAGCATTCAAGAAGAACTGGAGTAACAACTTTACGTGGATAGTGGCAGAGTATGTTGGCGGACAATTATATGCATTAGGTGGTGTGAAACAAGTTATTTCCGGAATGTTAGCGATTAGGCTTGAATTTGCTTCTGTAGTTAGATTTGATGAATTCTTTAAACATCTCACTGCCATAAATGGTTCTAGAAATCCCTGGTTTAAGGAGTTCTTCATGAGAGCATTCAACTGTAGATCAGAAGAGGATGGTTCGTGTAATTGGAATGCTGCCATCCAAGATTCCCCAAGCTATGAACCTGAAAATTCAGTCTCACTCTCAATGGACGCTGTCTATGTATTTGCGCATGCGATGAAAGCTGTCATTGCCAAGTGCTTGGACACGACCATACTCCCTGACTGCGTGGACGGCAAAAGACTGCGAGACGCGATTGCGAAAGTGAAATTCAGAGGGGAGCACGTGAACATCAGCTTTAACGAATATGGGTCTGCGCGCGGCAGTTACGAGATAATTAACTTTTACTTCGAGGACGGGTACCCGGTAATAAAAACCGTGGGCCTGTGGAGTTCATCTACTGAGAATTTCACCTACTTTCATGCGGTTAGTACTACTTTATACAATTGTTTGATAGTTTTAAAGAAAAACACAATTTCTCAATAAATTGTTTTCTATAAATATTTAAATTATTCAAATGGCAACATTTGAAAGAAGAAATTGGAAAAGGAAAAGATACACATGTTATTTACGTTGTACTTTGAAATACCTGCTTCAGTTATGTGGAGATCAATTGCTAGAAACTCATATATGTGTTTTTAATTCAGTAGAAAATATTTGGAATTAATTATATATATTCAATATTATAGAGAACTGCGTTAAAATATATTGAATTATATCCCACATCTGTTTCTAAGACAGGAACAAATTTACTATAATATCTATAATCTATAATTAAAATTCTATAATAGAGGGCAAGCTATTTTTTCAGGCATGGTCCATTTCAAGGTCGCTAAAATCAATTATGTCTACGAGTCTTTTGGACGTCGATGATCCTCAATGAAATTGAAAACATTGAAGAAGCATAATTAAACATGAAAGAAGAAAGCTTAGTGCTGCATCTCCCTGCTGTCAATTTCTTTGTTTTTCTGAGCTTTGCACCAAAATATCTATTAGTTCATTTGTGTTATATTATGTATTGGCAATTTTTCTCTCTTATTTAGATGTGCACATGAATCTATCACATTTACCCATCTGTTTGCCTGTGTGGTGACAAGTCTGTTCTTTTGAGAAATGAAAATACGGCAAGCTAAAGGTGCATTACATCTAAGGAAACTGTATGTATATGATTGTTTGACTGCGGCCGCAGTCATTATGCGCGAAAGCCGAAAGCGCCCCCCCCCCCTACATTAGCAAGCAAGCGCAGTCACAGTTCTCACTATTCCATTTCTGTGAAATAAGATCACAGGTTTTGCTCTGAATACATACTCTCTCACTAATATGATATAAGATGAATATGTATTTATTGTACCTATCATAAACACACTGTGACTGGCACGTCACTTAGTTAATGAAATTATTATTAATTAATCTTTCATAACTAATTACAAGTGATGATAATTTATTTTGTTAATGATCCTCCAGCAGACACCACTCGCTTCTCTCTCACTTGGCGGAGATTGTGGCGCCGTAAACGATTCTCTATTCCACAATATAAAACGACATTTACGGTCACTTAATGTTTGCGTGAGGTGAAAACTTCTTACTAAAGCAGAAGACAAATCCGTCTTTAATCTATATTTAGCAAGCGTCTATCCACCCTCTTTTTTCTCCAACATAAGATTTTAACTATTAATATGCATAAGAAGGTCAATAAATATAATGATAAATTTATTAAATGAACAATCAACTATACATATGACACTTACATTGAAATAGATTACTTGGCATCAATATTCCATGAAGTCATATTCAGATAATTTTACATTACATATTCTTTCTTGAAAAAGTATAGTTACAATTCTCTTATAGAAGCAATACAAATCACAGGTTAGTAATATTAGAGAATAGAAATGGTTATTCTTTTATATAAAAATAATAACATCTTTTATAAGACCTGGATTAAGCATTGTGTGGCGGAAAGGGGGTTTCCTCCTTGTGCGTCTTGGTAATTAATAATTTATATTAATATCTTTCATGCCAATCGCTCACAACCTCCTTAAGGGTCTTGTGCGGTCTGAGAGTGACTAGGTCAAGCCTTGAGCAGTCCATCAGTCAGTGACCGTCTCCCAAGTGTTACCTGTCTCAGAATAGTGACTACACTATGTTATCTTGCTAGTCGTTCTGTCACTATTCCGGCCCTACCACAAGTCTCTCGTCGTCGTCGATGATGGGAACTATTTCAAACATGTGCATAGACCGTCTTTTCAACTGTGTTACGTCATTGGCTGCCCCCACCCATCATCTACACATGTTCCTCCCCAACAATATAAGGAGTAAATAGTTTTAAAGAAAAAAAAAATTATTAAAAGAAATAAAGATAACAGTTTCAATAAATTTACATTGACTTCAAATCACGCACTAGGCGATTCCGAAATCACAAATCTCGTAAGACTTCTAGAATTACAATTAATAAAAAAGATATATCAATGCAGTTTTAGAGAATAATTATTAGAGAATTTCATGTGACACTATGATCCAATTTAGTTAAGCTTACATAAACACTTCTAATAAATAAGCCAACTACATAGTCAACACTTTAGGAAAAATAGAAGAAATTACATAGAAGAATCAGACATAGAAAAAGGAATGAAAAATCACAGAAACATGGACAGATTACAGAAAGTTCATGTAATTGAATCACCTGATTACGGCCTTGTTCATCAGTAGCCTCATTCTCGGCAGGTTTGGTTGACAATTGAATGTCTCGTGGTTTAGCCCGCCTGGTGACGTTAAATGAATGTTCTGTATATATAACACTTTGTCCAAGAACAGTTATTACAGTACATGGAAAAATCCTTTCACTGGGACTGAATAACACAGTCCGAGTTCACGCTGGTTTGGAAAGTTCCTTGTTTATTACAAGTGAGTCAGACTCATGCACGCACCTGCTGCAGCTCACTTCGTAATACCGTCTCCCTTGTTGGTCCCGGTACATACGAGTCCAAACAAGAAGTTACTCCACACTGGCCCTTAACACATTCAGCAGGCTGAGTGGCAGTACTGTTGTCAGCCCAAGACAACCAGACAATGAGACGCAATGGAAAACAAACCCAGGAACCAGGAGAACGACGAAAACGTAAAAAAGAACAAAACGGCTTTGAACTGCAATAGATAATGTAATGGCGCATATCAGGATCATGCTTTAAAATTCTGCAATCTGTACTTACATTTCAGTTTCTCATTACAATTCCCTTTAACAATTAATTTATCTGATTCTTTCTTTAAACGAAAATAAAACATCATAGATTAAATTCGTTATAAATATTTACAAAAAACATGATTCAACATATTCAAAAGTAAATGTTAAAATCAGTTACAATACAATTTCTATATCGGACATACCTTTCTCTCAGTTCTAACCAATGAGCCATGCATGGGACTCCAAAGATGTGTAAAAGAGTGTAGAGAAATGAAATTTGGGTCTGCTCTTTTATGTATTTTCAGAGGTCATGGAAGCTTCTAGAATTTCTTAGCCTCTGGCTACTACTTGTTTTTGCTCTCTGACTCCTTTCAAAAATAGTCATGGCTGAGCGCACGCACATAATAGACTAAGTGAGATGGATGCCCAAAATAGGTCCATGTTATGTAAGAATTAATGGCCCCTGACTCTAACTCCTTTCAACTACGGTTGTGGGTCAGCGTTGTTTATGCCAAGCAATTCTACTCAACCTTGAATTGTGAACTTCAAATCAAATTTATAATTAAAATTTGGAGAAATAACGAAATTAATTAAAGATTAATTAAATTAATTATGTAAGTGTAATAATTAGCATTTTTCCGTTTACACATTGCTTCAACAGTCTTTCGCTTGCCTTTGCAACAATGTCACAATATCCATTAACACTTGTCTCCCAACACATGCATGGAAACCACTGGTGTGCTGTTCTATTTTCGATGAATTCGAGTACTCTCCACACCACGTCCATTCCTTCAAGCAGAACATGGCGATTACAGTAATTCTAGCGACTTCAATATACTAGAATTTTCCTAATGTGTCCAGCATATATATCAAGGGTGTGTAGCATACTTCCACAAGTTTACACACACCACAACGGATGTTCCTGCACCTTCCCAGTCGTACAGGTTAGTGACCGTGACCGGTGAACACGTGAAGGGTAACTTAGAACTTAAAACTTGGAACTCAAACTCAAACCTTAAAACCCAAAGTCAAAAGGCAACTTGTTCACTGCAAAATACAATCAAGGAGTGACCTACAATCTACTGCAACAGTATTTATTAGCCCGATACACACATGGTAAAATAAATACAGCATATCAAACAATGTCAAGTGTTAGCACACTATATGTATGAAGATTAGTTCAAACATTTGAAGAAATAAAAGTCAACTCACATAGTACATCTCTACATAAAGTGTAACATATAGTAAAAAACATAAAATGTTTCTAAGTTCATGCTCTCTCAATCAGTAAGTTTAAACTCACCAATCAATCTAATGTCTGCCTTCAAAACCAGACTTCTTTCTTTGTCTTCAAATTAAAAAAGTTAATAGACAGCAAAATTCTCTACTGCAAGTAAAATCCTTATTCTCAGCCCATTGGCTAGTCTCGATTTCATAAATCATAATGATTGGATATGAAAAACTGCTTACTCAGTTTCCACTGTGTCAGTAAATCTAAAATATTCTTCCCTCAGACTGTTTACTTCAGACACATACACTTTCAAAATAACACCATAAGCCATAAGGAGTGCCCAAGGTCGTGTCACTCTGACAATTTAGCAACTTAAATAGCAATTAAAATTAAAAATAGGGAGGGTCAACTTTACTTTGTCACACAGAGTATCAAACAATGTCACATATTAATACGTCACCTAGGTGCAGCTTAGTTCAAACATTGTAGTAAATAAATAAATCACATAGTACATCTTTACATAAACGCAAGTATAACATATAGTAAAATGTATTAAATGTTTCCAAATCCACTAACTCTCTCAATCAGTCAGTTAAATTCACCAATCAAGCTAATCACTGCCTTCAAGCCGAACTTCTCTCACTGTTTTCAAATTCAAAAGTGAATAGACAGCACAATTCTCTACTGCAAGTAAACTCCTTAAACTCAGCCCATTGGCTAGTCTACTTCTCATAAATCATAATAATTTAATAATAGAAAACTGCTCACTCAGTTTCCATTAGGTCAGCAAATGTAGAATGTTATAGCCTCAGGCTGTTTACTTCAACTCAAACACTATCAAAATAACACTTTAATGAGTGCCCGAGGACGGGTTACTCTGACAATTTAGCAGTTTATATAACGATTACATTTTTAAAAAATAGGGAGGGGCAAATTTACTCTGTCAGTTCTATGTATTATACTGTGAGCGAGTTATGTATTATGTTGTCAGTGAGTAACGTTTTATATAGTGAGTGAATAATGCATTATTTTGTGAATGGTATAGTATGTTGTGAGTTGTGTACTATGTTAAAATAATAAATGTATATGTTATGAATGACGTATTTTGTTGTGAATGACGTATTTTGTTGTGAATGATTTATTTTATTGTGAGTAATGTATTATATTTTGAGTAATGTATTAGATGTTGAGTAAAGTATTAGATGTTGAGTAAAGTATTAGATTTTTAGTAATATATTTTATTGTGAATGAAATTATGCATTGTGTTGTGAATGATGTTATGCATTGTGTTGTACGTAATATATTATGTTGTGAATGGTGATGTTGTCTTTGTTCAGAATCTTTTAATTTATTTTAATACATTATAATCACTCTCATTTCTTTATTTCACCTTTGTGTTGTTTTATCATCGCATATTCAATAAATAAACTTTCCCTCTTCCTAACACCAACACATCGTTCACGACTGTTTCTTGATAGTTAACAATTGTTACGTGTAGAACTTGGTAATATCATTCGTCGTATAGATAAATGTATTATCATATTTAGACGACCATTATCCATCGAAAAATGCCTTCACGCCTGCAAATAATATGGCGATGTATTACTTACGCCTTGATTCAAGAACTTTATATTTTATATTGAGCAGTAAAGAAACGCTTGATTTAGCCATAAGGTGTATCAAGTTTAGTGTCGTTTACATCATCTACATGTCTATGCAAGTATGTATGTATATTGTTGTTTGAATATATGTATGTGTCTATATATGTGTGTATATGCATACATGTCTGAATGTATGTATATATGTATGTTTGTGTATGTATGTGTATGTATGCAAGTTTTGTCTGTATGAATGTATGGATGCACGTATATATGAAAGTAAGCATACAGTATGTATGTATGCATGTAGGTATGTGTATTTATGCATTTTACACCACTTATTTATTAATTCCATTTTCTCATTTCCTATCTCCTCAGGACAATATTACTTGGAACTGGGAACTGAACCCTGTGAACTCCACGGATCACGACGAGAGAAAAGCCCCACTTTCTAGGTGTGGAGAACCCTGTCCTGAGGGATTTCAACAAATGTTTACACACAAGTGCTGTTGGAACTGTAGTCGTTGTAAAGACAATGAACGAACTGTTACCGTTAATGGCAGACGGGTGTGTAGTATGTGTCCTGAAAAAAACAACTTTACCTGGCCTGACCAATCCACACACTCAAAGTGTCTTCCAATTCGAGCCACTTTCAACAGATTTACTCAGAAGACCTCTGTAGCTATATGTGTCTTGAACATACTGGTCTTATTAAGTGCAGTAACCATTTCAATACTCTACATTATTAATCAAAAGAATCGCCTGATCAAAGCCAGCAGTCGTGAAATTTCACAGATGATGTTAGGCGGCCACACGATTGTCTGTCTCCTAGCAATGACCTACTTTTTTCCACCTGTGAAAATCACATGTGCCTTGTTTCAGTTTTGGTTTCCACTGTCATTTTCCATAACCTACGGACCACTGCTTGTGAAGACCAACCGCATTTACAGAATCTTCATGAGGCAGCAGATGACTACTAAAAAGCCACCTTTTACCAGTCCGAAAGCGCAGGTTGTCATGGTTACTGTAATCATTGTAATTCAAGTAAGTGCGTCACAAACTGCATTATTCAAGGTTAAATATGTTCTCTGGGGTAACATAATAATAAATTATATCAAACATTTATTAGGTAAATATATAATACATCCATAATTACCAAATCAGCACATGGACTATGTGACATAGTAAATTTGCATATATATATTTAAATTGTCAGACCATGCGCATTTTTGCGATGGTATTTTTGAAAATGTCCGAGTCCAAGTAAACGCTCGAGGCGACAATGTGTTAGATTTCGCTGATGTAATGCAAACTAGTGAGTAGTTTTTATTATCCAATGGTTATGGTTTACGAGAACAGCCAAGGGGCTGAGATAAAAAAATACTTGCTGTAGAAAAATCTACTGTCTAATAACTTTGAATCTGCATTACTAAGAAGAAGTCTGGTTTTCAAAGGTGGCTGTTGGTTTGAAGTTAGCTGACTCGTTGAATGAGAGTGGACTTCAAAATATGTAAGCACTTATGATACTGATATGTTATACTTGTGTATGTAGAGATGTACTATATGAACTGACTTTTATTTCTACACATGTATGAACTAAGTTGCTCACATTTAATGTGTTGACGTTTGACATTGTTTCGTTAGGCTGTATTTATTATGCCATATGCGTGTATCAGGCCAATGAATACTATTGCAGGAAATTGTAAGTTGAGACTGGAATGTAAGAAAGAATAGAGTTATAAAGTGAAAAGCTGGAACCTTAGCATTTGCTCCTTAATTATATTTTGCAATGAGCAAGCAGCCATTCCATTTGCTATTTTCACGAATGTTTGAGTCTACTGGTTTACTGGCCGTGGGCCAATGTGACCAGGGAGTTGGAGGAATCAGTGTGTGTAACTGTAAAGATAATACACTACACTCTATCTGATGTATACTCACTACATTAAGAAAATATCTGGTACTGGGGATTACTAAAAATTATTACAAATACTGTTCTGCTTGAATGAGCTGATAAGATGGAAAAAAGCCCAGGTTGACTTTGGAAGAACGATCAGTGAATTTTGCTTCAGTGTGAGGACAGGGACACGTGGAAATTGAACTGACTATAATTGTGACATTGTGGCAAAGTGTGTGAAGGACTGTTAAGACTGCACTGAATCAGGTTATGTAAAGACTATTTCAGCTTGTCTCATAACTCCATTTCTGTTTTCTGATATGACCATCATGTAGTTTGTAATGACTCTATTGTTGAATTGTATTTTATGCGTAAGTGGTTGTCACATGGGGGTGGTCTCATTTGGCTGCTCTGATGTATCTCTCTCACACAAGGAGTGGACAGCTTCCAAAGGCATAGCTAGGATATTTTGCGCCCAGGGATGAACAATACAATTGGCACCCCTCCCCGTTTAATCACAATGGAAAAAACCCTGGAGACATATGTACCCACCTCCTTATCTATGCCTCTGGCAGCTTGTGATGTGCCAGTAATACGTCACCTTTTAGATTTTACAAAAGACACAAGACAGACACAATTGATGGTTGGGTGGGGACCAAATTTATTCTGTCATGTAAAGGAACGTTTTATTGGCTGTGTTCGCAGTGTACAAATATGACTGTAATGAATAGTTGACAAACAGGTGAATGAAACGAAACAATACAAAGACAAACTTTTTCACTCCTCTAAAAAACCTGTGAATAACTAGTTTTTAGAAAGTGTGAATTATGTTTATTAACCTAATGGGGCATCTCTCTCATACAGTGGTTAAATCAATCATACACCTTTCCAATGTCATACAATCTAGGGAAGTGGAGGGAATGAAAATGATGAAATTAAGAAAAAGTAAAAATAAAAGTAAATACAAAATTCTTATTCGGTAAATCGCACCACTAACAAGGAACAATTCATACACAAAAAGTGGATTTATCACCATATTCTAGATCATATTAATATATATAGAGAGAAAGATATATGTCCCAGTAAGAATATGATTAAATGTTCTTATTCTAAAATCGTCTACAATGTTCTATGCGTGATTTTGCCTTTACAACTACTCACTTATAATGTGAATGTTCGAAGAGGAGTGACGTAGGTCGTAGCATTGCTCACAATGATGATTTGAAGAATGATGATGCAAATAGCGTCGCTCACAATGATGATTTCATATCAGGTCATTGTCTTTAGATCCCCCTCAAAAGGGCTTGACCTAGCAGTTTTTGGCTGGTGCCAACAGTGGTAACTGTCACTGATTTTTCTGGTCTCCATGTGTGACAGCTGGACCTCAGGACGTTTAACATGGCCACATACTTTCGCCAGGTCAACGTGTCCTCGTGTCTATGGATATGGCACCTTTGGGCTTGTAAGATCCCCAAATTGCCTACTCCTCCACTGAGGAATGGAACATCCAGGACAAAGCTCAGACAGAGAGACTGGTCTGTCATTAACTGTATGCAAAGGACATTGCATGCATAATCTGCCCTAAAGCGTTGAACTGTTCACTTCGCCACAATGTATTTACAAACAGGTTGCCTTGATGCTCGTGATACATGGCAGTCGATGGATGAATAAAATGGTTGGAAAAGATATTCCCAACTTTCATTAGTAAACATGATGTAATTTCCTTTATACAAAGTTTCACCACAAATTATTGCTCTTATGAAGTTACTGTCTTCATGCAAAATTCCTGTTCTCGTCAAAATCCTCAAAACGTCTTCCTACCTCTTCTGACAAACACTGCATTATTGATGTTCCTACTTTAACTACTGACAAAGTCTGATGTTTCATGGAGAGAAATGGGGTTTTGTCACAATGTTGAATGCCATGCTGCGGGCACGAACCTCAGTTTTTCTGTAGTTTGCACTTTCTTTTTTTTACTCCTCCCCTCTCTCTCTCTTCTACTCTTCAATTCCCTCTTCTTATACTTTCTTCGGAATTCCAGAAGGTTCTAGAAGATCTGCACCTTGTGATCCTCTCTTGCTGGTGCATGTTAATTCCACGTACTTCATTACCTAGGCAAAAATCTAAAGTGCCTCAGCTAACTTTCCTAGTTTTTGCTCGTCAACAACCATCAAACATCTATACACATTAGTGAATATAATTGACATGATACACATATACTATGTCTACACATGCCTGTCTAAACTAAATGAAACTTGATGAACAAAATAAACATTTTCATTTATATTTATTCGCTAGGGTATAAGTAGTTATTCATACTTGTCCATGCTCTGCTCGCGCGATTGATGAAATAATTTTGGCTCCATGCTTTTCTTGTGACACCTGTGAATTATAGAAATTATCCGAACATGGGTTCATGGAATTTTTTATATTAAGCAATCTATTTTATTGTATTTGTCATTTGTATATTTCATTGTTCATTTAATAAATTTATTGTTAAATTTATTGACCTTCTTACGCACATTGATAATCGTAAGCATGCAAGCAAGGAAACAGTATTACATCATAAGAATACTTTTTTAAATTATGTAAGGTATCATGATGTTTTCCTCATTAACTGAAATAAATTAATGATCAACTGTCGTGTCTCTCTCTCTCTCTCTCTCTTCTCTATTTTTCTTTCTATCTATCTATCTATCTATCTATCTATCTATCTATCTATCTATCTATCTATCTATCTATCTATCTATCTATCTATCTATCTATCTATCTATCTATCTATCTATCTATCTATCTATCTATCTATCTATCTATCTATCTGTCTATCTATCTGCTGTCTTTTTTCTATCTATCTGTTAGTCTGAAGTGGAAGGAATATGGCTCTCCGATGTAGAAAGCTTATTGAAAATAATGCAGTTAGTTAATCATTAATAACAATAGTCCTAATTATAGTAATATGTAACCATTTGCCTAGTAGGGGAATCACCTTTCTAACTCATCTCATATATATGTGGCTCAGACGCGCCCATCCCCACCCCGAGAACTATACAAAACAATTGATAAAAGAAGATATAAGGTTATTACGAAATATTTAATTGGACAAGTACAAATCTCAACATTGTGGAAAGTAGCATAGTAGAAATTATAAAGACACAAGAATATACAGAAGATAATACAATAATTTCTTTGTTAAAAGAATCCCTACTAGTGATAGTGTAAAATACTAAAATTCAAGACTATACAGAGAATTAATGTACAGTAATTCAGGGAAACAATGCACACAGGCTGGATGTAGGGATCTGTTTAATGTAAGACAGGGTTTAATGCCATAAGCTTGCTGGCAAATGTTTTTAATTTAATGCCACAAATATTTAGAGTGTGATTATATACGCAGTTGTAATAATTATATTCTTCAACCAAATTCAAATGTTAGAAACCAGTAAACATTTGCAAGAATTAATGTTCAATAGATCTCAACTACGTCATGTAAGAAAACACGAGAACCTTGAAGGCTTTCCTTAATACCTGCAATAACCAACTTTGAACGAATGATGCTTATGAATAGTAGTAAGTGTATATCTGGCCACCAAACCATAGCTATGTACATTTGATATATGTAATCTAGATACTGCTTACTTAAGAGACATTGAAGCTACATTAAACCCCTGTTGGTAACTTACTCCACAGTACTAACTTCTTCATTCAAAATGAACACTCTTGCATTTGAATGTCAAACAGTCCTGGGTGAATAATCATATTGCTCCAAATAAAATATTCCACTAATAAAACTAGCTAATTTTCACCATGAGAGAGTTTTACAGCTACCACGCAGAACTGTTACCACGTGGTTACCACACAAGCAACTACTATACCAAGAAAGAAAATTCAATCAACACTCAAGAAACCATCTCAAAACATAAATAAGATGACTGTTCAGTTGCTGAGCAACAAAGAAGATTAGTGTACAGCATTATCTTACTTAGAAATTCATCTGTATTTCTCAAACCCTAGGGTTTAGCAAACTCTCACAGAAATAATTACAATAATGTGTTGTGTGTGGTGTGGTGGTGGTGGTGGTGTGTTGCCTTATACAGAATATATACATATTCTGTGTTAATAATTTCTCTTCTTACTCATCACTTGCAGATAACGTTGTCAGGCATGGGACTCTTCATACAGCCAACCCAGGCTGTGTTACTGATGCCATCAAATCACATCAAGTACGTGGAGTTGGTGTGTGCACCTGACAAGATGTTGGGTATCACTTTGTCCTTGATCTACATCTTATGTCTCGTGGTTGGTTGTGCTGTGCACGCCTATAAAGTCCGCAGTTTGCCCTCGAACTTCAACGAAGCCAAGTTCATTGTTATATCACTGTACTGCATCGCTCTGCTCTGGATTGGCGTCATACCTGGCTATTTCACCGCAGAGACTGAGATTGTAAGAAAAAGATGGCTCGTCGTCTTCATGCTTTTGAATATGTTTGTTGCTCAAGTGTTTCTCTTATATCCCAAGTTGTTTGCTATTTACTGCTTAAACATGCGTGCTGTCTTCAAAAAGTCTTATCTGCAGTCAAAAATTTGATACTGGCATTATTGTCTGCACAGTACCTTTAGAGGTCCTTCACAAAAGGTGAACAATTTGTGTCCACTACATGCCATACTGTTAACGGGTAATGATCGGGTGTCGATGGCACGCCATGCACTCTAAATTGTGCCTGATAATTTCCAACTCGTTACCACGTTCTGTCAAGGTCGTCATAAATCATGTTGATACTTGTCACGATCGTTACCCAACACATATCCTGTCGCTATTTATAACAACCTGATCTGAACATTACCAAGTGCCTACACAGCCGATATTCTTTACACTAACGCCTTTTTCACACAAGTGCACACACATGAGTAAATATAAAATTAGAAGTGAGTTTTATTTGCAAATTGAATTTACTTAAGAAAATCAGTCATAGTAGGTAAATTGATACTGAGTAGAAAATTGTTAAAGTTCAGCATGTAAACATTTAATCATAAATAAAATGGATTGTTACATAATAATGCATTTGTTGTATATGAGATATGCCTTAAAAATGCGAGAATTATCTTGTAAGACAGGAGTAAACATAATCATTTAGCTACACAAGTAGCTCACCTAAAATGATAGAAAAGCGTTTTAAGCATTTCTAGTAACACACACGCATATATACATACACTTGCACACATCAAACATTTTAATGTATCTGAGCTTAATTTTAATTATATTGAAAACTGATATTTAAAAAGAATCAATCTGCATAAGAAGTTCAATTTAAACAGAATGCTCTTACGTCCATTTCAAATTCTCTTGTCTTCATTGCTAAGCTATTAGTGCTTTATAAAGTTTAAATGCACTTAATCTATTTATGAACAACATATTAAACAAAGTGCTTAAATGTATTATAGAGTTCAAATATACAGAACCCATGTAAAATCCATTTTTGAAAACAAACAACAGTGTTACGTGTATTATAAAATCCATTAACGCTGAGTCTATATATAACCCTCTGTAACAGATAGCTCTCAGATGAGAAATGACTCAAATATTGAGGATTATATTATTTACCATCTATCATATAATACACTTCTCACATGAAGACTGGGAATCAGTGGGCCAGTTTCCACACACACACACACATACACAAACACACACACAAACACAAACACACACACACACACAAACAAACAAACACACACACACACACACACACACACACACACACTACCCAATGCTAATCTTATTATTACTCATAGATACTTCAAAATAACACTGAACTGATATATCTCCCATATATACTTTTGATATATATTCACTTGCAAAAGCCTTATTATATTCAAATTCTCAATTATTATGTAATTCCCCTCCCTTGAAAAAGCATTTTCTTTCCAAAATATATAGTCTGGAAATAGTGAATATTTAACCCCCCAAATAAACATTTTTAACAACATCAATCTATTTACATACAGTATAAAACACACAACATTTAATCAAATATAATACGGACAAATAAACAAGCATGGAACAAGAAAGAACAGGAAGGTGCTGCCAATCTTTCCTGGAAAAGCAGTGTTATTCCATAAGCATTTTGACCGAACTCACATTATCTATCTCTCTTCTTAAACAGTTCATCAATTGTATTTTATTATTTATATTACTCATTTATTCAACTCTCACAGCCCTGGCTTATTAATGTTACACTATTATTATGAATAAAACAATGGAACTACATAATGTTACACTATTATTATGAATACAAACATTTGCAAGAATAAATACAACTCGAAATTTGTAATAGGAAGAGTTTGCGAATCATTATTTACAAAATATATTTACCATTTCAGACATGTTCTATTCTGCCCCAATCTCCTTACAGGACTCTGAGAATCTCATAGTGAAATGAAATTCGCTCGGTCGCCCTATTTAAGCAGTTGGGTTTTTCGAGCATCTTCTTACCCTCGGGCGTAATTAAATGTCTTTGTCTCGACCCTTTGTTAAATAGTCACGTTTGGCTAACTGTGTTCTAAGGGTCAGCGTTTCTAGCATATCTCGACTCTTAGATGATAACTGTGATGGGTCGAACCTCACTGTCCAGTGATACGCGAGAGGTTACGTCATCAGAGGTTACGCTCTCACCATGAGCGTCTGTCGAACACTCGAGCTATGCAGATCACCGCTATTCAATTTACACTCTTTTGTTCCTTTGTTCCCAACTGGACCAAAATTGGCTCTCCAAAACGGCTTACGAATATTTACATGGCAAATAATTTAGAGTTAAATTTTGCCATAATTGAAGAAAATAAAATTCAAAATAATTAGTATTTATATTAAATTTAGGTTAATGTAGTAATCTGCATTTTCGACTTTACAATATTTATTAAATAAACAGTCAAATATACATATATAAATACAATAAAAGATTATTTGACATTTGATGTCTTATCATCTCCATTTCGTGTAAAATGCATTTACATCATCACGTCTGTCATCGTGTCTTTATTTGTTTGTCCATCCTGTCTGTTTATATGTGAGGACTATCCTCTGTGTGCTGAAATGAGTCAATGGAACGACTGACCTCAAATTGTGTATTTCGTGTTGACCATCATACGGGGTACCAACAAATACAGAACCTAATTCAGGAATCAATGAAAAACTGGAAAATAACACTCACATGCAACAACATAGATATTGCAGACATAACAATAAACTGTGTAATCTTCCAAGGTGATTCCCTATCACCTCTCCTGTTCTGCATTGCCCTAAATGCCTCAGTCAAGTGATCCAGAATTAGGATACAAAATGAAAGCAGGACAGGTCATCAGCGATTTATTGTACATGGATGACCTCAAGATGTACGGTAAAAATGAACGTGGCACCACATCACTGATCAATACTGTCAAGATCAAAGTGAGGATATTAGCATGCAATCTGGCCTTGATAAGTGTGGAAGAATTGTCATCCAGAAAGGCAAGGCCAAAACAACAGAGGACCTACAGTTCGACATCGGGTGTTTCAATGGAAAAGAGATATACATACCTTGGAATACTACAGCATCAAGAAAATATGCAGAGAGAAGTGGTCCAAAGTTAAGAGAGTATAAAAAGCGTGTTAGACAAGTCCTGAAGTCCAAACTAAATGGGGCGAACAAAAATCAAGCCCTTCATGCATACACAGTACCTGTAGTCATCTATACTGGAGGTATAATAGACTGGACAACAAATTAAATAAATAAAGTGGACAGAAAAACCAGAAAACAACTCACAGTACATAAAGCCTTAAACCCTTAAAGCAGACATAGACAGGCTCTATATATCTCGAAAAATGGAAGGCTGAGGTCTCAAGGAAATCAAACATGTCATTGAAAGAGAAGTCATTGGCCTTGTGGCCATCTAGAATAACAAAAAAAACGATCCACTGATAGAAGCAGTAAGGATGAGTGGACTATTCAAATCCCCAGAAAGAGTCAAAGAAACAGGGAAGAAAACAACGAAGCATACACTAGTACATACCTCTCTTGGCCAGTATGTACGACAAGCCGACGAAATGTCAACAATGCAATCAACGTACAAATGGTTGAAAGAGGCAAGTTTGAAAGCAGAAACAGAAACACTCATAACAGCTGCACAAGAACAAGCACTCAACACGAAATCACACAAACCAAAAATCATTAAAATCTCAAATGATTCTAAATGTAGACCCTGCAAATCTATGGATAAGACAACAGAGCACATATTATCTGGATGTCAGGTTCTGGTTGGAACAGAATACACCAAACGACACAACGAAGTGGCAAAACACATACTTAATACATAGAAATTTGTGTGAGAACGATGACATAAAAAACCCAGGAAGATCATGGGTGCATCAACCATACAGAAACGTAAACAGAAGAATTCAAAATATTGTGGGACTTCGAGATAAGAACAGATCGGGTGATTCCTGCATGAAGACCAGACATTGTAGTTCTCAATAAGTCCAACAGAACAATAACAATCATTGATGTCGCTGTTTCAAGTGATAGAAACGTAAAACCAGAAGAAAGAGAAAACATAGAAAAATACCAAGAGCTCAGATTAGAAATTCAGAGACTGTGGAATGTAAAAGCAGAAGTGATACCTATAGTGATAGGAGCCTTGGGGAACATAACATCTGAATTGGAAGGCTATCTGAAAACCACAGACTCGCTCCACTACTCAAAGCAGCGCTCCTCGGAAGTGCCCACATACTCCGTCAAACCTTGGATCTCCCAGAATCTTGGTAAGATTCCGAGACCTTGGATCACAACCGACAATCAAACAGAAGTCGGCTGAATAATAATAATAATAATAATAATAATAATGATGATGATGATGATGATGATGATGATACTACTACATACTTATTACTACTTACTACTTACTTACTACTTACTTACTTACCACTTACTTACTACTTACCTACTACTTACTTACTTACTTACTACTTACTACTTACTTCTACTACTACTAACTAACTAACTAACTAACTAACTAGGGTGGCGTTGTGTCACAAGCTTCTTCTGAAATTCTTCTGTGGGTTTTACCTATGACTTCTCATATATTCCTCGCGCTCTGAAGCTTTCATTTTATCTTGTCTATCACTTGAGCAGTCAGCGGCGCGAAGCTTCACCTCTGACGTCACACACTGTGAGCTAACGCCTCGACTCAAAGGTCACGTGATTATTTGTAAACAAGCTGTGTGATGTGTAGTTGTTTGCTTTCGTCCATTTGCATCTGACTGATGAACAATATGAAGTATTATAGATGGTTTTACTTTGTACGAGCAACCAGCTATAGACATTTGACGGACGAACTATTGGACTTAGAACTATAGTGGTTTATATATAGTCGTTAAATATGCAACACGTATTTCACAGATGCTAAAGGTGCCTCTTAAATTATATGAATATCATATCTCCGCCTATGATAATTACACCTCTCAATTGTGGACATGGGATCGAAGGAGTAATGTTCATGTACCCTTTCCACCGCTCTAAACTTAATGTTACAAGTAGATCATCACAGATCTGGCATTTATCCAACTATCTGGTAGTAGGTACCTACTAGATCCTACGTCCGATTTGTTATTTATTAAATTTCGCCCCAACCCTCAACACCCCGCCTCTTCTACTGAACCTTCTCTCCAAGCATGCACCTCGAAAGAGCGGAAGTTGATGAAGAAATAGTAAATTTATTAACAGTGTAAATTATCTACACAATGACAAACCAATTCGATCAAATACAAGTACGTACACGACATATACACACAGGAACTATATATATATGTGTGTGTGTGTGTGTGTGTGTGTGTGTGTGTGTGTGTGTGTGTGTGTGTGTGTGTGTGTGTGTGTGTGTGTGTGCGTGCGCGTGTGTGTGTGTGTGTGCGTGCGTGTATGTGTGTGTGTGTGTGTCTGTGTGTACACTTGTCTGTACTCAGGATGAGTGATAGAATACAAATTAATGAATCAAAACGTGCATTAAATAGGTTTAGTTATTCTATAAATGCATGTTGACAAAATGTCCTGCATTCGTTGTTGGCTGATCATAGTGTGAATGGTGACAGCTAAGACTGAGAAAGAGACACACTACAACACACTATGACCGCAGCATCTGGAACATATTTTAATCCACGTGTATGGGGAAGACTTAGCAATGAAAGCAAGCAGACAAACAACTCTAAGAGCTCTCATCTAATCATCTCATGAACTCAAGCATAACAGCACCAAGAATAAAAAAGAAGGAAACAAAAATCCTCAAAAACAACTAAAATGGGATCATATGTGTACGGCAAATTTTCACCCAAATGATTTACTTGTTTAAATCTTGATCATTACTTAAAAGTTTTAAGTTTATTTATAACAATAAAACTATTTCCTCAGTATAATATAAAATCCTAATTATTTACACACTATACACAAGTAAATAAATTGTGTTTTTACCTTTTCCAGCTAACGAGTATATTCTGATCCTTTAAGAAAAAATAGTTACTGTCATTTTTGTAGGAATGGTCCTAAACCACAGAGTGTGTTTTGAAAGACAGCAAAGTGCTAGGAACTGTACCCTACATTTTAATTTAATGGCTCCACCTATCTTTCCCTTAAATAATATTTTCAATTGATAGAACAGCATGAAACAATTAGAAAGAATCATCGTTAATTAATATACATAATTTCTCACATCTTCCAAACCCACATTGTCAACAAACGTCACTTATCCTCAAAATGGGTTCAAGGTTATATATGTATCAAAATGAAAGATTCTAATAACTGGATTTTTAGATCAATTCTAGCCGCGAAGACATGCGTTTAAAATATCTTAGGATGACTTCATATCAAACCCATGCTGTCTCTTGATCTCCAACTGATGTTTGGACAAGCATCAGCAATGCACGCATCATCAATATTCACCTCACCGCTCATCCTACAGATAAAAAACTTTCACTCATGTTACCCACAATTAGAAAACCTACTCTTCTCCATTCTTCTGTATCTTTCAACTCAATCACTAGTACTTTATAAATAAACATGTTATCATAAAATTATGGTTTAAAATTAGAAATGAAAACTTATTTTACTCTCATTTTAACACACACACTCAGAAAAATCTCACTTAGACCTTTCATTTGCTCACACGCCAGGTCAAAGGTGACTACGCCCTTATAGGAAAGTCATATTCCGGCAATGAAAACGAATCCATATGTCTTTAGTTATGGTTATTACTTTTCAAAAATTACTTAATTAAATTAAAAAGTTACGAATGAGTTTAGATATTTATTCACAAAACATGTGTACAGCACTTAATTTTTCAGGCATAATTTAAAACAGTAAGTACAAAAGTAAAAGCGAAAAACATGGTGGTGTACAAGTGGAAAATATTCTTGCAATCGTACATCACAAATTTCACCAATACAATAACTCTTAATTAAAACGTTAAACAACCTGCATACTTACCTAATATGGATGTAACTATATTCATGTACTAGAATTTAACAAATAAAATAAACGAAACAACTGTTTTATTTATAAACCATGTCGAGCTTGGTGTCCGTACTTCTCTATGCCTGGTTGAAAACCACCCCGAATGACGTAATGAACATTTAGACGAACGTACGAACAACTAAACTGGCTACTAAGTTCGAGTAAGACTCAAGAGCCCCAGCGGTGTTATAACTGAAAATTAACAGAACAATGTGAACACAAGAGTTACAAAAATGGCAATGCATAGTGTGGAGGAGTAAATTTGCCTATCCCTATTTCTAGACTTAATTGTTTTTTAAATTGTTAAATGTCAAAGTGACTTGAATTTGTTGCTATTTATAAGTGTAAGAGTTGGAAGTAGGTGGAGGATAGACTAGAAATTGCTGATGCAATACCAACTGGATGAGTTTTTTCTTTTTCTAATAGTTTCACATTGTTCATGTGATATTCTAATCACTTTGAATTTGGAGTGGCAAGAAGTCCTCTGTCACGAAAAGGCGGCCGTTAGACTAATGGTGAAATAACTGACTGACTGAGAGAGAATGTTACTTTTTGCTATTGATGTGTTATACTTGCGTTTTATGAGATGTATTACGTGAGTAGACTATTATTTCTAGAAATTGTGAACTATGATGCTTATATGTGGTGCGCTAAACACTCGACATTGTGTCTAGTGATCCTGTTCATAAACTATTATGCAGTAGGCATGTATCAGGCTAATAAATTATTGTAAGTTGAAACTTGAATGTAAGAGAGAATGGAGTTAAAGATGAATAAACTGGAAATTTAGGGATTGTTCCCTGATTATATTTTACAGGGAATAAACAAAGTATAGTAGCGGAATAAGTAGCCTTGATTTGTGTAGCAAGCAATTTTAAAGTGATGTATTTTTGTAAGTATCCTTTTGTTGGATGTATGTGCAAGAGCTCTTGAAGGTAGTCTTCATGTTGTCTTGTTTGTCTATTTTCTTAAAGCGTTTCAGAGATTAGAGTTATCTTTAATGGTTTATGACTTACATTGGTAATTATAAGGACACTATTTTAAAGTGTTTTACAAAACTCTTGTTGAATATATTTAAATGGCTGAAACTACATTTCCTTCATTATTTAGCCATAACATTAATCTTTCTTTCATTAAACGTATTCTCAATTTTGAAATAATTGTTATTTATACAATTATTAAATGACATTTCTTTTTAAATGTTCAAGAGTGTACTGCCCAATGTCTGTACTTTCTTTTGTACAGTTAAAGGTTAGTGGTCAATGTTACATTATTTTCTTCCGAAGTCATTGCCCATCCGTCCCTTGACTTGGCTAGGGCCTTAAAGGGGTGGAGGCATAGCAGCTATGATTGAATAGATTAAGGCTATCTTAATGGGAAGATGTCTCCCCGCCCCCCTTGTGTAGAATAAATGTGAAGGTGGGGAGTAGGTCGGAATTCGAGGGTCATTATTTATTGATATATTATGCATATTTCAGATAAACAATTTCGACAACTAAAAACCCTTCTTATAATCATATAACCAGTATTTAACATGCCTTTATCTTGCGTCGGCACAGTATTGTTTTATATACAATTATCCAGTAAATATTTGGAATAATACAATATTTTAAAGTTACTACAAGTTATAAGATTTACACTAAGAATGTTTAGTCCACTTATAATAAGAGTTTCATTAATATTCAGATGACAGTTCCAATAGATTTCACACAATCTTTGATAACTTTTGCAAAAGTGAATCGATTTCTGCAGAACAATTATCACTGGACAATCTTCAAATATTTAGTAAGCTACTTGACTTCCACAAATTAAAATGTATATGGTCTCTACCGTGCATATCAGTACAATTCCAATATAAGTATACACAATTAAATAATTAGTCAAAGAAAAATGTTTCTTATCATAACGATTGCATCAGAGTCTAGATATGATTGCTTCACAACTTAAAGCCTTGTGACGTAACACTTACTCATTGTCACTGAGCTGGGTTGTTTCCCTTGCTCCAATTCAACATCAGAAGACGACACAACGCTCTTTGTACGTTGTGGAAACTATATTTTACCAAGGCAATATATACAACGATTACCTCTCCAGGTGAGAACTAGTGGACCCCAGCTCACTGACAGTACTATTCTGCAGATAAACATAATGTTGTTGCATTGTAGGACTTCATGATTTTGAACTGTACAAAACACATAATGTTGTTGCATTGTAGGACTTCATGATTTTGAACTGTACAAAACACATAAGAACTTTGTGTTGATTCAATAATATTCAGTTCTAGGTTCGTTGCATTCGATCTTTCAATACACATAAGAGCTTTGCCTGTTTAAAATTAAGTTCATATTCAGATTCAATGCATCTGAATTCTTTGCAGTTTTCTTTTAGTTAATTTCGTGACATTAAAATACGAGAATTGTATTTTCATTCTGTTGCATCTGTTTCTCATTTAGATTTTTCTAATTATTGTTTTCTAAATGTTAAACTTCTGAATGACAAAGGCTGAGTTTTTTTTAAAGTAAAAGAAGTTTGAAAATGAAACTCACTGAAAGTTATCCTTTATTCCAAAATGTCCACTAATGTGTGAAAAGGTAATTTTGAAACGAATATCCGCGGGATATGTATTGCGTAATGATCGGAACAAGATGGTACAAGTAGAAAAATAACATACAACGACTTTGGATAACCGTCGTATTAAGTTGAATAATCGATCTCAAGACAAGAGGGTTCGATGTACCACCTGCAGACGATCATTTCCCGTTAACAGTCTGACGTCGCGAAAGAGCAAGACTGACCTTGTTGAAGGACGTTTAAAAGAGGGCAGACAATTATGCTGGTATCAGGGTTGTGACGAATTGAAAATCTGAAAATTGGACAATAACTTACTGAAATCTAAGCAGTAAATAGCAAACAACTTGGGATAAAAGAGAAACACTTGAGCAACAGACATATTCAAAAGCATGAAGACGACGAGCCACCTTCTTCTTATAATCTCGGTTTCTGCGGTGAGATAGCCAGGTATGACGCCAATC
This sequence comes from Sinotaia quadrata, assembly GCA_028829895.1. Lineage (NCBI taxonomy): Eukaryota > Metazoa > Mollusca > Gastropoda > Architaenioglossa > Viviparidae > Sinotaia > Sinotaia quadrata. The sequence goes on from CM054180.1 coordinate 16,175,162, forward strand.
CAGAGCACAGCGATGCAGTACAGGGATATAACAATGAACTTGGCTTCGTTGAAGTTCGAGGGCAAAGTGCGGACTTTATATGCGTGTACAGCACAACCAATCACGAGACATAAGATGTAGGTCAAAGATGCAATCATATTCAGCATGTGAGGCTCGCATACCTTCTCCACGTATTTAGTGTGAATTGAAGGCATCAATACCACAACTTCAGGCGGGTGTATGATAAGTGCAACTATTCCCAAGAATATCTGAAAATAATGAAGAAACAGTGAAATTATTATAATTAACATAAAGACTTCATACACACACAGACATACACACATGTACCTTAAATCTCTATGTAAAAGAAATTCAAATATACTGATACTATATTAAAAAGGTAAAGAAAATATTAATAAAAGAAAATTAGTTAATGACACATTTTCATTTGATATTCATTTATCTATACATCCTTCTATCTAACTCAACCATCCATTCAAATGATACATTATAATTATTATGTATATTATATTATGTATTTCATGCATTTTCACTATTGATATGTTATACTTGTGTTTTATGTAGAGGTGTACAATCTGAGTTGACTTTTATTTCTATAAATGTTTGAACTAGGCTGTTCACATGTGTTTTGTTAGACACTTGACTTGTTTTGATATGCTGTATTTATTATGCTGCGTGCCTGTATAACTTAATAAATACTGTTGCAGGAAACAGTAAGTTGAGACTTGAATGTAAGAAAGAATGGAGCTATAAAGTGATAAACTAGAAGCTTAGCTTTTGTTTAATGTTTAAGCTTAGCTTAATTATATTTTGCAGCGAGCAAGCATCCTTTCCAGTTGTCTATTTTCATGTGTTGTTTGAGTCTACTGGTTCACTGGCTGTGGACCAATGCAACCGGGGAGTCGTGTGAATCATCTGCTGCAGGGTGTGTAAGTACACACTACACTCTACTGATGTGTGGCGGCAAGATTTGTTAACTAGCTGAGCAATTTCTAATGTGGAGAATTAGTCGGACATTGCTACATTTATTGTTCTGCTTGAAGGAATTGACACTGCAGCAAGAAAAGTTAACTCTAAGTAACGGAACGAGCGAGTGAGGCTGTACATACACTGCAGCAAGAAACACCCATGTTAACTCTAAGTAACGGAACGAGCGAGTGAGGCTGCACGTAGAGGTGATGTAATAAATACTGACAATATTTGTGTTTTTTTTGCAAAGGTACGCAGAATAACTACTGAGGTAGCATTTAAACAGGGTTATATAAAACTATTTTCACTTAACTTCATTTCCTATCTATGATAAGACTATCCTGTGATTTGTATTGACCCTATTGTTGAATTTTGATTAATGTCATATTTCTCATACTGCATTTACATCAGGCTAATGAAAATGAGTGAGAGTTCAACCACGTACGTTTTACAACTGTGTTTGTTCTTTAGTTGTCTCCATACTGTAGGTGTTTGGATAATTCAGTAAGCAATTTCATCATAAGAATAAATGTCTTTCAATGTGTGAGGAATAATTTGGTGAGCAATTTCATCATAAGACCAAAATGTCCTTCAATGTGTGAGGAAGAATTCAGTCAGCAATTTCATCATAAGACTAAATTGTCCTTCAATGTGTGAGGAATAATTCAGTGATCAATTTCATCATAAGACTAAATGTCCTTCAATGTGTGATTATGAATGTGGGCGAAAATATTTGTGTGTATGTGAAATGCAAATACATTAATGTTCACTAAACTAGAAAGTATTGCAAACCTTTTATAAATTACCAATACAGTATAAAAGTACAGAAAACTATATAGATACATAACATGAAACCATCTGTAAGGGTCTTTAATGTTATAATATTAATATGCTCGAAAGTACAGTAATGATAAAACGGAAATATGAATTTTAAAATGAACGATGAGCAACGGACAAAGGAAGCAAAATTCTCACAAATACTGAAAAAGTTGTCGGTAGTTAAATGACTCACCACTTAGGTAACTAGCCGATATTATTTAATATTTAAAAAATTGTCATGATTTATAATCATAAACTAATCTAGTTTGTTTGTCGTGGAGTCTATTATGTTGCTCTTTAGTATTAACTTTCAAAAACATTTGTCATAAAATTGAAAGCAATTAATTAGTAAAGATATTTGTAATATAAATGAAGAAATAGGGATTAGTTAATGTTATCGATTACAGGAACTAAAGTTTAGAGAAATGTATATTAACTACTACACCTACTACTACTGCTGCAACGATTACAACAACTACTACTATAAATGTGTCGTCATCATCGTCGTCAATAATAATAATGTTGATAAAATAAATATTTTTATTACGAGTACTGCTAAAAAGAGCACTACTGCTGCTATGGTACCATTTACCTCTAGTAGTAATGACAAATGTTGGTGTTTCTTAAACTCATGAGTAGTAATGACAAATGTTGGTGTTTCTTAAACTCATGAGTAGTAATGACAAATGTTGGTGTTTCTTAAACTCATGAGTAGTAATGACAAATGTTGGTGTTTCTTAAACTCATGAGTAGTAATGACAAATGTTGGTGTTTCTTAAACTCATGAGTAGTAATGACAAATGTTGGTGTTTCTTAAACTCATGAGTAGTAATGACGAATGTTGGTGTTTCTTAAACTCATGAGTAGTAATGACGAATGTTGGTGTTTCTTAAACTCATGAGTAGTAATGACGAATGTTGGTGTTTCTTATACTCATGAGTAGTAATGACGAATGTTGGTGTTTCTTAAACTCATGAGTAGAAATGACGGGTGTTGGTGTTTCTTAAACTCATGAGTAGTAATGACGAATGTTGGTGTTTCTTAAACTCATGAGTAGTAATGACGAATGTTGGTGTTTCTTATACTCATGAGTAGTAATGACGAATGTTGGTGTTTCTTAAACTCATGAGTAGAAATGACGGGTGTTGGTGTTTCTTAAACTCATGAGTAGTAATGACGAATGTTGGTGTTTCTTAAACTCATGAGTAGTAATGACGAATGTTGGTGTTTCTTATACTCATGAGTAGTAATGACGAATGTTGGTGTTTCTTAAACTCATGAGTAGAAATGACGGGTGTTGGTGTTTCTTAAACTCATGAGTAGTAATGACGAATGTTGGTGTTTCTTAAACTCATGAGTAGAAATGACGGGTGTTGGTGTTTCTTAAACTCATGAGTAGTAATGACGAATGTTGGTGTTTCTTAAACTCATGAGTAGAAATGACGGGTGTTGGTGTTTCTTAAACTCATGAGTAGAAATGACGGGTGTTGGTGTTTCTTAAACTCATGAGTAGAAATGACGAATGTTGGTGTTTCTTAAACTCATGAGTAGAAATGACGGGTGTTGGTGTTTCTTAAACTCATGAGTAGAAATGACGGGTGTTGGTGTTTCTTAAACTCATGAGTAGAAATGACGGGTGTTGGTGTTTCTTAAACTCATGAGTAGAAATGACGGGTGTTGGTGTTTCTTAAACTCATGAGAAAGTGACGACGGTGGCGAATACAATGACGACTTAGTTGTGATGTGCATATTCGTATAATACTTTCTGCATTGTCACAAACATAAAGTAATATAATGAATACATTGTCACAAACATAAAGTAATATAATGAATACATTGTCACAAACATAAAGTAATATAATGAATACATTGTCACAAACATAAAGTAATATAATGAATACATTGTCACAAACATAAAGTAATATAATGAATACATTGTCACAAACATAAAGTAATATAATGAATACATTGTCACAAACATAAAGTAATATAATGAATACATTGTCACAAACATAAAGTAATATAATGAATACATTGTCACAAACATAAAGTAATATAATGAATACATTGTCACAAACATAAAGTAATATAATGAATACATTGTCACAAACATAAAGTAATATAATGAATACATTGTCACAAACATAAAGTAATATAATGAATACATTGTCACAAACATAAAGTAATATAATGAATACATTGTCACAAACATAAAGTAATATAATGAATACATTGTCACAAACATAAAGTAATATAATGAATACATTGTCACAAACATAAAGTAATATAATGAATACATTGTCACAAACATAAAGTAATATAATGAATACATTTTTTTCTCTTTACTTCAAAACCTCTGTCTCTGAAGAGTTTTCCTGCATGTGAATTCAGTATTTCTATTGAATAAATGAACACTTCTCGACGTAGTTAAGCAAGGTATCAATTTCTAACTTGGGATTTTATGAAATTTTTTAAATTGTTCAATTTAGTGAAATAAGAGTGAAATGGTAAAGTGGTGGAAGCGTGTACATGAAAAGATAGATGGATAGCTATTCGGGTAGATAGATAGATAGATAGACAGACAGATAGATAGATGGATTGAAAGATAGATAGATAATATATAGATAGATGGATAGAAAGATGGATGGATAGATCGATATTTAGATAGATAAATAAATAGATAGATAGATGGATAGAAAGATGCATTGATGGAGAGATCGATATTTATTGATAGATAGATAGATAGATAGATAGATAGATAAACAGACAGACAGATGGTGTGATGCCAACACCACTTAGTTAATTATTATTATTATTGATTAATTAATCATTCATGCAGGAGATGTTTCCCACATTTCCCTTGGTCAGTAAACCAGACGATTCATATATCACGCAATGAAAAGGCTGCTTATTCCCTGTAAAATATAGTCAGGGAACAAACACTAAACCTCCAGTTTCTCGCTTTATAACTCCATTATTTCTTACATCCCAGTCTCAATTTACAGAGTTATGCAACATTATCTATTAGCCGGATACACTACACAACATAATAAATACGTAATATCAAAACAATGACAAGTGTTAGCACACTACATATATGCATCATAATTCAGAATTTGAGACACAATATTCTATTCACCTATGCATCTCTAAGTAAAACACAAATATAACACACAAACAGCAAAAGTGCATGGAATAATTCAAACAGTCAGTTAACTCACTATTAAGCTAACGGCCGCCTTTCAAGACCAGACTTCTTCTTTGCCACGTCATATTCAAGTGATCTGAGAATTAATTTCTCTACAGCAGGTAAACTTTTTAATCTCAGCTGTTCTTGCTCTCTTAAATCATAACCATTGGATAATAAAACTAATCACCCAGTTAAACTAGTCTGCATTACATAAGCAATTTCTAGCACATTCTCAACTCGGGCTGTTTGCTTCAAATTCTGACGACAAAAATAGCATCATAAGGAGTGGCCACAGTCGAGTCACTCTGGCAATCCATCCATTTATATAACAATTACATTTTAAAATACTGATAGGCAAATTTACTCCACCACAGATGGATAGATAGATTAATATGTAGATTAGTATGCATGTTTGTATGTGTATTTAATTTATGTGTATATCTATATATTAATAGTTATACGGCCAGAGAAGAAGACGAAATTTTACTCTCATGTATTATAGTTGTATATGAAAACAGTGATCTTTTATGAAACGATAAATATACTTATATTAATAATATTTTCATAAGCAATGCTGATTCCTGTTTGGGTTTTTTGCATTTTTACGGTATCATTAGGAATCAAGGAACCCACATCGTTGAATGCGATCTTAATTAATGAAAATTAGCATATGTATTTCCTAATGAACCAATCATTTACACCTTTATAAACATGCCATTTTTCTCACTTACCTGAATTGCAATGATTACAGTAACCATGACAATTTGTGATTTCGAACTGGTAAAACGTGGTTTCTTAATAGTCATCTTCTTCCTGATAAATATTCTGTAAATGCGATTGGTCTTCACAAGCAGTGGTCCATAGGTTATGGAAAATGATAGTGGAAACCAAATCTGATACAAGGCACACGTGAGTTTTAGAGGAATCATAAAGTAGGTTATTGCTAGGAGACAAACAATCATGTGGCCTCCTATCATTATTTGTGAAATTTCCCGACTGCTGGCTTTGATCAGGCGATTATTTCGGTTAATGACATATAGTATTGAAATGGTTAATGCGCTTAATAAGACCAGTATATTCAAAGCAAACAAGAATACGCTGATTTTCTGAGAAAGACCGTTGAAAGTTGGTTGAATTGGAAGACACTTGGTTCGCGTGGATTTGTCAGGCCAGGTAAAATTGTCGGTATCAGGACAAACACTGCAAGTTTGAAAGTTTTTGTACATAACAGTTCGTTCGTTGTCGTTACAACGATTACACCTCCAGCAGCATCTGCGTGTTTTCACTTGTTGAAATCCTGGAGAACATGGCTCTCCACATCTAGACGTTGGGGGTATTTGAGTTGTGCCCTCATTCCTGGAATTTAGAGGGGTCATTTCCGAGCTCCACTGAATATTTTCCTGATGAAAAATGAAAAACCGAAATAAAACAGCAGATATCGATGAAAGTGGTTGTGCCTGTAATTGGTATGTGTATAAATAATCACAAACCATACACACATACATAAACACACACACATACATAAACACACACACAAACAAACACACACACACACACACACGCACACACACACACACACACACACACACACACACACACACACACACACACACACACACACACACACACATATATATATATCGGAAACGATATAGTGTGAGATCTCTATGTGATAATAATAACTCTGCTGTTTACCGCTAAATATAAAATTTAAACAAAACAGTTCTTCCAGAATCCTTACGTAACTAATATATCTCAACTCTACTTTCATGCACTCGTCCATTTGTTAGTGTGGATGGTGGCCGCTGGGACCCGATGTAATATTTAACAGTGAGACGAATGACATCACCAATATATATATATATATATATATATATATAACACTATACTAAATATGAAGAAACCAAGAAATAGTCATTCGTTTTAAAATGAGAATTCTTAGTTTTCAGTGGACAAACAGGCTTTGAAAATTATGCGTTGTTGCCGTACTCCTTGCCATTGTTACTGCTCCTAACGCAACAAATAAAACTGCGCGGTCCGAAACATCATCCCATAGAATGAAAAAAGGTCAGCGTTTTATTCTAAGTAAGAAATACATTTACTCAACACAATTAAACTACCATCTTCTTATTTCGTTTTTCAAATGGAAAGAATATATTTCTTATTTCAATTTAGTATTTGGGCAATATTAGTTATATTTGCTTGCTACAAATAATTCAGAGACCTGAAATTTTCTACGGAAGTTTCTTTCATATTTTTCACCTGTGCATGATGGTGACGAGTTTTGCTGTAAACTTATTCACTAATGCCTCGCTTGCTATTGTTGAATACATTTCACCACGTCCACTATTTATAGATTTGATTGCTAAAATTAACCTACATTATTACTTGTTCTTTTCTCCTTTACCTATTATTGTTTTCTTTTTTTTTGGAGAAAATATTTCTATTTATATCATTTTATTATTGTTAGACCGGTTAGTGAATTTTATTGAAATAATTTTCTGGGGTCGAAGAATTTAGATATTTTATACACTTGAGACTCTTTCTTCAGGTGACCTTTCTTCTCACCAGTGTGAAGGAGTTAGTTTACATTTCTGCAGGCTAGTTAATTAATGGTTTTATATTAATAAAGGTTTTGCCACTTTTCATCATCACCTCTGTCACTTTCCTATCTACCCCCTCCACTCAATATTTTTTTCCCGTTCACCTCAACAAACTGCGGCATACCTTGCGCCAAGCACTGAAATCGGCGGAAGCCGGAAACTGCTATCGTCGTAATAAAAGAAGAAGAGGAAGCTGTTCTATCATAAAAATATCGCTCCCATTGTTTGTAAAAGAAGCTGATGATGAATATATCTGAATACAGTTTTTTTTTAAATAAAGCCCTGTGTATTTTTTTACACTGAAAAGTGTAAAATAGTTACGTTCAACGATTAAGTATTGTAATTTATGCTGCATTAATGCATATCGCTAAGCTTCCAGCAATTCAGATTTACACAACTGGAGTGGATAGTTCAAAGATTAAGTATTATAATTTCTACTGCAATATGGCATATCTCTAAGCTTCTAGCAAATCACATTTACACAAATAAAGTAAATATTTCATAGCAAAAACATAAATAACACCACATAAAGTACTTCATTTTGTTTACCATTCCTTTTTTTAAATAAAATATTATAATTTTTAGGTATCTTACATATTTTATAGAAATGCAATTTACTGTGAAAAATGTTAATCTTTTAATACTAACAAACAATTTTTAAAAGTAATACTAACTGTATGAAAGTACGAAAAATTCTTGGTAGATGAATTCCACAAGCCCACGATGTTAATTAACGGATGTTTGTCGTTGTAGATAACGTTCATTATCTCGTAATTGCTGAGCCCAGACCCGTTTTTAAATCTAATGTTAACGTGCTCCCCTCTAAAATTCACCTTCCTCATCGCATCTCGCAGTTTGGTGCCGTCCACGCAGTCTCGGAATAAGGTTGTATTTGAGTAGTTGACAAGGACGGCTTTCAACGCATGCGCAAATACGTAGACAGCGTCCATTGAGAGTGAGACTCTACAATCAGGTTCATAGCTTGGAGAGTCTTGGATGGCAACATCGGATTTGCAAGTATTATTTCCTTCTCCGTCACAGCTGAATGCTTTCTCAAAAAACTTCCTAAACCAAGGATTTCTAGAACCATTCCTGATAGTGAGATATTTAAAGTATTCGTTGAATCTTTCTACTGGAGCAGATTGAAATCTAAGAACCAACATTCCAGAAATAACGTTCTTAGCACCTGCTAATGCATGCAACTGTTCCCCAATATTTTCTGTCACTATCCACGTAAAGTTGTTTCTCAAGCTCTTGGCGAAAGTTTCGAACATGACCTTGGCTTCAAAGATCGTAAGCGCGACAATCACGACGTGTGCGAGATTTTGGCTTGACAGTTTCTTGGCAATTTTCCTGTAGAAAATCTCATCGGACCCCTTCGGGATCCTTAGTACTAATGCAAAGCAATAATGGTCGAGTTTAGTAATCCGTTTTTGTAATGCTCGATAAAGAATCTGACCGTAGGCACCATCTTCATAGATTAAAGATACAAAAGACCACTGGAACTTCTGCAGTATACCGATGATTGCTCGTGCCTGAAATTATACTTATTGGTTTTTATTATTGCAGTCTATAATGCAAGCATGAGACAGGAGAATCAACATGATTAGACATCGTGTATATTTAGAGGAATAACATGAGTGGTAATAGAAGACATGAGAGACGAGGAAGAATGAACCTGATGGGGCATCATGTGTTTCAGAGCAATAACATGAGTGGTAATAGAAAACATGATATACGAGAAAGAATGAATCTGATTGGACACCATGTGTTTCAGAGCAATGAGTGGTAATAGAAGACATGCACGTACACATCATATGTTATGGTTGTGTTTGCTTGTTAGAAGGCTATGCTATTACTTTCAACATATCTGGAAAGAATGCTCAAGGATAAGCACGTAGGTACCAGAAATATTAAATGTCTAAATGTTTAAAATAAAGCAAGAATCATCATTTTAAAGCAATCCATTTCGCAGGTGTAAAGTCAGATATGCAATTTAAATATACATATACGCATAAAAAACCCCGCATAGATAGATAGATAGATAGATAGATAGATAGATAGATAGATAGATAGATAGATAGATAGATAGATAGATAGATAGATAGACGAATAAATGAATGGATGGACACATAGATGGATAGATAGATAGATAGATAGATAGATGGATGGGTAGATAGATAGATGGATGGGTAGATAGATAGATAGATAGATAGATAGATAGATAGATAGATAGATAGATAGATAGATAGATAGATAGATAGATAGATAGATAAATATTTCGGAGTAAATATTTGAGTTAATCAAAATGGAAAGAATTGCATGATTTAGTCGTGATGTGTTAACAAAATATATCGCATTTTGATTGTCCAAAAAATTTCATAATATTGGAGCATGCGCAAACAACACATAGATTTATAAAATTTAAATTTTAATACACCTTACATACTTCTTTCTTTAACTATTCAGCTGTATTGAAAATAAATGGGACTAATCTTAAATAAAATAGAAGTATTAAAACTTAGTGGGATGATGTTAACGAGTGTAAAGAAAGGAACAGTCTAGAAAATTAAATGATTGTTATTTACAAGCAACTACCAGGAAGTATAAGATTTATTTTTATAATTTTATTTTATTTATTAGGTAGGAAGATTGGTAAAAAGACAAAGACTAAATCACGTACGCTTAGTTGGACCTGTAATGAAACCATTCAATGTTTATTAATGTTTACGTCTAATAAAACAATAGCGCATCAATACTATTAATTAATCACTACCTATAGGCAACAAACTCTCAATTGTGAAGCGTACAACAAGATTAAGTATGTGCATGCCAAAGATATCGATTGTGCGACACAAATACCATCCTGGTTATGATTATTATTAATTATCCATACTTAATTACAAGTGACGAGAATCTTAATTTATATTGTTACTAATTCTCCAGATGACACAACTCGTCTCTCTCTCACTTGGCTGATATGAGGTTACAATAAACGTTTTCTCTCTTCCACAACACATGACAAACATTCACTGATACAGAATATTTCCATAGGTGGAAAACGTCTTACCAAAGGAGAAGACAAATACGTATTTAATCTATATTTAGCGAGGCCCCATTCACCCACTTTCTCTCTAACATATCGTTGTCAATATGTGTAAGAAAATGAATACATTTATTAAATCAATAATCACATATACATATAGCAAACACAATTAAAATATTATTTGACATCATTATTTTCATGAACCACATTAAGATATTTCAATGTTTATATATCTTATATCCTAGCACATAACTCAATATAGGTATAAATCACAGGGTAATTCTTATCAGATAGCAGAAATGGAGTTATATGGAGATGAACGATAATAGTTTGTCTATATTCTTGTATACACAATGCTGCAATAGTCTTTCCCATGCTTTCATAACAAGGTCACAAACTTATTGTTCACAATAGAATTATCAGCATTTCATGTATTTCTCTTAGACGCTGTAGAACACTAATGAGCCACTATTCTCTCAAGACTGATCTGGGCACTCCCCATGTCATATTAGTTCTCTCAAGACTGATCTGGGCACTCCCCATGTCATATTAGTTCTCTCAAGCAGAACAACAATGTAGCAATCTCCAATAACTTCCATGTACTGGAAATTCCATAAAGTAATCGAGCATAATTTGCCACCATACATCAACAGTGAGGTGTATAATTACGCTTACACGCGGGAGTAGAAACTTCTCGAGTCTAGCGTGGTCAGTGTGGCTTATAAATCATTAAAACTGGAGATCTAGTAAAACAAGAAAAGACTGCCTTTTGACTGTAAAATATTATCAATGAACAAATGCTAAGTTTTCAGTTTATTCAACTCCAAATGCATTCTTTCTTACAGTTGAATATATTCAAGAGTTAACTTACAGTTTCCTACAACAGGAAATTAGCCTGATACACGCGTACAGCATAATAAATATACCATAACAATTTTATGAACATATTCACTAGGAACAATGTCAAGTGTTTAGCATACTACTTGCAGGTAGTATATTTTGCAATTTGTAGAAATAATAATAATCCACTCAGATAATACATCTCTATGTGAAACGCAAGTATAACATATCAGTCGCAAAATGCACGAAATATTTCTAAGTCCATTCTCCCTCGATAGTCAGTTAACTTATCATTAAGCTAATGGCCGCCTTTCATGACTGGACGTCTTCCACTCCAAATTCAAAGTGATTAGAAAATAAATTCTTTTCAACAGGTAAACTTTGACATTATCTCATTGGATAGTCTCGTTCTTGTAAATCTTAACCATTTGATAATACAAACTATTCATCCACCTAAAAGTGGCTTATATTACATCAGCAATTTCTAGCACATTCTCCACCTGAATTGTTTACTCCAACAAAACTAAATATAATGAATTTACTGAATGCAGGTTATGAGGTCAAGTATAATTTGCCTTGAGTCCGTGACATAGATGATGGAGATGGTAGAGGTAGTGATGAGGAAGAGTAAAATGTCTTTCCATATCCTGAAAGGATATTTCCCTTTCTATCGCCTTCACTAGTTGTATGGAATTAGGAGAGTATAGACTTTCATAACCTGACTCTTATCAACATATACTCATATTAAGAACGATCTATCAATATTACTTTTGTGATAGTATTTATTTAATGAAAAGTAAATTCAAATTTATCATACTTTAACATTTAACAAGGAAATAAAGTAGACCAAATGAGATGGCAATGTATTGATTTAGAGGGAAATATAAATTTGTAATTTTAAATAATGTTAATTTGAAACGTGATTTAAATTGACCTTACTTGCATTTCATCGGAGGTTACAGTTCGGAAAAAGAATGGATATTTCTTAGTATTGCCTAGTTCTGGCGTGGTAGCGCTAAAGCTGAGTTGAGGAATATGAAAAAGCGACAACAAATCTGCAATTTTCATTGCTCTTCCATTTCCTTCTGCTACAATCACAGCAAATACACTTGACACATTCCGAGAATATGTTTCTTTCTCAATAAATGTCAAGGCCTTAGAGAAAGCCGTTATGTCATTTGAGCAATCGTCAACGATGGTAAAGCCAAGCGTTACATTGGGGTGCACCATTTTCTTGGTGTTAATTTCATTGATGGCGAACACCATAGATTCCATCATTTGCAAATTATCCAGGGCTCTCAGCTCTGTGCTGCACGTGGTGCCCGGTTGATACGCGTGCACTGGAAATATGATACCAATGTTCAGAGTGCCAGACTGGGAATACTCGGTTTTGGGAATTGAAGGTTGGTGGCGAAATTTACAAGCATCGACACCGTACTGCAGCCAGAGTTTAAATATCAGCCACACAACAGAAAATGTTTTTGGAGAAGTTGAATTCAACCGGTCAGATAATAAATACATGACAGAAAGACAGTGTCGTGCTCTCGTAAGAAGTATTCACTACACCAAATGTATGACGAATGTAATGGAACGACTATGTGGATGGAATTCCGTGATAGGTATTATTTTCACAAACAGATCACATGTGATACGTAACCAACTGACTGACGCACTCTCCGCCTCTGTGATTAAGATGAGTTCAAATCTATAGCAGAAGAAAATATAAGGATGTACAGTAAAAACTAATAATGATAATAAAAACAATAATAATTGGTAGCAAAAGTAATAATGGTGTTATACAACACATCAATGAGAAAACCAGCAAACGTTTTATACTGAGAAAAGTAGAAGTGAATAATTATACAAACTGAATGTAGATTGTAAGATAAATAAAACACATTTCCCATATGTACACATACCCATGCTCATATGCGCATGGTTAATATTTTCAAGGACAAGGCCAGCCAATGGGCTGAGATCCAAAAGTTTAGCTGTTGTAGAAAATTACATTTCAGATCACTTGAATTTGATGTGGCAAAGAAGTCCATTCATGAAAGGTGGCATTAGCTTAATGGTGAGTTAACTGATTGGTTGAGAGAGTATTGACTTATTTCATGCATTTTTTTCTATTGATGTGTTTTACTTTTATTTCAAGTAGAGAAGTATTATGTGAATAGACTATTGTTTCTACAAATGTTTGAACTATGATACTTATATGTACTGTGCTAAATCTTGACATTGTTTTGATATTGCATGCATATTGTTGAATTGTATTTTAGGATATAGAATGCGTAGGCAGTTTTATTATAATATGGTTTCATGGAGATAATTAATGTCAAGTAATCTATTTCATTGAATTTGTTATATGTATATTAGATTGTTGATTTAATAATTTATTGACCTTCTTACATATATTGATAACCATATGTTGGAGACGAAAGTGGTTGGATGGGGGCTCGCTAAATATAAAGACGTATTTGTCTTCTCCTTTGGTAAGACGTTTTCCACCTATGGAAATATTCTGTATTAGTCAATGTTTGTCTCTAATGTTGTGGAAGAGATAAAATGTGTATAGCAAAGGAGCACAAACCGCTGCCCGAGACATGGCTCTTTGCGGCCCCCAGAGGACTTTGTAAAGCACATTATTTCATTATTTGTGTTGTTTGTTTTTTTCTACTGAGCCATCCATGTGCAATCTTACTTGCGGCCCTTCACGCACTATCAGTTGGAAATTTGGCCCTCTGGCCTAAAACGATTGTGCACCCCTGGTGTATCATCCTGGTTGTTCAGGTTTATAAGCAGTTAATAGATTCAATAAACACGTGAAAATAGGCAATTGGAAAGGCTGCTTGCTCACTACAAAAATATAATTAAGGAACAAATGACAAGCTTCCAGCTTATCACTTTATAACTCCATTCTATCTTGCATTCCAGTCTTAACTTACAATTTTCCTGCAATGGTATTCATTGGCCTGATACACGCAGTGGCATAATAAATACATCATATTTAAACAATGTCATGTGTCTAATAAATTACATGTGAGCAGATTAGTTCAAACACTTGTGGAAATAAAAGTTAGTTCAAAGAGTACATATCTACATAAAACACTAGCTTAACATAGCAATACTCAAAATGCATGGAATATTTCTAAGTACCTTCTCTCTCAACCAGTCAGTTTAATTCACCATCCAGCAAATGACCTCCTTTCAAAACCAGACTTCTTCGTCACTTGCGGTTAGAGAATAGATTTGTTTACAGCAAGTACACTTTTTAATCTCAGCCCATTGGCTGGTCCCATTCTCGCAAATCATAATCAGTGGATAAATAAAACTACTCACTATAAATAAAACTACTCACTATAAATAAAACTACTCACTATTATTATATTACATCAGCAATATGTATTATTATATTACATCAGCAATATGTATTATTATATTACATCAGCAATATGTATTATTATATTACATCAGCAATATGTATTATTATATTACATCAGCAATTATAGTATATTCTTGCCTGGAGCATTTACTTCAACTCACTTTCAAAAATACTATCATGGTCGGGTTACCCTGACAATTTAACAACTTATATAACAATTAAATTTAAAATATGGAGAGGCAAATTTAGTCTGTCACAACAGATAAACGTTTTTATCTCAGTCCATTGGCTGGTCTTATTCTTGTAAATCGTATCCATCGGATAATAAAACTACCTAAAACTGGTTTAGAATTTAGTCGGACAAATTTTCAGCACATTCTCCATCTTTGATGTTTTCCGATAAATATCATTATATGTGCCCAAAGTCAGGTCATGTTAACACTGGCAACAAAGATATAATTATTTAGTATAGAAATAGGGATGGGCAAACTTACTGGGCCACACCGTCATACAAAATGTTCGATGAAGAATTCTAGATGATGATGTTGGTGATGATGATGATGATGATGATGATGATGATGATGATGATGGTAGTTGTAGTGGTGGTGGTGTTGATGATGATGATGGTAGTAGAAGTGGTGGTGATGATGATGAAGATGATGATGATGGTGGTGGTGACGGATTATTATTATTATTATTATTATTATTATTATTATTTGTAATTACATTCATAGTTATTGATAAGCATAAATATTAATTTGTATTTCAAATTTTAACGCCACTGAACAGTTTAGGCAATATATTTTGGATATTTATTATGCATGTAAAACTTCACAGGTCCCCTATTGTAAGCTATAGTTACCTGACTTATAAACTTGCTCTTCACTCATGGGGTATCGCAGACAAATCTGGATTATCCGTTTGGGCCTGCCTCCAATCAAAAATAGATTCTGATGACGTCACTCTGAAAAAAAATGCCACATGAGTTGAATAAACATCATCATCATCATCATCATCATCATCATCATCATCATCAACTTTATCTTTATCATCATCCCTGTTAATGTGTTCATGTCTAATTTCAAATACATACACTGTTAGTCAATCACGATAAGTGTCGTATTAATTAATAGTTGTTAGCCTTCGTAGAACAAAATCTGGTGTAGTCCACTGATCTACAGCACTGCACCACTGTTTGCAGCTTCACTTACAACCCTTTAATAAACTCACCGTTATAAGAACAAAAAACGTAGTAAGTTGATGTGCATCAAAGATTAAACTCTTCCTTATCTAAAAAACACTAAACATCTGCGTCATCAATTTGATATGAGGGCGAGTTCAAGGGCAGATAATGGATGTCATATTTGATCTGAAGTAGCATCATTACGCAAATGAAGAAGGCGAGCGAGTGAGCGAGAGAGTGAGTTATGGCGCGATAAAGCATAAGGATGTGTACGAGGGAGTCTCTGAGAATTAGATTCTACATTATAAGCCAATGGAATATTTAGATTCCCATGTCATATTTTCTTCTTCTATCAGTGTTATTATAACATTTCAGCGCTTTTAGTTGGAATGTCAGTCACAACTGTTTGTCATAATCTGCTGATCTCATATAAATTTCAATGATGGTCAGATCTAAAAATAGAAATGTGGTACAAATAATTAATCATAATAAATATACTCGTCATATATTTCCTTCTCAACGAGAATTCAGCCTAACTACTCGTAAATTAAAGTAATTCGATCCTCTACTGGAGAAGCTCTCTGAGAAGTAAATGTGCCAGCCCTGCATGCAGACGGTAATGGGTTCGAACTCACACACTGTGATTTTTCTAGATTGTCTCCATCCACTAATTAACCCAGCAATGTTGAGAGTTAAGAGACCATGATGGTAAGCGCATAGTGCTTATTATTATTACTATTATCATAATGCCTTTTTCATGACTTCTCTTAACTATTGGTTGTAAAACAAGGTCAGTGCTTATTATTATTACTATTATCATAATGCCTTTTTCATGACTTCTCTTAACTATTGGTTGGTAAAACAAGGTCAGTGCTTATTATTATTACTATTATCATAATGCCTTTTTCATGACTTCTCTTGACTATTGGTTGTAAAACAAGCTCTCCAAATCCTAGGTTTTACGGATGTGGACACTCCCGAGGAGCACTGCTTTTAGTAGTGGGGCGGGTACCACTCGTGCTTTTACATTTTACAACCTCTAACGCCATGGCATCACTTGGTACAGCGACATCGATGATTGCTGCTGTTCTATTATAAGCATTGAGAACACAATGTCTGGTCTCTGCGAAGGAATCCTCTCGATTATTTTGTTTATTGAAGTCACACATTAATATGATTTCTGTCTCAACGACAGCTTCAGGTTGCTATTTCCATGCTCTTTTTTTCTTTTCTACTTTTTTTTTAATTAAGGGGGGAGGGGGTTACTCCATACTTCTCACATGTGTGTGTGGCAGAGTAAATTTACCCACATCTATTTCTAGAATTAATTGTTATATGCATGTTTAAATTGTCGAAGTGACCCGACCTTGGACACTCCTTATATGTATTCTGTAAGTGTAAGAGTTGGAGTAAACAACTCGAGATGAGAATATGCTGGAAATTGCTGACGCAATCCAAACCAGTTCCAACTTGATGAGTAGTTGTATTATCCAATAGTTAGGATTTACGAGATCCAGACCAGCCGATGGCCTGAGATCAAATGTTTATCTGCTGTAGAGAATTATATTGTCTAATCACTTGAATCTGGTGTGATAAGAAGTGTGGACTTGAAAGGCAGCCATTAGATTAATGGTGAGTTAACTGACTGATTGAGAGAGAATGGCCTCAGAAATATTCACGCGTTTTGCTATTATTATGTTATACTTGTGTTCTACAAAGAGATGTTTATTAGTATACTATTATTTCGGATCACCGACAAATGCGCGCCGACAAAAGCGCGATGGACAAATGCGTGACGACGCGTTCTCTCCATAACTCTAACCCTAACCATAATCCTAACCACAACCCTAACCCCTAATCCTAACCATAATCCTAACCATAACCCTAACCCCTAATCCTAACCATAATCCTAACCATAACCCTAACCCTATCGCGCATTTGTTGTGGCGCGCAATTGTCGTTCGCGCATTTGACGGTAACTATTATTACTACATTAAAAAAAAAAACTAAGATGCCTGTGTCTAGAATACTAAACTACACATTGTTTCTAGTGAATACTCTCGTAAAATTGATATGCTGTATTTATTATGCTTCGGGCTAATAAATACTGTTGCATGATACTGTAAGTTGAGACTTGAATGTAAGAGAGAATGGAGTTAAAAATGAATAATTTGGAAACTAAGCATTTGTTCACTGATATATTTTACAGGGAATAAGCAGCCATTTTGTATTTGACAGTCAATTTGCCTCTCCCTATTTCTAAATATAAATTATTATATATATTACTATATTGTGCACTCCTTATGGTGTAATATTTGAAAATGTATTGAAGTAAGCAGCTCGAGGCAAGAATATTCTAGATTGCTGGCATAATGCAAACTGATTGAGTAGATTTTTCTTATTATCCAATAATTATGATTCTGTTCTCTGATTACTGAATTTAGGTGGGAAAGGAAAAGTCAAGTTTTAAAAGGTGGCCATTAGCTGGATGGCGAGTTAGATTAACTGATTGAGAGAATAGATTTGGAAACACTTCGTGCAGTTTTACTATTGATATGTTATACTTATACTTATGTAGAGATGTACTTTGTGAAATGGCGTTTATTTCTACAAATGTTTGAACTAAGCTGCACACATGTAGTGTGCTAACACGTGACATTGTTTGAAATGCTGTACTTATTTTACCATGTGTATATATCAGGCTAATAAACAGTGTTAATGGAAATTGCAATCGAGATAGAAGGGAGTTATAATGTGATAAACTGGAAATTTATGTTTCTTCCTTAATTATATTTTACAGTGAACAAGTGGCTGTTGGAGGTTTGAGTTTGAGTTCAAGTTTCGAGTTTCAACTTTAAAGTTTCGAATTACCTTTCAGATGCTCACTGGTTAGAAACTTGAACGCCTGTGAAGGCATTGTTGAGTACGCTATATAGTTTGATGAATGTGCTGGATACATAGAAAGAATTCTGGTACATTGAGGTGGCCAGAGTTGCTGTAATCATGTTCTACTTGATTGAATGCACGTCAACTTACTACGTTTTCTATTCTTATAACGGCGAGTTTATTAAAAGGTTGTAAGTGAAGCTGCAGAGAGTGGTGCAGTGCTGTAGATCAGTGGACTACACCATATTTTGTTCTACGAAGGCTAACAACTATTAAATTAATAAGACACATGTCGTGATTGACTGTATTAGCGTGACTCACGTGTTATATGTTACAGTCTGTCTTCTTTATTTACTTACTATCGTGGCTGTATGTATGGAGGAGGGGGGGGTCATCTAGAACTATCACGCATCAAATTGCTTCATCTATCGTTTATCTTTCTAACATCTGTGACAGACATGGTGTGTTTTGGAGATTAGCGTAAGGTTACTGGCAGTCCAGGGTAATGATGAATTAACGTCTTGCCCATCTCCCGGCAAAAGATCACAACAGCAGCGCCTCAAGAGTCTTAACTCATCTTAACTTCATTCCATATTGCCTATTGCCTCTATGGCATTTGAGTTACATTCTTGTTTCAAGAACTGAGGAGGAAACACCGCACTTGTGAGCGACTCAAGTTGTCACGTTTACAATCATTTTTACTCAACAGCCAAAGGATAGGGGAAGATAATCCTACAAGCCATGTCTTGCACTAAATGATAAGCCTGTTTATCTTTCCCTTCAGCTTTGTAATAGAAAAAGTGCGGTTGATTGTCTTGATAGCAAAAGAATATTACAACAAAATTTAGCAGATATACAACAAAAGACATTTACTTTCATACAATATTTCCATGGGTGGAAATCTTCTTACTAAAGGAGAAGACAGATCCAGCTTTAATCTATATTTTAGCGAGCACCCATTCACCCATTTTCGTCTCTAACATTACGTTATCAATATGTCGAGGTCAATAAATTTAACAATACATTTTTTACATAAGCAATCAAATGACAAATACAATGAAAAAGATTATTTGACATCAATATTTCCATGAAACCACACTCAAATAATTTCTGTTTATACAGTCTTATATCCTAAACACAATTCAACAATAGAGTCAATACAAATCACATGATAGTTCAGAACAGAAATGGTTGTATTATAGATAGGCAATAAACTACTATCCATCCATCATCTGTTGGGCTGTTGGTTTACTGGTATCAGCCTGTTGGTTTTGTATGTTACGTCATCCAGTAAACCAACAGCCCAACAGATGATGGATGGATGGATGGAAGAAAGAAAGATGGATCCTTTAACTGTTCAGCGAAATCAAAAGGATCAGAAATGTCATCTGTTACTAAAAGTTCATGAATTATCTAACACACAACATTCCCTCTTTTTTGAATAAAGCCTTTTGTTGGTACCCCATAAGATGGACAATACGAAATACACAACAACTGAGGTCAATCACTCTGTCGACTAGTTTCAGCCCTCAGAGGAAAGATCCTCACACAGGATGTACAGGACCGACAAACCAATAAACAAACGGATGGACATACAGAGACAAGTAGACAGACAGACAGACATGAAGACAGACAGGATGACTTATACGATGACTACGATTAAATGAATTTTACACGAAATGAAGGTGTAAAAGATGACACATGACAGATGAAAATTAATAAATTATTTATATAAAAAAATAAACAAATAAAGAAAATAAAACAGCAATCAATTACAAAATACACATAGCACAATGTTCATTGTGTCTATCAGAGAAAGTTAGCCTTCCCTAGCTAGTTGTGTTTTCCCTGACCAAGATCATATTGTTTCTTCTCAGTTCTCCAATAATAAAAGATATGCACGAAGTTCCCCACAGTTCCTACATGGTTATGAAATGTTCTCACACTCCTGGCCAATGTACTGTTTTCACTAGTTACACTGGTGGAGTCTAGCATGTCACTGTCTGAATCTATGTAAACTTTCCCTCCTAAGCAATATAATATGGTGTTCTTATGAACCAATGGCTGATACACTTCAGCAAATTGTTGCCAACAATAGAAGCAATGCTACCAAGATGCAAGCCTCCAAGATTATGGTGAAAATCCTTCATTTAGTGAAAACAAGATGGAAGTAATCTGTAACAATAGCCTATGGATTTCCTTAAAAACCTCATATGCTCTTTTTTTGCAAGTCTTTTGCTTATTATTCAAACAGACTTTCAGATTTACACTACATGTTGGCGTTGCTGACAGCAGAGAGGTAAATGTATACGTCCTAGAAAAATTAATCACTTTTTTCCATCTACAGGCACGAACTGCTATCAAAATGTATCTCTTTCTCAACTAACGTTTCCACACTTGTTTTTACATTCTTGACAAAATAGTTATTTTAGCCCTTTGCTAGACTGTTTAATAGGAACACCATATTATGTTGCTCAGGAGGGGAAGTCTGTAAAAGTTCATATTCATATTTAATGTAGTTGAACAGCTTGTAAAATGCTTAAAGGTATACTTAGGTACATTAAAATAGCATTATTATTAATTCCCTATTTATTTCTGATTAAGATTTTTATAACCTACCTTGTTCTAGATTTCAAATTTTTAATGACTTCAATCAGTTTGGATATGGGTGATATTACGAAGTATGTACATTTAGTCTGCTGTGTGTGTGTGTGTGTGTGTGTGTGTGTGTGTGTGTGTGCGTGTGTGTGTGTGTGTGTGTGTGTTTATGTGTGTGTGTGTGTGTGTTTGTGTTTGTGTGTGTGTGTGTGTTTGTGTGTGTGTGTTTGTGTTTGTGTGTGTGTGTGTTTGTGTTTGTGTTTGTGTGTGTTTGTGTGTGTATGTGTTTGTGTGTGTGTGTGTGTGTTTGTGTGTGTGTGTGTGTGTGTGTGTGTGTGTGTGTGTGTGTGTGTGTGTGTACTACTCTATCATAATGACTGCACTAATATTTGTAAATTAACGATTACGTTCATTCCTCTTTTTCAAGGTCATTCTTGCTTTCATTAGGAGATATCCAAGACATTACAAATTAAGTATGAAATACGAGCAATGGGTTTTAAGTATAATTTATTAACAAAAAGTTGTTGATAATTCTCAACTACTCATTAATTTGCCTATTAATTTTATTTTATTTCTGAAATAAGAGAAAGTTGCAAATAAAACTATTGATAATTAACTTTTGTTCGAGAAAGACCAATGTTGTGTCTTAAAAAGGCGTTAGGGAAACGAATGTCGGCTAGATATTTATCTGATAATGATCGGATCAGGATGGTACAAGTATCAACATGATGTACAACGACCTTGGCAGAACCTCGTATAAACTTGGAGATCAATGACCTCACGTGAAGAATGGACGGAGAACCAACGGCAGAAGATCATTTTTCGTTAACAGATTACACATTGTGAATAAGCAAGATTGACCTTGTGTGAAGGACGTTTAAAAGCAATTGGCTTACAGTTAGTTATACCGGAATCAAGCCTTTATAGAAACAGCACTTTTCCTGGTGCTGAACATCCGAGAAGAGGATGAAAGAACACTGGTGTCTAAGAAGTAAGTAGCAAACAACTTGGGATATAAGAGAAACAGTTGAGCAACAAACATGTTCAAAAGCATGAAGAACACGAGCCACCTTTTTTTCACAATCTCGGTGTCTGCGGTGAAATAGCTAGGTATCATGCCAATCCAGAGCAGAGCGATGCAGTACAGGGACATAACAATGAACTTGGCTTCGTTGAAATTTGAGGGCAAATTGCGGACTTTATAGGCGTGCACAGTGCAACCAATCACGAGACAAACGCAATAGGTCAAGGACACAACTATCCCCTTCATGTTACTTTCACACACGTTCTCCACGTATTTAGTGTGAAGTGACGGCATCATTAACACAACTTTAGGCGGTTGCATAAAAAGTCCCATTCCTGACAACAGCATCTGCAAGTAGTGAGTAAGAAAAAAAAATATTAACATAGTTATCATATAGTCTCGAAATTCTCTCTCTCGCACACGCCTGCACACGCACGCACACACTTATACATACATACGTACACTCATCGTAAATCTACATAAAGAGTAGATAAGTAAAAGAAATATAATGATAGAGTATAATACACTGGCGTCTACTTATAGAGAAAAATTCTTGGCATAAGCCCTAGGATGTGTTCAGATACAACTCTAGGTCCAACAGTTCGCTTAATATAAATAGCTAGTGGGAATTTTCAAGATGTCACACATAATCATTAATGTTACTTCCATCTTGAGTAATGAACTCGAAATCGCCACGTCACTATTACAGCGCTAAATTCAAATGTGCGTCTGAAAAATAACATTTATTTGTCATTTCCTTAACCAAATCCAACGACTCGTATATTTATCATTTCTTTAGCAAAGTTAATGACACGTTTATTTATATTTGTTTATCAAACCAATTAACATTTATTTCTTATTTCCTTACCAAAGCATGTGTCTTTGTTATTATCATTTGTTTACCAAAGCCAATGACATGTTCAGTAATCATTTGTTTACCAAAGCCAATGACATTTTCAGTAATCATTTGTTTACCAAAGCCAATGACATGTTCAGTAATCATTTGTTTACCAAAGCCAATGACATGTTCAGTAATCATTTGTTTAACAAAGCCAATGAAACAATTATCATTTGTTTAGCACAAACAGTGACATTTATTTATCATTTGTTTTCCAACGCTAATGATATGATTGTGAATTGCCTATTTAAATCATGAACAGTTTCGACTAAATTAAATGTGGTATACGCGTCAGAATTTTCACTAACGTTATTAGCATTATCTTCAGAGCAAATATTGAGATCTTGACACAAACAGTAACACGAGCAATCACACATGCACAGATATACAAAAACGCAGGCATGCACTTCCATTCAACTATCCATCCATCCATCCATCTGTCTGTCTGCCCACTTATCTATCTATCTATCTATCTATCTATCTATCTATCTATCTATCTATCTATCTATCTATCTATCTATCTATCTATCTATCTATCTATCTATCCTTCCATCCATCCATCCATCCATCCATCCATCCATCTCTTACTACTATTGTTCCTCCTCCTCCTCCTCCTACTATTATTTACCGTACTATGACTACTGCTATTACCCCTTTACCTCCCTCCTCCTCCTCCTACTATTACTCCTCCTCTCCCTCCTCCTCCTACTACTACTATTGCTCCTGTTCCTGCTACTACTACTACTACTACTACTACTATTCCTCCTAATTCTACTATTACTTCTACTACTACTACCTCTACTGCTAATATTCCTCATACTACTTGTCAAGGGAAAGGATGGAGCCAAATTTATATTTTATTTCATGATCTAAAAATCGCTAACAGACTAGGGGAATTAACCCAGTCTTGTTATTATGAAGAATATGTTATGTGGTCTTTAGAAACATTCACCTAAGATCTCATTAGCGAGACAGACTGTGTAGACACAGCGTGTGTTATCATTTCATGTTAAATATATATTTGGAGAATTATATATATTGAGTGAATTAGAGTGTTCATGCATGACCGATCACAAGTGATTACGAGAAAGAAAGATGGTGCATAGTTGAATTGCTGACAACGAGTGTGCCGCATGCAGAAAATAAGTGTGCAAGGACAAATTATGTCACAAGACATAAAGCTTCTAGAAGTTTTTGAAGACTGTTAGGGAAACTATATAAGGGAGGAAGGAAGATTTATACACTTATGCTGAAAACATGGATTTGTGTGAAGACATCGTACTTCATATGTATGGAATTTTCGTATACAAAGATTTCATAAAGGAAAGTTGGGAATATCTCTTTCCACCCGTTTTTCATCCATCTGCTGCCCAGTGTTGAGGTGACGAGTTAAATTGCTTCAATATTTTCCTGGCAAAGTGGGATGTTTGAATTCAAGACAGCTTATGCATGCAACATTGGTTGTATGGAGTTAACCACATGAGAGGGCATTTTGTCCCCCTGTCTGAGCTTGTTTGAATGCATATTCTGCAGTTGGAGGGTCAACATCTTGGTGCCCAATGGACACAAGAACTTTTGCATCCAATAGGACACGACGACACACCCACTAGATGAATCATCTGCTAATGTTAAACGTCGTTGAGTTTTCCATCATCACTGTAACCAAGAAAGTAACAACAATTACCAAGGTTGTCAACATGCCAACAGAGCACAGATTTTTCCCCTACAGCAGAATCTGAGGTGGTGCCTAGACTCCTGCAGATCTTCACTGTCGGTCGTCACAGCCATTGCATCATATCTTCTCTTCGAAGTACCCCTTATGAGTGACGTGTGAGATTATGTCAAGCCATCCGGCTGCCACTATTGTTAGAAATTATTCAATAAACCAATATTGATAACTGGAATCTAAAATAGGACAAAGTCGTTAAACCAGACCAGACATGTGACAGACATGTTATTTAAAGCTTCACGTCGTATTTATATATATATATATATATATATATATATATATATATATATATATATATATATATATATATATATATCTAAATTTCAATACGGCTTGCTATTTAAAGCCTCAAATCGTTTTTAAGTGAGAGCTATATCTTAATTTCAAATCGGCTTGCTATTTTAGAAGTAAAAAGTTCAATTTAGTGAAAGATAGTAGACATAGTGGTTGTTGCGTGGAGAGTAAAACAATGAATTTGCGTATTTAGGAAAACGTAGATACATAGATATTTGATATATATATGTTAGTTTAATACTCATGTTAATATTATTCGCATTAGCAATGCTGATTCTCAGACTTGCATTTTTTTATCGAATACTTAATCACTTACTAATATATATCGTTGATTGAAATATTCTTTTATGCTAATTAACTCGCTTATTTCAAAATAGAACGCGGTTTGGGACACACCTACCTCAATTACAATGATTACGGTAACCATGACAACCTGCGCTCTCGGACTTGTCAAAAGTGGTTTTTTAGTAGTCATCTTCTTCCTAATGAAGATTCTGTAAATGCGATTGGTCTTCACAAGCAGTGGTCCGTAGGTTATGGAGAAAGACAAAGGAAAATAAATCTGAAATAATGCACATGTGGCTTCTAGTGGCTTAATAAAGTGGGTTATTGCTAGGAGACAGACAATCATGTGTCCTCCTAACATCATTTGTGAAATTTCCCGACTGCTGGCTTTGATCAGACGATTATTTCGGTTAATGACGTAGAGTATGGAAATGGTTAATGCGCTTAATAAGACCAGTATATTCAAGGCAAACAGAGAAACTTCGATTTTCTTCGAAAGACCGTTGAAAGTTGATTGAATTGGAAGACAGTTTGTTCGAGTGGATTCGTCAGGCCAGGTAAAGTTGCCGTTATTAGGACAAACACTGCAAACCTGTACTGTCTTTTCGATAACAGTTCGTTCGTTTTCGTTACATGATTTACAATCCCAACAGCAGTTTTCTGTAATTATTTGTCCATACCCTGGGGGACAGGGTATTCCACACGTAGAAATCGGGACTTTTTCTTTGTTGGTCTGATTTCTGACGCCTTGAGGGTTCAATTCCGAGTTCCACTGAATTTGTTCCTGAGAAAACACGACAAAAAAGATATAAAACAAAATGAATTCTGCTCTTTACTGCTAAATTTAAAATATAAAAATCAGCATCGCCAGGTGCTGTCATGCACACATCCATTTGTTAGATCGATTGAACATGATAACATTGAACTGTGCGAAAAATATACTCGTAACGCTGTACTGAATATCTATAAGAATGACACTACCAACATCTACTCGTAACGCTGTGTTGATATCAAGAATGATACTACCAAAATCTACTCGTAACGATGTGTTGATATCAAGAATGATACTATCAAAATCTACTCGTAACGATGTGTTGATATCAAGACTGATACTACCAAAATCTACTCGCAATGCTGTACTGAAAATCAAGAAGAATAACTCTACCAAAATATTAAAAATTCCTCTCGCAACACTGTACTGAATATAAAAAAGTAATGAAACTACAAAAATCTACTCGTAATTCAGTACTGAATATCAAGAAGAATGACACTACAAAAATATACTCGTAACGCTATACTGACTATCAAGAAACTGTCATGAATACTAATGTAGTTGTATGAAAAAATGATAACATTTAATGAAAGGTATGAAAATAAAAGAACACGGAAGTGAATTAAACAAATGTGAATAATTAGAAATACATTAAAATTAATCAATAAATGTTGAACACAAGCAAATACATCACTCCAACATAATCCATTACGTGCAACCTAATACATTAATCCAAACATAATCCATTTCTTGTGACACAGTAAATTAATGAAACCAATACAATACTTGCAACACTATCACTTAATTAAAATATAACAAATATTACACAGTCAAAAACCATTACATTAGCCAAAAAGATACTTCCCTAACAGCACACCACTATTACATCAAACAGCATTCGCAGTATAATACATTACTCATTCACAGCATAATACTTTACTCATTCACAGCATAATACTTTACTCATTCACAGCATAATACAATAAGCACTCACAGCATAAATCATTACTCACTCACAGCATAATACATTACTCATTCACAGCATAATACTTTACTCATTCACAGCATAATACAATAAGCACTCACAGCATAATACAATAAGCACTCACAGCATAAATCATTACTCACTCACAGCATAAATCATTACTCACTCACAGCATAATACTTTACTCATTCATAGCATAATACAATAAGCACTCACAGCATAATACATTACTCACTCACAGCATAATACATTACTCATTCACAGCACAATACATTACTCATTCACAGCATAATACATTACTCATTCACAGCATAATACATTACTCATTCACAGCATAATACATTACTCATTCACAGCACAATACATTACTCACTCACAGCACAATACATTACTCACTCACAGCATAATACATTACTCATTCACAGCATAATACATTACTCATTCACAGCATAATACATTACTCATTCACAGCACAATACATTACTCACTCACAGCACAATACATTACTCACTCACAGCATAATACATTACTCATTAACAGCATAATACAATACGCACTCACAGCACAATACATTACTCACTCACAATTGCTTATACAATATAATGCATCACTCGCACATGAATGTACTACTCACAACATAAAACATTATTCACTCACAACACCCTCCCCCCCTCCTTCACAAGCTAATGCATTATCAAATGTGTATGATACAAAATCTTATCAATTCTACAATCACGAGATCGTATACAGATCTGTAAACTGCAAATGAGTACGTGCATAATATTAGATCAATGAAATAATCTGACCTATTGGAAAATACCGAACAAAGATACGCGGCCTCTTCACTAGTATAAAACTCACTCTATTTGCCAAACGAAAAATTATTTCTTCTACAACTATCACTCTTAACCTCAAAAGATCTCCATTACATTTCATGCACTGCGAATAGAGATATATTCTTGTGGAAAGACAATGAATGTCTGAGACTCAGACCACCTAAGCATGTGTAAACCATGAGGTCAGTGAGATCTAATATGTCCCAAGTCCGCACTGTCTATTTATGGACCAGGGGCTGTCCTAGAGCAGACTAACACCAATCAGCAGCCAGTGCCTCCGTTTCCCTGTGATCGCTTTCGTTTCAACATGAACAACTGTCCCACCAATTAGGCACGTGCCTTTATGTATTCCTACGTAAATGCTTAATAAGTCAGTTACTAAAATAACCATACTTTGGTGGCGTTGAATAATATAGGTTAAAGACATATTTTATCTTCTACTTTAGTAAGACGTTTTACACCTACGGAAATACTGTGTGATGGTAAATATTGTCGTTAATGTTGCAGAAGAGAAAAATCATTTACACCGCCAACATATCCACTAAGTGAGAGAGACGAGTGGTGCCTTCTGTAGGATTATTAATAACATAAATTAAGATTCTCTTCACTTGTATTTAGTTATGGATGATTATAATACTAATAATCCTAACCAATAACTAGGGAGGTGTTGTGTTACACAAATAAACACATATTACATCATGAGGGGAGAGAACATCAGCAAATGAAAAGGCATGTAACCGCTGCTTGCTGAATTGTCTTATTGACGTTAGAGATGACAGCTTGCGAGTTGTGTTCTTTGGTCACAAAACCAAATATTTCGTGGAGCTCAAAATTCAAACAAGGCCACAGTAGAAAGGGGAAACAACAACTAATATGAAAAAAAAATAATTACGATGATGCTAAGGTGATGCCATTCATCTCTGTAAAATGTGGATCTATCATGTAGAAAACTATTCTTACTCATATTATTTATTCTATTTATAGACACATATATATATATATATACACACACACATACTCAAATATCGCCTTGACCATGTACACCATAAATTAGGACCTCCCTAAACCCGTTAATTGCTTTGGGTAAACGTTCAGGGAGTGTTTTAAGAAGTTACCTAAATTAGTATTTTGATTTGTGCTTTATACTTTAGTAATTTCTATTGTTAACTTCAGTTGACCAGTACTCAGCCATGAGTTAAGACATCTCTCTATTTATCAGCTAATTACCATCGAACAGCTGCCATTTACCGTGACTTAGCCAGTTCTGTTAGCAGTGTCCCACCCACAAGTATAAGTATAGCTGTCACTTACTGTGACTTAGCCAGTTCTGTTAGCAGTCCCACGCACAAGTATAAGTATAGCTGTCACTTACCGTGACTTAGCCAGTTCTGTTAGCAGTGTTCCACCCACAAGTATAAGTATCACTGTTTTAAGAAACACAGGCTCTCAAATTTCTGCCATGACATTAATCCTTTTAATATGAAATGCGTCCTCAGTAAGTCGCTTCAATACAAGTCAAATCTAGTAAAACAACGTACACAGCCATCCATTCATGTTATGTGTAACTTGAAGGGCACGACAGCCACTTTAGACAGAGCTAAATTATAAAACTGAAAGTGACAAGACTTATTCTACGTCTTCAGCATAGATATACCTATAATTAAGTGGCAAATGGAGGGAAAAGTGAAAATATTTTCACAATATTTTCCCCGTGTGCATGATTGTCACAAACGCTTTCTGTAAAATCATACTTACTCAATAATGTCTCGCTTGATGTAGGTTTGTCCACTATTTACATTTTAAATTCCTTAATTAACTTAAAGTGATTATTTTGTTCTTTTCTATTTAATATTATTTTTTTCTGTTATTTTTTCACTTTTCTCGCTGACAGAATGTTTGAATGTATATCTTTCTCATTGTATTGTTAGAGGGTCGAGTGAATGCATTGACATTTTTTTTTTGGTTGGAAGAATTTAATGTTCTATTGAGTTTCTTAATTCAGGTTACTTTTCTTTTCCTCAAATTTTGCATTAAATTCAGGATCATCCAATTTTCAAAGATGCGTGAACATGATTATTTTACCGAAAATCAAAATACCTTGAAGAGTTCGCTTGTTACCAACTAGCAGTTTTCCCTATGTTTGTCTTGGAAACTGAAGTGGAATATATTTGAATACATATGGTTTAACTAAAGCCTTATATATTACTCTTATATATATATATAAGACGTAAGATGATGAAAGTCATTGCATTTCAAAGATTATGTATTATAATTTTTACTCCATTACAGCATATCTCTATGCCTTTAGCAAATGACATTTAAACAAGTAGATTAATTATTTAAAATATTACGTATTATAATTTCTACTGCAATACAAGCTTCTAGCAATTGACATTTACACAAATAAAATAAATATTTCAAAGAATACACGAATAATACGTACATCAAATGCTTCTTCGTGCTTTCCATTATCTTCTATCATTTTTTTTTTTTTTAGGTATTTCACATAACTTTTATACATGTAAACGCAATTTACTGTGAGAATGTTATTCTTTCAATACTATCAAGCAATTTTATAAAGTAGTACTAACCGCATGAAAGAACGTGAAATTCCCGGAAAATGAATCCCACGCGCCCACGGTGTTAATTATCAGACGTCTGTCCTTGAAATAAATGTTATTTATCTCGTAACTGCCGATTGCTGACCCGTTTACGTTAAAGCTGATGTTCACGTGCTCTCCTATGAAGCTCACTTTCTTCATCGCGTCTCGCAGTCTTTTGCCGTTTAAGCACTCACGGAGTAAGGTTGTGTGTGAGCACTTGTCCAGGACGGCTTTCAACGCACGCGCAATTAAATATACAGCATCCATTGAGAGTGAAACTCTACAATCGGGTTCATAATAAACAGAATTTGTTATGGCGACATCCAAATCGCAAGAATTTTGTCCTTCTTCGCCACAATTGAATGCTTTCCTAAAAAACTTTCTAAACCAAGGATTCCTAGAACCATTCCTGATAGTGAGACTTTTAAAGAATTCGTTGAATCTTTCTACAGGAGAACAATGAAATCTAAGAGCTAGCATTCCAGAAACAACGCGCTTAGCAGCTCTTAGTACTGATAACTGTCCCCCAACACTTTCTGTCACTATCCACGTAAAGTTGTTTCTCCATTTCTCGGCGAAAACCTCGAACATGACCTTGGCATGAAATATCGTAAGCGCGACAATCACTACGCGTGCGCGAGGATCCTTTGAGAGTTTCTTGGCAACATTGGCGTAGTCAATCTCATCGAAATCTTTGAGAATCATTTGTTCTGCTGCAATACAGTAGCCTAGTCTGCTCATCCGTTCTTTCACTCCTTTGTAAAGAGTCAGTCCGTAGAAATTGTCTCGGTAGACGATAGACACATAAGACCACTGGAACTTTTGCAGTATATCGACAATTGCTTGTGCCTGAAAGAATACACACTGGTTTTCTTTATAGCACTTTATAATGCAGGCATGAGACAAGAAAAGGAATCAATCTGACGAGAAATAGTATGTTTCCAGCAAATAAAATGAGTGTTAATTGACAACAAAATCAAGTATATTTTTTTCATAGCTCTATTTACTAGTAAATTTAAACATAAAACACTCGTATACTGATATAAATTAATTTTAAATTATAATGAACCTTTAGACTGAAAGAAATACCACAATTAGTACTACTAATACTAAAGTCGTTTTATAAATTTGTGCATCACTTAAAGTTACATATGATGTACAGAAGAAATGCATGTCATTTTATATAGAGTATGCGGAGATAAATTAACTGTTTGACACTGGGTTAAATCCCTATTCTATGACGGACTCTAAATTTTCAGAAAATTGACTGATGTCGAATTGTGTCCAAAGTATTTCTTCCATCCGTATACAAAATATTATTCCTCACCCATCATAACTTACAATTGGAGAGATAGCGGCCTACAAACAGGAAGTGCATCTGTATCAAGTAGCGTAAACTAAACTATATATAAGTGTAACACGTCATCACTAAACTGTCACCAAATGTTTCCCAGATACGTGGAAGGAAATGTGTGACATCCATGCGCAAAACTGAAACTTTTTCATTAATTTCAATCTTGAAACATTAAATTTGCCCAGCAGACTAAATGAATTGCAAAAGACGTTTATGAGGTCAATGATTAAAAAATACATTTTTATATAGTTGTGTAAGGAGGGTATTTTTTCTTGGCTGTATTTTAAATATCGTGAACCACTTATAATTAAATTTTATAATTAACAAGATTTAAGAAGCTAACATATTTTCCCATCTTTCATAAATTTTAGTGTAGCGCAATATCTACATTTTTTTGTCGCGTAACATAATGATAATGTGTCTATATCGTCTAATTCCATAATGTACTAGTTGTGTTTATTTGTTGTGGATAAATAATATACTCAGGAGTTTATATCATGCATCAGAAATTTATAGAAGTTTCATATGTAACATTAATATTTTTAATAACACAAAATTAATACAATTTACAACAGTAAATAAATAATTTTTAATTAATAATAATATAGTAAAATAATGAAAATATATTTATTTTAATGTATAATGAAGCCAATCTGAAATAATATTACCAGATCCTTATCTGGTCTGACATTTTAAAAATGCTTGAAGAGTGCAGGGCATGACTAATTCGATTATTAAAACATCGTTCATTAATAATGCTTTGTAAAAGGAACTAACTGAGCGCTACAATGTACTGTTTGTTAGTCTGCTTTATCATTACGTTAAGCTATTACTTGGACATTCACTTCTCCAAAACCTGAACAAAATCAAAGTTCATTCTTTTAAATAATACTAAAATTCAATGTCTTAATTTTGCCGTTTAAATTTTATATAGTACTAAAGAGAAAACGAATACAATCCCATTATTTAAGCTCTTTCAAAAGTTAGATGCATTTAGTTCTTTTGCTTCCTGTGGAATGGGAAGAACTACTGACCTACTTAGCAAGTGCTTGGATATTCAAACTGCTCGTCATTTTGACTGCTAAGATTGGGCTTACTTGTTTGACAGAGTTAATTTGTTTCTCCCATATTTTAAAATTTAAATTGTTATATACATTGCTAAATTGTCAGAGTAAATCACTTTTGGACACTCCTTATGTGGTCTGAAGAAATATATGGGACATTCATTAATCTGACAGCTATGAATAATTTTGAACCACACGGGCCAGTTAATGAACAAGTGATGCCTAAATGACAGAGAGTCAAGCCATATAATAAACCTAACACATGTTCCTCTCTTGCACCTTCGCCGTTAAGAAAGATGAAATATGGAGTACACACACAGTAAAGATAAAGATGTTAAGAATGAACCAGTAGTGTGAATTAGTTGTAGCAAATCAGGCCATATTAAACGTAGTTGTCCAAATAATATAAATGCCATAGAACAAAGTGGCACACCTATTTTAATGCATACACAAATGGATATTATGCTCCAGTCCACTGTGACCCTGATTGCAGAATAGGGTTAGTAGTACACCCTAGCCTAGTTAAGGAACATGACAACACTGGAAAGTTTCAATCACGTAAGTACGATCTATGAATATTACTTTTGTGATAGTATTTATTTAATCAAATGGAAATTTAAATGTATCATATTTTAATATTTAACAAGGAAATAAAAGAGACCAAATGAGATAGCTGAATATTGATTCGTGGATAACATTATTTGAAAAAAATAATATTAAATCACTTAAATTGACCTTACCTGCAAGTCAATAGAGGGTACAATTCGGAAAAAGTATGGATATTTCATAGTGTCATCTAAAAGTGTGGAGGTGGCACTAAAGCTGATTAGAGGAACTTGGATAAGCGTCAAGAAATCTGCAATTTTCTTTGTTTTTCCACTAGCGTCTCCTATAAGCACAGCAACTATACTGGGCTGATCATTCCAAGAACAGGTGGATACATTCTCAAAAAATGTCATGGCCTTAGAAAAAGCCGTTATGTCATTTGAACAATCGTCAACGATGGTAAAGCCAAGCGTTACATTGGGGTGCACCTTATTTTTAGAGTTAATTTCATTGATAGCGAAAGCCATAGATTCCATCAGTTGCAAGCTCCCAAGGTCTTTTAGCTTTGTGCTGCACTTGGTACCCGGTTCATACACGTGCACTGGCGTGATGATTCCAATGTTCAGCGTGCCGGACTGTGAATACTCAGTTTTAGGAATTGATGTTATGCTGCGAAGTTTACAACCGCAAGCACCGTAGTGCAGCCAGATTTTAAATATCAGCCACACAACAGAAAAAGTTCCAGATGTTACATTTAAACGAAGGTCAGAAAATAAATACATGACAGGAAAAAAGTGTCGTGTTCTTGTAATAAATTTTCAAGACAAGAAATATATTACATCACTCATTACTGAAGACGAATGCAATGGAACGACTATGCTAAGGGATTTCCGTGCTAGATATTTTGTAAGCAACAGGTATTGTATAGTACGTAGACATCTGACGCGCTTTCCGCCTCTGTGATTCAGATGACTTCATATCTAGAGCAGATAAAAATATAATGCAAAACTATAATGATAATTAAACAAAACATTAATTATAATTATTGGTACAGAAAGAAATAACAATAGAAAACACACCATTCAGAAAACTAGAAACAAGTTTTATACAGAGTAGCAAAAGTTAATAATTATAGAAAATAAATGTAGTTTGGAAGATAAGTAACACACACACACACACACACACACACACACACACACACACACACACACACACACACACACACACCGCACACCACATATACAATCAATCTACCCCACCATTTTACTTTTGTATATTAACACTATTTTTATACGTGTTTTTTCCATTTTGTAAATGAATTTGTTTATTGTTTCAGGGTTTTAGACTTTTAAAAAATATATTTATTCAGATAATTTCCTAGGATTTATAGTTGTTTCCGAATTTGCTTGTTTGTCCTAATATGCAAATTATTTATTTATTGTCACGTAACCTAATGAAGTGCACTGAGTGTGTGTGTGTGTGTGTGTGTGTGTGTGTGTGTGTGGTTAATGTGTCCAGAGTAGTTATCAGTGCAGTTGTCCGCTCGCCCAGACGTGTCTCAGCGACTAGTGGTTTGTAACGAACACGTTTGGCAAAACGGTATTAATCGATAAATTCTGATAATCACTGAATTTACATCTTGATTGGAATGTGTTATCGAGACTTTACCCCTCCCTGAGAGGATCCTGCCCATCTGACAATCGAGATCAAATCCGGAGTACCATATCGATGCTATAACAATCAGCGTCGCTCTGAGAATTCGATCGACCGGAATTTTTGTTCGATTATTTCTTACTAAACTTTCTACGTGTGTTTCCTGTGAGATTCTATCACAATGCATTTTGATGTGTGACGTGTGTTCAGACATAGTGATTTTCGTGAGATTCTATCTGAATGCGTTTTGATGTGTGACGTGTGTTGAGACAGTGATTCTCATGAGATTCTATCTGAATGCATTTTGATGTATGACGTGTTTTGACGTGAGATGTGTGAGCACTAGTAATTCCCGTGAGATTCTATAGGAATGTATTTTGATGTGTGACGTGTGTTGAGTCCTTGTACTATCGTCAGATTCTAACGGAATGTATTCTCTGTGTGAAGTGCGTTGAGTTTCAGTGATTTTTTGAGATTATATTGGAATGTATTTTGATGTGTGATATGTTTTGAGGCTGTGTAATTTTGTGAGTGATGAAGTCGCCATTTATTTTGAATCTACACGAGTTTACTGCACTATCCAGATCAACAGTTAGTTAGTTTGTTAGTATGTCTGGATAGCAACTAGAGTGAGGTTCATATATGTCTCAGAAGAGTAATTCTACAATAAAGTGAAATTTCGTCTTATGTGATTTTGGTACATGCTACAAAAGGATTATATTGAACGAAACATTATATTTAGTTATTGTTGTAGAATAAAATTTATCTGTCTCTGTATAGCGCGGAATTTCGTGTTTCTTTTTTCTGGCGGATTTTACACTCTCCAATAAGTAGAGATATTTGTTATTTGTAATATAAGTAACTGTTAGAAGAATAGTTTCACATTACTAGTGAAATACAAATTACAAATAGTCGTAATTTGGTCGTGTGATATGATTCAATAAAGTAGATGTGGTTCAATTTTTAGACATGGTTCGTGTATCTGCTGAATAAGTTACGGCTGTGTTAGGATAGTGCTTGAGTGGGGGGGCGTGTGTATTTAGATAAATCATGTATCTTAATGTAGTGTGAATACAGATTTCATGCGTCGTTATTAAATTGAGATGTATTATGTCTTTGTACATATAAATACAGACGGTATGCTTCTTTGTACATATAAATACAGACGGTATGCTTCGTTGTACATATAAATACAGACGGTATGCTTCTTTGTACATATAAATACAGACGGTATGCTTCTTTGTACATATAAATACAGACGGTATGCTTCTTTGTATATATTAAGAGAGAAAGTAGATCTTGTTTGTGTATGAATACAGTCTTCACATGTCTTTGTCTGTTTAATACAAACTGCATGTATGTTTGTGTGTATGAATATAGACTTATGTCTTTGTCTGTTTAATACAAACTGCATATATGTTTGTGTGTATGAATATAGATTTATGCTTTTGTGTGTTTAATACGAACTTCATGTATGTTTGTGTGTATGAATATAGACTTATGCTTTTGTGTGTTTAATACGAACTTCCTTTATGTTTGTGTGTATGACTATAGACTTATGTCTTTGTCTGTTTAATACAAACTGCATGTATGTTTGTGTATATGAATATAGACTTATGCTTTTGTGTGTTTAATACGAACTTCATTTATGTTTGTGTGTATGAATATAGACTTATGTTTTTGTGTGTTTAATACGAACTTCATTTATGTTTGTGTGTATGAATATAGACTTATGCTTTTGTGTGTTTAATACGAACTTCATTTATGTTTGTGTGTATGGATTTTATGTTTATGTGTGTGGACACGGCCTTATTATATTATATTTGCGTGTATATGAATATAAACTTACTATATAATCGTGCGATATATTGTTTCTTAAAATCATTCATCTGCTAATAGATTACAACTAAGCAGATTCCATTGTTTCCTTCAATGTTGATAACAACGGAGTAATAACGAGGTAACTACAGGGTAACAACGGAGTAACAACGGGGTAACAACGGGGTAACAACGGGGTAACAACGGGGTCTATTGTTATCCATACATCAATGGTCTTTAAACATTGTATCTCGTATTAAAATTATGGTTGCTTGTATAATATGTATACACTATTATTTCTAGAATTATTTATATACAAATTTGGGGAAATTGACTTGTGTCATGACTTTGTTCATTGCCTCTTTATTACAAATTAACGTTTGATTGTATTTGATTTATTGGGGGTGACGTCAACGCCACCTAGTTAATGATTATGATTATTATTACTTAATTAATCATTCATAGCTAATTACAAGTGATGGGATTCTTAATGTCATTAATAATTCTCCAGCAGTCACCACTCCTCTCTCTTACATGGCGAATAAGCAGGCGCTGTAAAAGTTTTCTCTCTTCCATCTTATTAAAGACAACATCTACTGTCACATAATGACTGTCGTATAAGTAACCATTTGTATACGAAATTGTGATTGTCATTTTTTACAATGTTTCTGTAGGTGGAAAATGTCTTACTAAAGGAAAAGACAAATCCGTCTTTAATCTATATTTAGTGAGCCCCTGTCCACCTATTTTCTTCTCAAACATAAGGTTATCGATATGTGTAAGAAAGTCAATAAATTTAACAATACATTTATTAAATCAACAATCAAATATACATATAACAAATGAAATAAAATAGATTACTTGAAATCAATTATTTCCATAAAACCACATTCGAATAATTTTGTCTTCACAGTCTATATCCTAAAATACAATTTGTTAATAGTGTCAATACAAATCGCAGGATATTTCTTTACCGAGAACAGAAATGGAGTTATTAGAGATAAGCAACAAAGCTTCTAAGAAACTGTGATTGTCATTTTTTACAAGTGTTTTCATATCAAAGAAACAAGTTCATTGTCCTCATCAATTTCCATGTGTTTTCATATCAAAGAGACAAGTTCAGTGTCCTCATCAATTTCCATGTGTTTTCATATCAAAGAAACAAGTTCAGTGTCCTCATCAATTTCCATGTGTTTTCATGTCTAAGAAACAAGTTCATTGTCCTCATCAATTTCCATGTATTTTCATATCAAAGAAACAAGTTCATTGTCCTCATCAATTTCCATGTGTTTTCATGTCTAAGAAACAAGTTCATTGTCCTCATCAATTTCCATGTATTTTCATATCAAAGAAACAAGTTCATTGTCCTCATCAATTTCCATGTGTTTTCATATCAAAGAAACAAGTTCATTGTCCTCATCAATTTCCATGTATTTTCATATCAAAGAAACAAGTTCGTTGTCCTCATCAATTTCCATGTGTTTTCTCTCCTCATGCTGAAAACATGGATCCGCCACTCATCCCTCGAAATCAACCTGGGTGTTTTTGCCAACGTACCAGTTTCCTAAAGCAGAATAACAAACAAAGCAATTTCTAGTAATTTCCTTGCACAAGAATTGTTCGATATGGTCAGCATACATTGCCACCATACAGTAACAAAGCGTAGTGTATCCTTTACATTTACACACTGCAGTAAATGCTTCCCGCATCTACAATGATTGTATAATCAGTGAACCAGAACATTCATACCACGCAATGAAGAAATGCTGTTTGTCCCTGTATTTATATAATCATGGAACAAACGCAAAGTTCCCAGTTTATTTTTTTTATAATTCCATTCTTTCTTACATTACGGTCTCAACTTATAGTTTCCTGCAACAGTATTTGTTAGCCCAATACACGCATACAGCTTAATAAATACAGCATTAAAGTTTAATGTGCTGTTTGAGTCGAACAATGTCAAGTGTTTAGCAAACTACTTATGAACAGCTTAATTCAAACATTTGTAGAAATAATAGTCACCTCTACATAAACCACAAGTATAACATATCATAGCAAAGTCCATTCTCTTTCAAACAGTTAAGTAACACACCATTAACTTAACGGCCTCCTTTCCAAAATCAAAACCATTGGATAATAAAACTACTCATCCAGTTGGAATTAGTTTGGTTTACAACAGCAATTTCTAGCATATCCCCCAACTAAAATACCATCATAAGGAGTGCCAAAGGTCAAGTCACATCATCAATTGTTTTATAACACAAGTTTAGGAATAGAGATAGGAAAATTTACTCCTCTACAGAGTGTAATTTTATTTTGCTTATTGTACATTCCTTGTTTTGAAACACAATAAAATGTGTTATCATTTAACGGAAATGTAGTGAAATCATTCGAGCAATTGTTGGAATGTTTTGTTTCGCATTGTATTCCTTCAACTCACGTGACATATTTTATTTGTATAGATGTTATCTTGATCGCATGCTGTTAGCTTTCTATCACCTTCCTAGTGTTAATGTGACGTCATCAGTTTCTATTTTGGTCGTGGGGGAGGCCGAAAGGATAATCTAGATTACGCAGTGAAACGTCAGGAAAATAAGTCTCTGTGAACGAATAGCTAGTTTACAACTCGGGTAGCTTTGAAGATTAGCACTTAAATACAGAATAAATATCCAAACAGGCATACATACACAGTACTACTACTACTAATCAGTTTATACATATAATAATCTTAGTAGCACCCTACCACCATCATCATTGACAAAATTACTTTTAACGTTTTGAAGTCTAATGCAAATGCATAAAATTTCACGCAATTCCGATACATGGCTTACTTACTCAATAGTTGTAAGTTATTACCTTCCAAGGTCAACATCTGAAGTAGTCACTGATATACACAACTGTGCCTGCAGCTTCGCTTTAAAACCCGTTAATAAAATCATCGTTAGCGAAATGAAAAACATAGTAAGTTGATGTGCATCATACGATTAACTCTTCCTGCTCTAAAGCATACGGGAATTCTACGTCGTCAATTTGATATGACTTGCGAGTTCAAGTGCATATAATCTGGTCTCATGATTGATAAGGCAAGCGAACTAGCGAGAAACTTACAGAGTGATAAAGCATAGCGATGCGTACAGCAGAGATTTAGATTCTATGACAGAACAGGTAAATGGAAGATTTAGATTCTATCGCCAGATTTTTTTTCTACTAGCATTTTTATTGTATAATTATAATTATAATTTCATCTCTGTAGTTTGGAAAGTCAGCCATGGCTGACTGTCAGAAGCTCCTCTCATCATATAACTTTCAATATGAAGTATAAGATATCTAAATAATAGAACTGTGGATAGATGTCAATAATCATTACAGTACCATGAGGTGTGAATACTAATTAATCGTTATAAATACAATTTCATATTTTTCTTCTAGGTTAGCTACATGTAAATTAAAATAAACCGATCCTACACTGGAGAAGCTGTCTGTAAAGGTGCCAGCCGGTATCAGGTTCTGTGGAGGAGTAAATTTGCATATCCCTATTTCTAAACGTAATTGTTATATAAACTGTTAAATTGTTGAAGTGACCCGACCTTATGCATTTCTTATGAAGGTAATTTTTAAATGTCCGAGTTGGAGTAAACAACTCGAGTTGAGAATATGCTAGAAATTGATGACATAATGCTTGCAAAGGAGTTCCAGCTAGATGAGTAGTTTTAACAGTATTTATTAGCCCGATATATACATACAGCACAATAAATACAACATAGCAAGTTCACGAATGTGTTCACTAGAAACAATATCAAGTATTTTGCATACTACATACAAGCATCATAGTTCACAATTTGAAGAAATAATATTCTATTCACATAATATATCTCTACGTAAAGCGCAAGTAAAATATATCTCTACGTAAAGCGCAAGTAAAATATATCTCTACGTAAAGCGCAAGTATAATATATCAATAGCAAAATGCAATGCACGAAATATTTCTTAGTCCAATCTCTCTCAACCGGCCACTTCATATTCAAGTGATCAGACAAATAGGTTTCTCTTTAGCAGGTAAAAGTTTAGATCTAGCCCATTGGCTGGTCTCGTTTTCATAAATCTAATCATTGGATAATTAAAAAAAACTGCTCACTGGTTTGAATTACATCAGCAATTTCTAGCATATTCTCAACTCAACTGTTTACTACAAATCTGACACTTACAAAAATAGCATAATAAGGGAATGCCCAAAATCATGTCACTTCAACAATTTAACAAATTATATAAAGTCTAGAAATAGGGATAGGCAATTTTGCTTCACCACAATAAGGAATACACTGCACTCTATTGACGTATGCTGACTATATTTAGCAATTTCTGGTTACTGGAAAGATGTTATTGAAAATAGCTACTGTGATGCCTGGAATTCACTCTTCCTTAATTAAGACCTAGGTGTGGATAGTCATTTAAATTGTTCATGCTCTTTATGAGCTAAAGCCGACAGAAGGGGGTAATTTCTGAGTCAAACTGTTAAAATGTGTAGTCATAGAGTGCAGCTGACTGACTAACAGTAGACAGGGGAGAAGATTTCCGACCAGCCTGTTAAATTGCAATCACTGCATAGTTTGTTTGGGTAGGCAACTGGAAGGGGGACAAGGAAAGGATACACTGATGGCTCCTTTGAAGTAAGGTAGGACCCCGATCAGAAATGCTAGGCGCACCACTTAGATGAGAGTGCAGGTGTAAAGGTGTTAATGAATGGGTTGTGGTTAATTGATGCACAAGTCTATATATACTCAGTCAAGCCTTTTTACAATGACTTGCAATGAAACATTAGGAGGCAACTGATAGCCAGTGTGTGTGTGGGCCTTCATTCTTTAGGTACAGCTCAGACTTTTCAACATCTAGCTGTAGGCTTTCTTTTTTGGCTTGTTGGCGTCCTTGATGCAGAACCTGTCATGTGCATTACGTCTTGAGGGAGGCTTCTGCAATCGTTGGACTACTGTCTACTGCGGAACTCCAGGATGGTGAGAGCAGAGACAACAAATGCCATTTGCAATCCTATTTTCCAGACGATCTTATTGTGCTCAACAGACTGTGTAAACAAGTGAAAAGGATGCTAGTATTGGTGCTGACAGATAATGCTGCATATACAGATCATGTTATAAACTCAATTAATTATAATTATCTCTACGTTTCTCTCTTTCATAACTCGGGTTGTTTCTTAGATAGTCATTGTAGAATATTGATTGTGTTGGAGAAAATCCTTGAAGACACTTGAACATTAATGTAAATGTGTGAACTGTTTTAATCCTAGTTGTACTTTGTGAAATATGTATTTATTTTATAATAAATATTTTATCTTTTGTTACATCCTTCTTACGCATGTTCATCGATGCATATCTGGAGTAGGTACTGAGTTAATGAGTCAATTGTTTGGATGAGAGTTAGCTAATATCGTGAAATTACATTACTCCTTAAGTCGGAATTTCCATCTGCAATCAGAAAACTTATTTA
Organism: Sinotaia quadrata; assembly: GCA_028829895.1. NCBI lineage: Eukaryota > Metazoa > Mollusca > Gastropoda > Architaenioglossa > Viviparidae > Sinotaia > Sinotaia quadrata. Next base: position 16,218,038 of record CM054180.1, read on the forward strand.
TAGTGGTATGTGAGTGGGGAATTTATGTTAGGAACGAATCCTAAATTTAACCACTGATAAGTGATTATGTTTATTAAAATTCAATGATAAAGGAATTTATAAATAATAATCATTATAGAGGCCAAACACACTATAGCGACCACAGCTACAATTGCTGTTCTACTTGAGGGAGTTAAACACTGTGAAGGAACACCGAGGGAACAACAAGCCTTGAAGGAGTAACATTGAATCAGTGTTCTGCAATGGAGGAGAGAATGTTCTGTAATTTAAAGTATTAATTGAACAATAACTTGTTTGCTTTGTTGCAAGAAAGCGTGCAAAAGACATTTGAGACAGTATCTAAATCAGATTATGTAAAAACTATTATAAATTATACCTAATTACTCCATTCCTGCTCTCTGTTAGAACTAAACTGTGATTTGGATTGAGACTAATCTATAGAACTGTAATTCAAGAATTAAGACTACGAAGTATAAAAATTATTTGAATGTGGTTTGACTACAATATTGCTGTCAAGTAATATTTTTCATTGTGGGTTTGTTTGTGTCACGGTAGAGGGGAAGTAAGCATGTAAATTTTATTTTTTTAGTTTCCTTTTTACCTCCCTTTGGTCTGGTGTGATATGTTAGTTGATGTTATGATCATTTTGAGAAAAAGTGGTGTGACATTCATGCATTGCAAGTGCGTTTGGGAGCATGAATGCTTAATTCATAATTTTAGAATTTTTAAAGTTATTTGTTTATTTATTTATGTTAGAGTTAGATAAATAAGTTAATAATAGGCTGATGAAGTAGCAATTTGTTAAATCTACATTATATAGAAATTTTTGAGGAACTAATTTTTTTAATTAGAAATGAATGCACCTAGTAGTGAATGCATCAAATTTAGTATAGGTCAGCCATTATTTCACATGCCTTTTCTTTCTAGAAGGCTGTGGAAGACTTCGTTTTTATAAGGGAATTAAAGGGACTTCTTCTTTAGTGTTTGAACACGTGGTCTGACTACAAGACGTGTTAAAGTGTTACGAGGGTTGCTCTTACACAGAGGGCTCCACGCATGGGATTTATTCTAAATTGTCTGTAAATTCGAATTTATCCTTGAGTGCCTCCTATTCAGTGAACACTGTAACGTACAAAGGTCTACGAAAGAGTTGGAGACTGTGGTGTTAATGTGGTGACTACAAAGGACACTCATCATACACTCAACCATGAGCGTGTTTCTTCGCCACCTTTCGGTGGGAGGGTACCTTTGGCTTTTCTTCAGGTGTAGACACTGCGGTCTTCACAAAGTATCAAAAATCTTTTCAGTGCCATTTCAAAGTGCATCGCGGTCGAAATTTTCTTTCTAAGTTTGTTTCACGGACCCTTTTATATATATAGTTATAGTCAATAAAAGATACTGTACCAGGCGAAATTACCTGCGGAAACCTCGTAGTTAATATCTATTTAATTGCCAATACTTTAACTCGCATAATACCTATGTATGAAGGCTGAGAATATTTAATTGTGAGTGCGAGGAAAATAAGGGTAAGAAATATGAAGGTAAATGGAGTATTGGGTTGGCATTTTGTTTTACTCACTATATATTGGAGAACCAAACCACCAGCTGGATTGTTAAAATAACAAATCTCCCCTTCCCATCAAAATAAAAAAATGTGGTTGGGTGGACATAAAGAGAGTATTTTTTTCTCTCTGAAAAAGCCACCTCTCGGTTCATACTATAATTATGTAATTTGTTCACAAGAGTCACGCTTTTGCCCTCTATTTCGATCTTAATTTATTCAGAGTCAATAGAACATACATTCCTACATTCCTTTCTCTGCAAATACTGTGATGTTTCACTAAGCTAAACACACGCAATTTTCATGACGTAATCAATTTGCTGTCTTGATGACGCACGTCTATATTCTGATGCAGCTAATCTAGAGTGTTGCAAGAACCAGTTTTCAGTTCAGCGGTTCATACAGTTACATGAATACGTGAAGTAAAAGAATGAATTAAATAATTTAATACTATTTTTTTCAAGGAAACGACACGTACTCACGCTCACGTTCAAATCAATTCAAAAAATATTTTAAGGACGTTCAAACAAGTCAATGACGAGAATAAATGAATGATCGTATGGTCTAAACTATTATGATAAAAATCATTGACTGCTAACTATAGGCTCTTGCTTTCTAAACTAGTGTGTTCTATCTTAGGGTGCACTCGTGTTTGTAACTTAATGATTATGTTCACTCTGGTCTTCCAAGAACATTCTTGCTTTCTTAGGCATTTCTAAGACAGTACAAGTGCATTAGTATCCACAAAATCAACTTTATTCATATTTAAATTTTTACATGAAGAAAAGAACATTTTAAAAATCAGTATTAAATTACCTATTATAACTGAGTTTTTTTTAAAAGAAAGTTATATTTGCAAATAAAAATCGCTTTTAATTTTTGTTTTATTCGAGTATGTGCGAAAAGTGTGAAAAACGGCATTAGTATTGGCTTGGTATGTATCGGGTCATGACGAGATCCGGATGCTTTTAGTAGCGGCTGGATAATGACCGGATCAGTCTGGTATAAATATCAACATGATATACAATGATCAAGAGAGAATATCGTGTTCAGATAGAAATTATCAGCCACAAGTCGACGTGAACGGCGCACCATCAGTACTTGATTATAACCTGTAAAAATTGTGACCTGTAAAGGACGAACAATTTCGACCTCCTGTGAAGGACATTTAAGATTTTGAGCATACATTTGTCGACTGCCAAGATTTTGAGGTCAGAACAGCATACAAAGATGAGTAAATCGTACCCATATCTAAGCAATAAATAGCAAACAACTTGGGGTATAAGAGAAACACTTGAGCAACAAACATATTCAAAAGCATGAAGACGACGAGCCACCTTCTTCTCATAATCTCAGTGTCTGCGGTGAGATAGCCAGGTATGCCGCCAATCCAGAGCAGAGCGATGCAGTAGAGGGATATAATAATGAACTTGGCTTCGTTGAAGTTCGCCTGAATGTTGCGAACTTTATATGCATGCACAGTGCAACCAATCGCAAGACAAATGGGATAGGTCAAGGACACAACGACACCTTTCACGTTACGTTCACACACGATCTCCACGTACTTAGTGTGAATTGAAGGCATCATTAACACAACTTTAGCTGGCTGTAGGGCAAGTCCAATTCCTGAGAACAGCATCTGAAAATAATTAGTAATAAGAGAAATTATTTTAATTATATATGTGACCCAATGCCACTCTATGCATTGATTATGATGATTATTAATATTAATCATCCATAACTAAATACAAGTTATGAGAATCTTACTTTATGCTATTCATAATTTTCCAGAAGACACCACTCGTCTCTCTCACATGGAGGATATGCGAGCACTGTAAACAGTTTCTCTCTTCCACGACACTAAAGACAAACATTTACTGTCACAATATTTAATTAGGTGGATAAATTATGTACAATAACAAACATAATGTAAAGCTTATTTGACATCAATATTTCCACTAAAACATGGAGTAATTTTAATGTTTACACAGTCTTATATTTAAACACATAATTTAGAAGATTACTGACAAAATAAATCACAATAATTCTTACGGGAGAACAGAAATCGAGATATAGAGAGATTAGTGTTTTTATAGATTATGCTGCAATAATCTTTTGCGCATTTTCTCTACAATCTCACATGATTACTGTTCATAATAGTCAATTCTTCATGTTCCCTGAGCTGTTTTTTCTCTTCAAGACTAATCTTGGCTCTCCTTCATTGTATTAATTCCCTCAAGAGAATGACAATGCTCCAGATTTGTTTATGATGTAGTCTTACATTCAGGGGAATCATACATCAACAGAGTGCAGTGTATTCTTACACGTACACTCTCTGGGTAGAGACTTCTCGAATCTCCCCCATTCGTAGCAATTTATATATCAATAAACTGGGAAATTCAGGAACTTCAGATATTCTAGAAATAAAGACTGCTTCTTCCCTGTAAAATATAATCAGGAAACAAAAGCTAAGATTTTCAGTTTATTCGTCTCTAACACCTTTCTTTTTTACATTCATGTCTCAACTGACACTTTCCTACAACAGTGTTTATTAACCCCATACATGCTTACAGGTAAATAAATACAACATCATATTTTATTTACGAGTTCACTACAAACAATTTCACGTGTGTAACACATAAAATACAAGTATAATAATTCACAATTGCAGAAGTAATAGTCTACTCACATAATAAAACTATAGATAAACGCAAGTATAATCTAGCACTAGCTATCAAATATTTCAATCAGTCAATTAACTCACCATTAAGCTAATGGCTTCGTGACCGGACTTCTTGCCACACCAAATTCAAAGTGATTACAGAATACAATTATTTTCAACAGGTAAACAGTTATCTCAGCTCATTGGCTGGTTTTGCTCTTTGTAAATCTTAATAATAATAAAAACTACTTATCCACATAAGACTGGTTTATACTACATCAGCAGTTCTAGCACATTCTTCACATGAGTTGTTTACTGCATAAATACCACCATAAGAAGTGCCCAATGTCGGGTCAAGTTAACATTGGCAATAAAGATATAATTATTAAGTATAGAAATAGTGATCAGCATATTTACTCTGTAATTCTATCTATCTATCTATCTATCTATCTATCTATCTATCTATCTATCTATCTATCTATCTATCTATCTATCTATCTATCTATCTATCTATCTATCTATCTATCTATCTATCTATCTATCTATCTATCTATCTATCTATCTATCCTTCTATCTATCTATCTATCTATCTATCTATCTATCTATCTATCTATCTATCTATCTATCTATCTATCTAATGTGGAAGGATGGATGTACATGTATACAGAGCTGTGTGTGTGTGTGTGTGTGTGTGTGTGTGTGTGTGTGTGTGTGTGTGTGTGTGTGTGTGTGTGTGCATGTGTGGACAGGGATGCCTGAGGCAAATAGGTCAGCTCAGCACCCGCTAGTTTTTGTAGCCCGCGGCGCACTGTTGACCCTCGGCTGTAGTAAAGTATAACGTGTGTTAGTGTGCACTTTTTTGATAGCCAGTTATTATATTATGCAATTATTTAGCAAAGTTAATGTTTAGGTATTCCAAAAGGTAGTGGGATGTAGTTTGAATTTATGTAATTTTTTTAGTTAGTTTATATTGTTTTCTTAGTGTATTTTATTATTTAAGTATGTGTACATGGTTTACAATTGGCACAGGAATATAGTTAATTATTTTATTTGATAATTTATTTTGTAAATTATATTGTAAGGAAGTATTGTATTTAAAGAGTATTTAATGTAGTATTTTTTGATAGCTAAAGTATTATATAATTCTATGTAGTTTAGAAGGAATTTATGTTAGAACGAAAGTACGTTACACAGAAGAACCAGTTTAGCAGAAGTTTTAGTCTCACTGCCAGAATTGTCTAGTGGAGTCCTCTTTACGGCTCGGCCTTTAAGTTATATTGTAAGTTACTGTGTGTGGGAGAGAGTGGTCGAGCGATGAAGAGTGGTCTTGGAAGAGTGGTCAGGAGATGAAGAGAAGTCTTTTCATGCAACCATATAGTCGGAGCGAGAGGAAGAGTTGTCTTTGAAAGGCTTGTTCTGATGCCACTATGCATGCTGTGAGAGAGAGAGAGAGAGAGAGAGAGAGAGAGAGAGAGAGAGAGAGAGAGAGAGAGAGAGAGAGAGAGAGAGAGAGAGAGAGAGAGAGAGAGAGAGAGAGAGAATAAAGATTACATGGAAATGTAAACACGTGTTGAGTGTCCTGCCTCTTCTGCTGTGGTTGTCGCCTATTATCCCATTATCATTGTTTCAGAATGTATAAACTCTGGCTCAAACACCATCCAGATGATATAATCAGTGAACAGCAGCTCCTTGACCAGAAGAGCGCGATACTACAAAATAGCTTCTTACAGTCCTAGAAATACAGGAGATAGAACAGCAACAAACAAATAACACAACCCGATACACTGAAAATGAAGACAATGAAAATTCCACAGCCTCACAACAGTCAATTCCCGTTGACAACCACACTGGGAAAATTCCATGCGACTTCACTGAAGAACAACCTTGCTTGATTGAAGACATAAAATGTTTCATGGACCATTCTCGTTCCTGTAAGTCATAACCATTGGATAATAAAAACTACTCACTCGTTTGCTCTACATCAGCAATTTCTTGGACATTCTTGACTCCATATGTATACTTCCAACTCAGACACTTTCAAAAATACCATCACAAAAAGGAGTGCCTATGGTCAGGTTACTTTGACAATTTTATAATTAATTAACAATTAAATTTTAAAATAGGGATAGTCAAATTTACTTCACCTCAGATAGATAGATAGATATACAGATAGATATAATAGATAGATAGTCAGATAGATATAATAGATAGATAGTCAGATAGATATAATAGATAGATAGTCAGATAGATATAAAAGATATAATAGATAGATAGATAGATAGATAGATAGATAGATAAATAGACAGATAGATAGATAGATGACAGTTGTACTCTCATTGATTTCATTTACATATGACAACATCAACCTAACATAAAATAAAATGTTAAAATACATTTATAATATTTTCTCTGATGCAATGAGGTTTCCTTTAATTGCTTCTTTGTCCTATTTATTAACCACCTAGTAAATTATATCGTTGAATGCAATATTCTCCAATTGAAATTTTCTTCTTTTGTTACTAATGGAAACGATTATATTTGATCTTTAAAAATATGGTTTGTGACGCACTTACCTGAAATGCAATGATTACAATAACCATGAAAATCTGCGATTTCGGACTTGTAAAACGTGGCTTTTTAGTAGTTATCTTCGTCATGAAGATTCTGTAAATGCGATTGGTCTTCACAAGCAGTGATCCATAGGTTATGGAAAATGACAGTGGAAACCAAATCTGAAACAAGGCACATGTGAGTTCTAGAGGCATCATAAAATAGGTCATTGCAAGGAGACAGACAATCATGTGGCCACCTAACATCATTTGTGAAACTTCCCGACTGCTGGCTTTGATCAGGCGATTCTCTCGATTAATAATGTAGAGTGTTGAAACGGTTACTGCACTTAATAGGACCAGCATGTTCAAGAAAAATATAGCTACAGAGATTTTCTGAGAAATGCTGGTGAATGTGGATAAAATTGGAAGACACTTTGTTCGCGTGTATTTGTCAGGCCACGTAAAGTTGTCAGTTTTAGGACAAACACTACAAATCTGTATGCCATTAATGATGACAGTTCGTTCGTTGTCTTTACACTGACTACATTTCCAACAGCACTTGTGTGTAATCAATTGTTGAAATCCCGCAAGACAGGGTTCTCCACACCTAGAAATTGGGGCATTTCTCTGGTCATGATCTCTAGAGTCAGTATGATTCAGCTCCCAGTTCCAAGTAATATTGTCCTGATGAAACATGAAACAATAGCATATACACTCACATACATAAATGATGTAAACAACACTAAATTAGATGTATCTTGTTTCTAAATCAATCTGCTCTTTACTCCTAAATATAAAATAGCAGTTCTTCTTGAAACCAGTAGTTACTAAAACATAGCCATTTTTAATTGGAGATACATATACATTTTGTTAGAATGGATATTGTCATTTTAAATATGATAATTACATTTATCTTTATGACAAATGACATCACAATGATCGACACGTATCATTTGCTAATTATCAAGATACAGTTATGAACGATAAGGTTTGGAAAAGGGGAAATATATTTACTGAATAGATAAGATAAAATAAGTCAAAGTTAAAATAAACATATGAGAATGATTTAAAATGTATTGAAATAAATTAATAGATGTTGAACGGAATCAATTACATCATTCACAACATAATACATTACATACAACTTAATGCATAAGTCACAATATAATACATAAGTTGCTCATTACTATTTTATTTTCAAACAATATGTCAATTACATTTATGTAATTATGTAATCAGGCATCTCTTCCCATACACATATTTGAGACTAGGGTAAGAGGCAAAAGTCAGATTGACTAGCCTCGGAAGTGAATTCCAGACCCATAGGAAACACACTCCCTGAAGAATTTAAGATGCTACAGATGAAAGGCAATGAGGCTGAGCTGCCACAGAAAAATACGTATTTGACAGTGTTAGATGTTGCCTACGAGCTTCAATGTAAAGATGCCATTTTGACTTTGCTCAATGAGACAGAAAACGTTCATGAACACTTCGAGCTAGTAACAGTAGTTAAAGTAAATGAAGAAGACATTCCTAGTAGCTCATGACAGTTTGAAATAAAAACGTATGAGTGACGAAAAGGTTATAGAAGAAACAACGGAAGATTTAGTTCAGCTGCGTATGACATGTAACAAGATTGACTCGGTACACCAGGTACACAGAGAGACAGAGTGCTGAAGGGGAGACAAGTTTCCACTAGTCAGACATAGAAATTATAGGTGATCTAGTTTAGAGAATGACAGTGAACAGAAGGTACATAGACAGAAGATGTTCCCATAGTCACAGAAGAAATTACTAGTGATGACACAGGAGTCAGTGTGTTTCCTAGTTATCTTCTGGATAGTACAGTGAAGTACAGTGACCCTGAACTTGAATGATAAAATTACAAAAATAAACCCAGGTGACACAAGTTAAAGTCACATTAGCAGAGTTTAGTGACACCAAGTTTGTGCAAGTTGAACAAATTGAATTAGAATGGAATAGAGATTGTTTGCTACTCAAAGCGGCGAAGTTATAAATGATGTTTGTTTTAATCCCCTTTACTTTAGAAACTTATAAGGAGAGTGTGAAAGGTGTAACACTTGAGACAAAAGTAAAACACACTTAATGTTGTGCAAGATGTAAAACGTTTACAGCGATCGGATATCCGCCAAGTGAGAGAGAGACGAGTGGTGTCTGCTGGAGAATTATTAATAACATAAATTAAGATTCTCATCACTTGTAATTAGTTATAAATGATTACTTAATTAATAATAATCATAGTCATTAACTAAGTGGCGTTGGCGTCACAGGTACAAGACAAACATACATTTAGCGAGCGAGACTCTAGTGAGAAAGTATGAGTTTACAGCAGTATTTATGACCATCTTGCTCAGAAATAAATGGCCAACACGTTCACTGTGGCTTCGTCAACAGATAATTCAATAAATGGTACACAATAGTTGGTTGAAATACATCAATAGTTTTGCCGTGTTGTCATTTCTCAAATGAACAGACTTGGCACTACACTTGCAAACATATATGTAAATATGATAGAACAAGGTGCAGATCTACACGAGAGAAAAGAAGTATTACTACATAACACGAACTGACTAAGAGATATTATGGTGCACAGATCTACACGAGAGAAAAGAAGTACTACTAAATAACACGAAATGACTAAGAGTTATTCTGGTGCACAGATCAAGCAAATGGATATCACGGAGATGAAACACTAAGTTCTCATCATTCATGTGACTTTTATTTCGATGTTTTAAATGTCAAAGAGAATCGTCCAGTTCCAATAGACAAAACTGATTTTAGCGACCTTGAATTGGACCTTCTTTGAAAATATAAATAGCGCTCTGTAACAGCAAGCCAGATTTGCTTGCTGTCTTTTAAACAGAAACACAGAAAAGCCGTTATTTCTATTATGCAAATGACATGGAGCATAATTACTTCAAAAGATTAAGTATATTGAATTATACTGAACTACAACAAATAAGAGTTTCTAGCAATATTCCTGTACAGAATTGGTATAAAGATTTCAAATAACTACGTAAATAAATCAAGTATCTTTGTCCTTTTAAATAATTCAAATATTTCTAGAAATACAATTTATTGAGAAATGTGTGCTTTACTTTAAAACTATTAAACAATTTAATAAAGTAGTACTAACCGAATGAAAGTACGTGAAATTCCCGGTAGATGAATTCCATACTCCCACGGTGTTTATTACCATATGTCCGTCCTGGAAGTGAACGTTCTTTATCTCATAACTGCCGAGTATAGACCCGTTTTCGTTAAAGCTGATGTGCACGTGCTCCCCTCTAAAATTCACTTCCGTCATCGCATCTCGCAGTCTATTGCCGTCCACGCACTCAGGGAGCGAGGTTGTGTGAGAGCAATTGTCAAAGACGGCTTTCAACGCATGCGCAAATACATAGACAGCGTCCATTGAGAGAGAGACTGTACTTTCAGGTTTATAGTTTGTAGAATTTTTAAAGGCAATATCATAATTGCAAGGTTTATTTAACTTTGAGCTACAATTGAATTCTCTCCTGATGAACTTCCTAAACCAAGGATTTCTAGAACAATTATTGCCAGTGAGATATTTAAAGTATTCATTGAATCTTTCTACAGGAGCAAACTGAAGATTAAGAGTCAACATTCCAGAAACAACGTCCTTAACCTCACTAAACTCATTAACGTGTAACCCAACATGTTCTGTCGCTATCCACGTAAAGTTGTTTCTCCAGTTCCTATCGAATGCTGCGAACATGTCTTTGGCTACGGAGAACGTAAGCGCGACAACCACTACCTGTACCCGAAGGTCTTTTGACAGATCCTCGGCAACCTGGGCGTAGTCAATCTCATCGAACTCATGACGAATTCTGTGTTCTGCTGAAAAACAATATCCTAGTCGACTCATCCCTTCTTTCACTTCTTGGTAAAGACTCTCTCCATAGTCACTGTCTTCGTAGACGATAGACACATAAGACCACTGGAACTGTTGCAGTATATCGACGATTGCACGTGCCTGAAATGATATTGGGGTTTTTGTTTTCTTTCTATTAGTTATTATGTATCGGTTCGATAAAAATAAAAATGATCAAACAGATCGGAAATAGTGTGAACTTAAAGGAATAAAAGTTTTATATTTTTAGAGAACAATATTATTAATTAGTGAAAACATAAATACACCTCTACATTAAATAAAACCTAAATTTAAATTATTAAGAAGTATGTTTAAAACTAAAACAATTAAATCACAACCTCTCGATTACAACTATCACGGCTACTACTACTAAAACTCTGATTACTACTGCACTATTACTACTACTAAAACTCTGATTACTACTGCACTATTACTACTACTAAAACTCTGATTACTACTGCACTATTACTACTACTAAAACTCTGATTACTACTGCACTATTACTACTACTAAAACTCTGATTACTACTGCACTATTACTACTACTAAAACTCTGATTACTACTACACTATTACTACTACTAAAACTCTGATTACTACTATACTATTACTACTACTAAAACTCTGATTACTACTGCACTATTACTACTACTAAAACTCTGATTACTACTGCACTATTACTACTACTAAAACTGAACTACTACATCTAATACGAGTACTATTTCTACAGCTACTATTATTATTAACACTGTACATATTTAACTACTATTACTGTTAGTTCATACTACAACAGCCGTTTTACCCTTTTGTACATTTGATTAAAAAAACATTTATATTCTTTCCATTTGGACCCTTCCAGCCATACAAAACACTTCTTAGCCTCTTTCAAAGAAATGGAATGCCCGTACCAAACATCACAAACATGAAGTGATTATGCATCAAGAGAAATAAACTACAATGAGTACAAATTACCTCAATGAGTAAAAGTATCAGTAAGATAACTTTCCATCAGTGTAGGTGTGCGCGTCAAGTGACATTAACTACAATGAGTACAGTGACTGTAAAGTTATATATACAACACTTAGCATTATGTTCCACCAATGAGTACAGTGACTGTAATGTTATATATACAACACTTAGCATTATATTCCACCAACTCTGCTAGTTCTATCTATCTATCTATCTATCTATCTATCTATCTATCTATCTATCTATCTATCTATCTATCTATCTATCTGTCTATCTATCTATCTATCTATCTAACTAACTAACTACAACACTTAGGATTATATTCCACCAATAAGTACAATGACTGCAAAGTTATATATACAACACTCAACATTATATTCCACCAACTCTGCTAGTTCTATCTATCTATCTATCTATCTATCTATCTATCTATCTATCTATCTATCTATCTATCTATCTATCTATCTATCTATCTATCTATCTATCTATCTATCTATCTATCTATCTATCTATCTATCTATCTATCTATCTATCTATCTATCTATCTATCTATCTGTCTATCTATCTATCTAACTAACTAACTAACTAATAACTTTGGCGGAGTAAATTTGCCTATCACTATTTCAAAATTTAAATATATATATATATATATATTTGTTGCCAATACTAAAGTGATCATAACTTGGGCACCTCTTATGATGGTATTTGTTTTTGTGTCAATCTTAAAGTATACAAATCAAATGAAGCGTACACTAGAACTTGCTGATGCAATTGAAACCATTTCCAGCTGGATGAGTAGTTTTTCGGACTAATAGTCTCAAGGTTGTTCATAAAAAATTCATCCAATGGGGATGGACCAAAAGTGACTTTGTTGAAGGAATCTTATATTCTAATCTCTCCAGTCCAGAGTCCAGTCATAAAAGCGATCGATAGCTTATGGTAACTTAACTGACTGATAAAGAAAGAATAGGCTTACAAATAGTTCGTATATGTTTGCTATTGCTCTATGATATAAAGAGGTAATATATTCTGTAATTGAACCATTATTTTTACGTTGATTACGTTTACATTATACTTCTGAATTAGGATTGATACTACATTTCTAATCCTGCGAGTGTATCGGGCTAAAGAATATCATTGCAGGATTCGTAAGTTGAAAATGTATGGTAAGGGAGAAAGATGTTTTGAGGTGAAATATGCCTGAAATTATCGCTGCCTTAATATGACTTTTACACAAAGGAGTACGCCATTTTTTCGTTTGCTTTGTAAATTAGTGCCCACTTCAGACTTCTGTGCTGTACTGGATCACGTTGGTAAATGGATCCAGCAGTCGTCGAACTTATCAGTAAACATGTTGCTGTAAGTTATTCCTGTGAAATCTGTTTGAGAGCCAATAAGGCGAAAAATGAGGCTTGTGTTTGGTCTCAAGTATTTGCGAAAGTTTCTTGAACATGACTAGTAGCTGAGTAGCACACAAGAAGATTATTTTGATTATTTCTCCTGACATGATTGATGGTGCATACGATGATGTGGATGATTATCCACTGTCATGTAAATAAGAAAGACAGTGACTTGTTGCAAACCACGTGATTGTGAACACATGCTAGTGACAGCTGCCCTCATTGACTTTAATTATATAAATCAAACATTGGATTGAAGTGATGTAAATGACAACGCTCTTTTAAATATAATATTGTAAATCAATATTTGATTGTTTATTTAATATTATATATATTAACATTCTTTCACATATATTAAAGCCTTATGTTGGAGTAATAGTGTGTGGGTGGGGGATCGTTAAATGTTAATAAAAGACAGATTTGTATTACTCCTTTAGTAAGAAATTCTAACTGCAAGACATTATGCGACAGTAAAAGTATATCTTATTATTGTGTAATAAAACAGATTTACGACACCCTTATAATCCGCTAAGTGAGAGACATATTGGTCGGGGGGGGGGGTTAAATATTAATAACTAGAAATTTATAATCGAAATTATCGATCACTTGTACTTAGTTACGTGAAGCTTTTCAATAAGTAATAATCATAGCGAGTTAAGAGTGCCCAGATGTGTCACACTATCTATGTATCAGTTTGTCTTTCTGTGTTAAGCAGAGAAGAGATTAATCATTGACCTAATTTCCCTAATTTATCCCTCATTTGTTTGGCCTTCACACATCTCTCTTCTTGACTGCACACTTACCAAATGTATGCCAGATACTACCCCATTTGTTACATTTAAACGTCCGACATTGAGGTATTTGACTTTGATACATATTACATCATTAGCGCGCTATACCACTAAAAGGGCTGTTACATCTCTTTACATCGAAAGCAATGATTGCTACATATTAGAGCTGCTATCTTTACTACATAGCCCTGTGACTATGTTCCATATGCTATTTACCTTTCTACACTAGTGCTATTTTCCAGAATGTGTTAGTACCTTGATACATTAGTGTTATTTTCCAGAATGTGCTAGTACCTTGCTACATTATTGCTATTTCTTTCCAGAATATCCTATCACCTTGCTACATTATTTCTATTTTTCTAGAATATGTTAGTAACTTGCTCCATTAGTGTTATTTATTTTGAGAATATACTATTTAATCTTGCTATATTAGTTCTATTTTCCTTAATGTTCTCTTTAATTTGATACATTAGTGCTATTTTCGAAGAATGTTCTAGAGTACAACACATACTAAATCGAGCTTTCAATCACTACTGTCGGAAATACTACATAGAAAGGTTTTTTCTTTAAGCAGTGCTAGAATATTTCACTGCACTGAAGACAACTCACATCTATTTCTTTATATTTAGAGAGTACATAATTATATAAACTAACGCTTGTCAACATGACCTCGAGAACTGCTATATTGCTATAAACTAACTCTTGTCAACATGACCTCGAGAACTGCTATAATACTATAAACTAACTCTTGTCAACATGACCTCGAGAAATGCTATATTACTTTTGTTCATTGAAAAGAAATAACCTCTATTATACTTGAATAACTGGGAAGGAAATAAAATAGAGTAAACGATATAACCCATGATATTTACGAGAAAATTTGAGATAAAATTTAAAGTTTAAATAATTAAAAAGAGATTAAATTTGACCTTACTTGCATGACGTCAGAGGGGACAGTTCGAAAAAAATATGGATATTTGTTCACATTATCTAGAACACTGTGTGTAGAGAAAAAGCTGAGTTGTGGAACTTTGAAAAGCGACAATACAGTTGCAACTTTTATAGTGTTTGTACTGTAGTCCGCCCCAATCACAGCAACGACCTTGGCCTGTTTATCACGTCCACACGAGTTTATATTCTCCAGCATACTCAGGGCTTTAGAGTTAGCCGTTATCATATTTGAACAATCGTCAAGGATGGTAAATCCAAGCGTTACATTGGGGTGCACCAATTTCTTTGCGTTAACCTCATTGATGGCGAAGACCATAGATTCCATTCGTTGTAAAACCCCCAATGGACCTAACGTTCTACTACACTTGGTACCCGGTTCAAATGCGTGTACTGACATGATGATTCCAATGTTCAGCGTGCCAGACTGTGAATACTCAGTTTTAGGAACTGAGGGTATGCTGCGAAATTTACAGCCATCAGCACCGTAATGCAGCCAGATTTGAATTATCAGCCACACAACGGAAAGAGCTCCGGGAGCCGTTATGGTTAAAGGAAGGAAATCTAATAAAGACATTACAGTCAAAGCTGTTGTCCTCTTGTCAGAATTATTCAGGACAGGAAATATTTTTGTCCCTTTTACTGAAAACTAATATATCAGAACGATTGGGCGGGTGGATTTTCGTGCTAGAGATTTTGTCAGCAACAGATCATGTGTAATAGGTTAACCTTTGACCGACACACTTTTCGCCTCTCTCTGGCTCAGACGACGACGTACCTAGAGCAAAATAAATAAAATATTCTAATGTTGTACAGCACAATAAATAAAATACTATAATGTTGTACAGCAGAATAAATAAAATACTATAATGTTGTAGAGCACAATAAATAAAATACTGTAATGTTGTACAGCACAATAAATAAAATATTATAATGTTTTTCAGCAGAATAAATAAAATACTATAATGTTGTACAGCACAATAAATAAAATAATATAATGTTGTACAGCACAATAAATAAAATAATATAATGTTGTACAGCACAATAAATAAAATACTATAATGTTGTACAGCACAATAAATAAAATACTGTAATGTTGTACAGCACAATAAATAAAATACTATAATGTTGTACAGCACAATAAATAAAATACTATAATGTTGTACAGCACAATTAATAAAATACTATAATGTTGTACAGCAGAACTAATAAGGATAATCAAGTCAGTATATGAAAGAAATAATAACAAGCAACATGGGAAGAAGAAAATCAACGAACAATAGTGTACACAGAAATACAAATGAAATGGAAAATAGACTTTATCAATAAAACACACACACACACACACGAAATTATAGAAGACCATTGAGGCAGAATTAACAGATATAAAGACAGACGGGAAAATATCATGAATATACAATTAAAGCAAGAAAACCTATATCAGAAAGAAGAAGTAAATAATTATACACAGACGAAATGCAGATATAAAGAGAAACAGCAATTATATAAATATAGTTATAGATAAACATGTAATTGAATAACTCACAGAAATATATATATTAAAAATTCTGCTCGACAAATAGCATATATTTCTGTGGCACAGTAAATCCCTATTTCTAAACGTAATAATTATATATTTGTGCCAATATTAACGTGTTTTTTTACTAATAGTCTTACGCGTATTCTTAAGAAATTCATCGAATGGGGATGGACTGAAAGTTATTTTGTTGAAGAAATCTCTATATTTTAATCACTTTGATTTTGACATAACTCGCGTCTAGTCATAATGGCGATCGAGAAATAATGGTAAGTTAACTGACTGAATAGACTTAGAAATATTTCGTACATGTTTCCTATTGATCTATGATTTGGAGGATGCTTTAGGTAATCGAACCATTATTTCCATGTTCATTAATTTGACTATGTTATAAATTATACTTGTGAATTTTGATCGATGTTCTAATTTTTCTGCTGCGTGTGTATCAGGCTAATGAATATTGGTGCAAGTTTTGTAAGCTGAGAATGTATGTAAATGTTGAAGTTAGAGATGAAATGTCCTTCAAATTTATCGATGCCTTAATTTCACTTGCAGAAAGGAGTGCACATTTTTGATTTGTAACCTTGTATCCACTTCAGACTGCAGTGACTATGTATGGACAGGAGTAGCTATGTGGATAAATGACTACACTGACTTTACTGGAATTAACCAAAAGGATAAATGGATAGGGTGACCTGAACAGCACGTAACCATAGGGATTAATGGGTGGTAGAGTGACTTCTGTACAGAAAGTAATCGTAGGGATAAATGATTAGAGTGACATCTGAACAGAAAGTAATCGTAGGGATAAATGATTAGAGTGACATCCGAACAGGAAGTAACCATAGTGATAAATTGGTAGAATGAACTTTGGGTTAAATTTGGTAGAGTAAAGCGCGATCAGGAATAACCATTGGAATAAAAGTGTAGAGTGACTTCTCAACAGGAAGTAACCACAATAATAAATGAGAAGAGTAACGTGTGAACATGAAGTAACTATAGATAAGTTTGATAAGTTACTAAATTGAATTGGTTGGTGATTAGTCAGATAAGGGAAGATTTGCGAGATCTAAACTAGTATTGCTTTTCGTCGAGCCGAAGGAGGACACACTCAGCAATGGTCACAAGAATCGCTCCACTAGAAAAATGTCTTGGTCACAAGAATCGCTCCACTAGAAAAATGTCTTGGTCACAAGAATCGCTGCACTAGAAAAATGTCTTGGTCACAAGAATCGCTCCACTAGAGAAATGTCTTGGTCACAAGAATCGCTCCACTAGAAAAATGTCTTGGTCACAAGAATCGCTCCACTAGAAAAATGTCTTGGTCACTAGTATCGCTCCACTAGAAAAATGTCTTGGTCACAAGAATCGCTCCACTAGAAAAATGTCTTGGTCACAAGAATCGCTCCACTAGAAAAATGTCTTGGTCACAAGAATCGCTCCACTAGAAAAATGTCTTGGTCACAAGAATCGCTCCACTAGAAAAATGTCTTGGTCACAAGAATCGCTCCACTAGAAAAATGTCTTGGTCACTAGAATCGCTCCACTAGAAAAATGTCTTGGTCACAAGAATCGCTCCACTAGAAAAATGTCTTGGTCACAAGAATCGCTCCACTAGAAAAATGTCTTGGTCACTAGTATCGCTCCACTAGAAAAATGTCTTGGTCACAAGAATCGCTCCACTAGAAAAATGTCTTGGTCACTAGAGCTGCTCTACAAGAAAAAAGTCTTGGTCACAAGAGCCACTCTACTAGTAAAAGGACTTGGTCACAAGAGCCGCTTTACTAGAAAAAGTCTTGGTCACATGAGCCGCTCTACTAGAAAAAAGTCTAGGTCAAATGAGCCACTCTACTAGAAAAATGTCTTGGTCACAAGAGCTGCTTGTTGGTACCGCGTATGATGGACAACACGAAATACACAACAATTTGTGTTCAGTGGCTCCACTGACTCATCTAAGCCCACAGAAGATTATTCCTCACATATGAAAGACAGACAGGACGGATTTCTCCAAACAACAAACAGACGGACAGATACAATGACAGACGCGATGACTACGATCAAATGAATTTTACACGAAATGGAGAGAATAAGGATTAACACATGAGATGAAAATTAATAAAATATTTATTACAAAAGAAAATTACCAATAAGAAAATAAACAGAATCAATCAGTTACCAAATTACACTTAGCACAATGTTCGATTCCCTTAAAGAAAAATATCATACGCTCTTTTTTTTTTTCTCGGCCTTCTGGCTTATCATTTTCACTACGTGGAAATCTGGACTTCCGCTACACACTAGAATCATGTGTCATTATCATGGGAAAAGTGCATGGCTGGGTGGTCTCTCTGTTTGACCTCAGGCTGACCTGTGTCCATGCTCTCATTCACAGGAAAGATTTAATGATTCCGACTTCCTTTAGCTCAGTCAACTTACGTACACTAACGATCACCTCCCTCCCTCTTTCATTCAGTACCTTTTTACATTCTTACTATGAAAGTTTACTTTTTAATGGACTAACCAGACTTCCACATGACCGGTGATCACAACATAACTAGCCTACTTCTCTGACAGAAAAAAACATCCATCCTGTCTTAATACTGATGTAATGTACATGTCATATGTCTGTACAAGCTATTGCTAAACTGCCTTTTTACATCTAAATTTAGATTTCGTTTTCCACTAATCTAAACTTTTATTCCTTTCCATATTTAGTTTTTAATATGTATTGATAGGATGCGGGCGAGATTTATAGAATATCATAACACAGCTCTACTAGAAAAATTGTCTTGATGAAAAGAGCCGCTCTACTAGAAAAAAAATCTTGGTCACAAGAGCCACTCTACTAGAAAATGTCTTGGTCACAAGAACCACTCTACTAGAAAATGACTTGGTCACAAGAACCACTCTACTAGAAAATGTCTGGTCACAAAACCCACTCTACTAGAAAAAGTCTTGGTCACAAGAGCCACTCTACTAGAAAATGACTTGGTCACAAGAACCACTCTACTAGAAAAAGTCTTGGTCACAAGAGCCACTCTACTAGAAAAAGTCTGCACATTAAATGTATGCTTGGACTCTTTTGGCAAAATATATAACTGCGAGCTGTATGTGAATGAAATTCTTGATTTAAATTGTAATCTATTATATTTAGTTGCATGAATGGTAGTGATAATTGAATTACATTAGTATTCTAATAAAAATTTTATTTCAGAGATCGATAACACTTCTTTAAGATAAAGATAGAGAAATATAGGGCCTAGGTCCAAACGATTTCCGACTCCGACATCGACTACTGAAATTTTGAAAGTCGTACTCATATCACATAGAATACAATTGTATATTTAAATGGAGTTAGATGTATGAGTTTGGTACACGTGTAAATAAACAAAAGATTGGCTTGCATAGATTTCATTTCAAAACAATTTTCAGTCGTACAATAATGTAATGGAAAATTAATAAAAATATATTTATAATGTCTATCTAACATCACTTCTGACAGTCCCGGCTTCGTTGCTGCACGCAAATCGGATTTTACGATGCTTTCCACAGTGACAAGAGTCGGTAAGGCTGATAGTCAAAGCAGCATCTTGAATAATATAACGGGAAACAGGGTGTTGCAATTTAGCACTCACTTCAGAAGCACAGTCAAAATTGTCAAGACAGTCTATTTCTAAGTGTGGCAGTGGGACAGGATTCTTTCGTCTATGGTTGAATTATTCATAATATATGTGTTTTCTTCCTTTTTTAATACTGGCGGTGGCTGCCTGTGTCACTGCTGACTAGTGTTGTGTTGCTGTCAACTCTTCTTGAACATGGTTGATTGCCAGTTGTGTATCCATGGCTTGATTATTGATTAACACGGTTTTGATTGTACAAATGATGGAATTACTTTGTAAAATGCTGTGCATGGCCATTTCCGGGTGTGGCATTGTGAATTCGATGCCCTGACAAGGCTTTGAGAGTTGGATGGTAGTGACTCATGTATTTCGCTTGTTATTTGTTTTACATGCTTTGGTAATCCGTAGTGAAAATTCCTCGGCTAACCGCAATTTGAGTTATTGCTAACTTGTAAAGGGAAGATGGGACATTATGTATCTCTTACCATGTGAAACATCAACGTATAGGACACTGTTGGTCTGCAGAGGACAATCTCTGAACAGCGGGAGACTGGCCTGAAAGTCGTTATATGGTTAAATACGTAGTCAGTGATAATTATCAGAAGCAAGTTCTCTCTTCAGTTCAGCTACAATGTTAACATGCTCGTTTAGGAAAGACTGCTAATATTCGAATTGCAGATTAATATTTATACTTTTAAAGAACGATTAATATTATTGTTATTGCTTTTAAAGTGTTCCGACTAACGCAAATGCATAACATGCCACTAAATCACGATAATGTCTTATTCATTAAAAGCCATTACCTTTCAAGAACAAAATCCGCTGATCTACATACAGCTTTGCAAAACTGCCTGCAGCTTCTTTAGCAGACGTTAATAAAATCATCACTAATAAATGGAAAGCGTAATAAGATAATGTGAATCATGCCGATCAGTGTTTAAATTTCTACGTCATCAAGTTGATTTGACGCGCGAGTACTGATATCTGAAAATAAGATTAAAAATGTGGTAGGCAAAAGAGAATTTGAGAGAAAGCAGTCTTCCCTAAAGAAACAGTCGTTCCGATATATTAATTTTCAGTAAAATTGACAAATATATTTCCTGTCCTGAATAATTCTGACAAGAGGACAACAGCTATGACTGTAATGTATTTATTAGATTTCCTAAGTTTAACCATAACGGCTCCCGGGGCTCTTTCTGTTGTATGGCTTCCTTTGTTTCTTCTATTGCCTTTTCATCGCTCATACGTTCTCATGTCAAACTGTTATGAGCTACCATAGCGGTTTCCTTCTCTTTTACTTTAACTACTGTCACTGGCTCGCAGTGTTCATAATCTTTTTTTGTCTCAGATATGCGTATGCCTCGTGGTGTTTGCTTACAGGTCTCAGGGTTAGAGGACGGTAAAACATAACAGTATTCTAAGTTACCTTGGTACATGGAAGTCATTAACTATTCTATTTCTAATTTTCTATGTCATATAGTGCATCTCATTTTCGACCTTTGTTATGGGTAACATGTTATTTGTAACACTGATGCATGTCACTGATGCTATCACTAGACTATAGTCTTTTTGTCTTCTCATCTGGCGTCAAGACGTAATTATAATTTCAGCTCTGTAAATTGGAAAGTCAGCCATGACAGACTGTCAGAATCTGCTCTCATCATATAAATTTCAATATGTCTAAGATATCTAAATAATAGAACTGTGTGTAGATGTCAATAATCATTACAGTGCCATGAGGTGTGAATACTAATTAATCGTTATAAATACAATTTCATACTTTTCTTCTAGGTTAGCTACATGTAAATTAAAATAAACCGATCCTACACTGGAGAAGCTGTGTAAAGGTGCCAGCCGGTATCAGGTTCTGTGGTGGAGTAAATTTGGATATCCCTATTTCTAAACTTATTTGTTACATAAACTGTTAAATTGTCGAAGAGACCCGACCTTATGCATTCCTATTTTGTAAATGTCCGAGTTGGAGTAAAACAACACGAGTTGAGAATATGCTAGAAATTGCTGACGTAATGCTTGAAAAGCAGTTCCAACTAGATGAGTAGTTTTAACAGTATTTATTAGCCCGATATATACATAAAGCACAATAAATACAACATAACAATTTCGTCAATGTGTTCACTAGAATCAATGTCAAGTATTTTGCATACTACATATAAACATCATAGTTCACAATTTGAAGAAATAATATTCTATTCACATAATATATCTCTACGTAAAGCGCAAGTAAAATATATCAATAGCAAAATGCAATGCACGAAATATTTCTTAGTCCAATCTCTCTCAACCAGTTACTTCAAATTCAAGTGATCAGACAAATAGGTTTCTCTTTAGCAGGTAAAAGTTTAGATCTCAGCCCATTGGCTGGTCTCGTTTTCATAAATGTAACCATTGGATAATATAAAATATCAAAACTACAGACTGGTTTGCATTACATCAGCAATTTCTAGCATATTCTAAACTCAAGTGTTTACTACTAATCTGACACAAAAATATCATCATAAGGAAATGCCCAAAGTTGGGTTATTTCAACAAATTAACAAAATTAAGTCCAGAAATAGGGATAGGCAATTTTGCTTCACCACAATAAGGAATGCACTGCACTCTATCGACGTATTCTGCAAGGTATGCTGACTACATTGAGCAATTTCTGGTACAACGATGTTACTGGAAATAGCTACTGTGATGCCTGGAATTCACTCTTCCTTAATTAAGACCTAGGTGTGGATAGGCATTTAAATTTTTCATGCTCTTTATGAGCTAAAGCCGACAGAATGGGGTAATTTCTGAGTCGATCTGTTAAAATGTGTAGTCATAGAGTGCATCTGACTGACTGACAGTAGACAGGGGGAGGATTTCCGACCAGCCTGTTAAATTGCAATCACTGAATAGTTGGTTTGGGCAGACAAATGAAAGAGGGACAAGGAAAGGGTACACTGATGGCTCCTTTGAAGTAGGGTAGGACCCCGATCGGAAATGCTAGGCGAACCACTTAGATGAGAGTGCAGGTGTAAAGGTGTTAATGAATGGATTTTGGTTAATTGATGCACAAGTCTATATATAAACAGTCAAGCTTTTAGACAATGACTTGCAACCAAACATTTTCCGAGGCAACTGATAGCCAGTGTGTGTGTGGGCCTTCATTCTTTAGCTACGGCTCCGACTTTTTAACATTCAGCTATTGGCTTTATTTTGGGGCTTGGTCTTGTTGGTGTCCTTGATGCAGAACCTGTGATGTGCATTACGTCTTGAGGACTACTGTCTACCACAGAATTCCAGGTGGTGAGAGCAGAGACAATAATCGCCATTTGCAATCCTCTTTTCCAGACGATCCTACTGTGCTCAACAGACTGTGTAAACAAGTGAAAAGGATGCTAGTATTGTGCTGACAGATAATGCTGCATATACAGATCATGTTATGAACTCAATTAATTATAATTATCTCTACGTTTCTCTCTTTTACAACTCGTGATAGAATCATAACTGTGGTTGTTTCTTAGATAGTCATTGTGGAATATTGATTGTGTGGGAGAAAATCCTTGAAGACACTTGAACATTAATGTAAATGCGTAAACTGTTTAAATCCTGTGAAATATGTATTTATTTTAAAATAAATATTTTATCTTTTGTTACATCCTTCTTATGCATGTTCATCGAGGCATATCTGGAGTAGGTACTGGGTTAATGAGTCAATTGTTTGGATGAGAGTTAGCTAATATCGTGAAATTACATTACTTCTTAAGTCGGAATTTCCATCTGCAATCAGAAAACTTATGTGTCGGTAGTGAGCTAGTCATAGTGGTATGTGAGTGGGGAATTCATGTTAGGAACGAATCCTAAATTTAAGCACTGATAAGTGATTATGTTTATTAAAATTCAATGATAAAGGAATTCATAAATAATAATCATAATAGAGTCCAAATACACTAAAGCGACCACAGCTACAATTGCTGTTCTACTTGAGGGAGTTAAACACTGTGAAGGAACACCGAGGGAATAACAAACCTTGAAGGAGTAACATTGAATCAGTGTTCTGCAATGGAGGAGAGAATCTTCTGGAATTTAAAGTATTAATTGAACAATAACTTGTTTGCTTTGTTGCAAGAAAGCGTGCCAAAGACTTTTGAGACAGTATCTAATTCAGGTTATGTAAAAACTATTATAATTTATCTCTAATTACTCCATTCCTGCTATCCTGTGATTTGGATTCACACTAATCTATAGAACTGTAATTCAAGATATAAGACTGTGAAGTATAAAAATTATTTGAATCTGGTTTGACTACAATATTGTTGTCAAGTAATATTTTTCATTGTGGGTTTGTTACTGTCACGGTCAAAGAGAAGTAAGCATCTAAAATTTTTTTTTTATATTTTCCTTTTTACCTCCCTTTGGTCTGGAGTGACATGTTAGTTGAATTTATGATCATTTTGAGAAAATGTGGTGTGACATTCATGCATTGCCAGTGCGTTTGGGAGCATGAGTGCTTAATTCGTAATTTTAGAATTTTAATTAAAGTTATTTGTTTATTTATTTATGTTAGACTTAGATATATAAGTTAATAATAGGCAGATGAAGTAGTAAATTGTAACATGTACATTATATAGAAATTGTAGAGGAACTAATTTTTTTTTATTAGAAATGAATGCACCTAGTAGTGAATGCATCAAATTTAGTATATGTCAGCCAATATTTCACATGCCTTTTCTTTCTAGAAGGCCGTGGAAGACTTAATTTTTATAAGGAAATTAAAGGGACTTCTTCTTTAGTGTTTGAACATGTGGTATGACTACAAGACGTGTTAAAGCATTATGAGGGTTGCTATTACACAGAGTGCTCCATGCATGGGATTTATTCTAAATTGTCTGTAAATTCGAATTTATCCTTGAGTGCCTCCTATTCAGCGAGCATTGTAACGTACCAAGGTCTACGAAAGAGTTGGAGATATTAAGTGTTGACTACAAAGGACACTCATGATACACTCAACCATGAGCGTGTTTCTTCGCCACCTTTCAGCGGGAAGGTACCCTTGGCTTTTCAGCAGGGGTAGATAATGTGGTCTTCACCATGTATCAGAAATCTGCATCTTTTCAGTGCATTTCAAAGTGCATCGTGTTCGAAATTGTTGGATTCACGGACCCTTCTTTTCATCAATGCGGATGTGTCTGTGAATTTGCTTTAACGCACTGTGCCCATGGGCCAGCGAGTTCGTCTGTTGACATTTTTATATTGCCAGTGTGTTCTGTTTTACCCCCATCCCTGACCAGGGGGAGGTCACCGCCATATTGTTCCGGTCATCACTGAGGAACATCGTCTCTTTCCTGGACTTCACATTTTTGTGGCCAGTGTGTTTGCATAATGTAATTGATATTTCCAGGACATCATTCTTGGGACAGCGTTAGTTAATTAAAGGTGAATTCATGTTTGTACATAGGTAGTTTAATTGTAGTTTATTAGTTATTTAGAACTTTCGAAACATTATTGACATTTCTTTATAGAAATATTTATCATTGATATTGGGTTTTTACCCTAAACCTTTTACATACATTTAATTTTATTGAGATAATTTTGTGTTCATATTTGCGGTCATTGCCACATTTTGTCATCTACCATTTGGGATAAAGTGCTATATTTATTTTGATAACTTTTGCGGTCATCACCACATTTTGTGATTATCATTTGTGGTGGGCTTTTACCCACAAATTAGTAACATTAATTCCTGTATACTATTTGATATAGTATTGTGGTTTTCACAATGACTCTTTTTTATTGTTGATTTTACCATTTTTTAATTTTTATTTTCCTTATCATGTTCATCGATCTTTCCCTATAACATGAATGCTTTGTGAGGATATTTTTTGAATGGACAACTAACACTGTATGAGAGAGGGTTAGACCCCCTTTTAATAGAATAAATTTTTCATTGTTAACTCTTTATCAAGAGTTTGGCTTTTCTCTTTTTTGTTGCGAAAGTGTGTTGGTACAGTTGTTTGTTTCTTCGTTCTGTTCGTCCCTGACATCACATTTATCCTGCATTCATACATACACACTGACTTTCACATTTTACCCCACATGCAGAATAAAGATTTTTTTCCCCACAAGAACACACGTTTGTATATGTTATGTGAGAGTGATTATTTTAACACATTAGTCACTCGGTGTGATCTGAGCAAGTCACGATAGCTGACAGGACCCCTCCCCCCATTGAGGACTAAAAGACTGATCTTCTTCTTTATTAAGACGTTTTCCAATTTCGGAAATATTGTGTGATGGTAAATGTTTGCCTTAATGTTGTGGAAAAGAGACAACTTTTAAAACGTTCACATATCCACCAAGTGAGAGAGATGATCGGTGTCTTCTAGAGAATTATTAATAACATAAATTAAGATTATCATCACTTGTAGTTAGTTATGGGTGATTAATTAACAATAATAATCGTAACAAATAATGATTGTGACATTGCAATATGCTTACACATATAAAAAGAAAAATTGTTTAATTTGTTCAACAATACATGGACGCCCAGAAATATTTGAATAAAGAATTTATTTTTATTATAGAGTGGAAGAAATATGTATGTTTAATGCAGCTGAGTAATATTGAGAAGATTGTTTACATGAAATTGATGAAGAATATTGTTTAATGTCAATCTTTTTTCTCATTTCATTGTTGAACATTTCTCTCTGTTATGTTTTCTATTAGGTCTCAGGAAGTAAAGTGATTCATGAAATCTCATGGCAGTTATAATCTATAAAAGACACTGTACCAGGCGAAATTACTTGTGGAAATCTCGTTGTTAATATTTCTTTAATTGCCAATACTTTAACTCGCATAATACCTATGTACAAAGAGAAGGAAATAGGGATGAGAAGTATGACCGTAAATGGAGTATTGGGTTGACATTTGTTTCACACACTATATATTGGAGAACCAAACCACCAGCTGGATTGTTAAAATACCAAATCTCCCCTCCCCCTAAAAATAAAAAATTGGGGTTGGAGTGGATATAAAATATTTTTTCTCTCTGAAAAAAGCCACCTCTCGGATCATGCTATATGTAATTTGTTCACAACAGTCAAGTTTTGCCCTCTATTTCGATCTTAATTTATTCAGAGTCAATAGAACATACATTCCTACATTCCTTTCTCTGCAAATACTGTGCTGTTTCACTAAGCTAAACACATGTAGTTTTCATGACGTAATCAATTCGCTGTCTTGAATTAGCACGTCTAGATTGTGATGTGTCTGACTCAGCTAATCTACAGTGTTGTAAGAACACGTTTTCAGTTCAGCGGTTCATACAGTTACATGAATACGTGAAGTAAAAGAATGAATTAAATAATTTAATACTATTTTTTTCAAGGAAACTACACGTACTCACGCTCACGTTCAAAAAATATTTTAAGGACGTTCAAACAAGTCAATGACGAGAATAAATGAAAGATCGTATGGTCCAAACTATTATGAGAAAAATCATTGACTGCTAACTATAGGCTCTTGCTTTCTAAACTAGTGTTCTATCATAGGGTGTACGCGTGTTTGTAACTTAATGATTATGTTCACTATGGTCTTGCAAGAACATTCTTGCTTTCTTAGGCATTTCTAAAACAGTACAAGTGCATTATTATCCACACAAACCAACTTTATTCATATTTAAATTTTTACATGAAGAAAAGAACATTTTAAAAATGAGTATTAATTTACCCTAATATAACTGAGTTTTTTTAAAAGGAAGTTAAATTTGGAAATAAAAATCGCTTTTAATTTTTGTTTTATTCGAGTATGTTCGAAATGTGTGAAAAAAGGCATTAGTGAAAAGAGTATTGGGTTGGTATGTATCGGGTAATGACCAGATCCGGATGCTTTTAGTAGCGGCTGGATATACATTGGATAATGACCGGATCAGTCTGGTATAAATATCAACATGATATACAATGATCAAGAGAGAATACCGTATTCAGATAGAAATTATCAGCCACGAGTCGACTGCCAAGATTTTGAATTCAGAACAGCATACAAAGATGAAGAAATTGTACCCATATCTAAGCAATAAATAGCAAACAACTTGGGATATAAGAGAAACACTTGAGCAACAAACATATTCAAAAGCATGAAGACCACTAGCAACCTTCGTCTTATAATCTCAGTGTCTGCGGTGAGATAGCCAGGTATGACGCTAATCCAGAGCAGAGCGATGCAGTAGAGGGATATAATAATGAACTTGGCTTCGTTGAAGTTCTCCTGAATGTTGCGAACTTTATATGCATGCACAGTGCAACCAATCGCAAGACAAATGGGATAGGTCAAGGACACAACGACACCTTTCACGTTACGTTCACACACGATCTCCACGTACTTAGTGTGAATTGAAGGCATCATTAACACAACTTTAGCTGGCTGTATGGCAAGTCCCATTCCTGAGAACAGCATCTGAAAGTAATTAGTAATAAGAGAAATTATTTTAATTATATATGTGACCCAATGCCACCATATGCATTGATTATGATGATTATTAATATTAATCATCCATAACTAAATACAAGTTATGATAATCTTACTTTATGGTATTCATAATTATTCAGAAGACACCACTCATCTCTCTCACATGGCGGATATGCGAGCACTGTAAACAGTTTCTCTCTTCCACGACACTAAAGACAAACATTTACTGTCACAATATTTAATTAGGTGGATAAATTATGTGCAATAACAAACACGATGAAAAGCTTATTTGACATCGATATTTCCACTAAAACAAGAAGAAATAATTTTAATGTTTACACAGTCTTATATTCAAACACATAATTTAGAAGATTACTGTCAAAATAAATCACAATAATTCTTACGGGAGAACAGAAATCGAGATATAGAGAGATTAGTGTTTTTATAGATTATGCTGCAATAATCTTTTGAGCATTTTTTGTACAATCTCACATGATTACTGATCACAATAGTCAATTCTTCATGTTCCCTGAGCTGTTTTTCTCTTCAAGACAGATCTTAGCGCTCCTTCGTTGTATTAATTCATTCAAGAGAATGACAATGTACCATATTTTTTTATGATGTAGTCGTACATTCAGGGAAATCATACATCAACAGAGTGCAGTGTATTCTTATACGTACACACTCTGGGTAGAGACTTCTCGAATCTCCCCCATTCGTATCAATTTATATATCAATAAACTGGGAAATTCAAGAACTTAAGATATTCTAGAAATAAAGACTGCTTCTTCTCTGTAAAATATAATCAGGGAACAAAAGATAAGATTTTCAGTTTATTCATCTCCAACACCTTTCTTTTTTACATTCATGTCTCAACTGACACTTTCCTACAATAGTGTTTATTAACCCCATACATGCTTACAGGTAAATAAATACAACATCATTTTTTATTTACGAGTTCACTACAAACAATTTCACGTGTGTAACATATAAAATACAAGTACAATAATTCACAATTGCAGAACTAATAGTCTACTCACATAATACATCAATAGATAAACGCCAGTATGATCTAGCACTAGCTATCAAATATTTCAATCAGTCAATTAACTCACCATTAAGCTAATGGCTTCATGACCGGACTTCTTGCCACACCAAATTCAAAGTGATTACAGAATACAATTATCTCAGACCATTGGCTGGTTTCGCTCTTTGTAAATCTTAATAATAATAAAAACTACTCATCCACATAAGACTGGTTTATACTACATCAGCAGTTCTAGCACATTCTTCACATGAGTTGTTTACTGCATAAATACCATCATAAGCAGTGCCCAATGTCGGGTCAAGTTAACATTGGCAATAAAGATATAATTATTAAGTATAGAAATAGTGATCAGCATATTTACTCTGTAATTCTTTCTATCTATCTATCTATCTATCTATCTATCTATCTATCTATCTATCTATCTATCTATCTATCTATCTATCTATCTATCTATCTATCTATCTATCTATCTATCTATCTATCTATCTATCTATCTATCTATCTAATGTGGAAGGATGGATGTACGTGTATACAGAGCTGTGTGTGTGTGTGCATCTGTGGACAGCGATGCCTGAGGCAAACTAGGTCAGCTCAGAACCCGCTAGTTTTGAATCGCGCGGTGCACTGTTGCCCCCCGGCTGTAGTAAAGTATAACGTGTGTTAGTGTGCACGGTTTTGATAGCCAGTTATTATATTATGCAATTATTTAGCAAAGTTATTGTTTTGGTATTCCAAAAGGAAGTGGGATGTAGTTTGTATTTATGTAATTTTGTAAGTTAGTTTATATTGTTTTCTTAGTGTATTCTATGATTAAAGTATGTGTACATGGTTTTCCATTGGCACAGGAATATAGTTAATTATTTTAGTTGATAATTTATTTTGTGAATTGGTAAGGAAGTATTGTATTTAAAGAGTATTTAATGTAGTATTTTCTGATACTAGTGATAGCTAAAGTATTATATAATTCAGGTAGTTTAGAAGGAATTTATGTTAGAACGAAAGTACGTTACACAGAAGAACCAGTTTAGCAGAAGTTTTAGTCTCAGTGCCAGAATTGTCTAGTGGAGTCCTCTTTGCGGCTCGGACTTGAAGTTATATTGTAAGTTACATTGTGAAGGAGAGAGTGGTCGAGCGATGAAGAGTGGTCTTGGAAGAGTGGTCAGGAGATGAAGAGGTCTTTTCATGCAACCATGTAGTCGGAGCGAGAGGAAGAGTTGTCTTGCTCTGATGCCACTATGTATGCTGAGAGAGAGAGAGAGAGAGAGAGAGAGAGAGAGAGAGAGAGAGAGAGAGAGAGAGAGAGAGAGAGAGAGAGAATTTGGCGGTGTCTCTGGAATAAAGATTACATGGAAATGTAAACACGTGTTGCGTGTTCTGCCTCTTCTGCTGTGGTTGTCGCCGTATTGTCCCATCATCATTGTTTCAGAATGTATAAACTCTGGCTCAAACACCATCCAGAAGATTTAATCAGTGAACAGCATCTCATGGACCAGAAGAGCGCGATACTACAAAATAGTTTCTTACAGCCCTAGAAATACAGGAGATCGAACAGCAACAAACGAATACCACAACCCGATTCATTGAAATTTATAGACAATGAAAATTCCACAGCCTCACAACAGTCAGTTCCAATTGACAACTACACTGGGAAAATTCAATGCGACTTCACTGAAGAACAACCTTGCTTGATTGAAGACATAAAAAGTTTCATGGACCAGTCTCGTTCATGTAAGTCATAACCATTGGATAATAAAATCTAATCACTCGTTTGCACTACATCAGCAGTTTCTAGGGCATTCTCGACTCTATATGTATACTTCCAAGACACTTTCAAAAATACCACCACAAGTAGGAGTGCCTATGGTCAGGTTACCTTGACAATTTTATAATTAATTAACAATTAAATTTTAAAATAGGGATAGTCAAATTTACTCCACCACAGTAAGACAGACAGATAGATAGATAGATATGATAGATAGATAGTCAGATAGATATAATAGATAGATAGATAGATACAATGGATAGATAGATATATAAAAAATAGATATTAGATAGATAGATTGATTGATAGATAGATAGATAGATAGATAGATAGATAGATGGATAGATAGATAGAAAGATAGATAGATAGATAGATAGATAGATAGATAGATGACAGTTGTACTCTCATTGATTTCATTTACAGATGAAATCATCAACCTTACATAAAATAAATTATTAAAATACATTAATAATATTTTCTCTGATGCAATGAGGTTTCCTTTAATTGCTTCTTAGTCCTATTTATTAACCACCTTGTAAATTATATCGTTGAATGCAATCTTCTCCAATTGAAATTGTCTGCATTTGTTACTAAAGGAAACGATTATATTTGATCTTTAAAAATATGGTTTGTGACGCACTTACCTGAAATACAATGATTACAATAACCATGACAATCTGCGATTTCGGACTTGTAAAACGTGGCTTTTTAGTAGATATCTTCGTCATGAAGATTCTGTAAATGCGATTGGTCTTCACAAGCAGTGGTCCATAGGTTATGGACAATGACAGTGGAAACCAAATCTGAAACAAGGCACATGTGAGTTCTAGAGGCATCATAAAATAGGTCATTGCTAGGAGACAGACAATCATGTGGCCACCTAACATCATTTGTGAAACTTCCCGACTGCTGGCTTTGATCAGGCGATTCTCTCGATTAATAATGTAGAGTGTTGAAACGGTTACTGCACTTAATAGGACCAGCATGTTCAAGACAAATATAGCTACAGAGATCTTCTGAGAAAGACTGGTGAATGTGGATAAAATTGGAAGACACTTTGTTCGCGTGGATTTGTCAGGCCACGTAAAGTTGTCAGTTTTAGGACAAACACTACAAATGTGTATGCCATTAATGATGACAGTTCGTTCGTTGTCTTTACACTGACTACAGTTCCAACAGCACTTGTGTGTAATCAGTTGTTGAAATCCCACAGGACAGGGTACTCCACACCTAGAAATTGGGGCATTTCTCTGGTCATGATCTCTATGATCAGTATGATTCAGCTCCCAGTTCCATGTAATATTGTCCTGATGAAACATGAAACAATAGCATATACACTCACATACATATCAATATATGAATGATGTAAACAACACTAAATTAGATGTACCTTGTTTCTAAATCAATCTGCTCTTTACTCCTAAATATAAAATAGCAGTTCTTCTTGAAACCAGTAGTTACTAAAACATAGCCATTTTTAATTGGAGATACATATACATTTTGTTAGAATGGATATTGTCAGTTTAAATATGATAATTACATTTATCTTTATGACAAATGACATCACAATGATCGACACGTATCATTTGCTAATTATCAAGATACAGTTATGAACGATAAGGTTTGGAAAAGGGGAAATATATTTACTGAACAGATAAGATTAAAATAAGTCAAAGATAAAATAAACATATGAGAATGATTTAAAATGTATTGAAATAAATTAATAGATGTTGAACGGAATCAATTACACCATTCACAACATAATACATTACATACAACGTAATGCATAAATCACAATATAATACATAAGTTGCGCATTACTATTTCATTTTCAAACAATATGTCAATTACAATTTTAAAATTTATAAATGTAAACAATACAAGATGTATTAAAGGTGCATATATGTTAACTTATTCATTAAGTTACAGTTAAAGCCTGACCATTTGATTTTCAGTTGGAGACCAGAGTGGGGGCAAATATTTAAACTATCTCAACTTGTAGATTTGACCATGACCTCCAATAGTGTATCAATAAAAAGTTGGAAGTAAAACTAGTCAACTATAGACAAGTCTGGGAAATCTCATGTGCTGTAATATCTATAAATGTTTTAAAACCTCGTTTGTGTGGGCGACTCATTGGTCAAGTTGTAAGAAAGGCATCAAATTATGTTCTACCTTCCCTTAACCCTGAGACCTAAATCAGGCATCTCTTCCCATACACATATTTGAGACTAGGGCAAGAGGCAAAAGAAAGTGACAAGCCTCGGAAGTGAATTCCAGACCCATAGGAAACACACTACCAGAAGAATTTAAGATGCTACAGATGAAAGGAAATGAGGCTGAGCTGCCACAAAAAAATACTTATTTGACAGTGTTAGATGTTGCCTACGAGCTTCAATGTAAAGATGCCATTTTGACTTTGCTCAATGAGACAGAAAACGTTCACGAACACTTCGAGCTAGTAACAGTAGTTAAAGTAAATGAAGAAGACATTCCTAGTAGCTCATGACAGTTTGAAGAAGACATTCCTAGTAGTTCATGACAGTTTGATATAAAAACGTATGAGTGATGAAAAGGCTATAGAAGAAACAAAGGAATATTTAGTTCAGCTGTGTATGACATGTAACAAGATTGACACGGTACACCATGTACACAGAGAGACAGAGTGGTGAAGGGGAGACAAGTTTAAGGAAATTATAGGTGATCCAGTTTAGAGAATGACAGTGAACAGAAGGTACATAGAGAGACAGAAGATGTTCCCATAGTCACAGAAGAAATTACTAGTGATGACACAGGAGTCAGCGTGTTTCCTAGTTATCTTCTGAATAGTACAGTGAAGTACAGTGACGCTGAACTTGAATGATAAGATTACAAAAATAAACCCAGGTGAGACAAGTTAAAGTCACATTAGCAGAGTTTAGTGACACCAAGTTTGTGCAAGTTGAACAAATTGAATTAGAATGGAATAGAGATTCTTTGCTACTGAAAACGGCGAAGTTATAAATGATGTTTGTTTTAATCCCCTTTACTTTAGAAACTTATAAGGAGAGTGTGAATGGTGTAACACTTGAGACAAAAGTAAAACACACTTAATGTTGTGCAAGATGTAAAACGTTTACAGCGCTCGCATATCCGCCAAGTGAGAGAGAGACGAGTGGTGTCTGCTGGAGAATTATTAATAACATAAATTAAGATTCTCATCACTTGTAATTAGTTATAAATGATTGCTTAATTAATAATAATCATAGTCATTAACTAAGTGGCGTTGGCGTCACAGGTACAAGACAAACATACATTTAGCGAGCGAGACTCTAGTGAGAAAGTATGAGTTTACAGGAGTATTTATGACCATCTTGCTCAGAAATAAATGGCCAACACGTTCACTGTGGCTTCGTCAACAGATAATTCAATAAATGGTACACAATACTTGGTTGAAATGCATCGCTAGTTTTGCCGTGTTGTCATTTCTCAAATGAACAGACTTGGCACTACACTTGCAAACATATATGTAAATATGATAGAACAAGGTGCAGATCTACACGAGAGAAAAGAAGTACTACTACATAACACGAACTGACTAAGAGTTATTCTGGTGCACAGATCTACACGAGAGAAAAGAAGTACTACTACATAACACGAACTGACTAAGAGTTATTCTGGTGCACAGATCTACACGAGAGAAAAGAAGTACTACTACATAACACGAAATGACTAAGAGTTATTCTGGTGCACAGATCAAGCAAATGGATATCACGGAGATGAAACACTAAGTTCTCATCATTCATGTGACTTTTATTTCGAAGTTTTAAATGTCAAAGAGAATCGTCCAGTTCCAACAGACAAAACTGATTTTAGCGACCTTGAATTGGACCTTCTTTGAAAATATAAATTGCCATCTGTTACAGCAAGCCAGATTTGCTTGCTGTCTTTTAAACAGAAACACAGAAAAGCCGTTATTTCTATTATGCAAATGACATGGAGCATAATTACTTCAAAAGATTAAGTATATTGAATTATACTGAACTACAACAAATAAGAGTTTCTAGCAATATTCCTGTACAGAATTGGTATAAAGATTTCAAATAACTACGTAAATAAATCAAGTATCTTTGTCCTTTTAAATAATTCAAATATTTCTAGAAATACAATTTATTGAGAAATGTGTGCATTACTTTAAAACTATCAAACAATTTAATAAAGTAGTACTAACCGAATGAAAGTACGTGAAATTCCCGGTAGATGAATTCCATACTCCCACGGTGTTTATTACCATATGTCCTTCCTGGAAGTAAACGTTCTTTATCTCATAACTGCCTAGTATAGACCCGTTTTCATTAAAGCTGATGTGCACGTGCTCCCCTCTAAAATTCACTTCCGTCATCGCATCTCGCAGTCTTTTGCCGTCCACGCACTCAGGGAGCGAGGTTGTGTGAGAGCAATTGTCAAAGACGGCTTTCAACGCATGCGCAAATACATAGACAGCGTCCATTGAGAGAGAGACTGTACTTTCAGGTTTATAGTTTGTAGAATTTTTAAAGGCAATATCATAATTGCAAGGTTTATTTAACTTTGAGCTACAATTGAATTCTCTCCTGATGAACTTCCTAAACCAAGGATTTCTAGAACAATTATTGCCAGTGAGATATTTAAAGTATTCATTGAATCTTTCTACAGGAGCAAACTGAAGATTAAGAGTCAACATTCCAGAAACAACGTCCTTAACCTCACTAAACTCATTAACGTGTAACCCAACATGTTCTGTCGTTATCCACGTAAAGTTGTTTCTCCAGTTCTTATCGAATGCTGCGAACATGTCTTTGGCTACGGAGAACGTAAGCGCGACAACCACTACCTGTACCCGAAGTTCTTTTGACAGATCCTCGGCAACATGGGCGTAGTCAATCTCATCGAACTCATGACGAATCCTGTGTTCTGCTGAAAAACAATATCCTAGTCGACTAATCCCTTCTTTCACTTCTTGGTAAAGACTCTCTCCATAGTCACTGTCTTCGTAGATGATAGACACATAAGACCACTGGAACTGTTGCAGTATATCGACGATTGCACGTGCCTGAAAAGATATTGGGGTTTTGGTTTTCTTTCTATTAGTTATTATGTATCGGTTCGATAAAAATAAAAATGATCAAACAGATCGGAAATAGTGTGAACTTAAAGGAATAAAAGTTTTATATTTTTTAGAGAACAATATTATTAATTAGTGAAAACATAAATACACCTCTACATTAAATAAAACCTAAATTTAAATTATTAAGAAGTATGTTTAAAACTAAAATAATTAAATCACAACCTCTCGATTACAACTATCACGGCTAGTACTACTAAAACTCTGATTACTACTGCACTATTACTACTACTAAAACTCTGATTACTACTGCTCTATTACTACTACTAAAACTCTGATTACTACTGCACTATTACTACTACTAAAACTCTGATTACTACTGCTCTATTACTACTACTAAAACTCTGATTACTTCTACACTATTACTACTACTAAAACTGTACTACTACATCTAATACGAGTACTATTTCTACAGCTACTATTATTATTAACACTGTACATATTTAACTACTATTACTGTTAGTTCATACTACAACAGCCGTTTTACCCTTTTGTACATTTGATTAAAAAATCATTTATATTCTTTCCATTTGGACCCTTCCAGCCATACAAAACACTTCTTAGCCTCTTTCAAAGAAATGGAATGCCCGTACCAAACATCACAGACATGAAGTGATTATGCATCAAGAGAAATAAACTACAATGAGTACAAATTACCTCAATGAGTAAAAGTATCAGTAAGATAACTTTCCATCAGTGTAGGTGTGCGCGTCAAGTGACATTAACTACAATGAGTACAGTGACTGTAAAGTTATATATACAACACTTAGCATTATGTTCCACCAATGAGTACAGTCTCTGTAATGTTATATATACAACACTTAGCATTATATTCCACCAATAAGTACAGTGACTGCAAAGTTATATATACAACACTCAGCATTATATTCCACCAACTCTGCTAGTTCTATCTATCTATCTATCTATCTATCTATCTATCTATCTATCTATCTATCTATCTATCTATCTATCTATCTATCTATCTATCTATCTATCTATCTATCTATCTATCTATCTATCTATCTATCTATCAATCTATCTATCTATCTATCTATCTAACTAACTAACTAACTACAACACTTAGGATTATATTCCACCAATAAGTACAGTGACTGCAAAGTTATATATACAACACTCTGCATTATATTCCACCAACTCTGCTAGTTCTATCTATCTATCTATCTATCTATCTATCTATCTATCTATCTATCTATCTATCTATCTATCTATCTATCTATCTATCTATCTAACTAACTAACTAACTAAGTAATAACTTTGGCGGAGTAAATTTGCCTATCACTATTTCAAAATTTAAATATATATATATATATATATTTGTTGCCAATACTAAAGTGATCAT
This sequence comes from Sinotaia quadrata, assembly GCA_028829895.1. Taxonomy (NCBI): domain Eukaryota; kingdom Metazoa; phylum Mollusca; class Gastropoda; order Architaenioglossa; family Viviparidae; genus Sinotaia; species Sinotaia quadrata. The sequence goes on from CM054180.1 coordinate 16,255,762, forward strand.
AACTTGGGCACCTCTTATGATGGTATTTGTTTTTGTGTCAATCTTAAAGTATACAAATCAAATGAAGCGTACACTAGAACTTGCTGATGCAATTGAAACCATTTCCAGCTGGATGAGTAGTTTTTCGGACTAATAGTCTCAAGGTTGTTCATAAAAAATTCATCCAATGGGGATGGACCAAAAGTGACTTTGTTGAAGGAATCTTATATTCTAATCTCTCCAGTCCAGAGTCCAGTCATAAAAGCGATCGATAGCTTATGGTAACTTAATTGACTGATAAAGAAAGACTAGGCTTACAAATAGTTCGTATATGTTTGCTATTGCTCTATGATATAAAGAGGTAATATATTCTGTAATTGAACCATTATTTTTACGTTGATTACGTTTACATTATACTTCTGAATTCGGATTGATACTATATTTCTAATCCTGCGAGTGTATCGGGCTAAAGAATATCATAACAGGATTCGTAAGTTGAAAATGTATGGTAAGGGAGAAAGATGTTTTGAGGTGAAATATGCCTGAAATTATCACTGCCTTAATATGACTTTTACACAAAGGAGTACGCCATTTTTTCGTTTGCTTTGTAAATTAGTACCCACTTCAGACTTCTGTGCTGTACTGGATCACGTTGGTAAATGGATCCAGCAGTCGTCGAACTTATCAGTAAACATGTTGCTGTAAGTTATTCCTGTGAAATCTGTTTGAGAGCCAATAAGGCGAAAAATGAGGCTTGTGTTTGGTCTCAAGTATTTGCGAAAGTTTCTTGAACATGACTAGTAGCTGAGTAGCACACAAGAAGATTATTTTGATTATTTCTCCTGACATGATTGATGGTGCATACGATGATGTGGATGATTATCCACTGTCATCTAAATAAGAAAGACAGTGACTTGTTGCAAACCACGTGATTGTGAAAACATGCTAGTAACAGCTGCCCTCATTGACTTTAATTATATAAATCAAACATTGGATTGAAGTGATGTAAATGACAACGCTCTTTTAAATATAATATTGTAAATCAATATTTGATTGTTTATTTAATTTTATATATATTAACATTCTTTCACATATATTAAAGCCTTATGTTGGAGTAATAGTGTGTGGGTGGGGGATCGTTCAATGTTAATAAAAGACAGATTTGTATTACTCCTTTAGTAAGAAATTCTAACTGCAAGACATTATGCGACAGTAAAAGTATATCTTATTATTGTGTAATAAAACAGTTTTACGACACCCTTATAATCCGCTAAGTGAGAGACATATTGGTCTTGGCGGGGGGGGGGTTAAATATTAATAACTATAAATTTATAATCGAAATTATCGATCACTTGTACATAGTTACGTGAAGCTTTTCAATAAGTAATAATCATAGCGAGTTAAGAGTGCCCAGATGTGTCACACTATCTATGTATCAGTTTGTCTTTCTGTGATAAGCAGAGAAGAGATTAATCATTGACCTAATTTCCCTAATTTATCCCTCATTTGTTTGGCCTTCACACATCTCTCTTCTTGACTGCACACTTACTAAATGTATGCCAGATACTACCCCATTTGTTACATTTAAACGTCCGGCATTGAGGTATTTGACTTTGATACATATTACATCATTAGCCCGCTATACCACTAAAAGGGCTGTTACATCTCTTTACATCGAAAGCAATGATTGCTACATATTAGAGCTGCTATCTTTACTACATAGCCCTGTGACTATGTTCCATATGCTATTTACCTTTCTACACTAGTGTTATTTTCCAGAATATGTTAGTACCTTGATACATTAGTGTTATTTTCCAGAATGTGCTAGTACCTTGCTACATTATTGCTATTTCTTTCCAGAATATCCTATCACCTTGCTACATTATTTCTATTTTTCTAGAATATGTTAGTAACTTGCTCCATTAGTGTTATTTATTTTGAGAATATACTATTTAATCTTGCTATATTAGTTCTATTTTCCTGAATGTTCTCTTTAATTTGACACATTAGTGCTATTTTCTTGAATGTTCTCTTTAATTTGACACATTAGTGCTATTTTCTTGAATGTTCTCTTTAATTTGACACATTAGTGCTATTTTCGAAGAATGTTCTAGTATACAACACATATTAAATCGAGCTTTCAATCACTACAGTCGGAAATACTACATAGAAAGATTTTTTCTTTAAGCAGTGCTAGAATATTTCACTGCACTGAAGACAACTCACTTCTATTTCTTTATATTTAGAGAGTACATAATTATATAAACTAACGCTTGTCAACATGACCTCGAGAACTGCTATATTGCTATAAACTAACTCTTGTCAACATGACCTCGAGAACTGCTATATTACTATAAACTAACTCTTGTCAACATGACCTCGAGAAATGCTATATTACTTTTGTTCATTGAAAAGAAATAACCTCTATTATACTTGAATAACTGGCAAGGAAATAAAATAGAGTAAACGATATAACCCATGATATTTACGAGGAAATTTGAGATAAAATTTAAAGTTTAAATAATTAAAAAGAGATTAAATTTGACCTTACTTGCATGACGTCAGAGGTGACAGTTCGAAAAAAATATGGATATCTGTTCACATTATCTAGAACACTGTGTGTAGAGAAAAAGCTGAGTTGTGGAACTTTGAAAAGCGACAATACAGTTGCAACTTTTATAGTGTTTGTACTGTAGTCCGCCCCAATCACAGCAACGACCTTGGCCTGTTTATCACGTCCACACGTTATTATATTCTCCAGCATACTCAGGGCTTTAGAGTTAGCCGTTATCGCATTTGAGCAATCGTCAAGGATGGTAAATCCAAGCGTTACATTGGGGTGCACCAATTTCTTTGCGTTTACCTCATTGATGGCGAAGACCATAGATTCCATTCGTTGTAAAAACCCCAATGGACCTAACGTTTTACTACACTTGGTACCCGGTTCAAATGCGTGTACTGACATGATGATTCCAATGTTCAGCGTGCCAGACTGTGAATACTCAGTTTTAGGAACTGAGGGTATGCTGCGAAATTTACAGCCATCAGCACCGTACTGCAGCCAGATTTGAATTATCAGCCACACAACGGAAAGAGCTCCGGGAGCCGTTACGGTTAAACGAAGGAAATCTAATAAATACATTACAGTCAAAGCTGTTGTCCTCTTGTCAGAATTATTCAGGACAGGAACTATTTTTGTCCCTTTTACTGAAAACTAATATATCAGAACGATTGGGCGGGTGGATTTTCGTGCTAGAGATTTTGTCAGCAACAGATCATGTGTAATAGGTTAACCTTTGACCGACACACTTTTCGCCTCTCTCTGGCTCAGACGACGACGTACCTAGAGCAAAATAAATAAAATATTCTAATGTTGTACAGCACAATAAATAAAATACTGTAATGTTGTACAGCACAATAAATAAAATATAATGTTTTTCAGCAGAATAAATAAAATACTATAATGTTGTACAGCAGAATAAATAAAATACTATAATGTTGTACAGCACAATAAATAAAATAATATAATGTTGTACAGCACAATAAATAAAATACTATAATGTTGTACAGCACAATAAATAAAATACTATAATGTTGTACAGCACAATTAATAAAATACTCTAATGTTGTACAGCAGAACTAATAAGGATAATCAAGTCAGTATATGAAAGAAATAATAACAAGCAACATGGGAAGAAGAAAATCAACGAACAATATTGTACACAGAAATGCAAATGAAATGGAAAATAGACTTTATCAATAAAACACACACACACACACACACACACACACACACACACACACACACACACACACACACACACACACACACGAAATTATAGAAGACCATTGAGTCAGAATCAACAGATATAAAGACAGACGGGAAAATATCATGAATATACAATTAAAACAAGAAAACCTATATCAGAAAGAAGAAGTAAATAATTATACACAGACGAAATGCAGATATAAAGAGAAACAGCAATTATATAAATATAGTTATAGATAAACATGTAATTGAATAACTCACAGAAATAAATATATTAAAAATTCTGCTCGACAAATAGCATATATTTCTGTGGCACAGTAAATCCCTATTTCTAAACGTAATAATTTTGTGCCAATGTTAACGTTTTTTTTTACTAATAGTCTTACGCGTATTCTTAACAAATTCATCGAATGGGGATGGACTGAAAGTTATTTTGTTGAAGAAATCTCTATATTCTAATCACTTTGATTTTGACATAACTCGCGTCTAGTCATAATGGCGATCGAGAAATAATGGTAAGTTAACTGACTGAATAGACTTAGAAATATTTCGTACATGTTTCCTATTGATCTATGATTTGGAGGATGCTTTATGTAATCGAACCATTATTTCCATGTTCATTAATTTGACTATGTTATAAATTATACTTGTGAATTTTGATCGATGTTCTAATTTTTCTGCTGCGTGTGTATTAGGCTAATGAATATTGGTGCAATATTTGTAAGCTGAGAATGTATGTAAATGTTGAAGTTAGAGATGAAATGTCCTTCAAATTTATCGATGCCTTAATTTCACTTGCAGAAAGGAGTGCACATTTTTAATTTGAAACCTTGTATCCACTTCAGACTGCAGTGACTATGTATGGACAGGAGTAGCTATGTGGATAAATGACTACACTGACTTTACTGGAATTAACCAAAAGGATAAATGGATAGGGTGACCTGAACAGCACGTAACCATAGGGATTAATGGGTGGTAGAGTGACTTCTGTACAGAAAGTAATCGTAGGGATAAATGATTAGAGTGACTTCTGTACAGAAAGTAATCGTAGGGATAAATGATTAGAGTGACATCCGAACAGGAAGTAGCCATAGTGATAAATTGGTAGAATGAACTTTGGGTTAAATTTGGTAGAGTAAAGCGCGATCAGGAATAACCATTGGAATGAATGTGTAGAGTGACTTTCTCAACAGGAAGTAACCACAATAATAAATGAGTAGAGTAACGTGTGAACATGAAGTAACTATAGATAAGTTTGATAAGTTACTAAATTGAATTGGTTGGTGATTAGTCAGATAAGGGAAGATTGGCGAGATCTTAACTAGTATTGCTTTTCGTCGAGCCGAAGGACGACACACTCTGCAATGGTCACAAGAATCGCTCCACTAGAAAAATGTCTTGGTCACTAGAAGAAAAAAGTCTTGGTCACAAGAGCCACTCTACTAGAAAAAAAGTCTAGGTCAAATGAGCAGCTCTACTAGAAAAAGTCTTGGTCACAAGAACTGCTTGTTGCTACCGCGTATGATGGACAACAAGAAATACACAACAATATGAATTCAGTCGCTCCACTGACTCATTTAAGCCCACAGAAGATTATTCCTCACATATGAAAGACAGACAGGACGGGTTAACAAACAACAAACAGACGGACAGATACAATTACAGACGCGATGACTACGATTAAATGAATTTTACACGAAATGAAGAGAATAAGGATTAACACATGAGATGAAAAGTAATAAAATATTTATTACAAAAGAAAATTACAAATAAGAAAATAAACAGAATCAATCAGTTACCAAATTACACTTAGCACAATGCTCGATTCCCTTAAAGAAAAATCCAATACGCTCTTTTTTTTTCTCGGCCTTCTGGCTTATCATTTTCACTACGTGGAAATCTGGACTTCCGCTACACACTAGAATCATGTGTCATTATCATGGGAAAAGTGCATGGCTGGGTGGGCTCCCTTATTTAATGTTTCTCTGTTTGACGCCAGGCTGACCTGTGTCCATGCTCTCATTCACAGGAAAGATTTAATGATTCCGACTTCCTTCCGCTCAGTCAACTTACGTACACTAACGATCACCTCCCTCCCTCTTTCATTCAGTGCCTTTTTACATTCTTACTATTATAGTTTACTTTTTATGGACTAACAGACTTCCACATGCCCGGTGCTCACAACATAACTAGCCTACTTCTCTGACCCAGAACAAAACATCCATCCTGTCTTAATGCTGATGTAATGTACATGTCATATGTCTGTACAAGCTATTGCTAAACTGCCTTTTTACATCTAAATTTAGATTTCGTTTTCCACTAATCAAATTTTTATTCTTTTCCATATTTATTTTTTAATATGTATTGATAGGATCCGGTCGAGATTTATAGAATATCATAACACAGCTCTTGATGTCTTGATGAAAAGAGCCGCTCTACTAGAAAAAAAATCTTGGTCACAAGAGCCGCTCTCCTAGGAAAAATGTCTTGGTCACAAGAACCACTCTACTAGAAAATGTATTGGTCACAAGAGCCACTCTACTAGAAAAAGTCTGCAGATTAAATGCATGCTTGGACTCTTTTGGCAAAATATATAACTGCGAGCTGTATGTGAATGAAATTCTTGATTTAAATTGTAATCTTTTATATTAAGTTGCATGAATGGTAGTGATAATTGCATTACATTAGTATTCTAATAAAAATTTTATTTCAGAGATCGATGATACTTCTTTAAGATAAAGGTATAGAAATATAGGGCGCAGGTACAAACGATTTCCGACTCCGACATCTGAAATTTTGAAAGTCGTACTCATATCACATAGAATACAATTGTATATTTAAATGGAGTTAGATGTATGAGTTTGGTACACGTGTAAATAAACAAAAGATTGGTTTGCATAGATTTCATTTCAAAACAATTTTCAGTCGTACAATAATGTAATGGAAAATTAATAAAAATATATTTATAATGTCTATCTAACATCACTTCTGACAGTCCCGGCTTCGTTGCTGCACTCAAATCGAATTTTGCGATGCTTTCCACAGTGACAAGAGTCGGTAAGGATGATAGTCAAAGCAGCATCTTGAATAATATAACGGGAAACAGGGTGTTGCATATATATATATATGTTTTCTTCCTTTTTTAATACTTGCGGGGGCTGTTTGTGTCCCTGCAGACAAGTGTTGTGTTGCTGTCAACTCTTCTTGAACATGGTTGATTGCTAGTTGTGTATCCAGGGCTTGATTATTGATTAACACGGTTTTGATTGTACAATTGATGGAATTACTTTGTTAAATACTTTGCATGGCCATTTCCTGGTGTGGCATTGTGAATTCGATGCCTTGACAAGGACTTTGGGAGTTGGATGGTAGTGACTCATGTATTTCTTTATTTGTTTTACATGCTTTGGTAATCCGTAGTGAAAATTCCTCAGCTAACCGCAATATGAGTTATTGCTAACTTGTAAAGGGAAGATGGGACATTATGTATCTCTTACCATGTGAAACATCAACGTATATGACAGTCTCGACACTGTTGGTCTGCAGAGGATAATCTCTGAAAAGCGGGAGACTGGCCTGAAAGTCGTATATGGTTAAATACGTAGTCAGTGATAATTATCAGAAGCAGGTACTCTTTTCAGTTCAGCTTCAATGTTAACATGCTCGTTTAGGGAAGACTGCTAATATTCGAGTTGCAGATTAATATTTATACTTTTAAAGAACGATTAATATTATTGTTATTGCTTTTAAAGTGTTCCGACTAACGCAAATGCATAACATGCCACTAAATCACGATAATTGTCTTATTCATTAAAAGCCATTACCTTTCAAGAACAAAATCCGCTTTTCTACATACAGCTTTGCAAAACTGCCTGCAGCTTCTTTAGCAGACGTTAATAAAATCATCACTAGTAAATGGAAAGCGTAATAAATTAATGTGAATCATGCCGATCAGTGTTTAAATTTCTACGTCATCAAGTTGATTTGACGCGCGAGTATTGATATCTGAAAATAAGATTACAAATGTGGTAGGCAAAAGAGAATTTGAGAGAAAGCAGTCATCCCTAAAGAAACAGTCGTTCCGATATATTAATTTTCAGTAAAATTGACAAATATATTTCCTGTCCTGAATAATTCTGACAAGAGGACAACAGCTATGACTGTAATGTATTTATTAGATTTCCTACGTTTAGCCATAACGGCTCCCGGTGCTCTTCCTGTTGTATGGCTTCCTTTGTTTCTTCTATTGCCTTTTCATCGCTCATACGTTCTCATGTCGAACTGTCATGAGCTACCATAGCGGTTTCCTTCTCTTTTACTTTAACTACTGTCACTTGCTCGCAGTATTCATAATCTTTTTTTGTCTCATGTCTGTGTATGCCTCGTGGTGTTTGCTTACAGGTCTCAGGGTTAGAGGACGGTAAAACATAACAGTATTCTAAGTTACCTTGGTACATGGAAGTCATTAACTATTCTATTTCTAATTTTCTATGTCATATAGTGCATCTCATTTTCGACCTTTGTTATGGGTAACATGTTATTTGTAACTGATGCTTGTCACTGATGCTATCACTAGACTATAGTCTTTTTGTCTTCTCATCTGGCGTCAAGACGTAATTATAATTTCAGCTCTGTAGTTTGGAAAGTCAGACATGACTGATGTCAGAATCTGCTCTCATCATATAAATTTCAATATGTCTAAGATATCTAAATAATAGAACTGTGGGTAGATGTCAATAATAATTACAGTACCATGAGGTGTGAATACTAATTAATCGTTATAAATACAATTTCATACTTTTCTTCTAGGTTAGCTACATGTAAATTAAAATAAACCGATCCTACACTGGAGAAGCTGTGTAAAGGTGCCAGCCGGTATCAGGTTCTGTGGAGGAGTAAATTTGCATATCCCTATTTCTAAACGTAATTGTTATATAAACTGTTAAATTGTTGAAGTGACCCGACCTTATGCATTTCTTACGAAGGTATTTTTTAAATGTCCGAGTTGGAGTAAACAACTCGAGTTGAGAATATGCTAGAAATTGATGACATAATGCTTGCAAAGGAGTTCCAGCTAGATGAGTAGTTTTAACAGTATTTATTAGCCCGATATATACATACAGCACAATAAATACAACATAACAAGTTCACGAATGTGTTCACTAGAAACAATATCAAGTATTTTGCATACTACATACAAGCATCATAGTTCACAATTTGAAGAAATAATATTCTATTCACATAATATATCTCTAAGTAAAGCGCAAGTAAAATATATCTCTACGTAAAGCGCAAGTATAATATATCAATAGCAAAATGCAATGCACGAAATATTTCTTAGTCCAATCTCTCTCAACCGGCCACTTCATATTCAAGTGATCAGACAAATAGGTTTCTCTTTAGCAGGTAAAAGTTTAGATCTAGCCCATTGGCTGGTCTCGTTTTCATAAATCTAATCATTGGATAATAAAAAAAAACTGCTCACTGGTTTGAATTACATCAGCAATTTCTAGCATATTCTCAACTCAACTGTTTACTACAAATCTGACACTTACAAAAATAGCATAATAAGGGAATGCCCAAAATCATGTCACTTCAACAATTTAACAAATTATATAAAGTCCAGAAATAGGGATAGGCAATTTTGCTTCACCACAATAAGGAATACACTGCACTCTATTGACGTATGCTGACTATATTTAGCAATTTCTGGTTACTGGAAAGATGTTACTGAAAATAGCTACTGTGATGCCTGGAATTCACTCTTCCTTAATTAAGACCTAGGTGTGGATAGGCATTTAAATTGTTCATGCTCTTTATGAGCTAAAGCCGACAGAAGGGGGGTAATTTCTGAGTCAAACTGTTAAAATGTGTAGTCATAGAGTGCAGCTGACTGACTAACAGTAGACAGGGGAGAGGATTTCCGACCAGCCTGTTAAATTGCAATCACTGCATAGTTTGTTTGGGTAGGCAACTGGAAGGGGGACAAGGAAAGGATACACTGATGGCTCCTTTGAAGTAAGGTAGGACCCCGATCAGAAATGCTAGGCGCACCACTTAGATGAGAGTGCAGGTGTAAAGGTGTTAATGAATGGGTTGTGGTTAATTGATGCACAAGTCTATATATACTCAGTCAAGCCTTTTTACAATGACTTGCAATGAAACATAAGGAGGCAACTGATAGCCAGTATGTGTGGGGGCCTTCATTCTTTAGGTACAGCTCAGACTTTTCAACATCTAGATGTAGGCTTTCTTTTTTGGCTTGTTGGCGTCCTTGATGCAGAACCTGTCATGTGCATTACGTCTTGAGGGAGGCTTCTGCAATCGTTGGACTACTGTCTACTGCGGAACTCCAGGATGGTGAGAGCAGAGACAACAAATGCCATTTGCAATCCTATTTTCCAGACGATCTTATTGTGCTCAACAGACTGTGTAAACAAGTGAAAAGGATGCTAGTATTGGTGCTGACAGATAATGCTGCATATACAGATCATGTTATAAACTCAATTAATTATAATTATCTCTACGTTTCTCTCTTTCATAACTCGGGTTGTTTCTTAGATAGTCATTGTAGAATATTGATTGTGTTGGAGAAAATCCTTGAAGACACTTGAACATTAATGTAAATGTGTGAACTGTTTTAATCCTAGTTGTACTTTGTGAAATATGTATTTATTTTATAATAAATATTTTATCTTTTGTTACATCCTTCTTACGCATGTTCATCGATGCATATCTGGAGTAGGTACTGGGTTAATGAGTCAATTGTTTGGATGAGAGTTAGCTAATATCGTGAAATTACATTACTCCTTAAGTCGGAATTTCCATCTGCAATCAGAAAACTTATTTATAGTGGTATGTGAGTGGGGAATTTATGTTAGGAATGAATCCTAAATTTAACCACTGATAAGTGATTATGTTTATTAAAATTCAATGATAAAGGAATTTATAAATAATAATCATTATAGAGGCCAAACACACTATAGCGACCACAGCTACAATTGCTGTTCTACTTGAGGGAGTTAAACACTGTGAAGGAACACCAGGGAACAACAAGCCTTGAAGGAGTAACATTGAATCAGTGTTCTGCAATGGAGGAGAGAATGTTCTGTAATTTAAAGTATTAATTGAACAATAACTTGTTTGCTTTGTTGCAAGAAAGCGTGCAAAAGACTTTTGAGAAAGTATCTAAATCAGATTATGTAAAAACTATTATAAATTATACCTAATTACTCCATTCCTGCTCTCTGTTAGAACTAAACTGTGATTTGGATTGAGACTAATCTATAGAACTGTGATTCAAGAATTAAGACTACGAAGTATAAAAATTATTTGAATGTGGTTTGACTACAATATTGCTGTCAAGTAATATTTTTCATTGTGGGTTTGTTTGTGTCACGGTCGAGGGGAAGTAAGCATGTAAATTTTATTTTTTTAGTTTCCTTTTTACCTCCCTTTGGTCTGGTGTGATATGTTAGTTGATGTTATGATCATTTTGAGAAAAAGTGGTGTGACATTCATGCATTGCAAGTGCGTTTGGGAGCATGAATGCTTAATTCATAATTTTATAATTTTTAAAGTTATTTGTTTATTTATTTATGTTAGAGTTAGATAAATAAGTTAATAATAGGCAGATGAAGTAGCAAATTGTTAAATGTACATTATATAGAAATTTTTGAGGAACTAATTTTTTTTATTAGAAATGAATGCACCTAGTAGTGAATGCATCAAATTTAGTATAGGTCAGCCATTATTTCACATGCCTTTTCTTTCTAAAAGGCTGTGGAAGACTTCGTTTTTATAAGGGAATTAAAGGGACTTCTTCTTTAGTGTTTGAACACGTGGTCTGACTACAAGACGTGTTAAAGTGTTACGAGGGTTGCTCTTACACAGAGGGCTCCACGCATGGGATTTATTCTAAATTGTCTGTAAATTCGAATTTATCCTTGAGTGCCTCCTATTCAGTGAACACTGTAACGTACAAAGGTCTACGAAAGAGTTGGAGACTGTGGTGTTAATGTGGTGACTACAAAGGACACTCATCATACACTCAACCATGAGCGTGTTTCTTCGCCACCTTTCGGTGGGAGGGTACCTTTGGCTTTTCTTCAGGTGTAGACACTGCGGTCTTCACAAAGTATCAAAAATCTTTTCAGTGCCATTTCAAAGTGCATCGCGGTCGAAATTTTCTTTCTAAGTTTGTTTCACGGACCCTTTTATATATATAGTTATAGTCAATAAAAGATACTGTACCAGGCGAAATTAGCTGCGGAAACCTCGTAGTTAATATCTATTTAATTGCCAATACTTTAACTCGCATAATACCTATGTATGAAGGCAGAGAATATTTAATTGTGAGTGCGAGGAAAATAAGGGTAAGAAGTATGAAGGTAAATGGAGTATTGGGTTGGCATTTTGTTTTACTCACTATATATTGGAGAACCAAACCACCAGCTGGATTGTTAAAATAACAAATCTCCCCTCCCCATCAAAATAAAAATATGTGGTTGGGTGGACATAAAGACAGTATTTTTTTCTCTCTGAAAAAGCCACCTCTCGGTTCATACTATAATTATGTAATTTGTTCACAAGAGTCACGCTTTTGCCCTCTATTTCGATCTTAATTTATTCAGAGTCAATAGAACATACATTCCTACATTCCTTTCTCTGCAAATACTGTGATGTTTCACTAAGCTAAACACACGCAATTTTCATGACGTAATCAATTTGCTGTCTTGATGACGCACGTCTATATTCTGATGCAGCTAATCTAGAGTGTTGAAAGAACCAGTTTTCAGTTCAGCGGTTCATACAGTTACTTGAATACGTGAAGTAAAAGAATGAATTAAATAATTTAATACTATTTTTTTCAAGGAAACGACACGTACTCACGCTCACGTTCAAATCAATTCAAAAAATATTTTAAGGACGTTCAAACAAGTCAATGACGAGAATAAATGAATGATCGTATGATCGAATGATCTAAACTATTATGATAAAAATCATTGACTGCTAACTATAGGCTCTTGCTTTCTAAACTAGTGTGTTCTATCTTAGGGTGCACTCGTGTTTGTAACTTAATGATTATGTTCACTCTGGTCTTCCAAGAACATTCTTGCTTTCTTAGGCATTTCTAAGACAGTACAAGTGCATTAGTATCCACAAAACCAACTTTATTCATATTTAAATTTTTACATGAAGAAAAGAACATTTTAAAAATGAGTATTAAATTACCTATTATAACTGAGTTTTTTTAAAAGAAAGATAAATTTGCAAATAAAAATCGCTTTTAATTTTTGTTTTATTCGAGTATGTGCGAAAAGTGTGTAAAAAGGCATTAGTATTGGCTTGGTATGTATCGGGTCATGACGAGATCCGGATGCTTTTAGTAGCGGCTGGATATGCATTGGATAATGACCGGATTAGTCTGGTATAAATATCAACATGATATACAATGATCAAGAGAGAATATCGTGTTCAGATAGAAATTATCAGCCACAAGTCGACGTGAACGGCGCACCATCAATACTTGATTATAACCTGTAAAAAGTGTGACCTGTAAAGGACGAACAATTTCGACCTCCTGTGAAGGACATTTAAGATTTTGAGCATACAATTGTCGACTGCCAAGATTTTGAGGTCAGAACAGCATACAAAGATGAATAAATCGTACCCATATCTAAGCAATAAATAGCAAACAACTTGGGGTATAAGAGAAACACTTGAGCAACAAACATATTCAAAAGCATGAAGACCACGAGCCACCTTCTTTTTACAATCTCAGTGTCTGCGGTGAGATAGCCAGGTATGGCGCCAATCCAGAGCAGAGCGATGCAGTAGAGGGATATAACAATGAACTTGGCTTCGTTGAAGTTCTCCTGAATGTTGCGAACTTTATATGCATGCACAGTGCAACCAATCGCAAGACAAATGGGAAAGGTCAAGGATAAAACAACGACACCTTTCATGTTACGTTCACACACGATCTCCACGTACTTAGAGTGAATTGAAGGCATCATTAACACAACTTTACTTGGCTGTATGGCAAGTCCAATTCCCGAGAACAGCATCTGAAAATAATTAGTAATAAGAGAAATTATTTTAAATATATTTTATAATTTTAATTATATATGTGACCCAATGCCACTCTATGCATTGATTATGATGATTATTAATATTAATCATCCATAACTAAATACAAGTTATGAGAATCTTACTTTATGGTATTCATAATTATTCAGAAGACACCACTCATCTCTCTCACATGGCGGATATGCGAGCACTGTAAACAGTTTCTCTCTTCCACGACACTAAAGACAAACATTTATATTTACTGTCACAATATTTAATTAGGTGGAGAAATTATGTACAATAACAAACATAATGAAAAGCTTATTTGACATCAATATTTCCACTAAATCATGTAGGAGTAATTTTAATGTTTACACAGTCTTATATTTAAACACATAATTTAGAAGATTACTGACAAAATAAATCACAAAAATTCTTACGGGAGAACAGAAATCGAGATATAGAGAGATTAGTGTTTTTATAGATTATGCTGCAATAATCTTTTGCGCATTTTCTCTACAATCTCACATGATTACTGTTCATAATAGTCAATTCTTCATGTTCCCTGAGCTGTTTTTTCTCTTCAAGACTAATCTTGGCTCTCCTTCATTGTATTAATTCTCTCAAGAGAATGACAAAGCACCAGATTTGTTTATGATGTAGTCTAACATTCAGGGGAATCATACATCAACAGAGTGCAGTGTATTCTTATACGTACACACTCTGGGTAGAGACTTCTCGAATCTCCCCCATTCGTAGCAATTTATATATCAATAAACTGGGAAATTCAAGAACTTCAGATATTCTAGAAATAAAGACTGCTTCTTCCCTGTAAAATATAATCAGGAAACAAAAGCTAAGATTTTCAGTTTATTCGTCTCTAACACCTTTCTTTTTTACATTCATGTCTCAACTGACACTTTCCTACAACAGTGTTTATTAACCCCATACATGCTTACAGGTAAATAAATACAACATCATATTTTATTTACGAGTTCACTACAAACAATTTCACGTGTGTAACACATAAAATACAAGTACAATAATTCACAATTGCAGAAGTAATAGTCTACTCACATAAAGGCAAGTATAATCTAGCAATAGCTATCAAATATTTCAATCAGTCAATTAACTCACCATTAAGCTAATGGCTTCATGACCGGACTTCTTGCCACACCAAATTCAAAGTGATTACAGAATACAATTATTTTCAACAGGTAAACAGTTATCTCAGCTCATTGGCTAGTTTCGCTCTTTGTAAATCTTAATAATAATAAAAACTACTCATCCACATAAGACTGGTTTATACTACATCAGCAGTTCTAGCACATTCTTCACATGAGTTGTTTACTGCATAAATACCATCATAAGCAGTGCCCAATGTCGGTGCAAGTTAACATTGGCAATAAAGATATAATTATTAAGTATAGAAATAGTGATCAACATATTTACTCTGTAATTCTATCTATCTATCTATCTATCTATCTATCTATCTATCTATCTATCTATCTATCTATCTATCTATCTATCTATCTATCTATCTATCTATCTATCTATCTATCTATCTATCTATCTATCTATCTATCTATCTATCTATCTATCTATCTATCTATCTATCTATCTATCTATCTATCTATCTATCTATCTAATGTGGAAGGATGGATGTACATGTATACAGAGCTGTGTGTGTGTGTGTGTGTGTGTGTGTGTGTGTGTGTGTGTGTGTGTGTGTGTGTGTGTGTGTGTGTGTGTGTAGACAGCGATGCCTGAGGCAAATAGGTCAGCTCAGCACCCGCTAGTTTTGAATCGCGCGGTGCACTGTTGACCCTCGGCTGTAGTAAAGTATAACGTGTGTTAGTGTGCACGGTTTTGATAGCCAGTTATTATATTATGCAATTATTTAGCAAAGTTAATGTTTAGGTATTCCAAAAGGTAGTGGGATGTAGTTTGTATTTATGTAATTTTTTTAGTTAGTTTATATTGTTTTCTTAGTGTATTCTATTATTTAAGTATGTGTACATGGATTTCAATTGGCACAGGAATATAGTTAATTAATTTATTTGATAATTTATTTTGTAAATTATATTGTAAGGAAGTATTGTATTTAATGTAGTATTTTTTGATAGCTAAAGTATTATATAATTCTATGTAGTTTAGAAGGAATTTATGTTAGAACGAAAGTACGTTACACAGAAGAACCAGTTTAGCAGAAGTTTTAGTCTCACTGCCAGAATTGTCTAGTGGAGTCCTCTTTACGGCTCGGACTTTAAGTTATATTGTAAGTTACTGTGTGTGGGAGAGAGTGGTCGAGCGATGAAGAGTGGTCTTGGAAGAGTGGTCAGGAGATGAAGAGAAGTCTTTTCATGCAACCATATAGTCGGAGCGAGAGGAAGAGTTGTATTTGAAAGGCTTGTTCTGATGCCACTATGCATGCTGTGTGTGAGAGAGAGAGAGAGAGAGAGAGAGAGAGAGAGAGAGAGAGAGAGAGAGAGAGAAAGAGAGAGAGAGAATAAAGATTACATGGAAATGTAAACACGTGTTGCGTGTCCTGCCTCTTCTGCTGTGGCTGTCGCCTATTATCCCATTATCATTGTTTCAGAATGTATAAACTCTGGCTCAAACACCATCCAGATGATATAATCAGTGAACAGCAGCTCCTTGACCATAAGAGCGCGATACTACAAAATAGCTTCTTACAGCCCTAGAAATACAGGAGATAGAACAGCAACAAACGAATACCACAACCCGATACACTGAAAATGAAGACAATGAAAATTCCACAGCCTCACAACAATCAATTCCCGTTGACAACCACACTGGGAAAATTCCATGCGACTTCACTGAAGAACAACATTGCTTGATTGAAGACATAAAATGTTTCATGGACCAGTCTCATTCCTGTAAGTCATAACCATTGGATAATAAAAACTACTCACTCGTTTGCACTACATCAGCAGTTTCTAGGACATTCTCGACTCTATATGTATACTTCCAAGACACTTTCAAAAATACCATCACAAGAAGGAGTGCCTATGGTCAGGTTACTTTGACAATTTTATAATTAATTAACAATTAAATTTTAAAATAGGGAGAGTCAAATTTACTTCACCTCAGATAGATAGATAGATATACAGATAGATATAATAGATAGATAGTCAGATAGATATAATAGATATAATAGATAGATAGATAGATAGATAGATAGATAGACAGATAGATAGATAGATAGATAGATAGATAGATAGATAGATAGATAGATAGATAGATAGATAGATAGATAGATAGATAGATAGATAGATAGATAGATAGATAGATAGATAGATAGATAGATAGATAGATAGATAGATAGATAGATAGATAGATAGATGACAGTTGTACTCTCATTGATTTCATTTACAGATGAAAACATCAACCTTACATAAAATAAAATGTTAAAATACATTAATAATATTTTCTCTAATACAATGAGGTTTCCTTTAATTGCTTCTTTGTCCTATTTATTAACCACCGAGTAAATTATATCGTTGAATGCAATCTTCTCCAATTGAAATTTTCTGCATTTGTTACTAAAGGAAACGATTATATTTGATCTTTAAAAATATGGTTTGTGACGCACTTACCTGAAATGCAATGATTACAATAACCATGAAAATCTGCGATTTTGGACTTGTAAAACGTGGCTTTTTAGTAGTTATCTTCGTCATGAAGATTCTGTAAATGCGATTGGTCTTCACAAGTAGTGGTCCATAGGTTATGGAAAATGACAGTGGAAACCAAATCTGAAACAAGGCACATGTGAGTTCTAGAGGCATCATAAAATAGGTCATTGCTAGGAGACAGACAATCATGTGGCCACCTAACATCATTTGTGAAACTTCCCGACTGCTGGCTTTGATCAGGCGATTCTCTCGATTAATAATGTAGAGTGTTGAAACGGTTACTGCACTTAATAGGACCAGCATGTTCAAGACAAATATAGCTACAGAGATCTTCTGAGAAAGGCTGGTGAATGTGGATAGAATTGGAAGACACTTTGTTCGCGTGGATTTGTCAGGCCACGTAAAGTTGTCAGTTTTAGGACAAACACTACAAATCTGTATGCCATTAATGATGACAGTTCGTTCGTTGTCTTTACACTGACTACAGTTCCAACAGCACTTGTGTGTAATCAATTGTTGAAATCCCGCAAGACACGGTTCTCCACACCTAGAAATTGGGGCATTTCTCTGGTCATGATCTCTAGAGTCAGTATGATTCAGCTCCCAGTTCCAAGTAATATTGTCCTGATGAAACATGAAACAATAGCATATACACTCACATACATATCAATATATGAATGATGTAAACAACACTAAATTAGATGTACCTTGTTTCTAAATCAATCTGCTCTTTACTCCTACATATAAAATAGCAGTTCTTCTTGAAACCAGTAGTTACTAAAACAGCCATTTTTAATTGGAGATACATATACATTTTGTTAGAATGGATATTGTCAGTTTAAATATGATAATTACATTTATCTTTATGACATCACAATGATCGACACGTATCATTTGCTAATTATCAAGATACAGTTATGAACGATAAGGTTTGGAAAAGGGGAAATCCATTTACTGAATTGATAAGATAAAATAAGTCAAAGTTAAAATAAACATATGAGAATGATTGAAAATGTATTGAAATAAATTAATAGATGTTGAACGGAATCAATTACATCATTCACAACATAATACATTACATACAACATAATGTATAAATCACAATATAATACATAATTTGCGCATTACTATTTTATTTTCAAACAATATGTCAATTACATTTATGTAATTATGTAATCATGCATCTCTTCCCATACACATATTTGAGACTAGGGTAAGAGGCAAAAGTCAGATTAACTAGCCTCGGGAGTGAATTCCAGACCCATAGGAAACACACTCCCTGAAGAATTTAAGATGCTACAGATGAAAGGCAATGAGGCTGAGCTGCCACAGAAAAATACGTATTTGACAGTGTTAGATGTTGCCTACGAGCTTCAATGTAAAGATGCCATTTTGACTTTGCTCAATGAGACAGAAAACGTGTAGGAACACTTCGAGCTAGTAACAGAAGTTAAAGTAAATGAAGAAGACATTCCTAGTAGTTCATGACAGTTTGAAGAAGACATTCCTAGTAGTTCATGACAGTTTGAAGAAGACATTCCTAGTAGTTCATGACAGTTTGAAGAAGACATTCCTAGTAGTTCATGACAGTTTAAAGAAGACATTCCTAGTAGTTCATGACAGTTTAAAGAAGACATTCCTAGTAGTTCATGACAGTTTAAAGAAGACATTCCTAGTAGTTCATGACAGTTTAAAGAAGACATTCCTAGTAGTTCATGACAGTTTGAGTGAGTGACGTATAAAACGTATGAGTGACGAAAAGGTTATAGAAGAAACAACGGAAGATTGAGTTCAGCTGCGTATGACATGTAACAAGATTGACTCGGTACACCAGGTACACAGAGAGACAGAGTGCTGAAGGGGAGACAAGTTTCCACTAGTCAGACATAGAAATTATAGGTGATCTAGTTTAGAGAATGACAGTGAACAGAAGGTACATGGAGAGACAGAAGATGTTCCCATAGTCACAGAATAAATTACTAGTGATGACACAGGAGTCAGTGTGTTTCCAAGTTATCTTCTGGATAGTACAGTGAAGTACAGTGACCCTGAACTTGAATGATAAGATTACAAAAATAAACCCAGGTGACACAAGTTAAAGTCACATTAGCAGAGTTTAGTGACACAAAGTTTGTGCAAGTTGAACAAATTGAATTAGAATGGAATAGAGATTGTTTGCTACTCAAAGCGGCGAAGTTATAAATGATGTTTGTTTTAATCCCCTTTACTTTAGAAACTTATAAGGAGAGTGTGAAAGGTGTAACACTTGAGACAAAAGTAAAACACACTTAATGTTGTGCAAGATGTAAAACGTTTACAGCGATCGCATATCCGCCAAGTGAGAGAGAGAGACGAGTGGTGTCTGCTGGAGAATTATTAATAACATAAATTAAGATTCTCATCACTTGTAATTAGTTATAAATGATTACTTAATTAATAATAATCATAGTCATTAACTAAGTGGCGTTGGCGTCACAGGTACAAGACAAACATACATTTAGCGAGCGAAACTCTAGTGAGAAAGTATGAGTTTACAGCAGTATTTATGACCATCTTGCTCAGAAATAAATGGCCAACACGTTCACTGTGGCTTCGTCAACAGATAATTCAATAAATGGTACACAATAGTTGGTTGAAATACATCAATAGTTTTGCCGTGTTGTCATTTCTCAAATGAACAGACTTGGCACTACACTTGCAAACATATATGTAAATATGATAGAACAAGGTGCAGATCTACACGAGAGAAAAGAAGTATTACTACATAACACGAACTGACTAAGAGATATTATGGTGCACAGATCTACACGAGAGAAAAGAAGTACTACTACATAACACGAAATGACTAAGAGTTATTCTGGTGCACAGATCAAGCAAATGGATATCACGGAGATGAAACACTAAGTTCTCATCATTCATGTGACTTTTATTTCGAAGTTTTAAATGTCAAAGAGAATCGTCCAGTTCCAATAGACAAAACTGATTTTAGCGACCTTGAATTGGACCTTCTTTGAAAATATAAATAGCGCTCTGTTACAGCAAGCCAGATTTGCTTGCTGTCTTTTAAACAGAAACACAGAAAAGCCGTTATTTCTATTATGCAAATGACATGGAGCATAATTACTTCAAAAGATTAAGTATATTGAATTATACTGAACTACAACAAATAAGAGTTTCTAGCAATATTCCTGTACAGAATTGGTATAAAGATTTCAAATAACTACGTAAATAAATCAAGTATCTTTGTCCTTTTAAATAATTCAAATATTTCTAGAAATACAATTTATTGAGAAATGTGTGCTTTACTTTAAAACTATTAAACAATTTAATAAAGTAGTACTAACCGAATGAAAGTACGTGAAATTCCCGGTAGATGAATTCCATACTCCCACGGTGTTTATTACCATATGTCCGTCCTGGAAGTGAACGTTCTTTATCTCATAACTGCCTAGTATAGACCCGTTTTCGTTAAAGCTGATGTGCACGTGCTCCCCTCTAAAATTCACTTCCGTCATCGCATCTCGCAGTCTTTTGCCGTCCACGCACTCAGGGAGCGAGGTTGTGTGAGAGCAATTGTCAAAGACGGCTTTCAACGCATGCGCAAATACATAGACAGCGTCCATTGAGAGAGAGACTGTACTTTCAGGTTTATAGTTTGTAGAATTTTTAAAGGCAATATCATAATTGCAAGGTTTATTTAACTTTGAGCTACAATTGAATTCTCTCCTGATGAACTTCCTAAACCAAGGATTTCTAGAACAATTATTGCCAGTGAGATATTTAAAGTATTCATTGAATCTTTCTACAGGAGCAAACTGAAGATTAAGAGTCAACATTCCAGAAACAACGTCCTTAACCTCACTAAACTCATTAACGTGTAACCCAACATGTTCTGTCGCTATCCACGTAAAGTTGTTTCTCCAGTTCTTATCGAATGCTGCGAACATGTCTTTGGCTACGGAGAACGTAAGCGCGACAACCACTACCTGTACCCGAAGGTCTTTTGACAGATCCTCGGCAACCTGGGCGTAGTCAATCTCATCGAACTCATGACGAATTCTGTGTTCTGCTGAAAAACAATATCCTAGTCGACTCATCCCTTCTTTCACTTCTTGGTAAAGACTCTCTCCATAGTTACTGTCTTCGTAGACGATAGACACATAAGACCACTGGAACTGTTGCAGTATATCGACGATTGCACGTGCCTGAAATGATATTGGGGTTTTTGTTTTCTTTCTATTAGTTATTATGTATCGGTTCGATAAAAATAAAAATGATCAAACAGATCGGAAATAGTGTGAACTTAAAGGAATAAAAGTTGTATATTGTTAGAGAACAATATTATTAATTAGTGAAAACATAAATACACCTCTACATTAAATAAAACCTAAATTTAAATTATTAAGAAGTATGTTTAAAACTAAAACAATTAAATCACAACCTCTCGATTACAACTATCACGGCTACTACTACTAAAACTCTGATTACTACTGCACTATTACTACTACTAAAACTCTGATTACTACTGCACTATTACTACTACTAAAACTCTGATTACTACTGCACTATTACTACTACTAAAACTCTGATTACTACTGCACTATTACTACTACTAAAACTCTGATTACTACTGCACTATTACTACTACTAAAACTCTGATTACTACTGCACTATTACTACTACTAAAACTCTGATTACTACTACACTATTACTACTACTAAAACTCTGATTACTACTATACTATTACTACTACTAAAACTCTGATTACTACTGCACTATTACTACTACTAAAACTGAACTACTACATCTAATACGAGTACTATTTCTACAGCTACTATTATTATTAACACTGTACATATTTAACTACTATTACTGTTAGTTCATACTACAACAGCCGTTTTACCCTTTTGTACATTTGATTAAAAAAACATTTATATTCTTTCCATTTGGACCCTTCCAGCCATACAAAACACTTCTTAGCCTCTTTCAAAGAAATGGAATGCCCGTACCAAACATCACAAACATGAAGTGATTATGCATCAAGAGAAATAAACTACAATGAGTACAAATTACCTCAATGAGTAAAAGTATCAGTAAGATAACTTTCCATCAGTGTAGGTGTGCGCGTCAAGTGACATTAACTACAATGAGTACAGTGACTGTAAAGTTATATATACAACACTTAGCATTATGTTCCACCAATGAGTACAGTGACTGTAATGTTATATATACAACACTTAGCATTATATTCCACCAATAAGTACAGTGACTGCAAAGTTATATATACAACACTCAGCATTATATTCCACCAACTCTGCTAGTTCTATCTATCTATCTATCTATCTATCTATCTATCTATCTATCTATCTATCTATCTATCTATCTATCTATCTATCTATCTATCTATCTATCTATCTATCTATCTAACTAACTAACTAACTACAACACTTAGGATTATATTCCACCAATAAGTACAATGACTGCAAAGTTATATATACAACACTCAGCATTATATTCCACCAACTCTGCTAGTTCTATCTATCTATCTATCTATCTATCTATCTATCTATCTATCTATCTATCTATCTATCTATCTATCTATCTATCTATCTATCTATCTATCTATCTATCTATCTATCGATCTATCTATCTATCTATCTATCTATCTATCTGTCTATCTATCTATCTAACTAACTAACTAACTAATAACTTTGGCGGAGTAAATTTGCCATTCACTATTTCAAAATTTATATATATATATATATTTGTTGCCAATACTAAAGTGATCATACCTTGGGCATCTCTTATGATGGTATTTGTTTTTGTGTCAATCTTAGAGTATACAAATCAAATGAAGCGTACACTAGAACTTGCTGATGCAATTGAAACCATTTCCAGCTGGATGAGTAGTTTTTCGGACTAATAGTCTCAAGGTTGTTCATAAAAAATTCATCCAATGGGGATGGACCAAAAGTGACTTTGTTGAAGGAATCTTATATTCTAATCTCTCCAGTCCAGAGTCCAGTCATAAAAGCGATCGATAGCTTATGGTAACTTAACTGACTGATAAAGAAAGACTAGGCTTACAAATAGTTCGTATATGTTTGCTATTGCTCTATGATATAAAGAGGTAATATATTCTGTAATTGAACCATTATTTTTACGTTGATTACGTTTACATTATACTTCTGAATTAGGATTGATACTATATTTCTAATCCTGCGAGTGTATCGGGCTAAAGAATATCATTGCAGGATTCGTAAGTTGAAAATGTATGGTAAGGGAGAAAGATGTTTTGAGGTGAAATATGCCTGAAATTATCGCTGCCTTAATATGACTTTTACACAAAGGAGTACGCCATTTTTTCGTTTGCTTTGTAAATTAGTGCCCACTTCAGACTTCTGTGCTGTACTGGATCACGTTGGTAAATGGATCCAGCAGTCGTCGAACTTATCAGTAAACATGTTGCTGTAAGTTATTCCTGTGAAATCTGTTTGAGAGCCAATAAGGCGAAAAATGAGGCTTGTGTTTGGTCTCAAGTATTTGCGAAAGTTTCTTGAACATGACTAGTAGCTGAGTAGCACACAAGAAGATTATTTTGATTATTTCTCCTGACATGATTGATGGTGCATACGATGATGTGGATGATTATCCACTGTCATGTAAATAAGAAAGACAGTGACTTGTTGCAAACCACGTGATTGTGAACACATGCTAGTGACAGCTGCCCTCATTGACTTTAATTATATCAATCAAACATTGGATTGAAGTGATGTAAATGACAACGCTCTTTTAAATATAATATTGTAAATCAATATTTGATTGTTTATTTAATATTATATATATTAACATTCTTTCACATATATTAAAGCCTTATGTTGGAGTAATAGTGTGTGGGTGGGGGATCGTTAAATGTTAATAAAAGACAGATTTGTATTACTCCTTTAGTAAGAAATTCTAACTGCAAGACATTATGCGACAGTAAAAGTATATCTTATTATTGTGTAATAAAACAGATTTACGACAACCTTATAATCCGCTAAGTGAGAGACATATTGGTCTTGGGGGGGTGGGGTTAAATATTAATAACTAGAAATTTATAATCGAAATTATCGATCACTTGTACTTAATTACGTGAAGCTTTTCAATAAGTAATAATCATAGCGAGTTAAGAGTGCCCAGATGTGTCATACTATCTATGTATCAGTTTGTCTTTCTGTGTTAAGCAGAGAAGAGATTAATCATTGACCTAATTTCCCTAATTTATCCCTCATTTGTTTGGCCTTCACACATCTCTCTTCTTGACTGCACACTTACCAAATGTATGCCAGATACTACCCCATTTGTTACATTTAAACGTCCGACATTGAGGTATTTGACTTTGATACATATTACATCATTAGCGCGCTATACCACTAAAAGGGCTGTTACATCTCTTTACATCGAAAGCAATGATTGCTACATATTAGAGCTGCTATCTTTACTACATAGCCCTGTGACTATGTTCCATATGCTATTTACCTTTCTACACTAGTGCTATTTTCCAGAATGTGTTAGTACCTTGATACATTAGTGTTATTTTCCAGAATGTGCTAGTACCTTGCTACATTATTGCTATTTCTTTCCAGAATATCCTATCACCTTGCTACATTATTTCTATTTTTCTAGAATATGTTAGTAACTTGCTCCATTAGTGTTATTTATTTTGAGAATATACTATTTAATCTTGCTATATTAGTTCTATTTTCCTTAATGTTCTCTTTAATTTGATACATTAGTGCTATTTTCGAAGAATGTTCTAGAGTACAACACATACTAAATCGAGCTTTCAATCACTACTGTCGGAAATACTACATAGAAAGGTTTTTTCTTTAAGCAGTGCTAGAATATTTCACTGCACTGAAGACAACTCACATCTATTTCTTTATATTTAGAGAGTACATAATTATATAAACTAACGCTTGTCAACATGACCTCGAGAACTGCTATATTGCTATAAACTAACTCTTGTCAACATGACCTCGAGAACTGCTATAATACTATAAACTAACTCTTGTCAACATGACCTCGAGAAATGCTATATTACTTTTGTTCATTGAAAAGAAATAACCTCTATTATACTTGAATAACTGGGAAGGAAATAAAATAGAGTAAACGATATAACCCATGATATTTACGAGAAAATTTGAGATAAAATTTAAAATTTAAATAATTAAAAAGAGATTAAATTTGACCTTACTTGCATGACGTCAGAGGGGACAGTTCGAAAAAAATATGGATATTTGTTCACATTATCTAGAACACTGTGTGTAGAGAAAAAGCTGAGTTGTGGAACTTTGAAAAGCGACAATACAGTTGCAACTTTTATAGTGTTTGTACTGTAGTCCGCCCCAATCACAGCAACGACCTTGGCCTGTTTATCACGTCCACACGAGTTTATATTCTCCAGCATACTCAGGGCTTTAGAGTTAGCCGTTATCATATTTGAACAATCGTCAAGGATGGTAAATCCAAGCGTTACATTGGGGTGCACCAATTTCTTTGCGTTAACCTCATTGATGGCGAAGACCATAGATTCCATTCGTTGTAAAACCCCCAATGGACCTAACGTTCTACTACACTTGGTACCCGGTTCAAATGCGTGTACTGACATGATGATTCCAATGTTCAGCGTGCCAGACTGTGAATACTCAGTTTTAGGAACTGAGGGTATGCTGCGAAATTTACATCCATCAGCACCGTACTGCAGCCAGATTTGAATTATCAGCCACACAACGGAAAGAGCTCCGGGAGCCGTTATGGTTAAAGGAAGGAAATCTAATAAATACATTACAGTCAAAGCTGTTGTCCTCTTGTCAGAATTATTCAGGACAGGAAATATTTTTGTCCCTTTTACTGAAAACTAATATATCAGAACGATTGGGCGGGTGGATTTTCGTGCTAGAGATTTTGTCAGCAACAGATCATGTGTAATAGGTTAACCTTTGACCGACACACTTTTCGCCTCTCTCTGGCTCAGACGACGACGTACCTAGAGCAAAATAAATAAAATATTCTAATGTTGTACAGCACAATAAATAAAATACTATAATGTTGTACAGCAGAATAAATAAAATACTATAATGTTGTAGAGCACAATAAATAAAATATTATAATGTTTTTCAGCAGAATAAATAAAATACTATAATGTTGTACAGCAGAATAAATAAAATAATATAATGTTGTACAGCGCAATAAATAAAATACTATAATGTTGTACAGCACAATAAATAAAATACTGTAATGTTGTACAGCACAATAAATAAAATACTATAATGTTGTACAGCACAATAAATAAAATACTATAATGTTGTACAGCACAATTAATAAAATACTATAATGTTGTACAGCAGAACTAATAAGGATAATCAAGTCAGTATATGAAAGAAATAATAACAAGCAACATGGGAAGAAGAAAATCAACGAACAATAGTGTACACAGAAATACAAATGAAATGGAAAATAGACTTTATCGATAAAACACACACACACACACACGAAATTATAGAAGACCATTGAGGCAGAATTAACAGATATAAAGACAGACGGGAAAAT
Source organism: Sinotaia quadrata (assembly GCA_028829895.1). NCBI lineage: Eukaryota > Metazoa > Mollusca > Gastropoda > Architaenioglossa > Viviparidae > Sinotaia > Sinotaia quadrata. The sequence continues at coordinate 16,282,834 of CM054180.1, forward strand.
ATCATGAATATACAATTAAAACAAGAAAACCTATATCAGAAAGAAGAAGTAAATAATTATACACAGACTAAATGCAGATATAAAGAGAAACAGCAATTATATAAATATAGTTATAGATAAACATGTAATTGAATAACTCACAGAAATATATATATTAAAAATTCTGCTCGACAAATAGCATATATTTCTGTGGCACAGTAAATCCCTATTTCTAAACGTAATAATTATATATTTGTGCCAATATTAACGTGTTTTTTTACTAATAGTCTTACGCGTATTCTTAACAAATTCATCGAATGGGGATGGACTGAAAGTTATTTTGTTGAAGAAATCTCTATATTTTAATCACTTTGATTTTGACATAACTCGCGTCTAGTCATAATGGCGATCGAGAAATAATGGTAAGTTAACTGACCTAATAGACTTAGAAATATTTCGTACATGTTTCCTATTGATCTATGATTTGGAGGATGCTTTAGGTAATCGAACCATTATTTCCATGTTCATTAATTTGACTATGTTATAAATTATACTTGTGAATTTTGATCGATGTTCTAATTTTTCTGCTGCGTGTGTATCAGGCTAATGAATATTGGTGCAAGTTTTGTAAGCTGAGAATGTATGTAAATGTTGAAGTTAGAGATGAAATGTCCTTCAAATTTATCGATGCCTTAATTTCACTTGCAGAAAGGAGTGCACATTTTTGATTTGTAACCTTGTATCCACTTCAGACTGCAGTGACTATGTATGGACAGGAGTAGCTATGTGGATAAATGACTACACTGACTTTACTGGAATTAACCAAAAGGATAAATGGATAGGGTGACCTGAACAGCACGTAACCATAGGGATTAATGGGTGGTAGAGTGACTTCTGTACAGAAAGTAATCGTAGGGATAAATGATTAGAGTGACATCTGAACAGAAAGTAATCGTAGGGATAAATGATTAGAGTGACATCCGAACAGGAAATAACCATAGTGATAAATTGGTAGAATGAACTTTGGGTTAAATTTGGTAGAGTAAAGCGCGATCAGGAATAACCATTGGAATAAAAGTGTAGAGTGACTTCTCAACAGGAAGTAACCACAATAATAAATGAGAAGAGTAACGTGTGAACATGAAGTAACTATAGATAAGTTTGATAAGTTACTAAATTGAATTGGTTGGTGATTAGTCAGATAAGGGAAGATTTGCGAGATCTAAACTAGTATTGCTTTTCGTCGAGCCGAAGGAGGACACACTCAGCAATGGTCACAAGAATCGCTCCACTAGAAAAATGTCTTGGTCACAAGAATCGCTCCACTAGAAAAATGTCTTGGTCACAAGAATCGCTCCACTAGAAAAATGTCTTGGTCACAAGAATCGCTCCACTAGAAAAATGTCTTGGTCACAAGAATCGCTCCACTAGAGAAATGTCTTGGTCACAAGAATCGCTCCACTAGAAAAATGTCTTGGTCACAAGAATCGCTCCACTAGAAAAATGTCTTGGTCACTAGTATCGCTCCACTAGAAAAATGTCTTGGTCACAAGAATCGCTCCACTAGAAAAATGTCTTGGTCACAAGAATCGCTCCACTAGAAAAATGTCTTGGTCACAAGAATCGCTCCACTAGAAAAATGTCTTGGTCACAAGAATCGCTCCACTAGAAAAATGTCTTGGTCACTAGAATCGCTCCACTAGAAAAATGTCTTGGTCACAAGAATCGCTCCACTAGAAAAATGTCTTGGTAACAAGAATCGCTCCACTAGAAAAATGTCTTGGTCACAAGAATCGCTCCACTAGAAAAATGTCTTGGTCACTAGTATCGCTCCACTAGAAAAATGTCTTGGTCACAAGAATCGCTCCACTAGAAAAATGTCTTGGTCACTAGAGCTGCTCTACAAGAAAAAAGTCTTGGTCACAAGAGCCACTCTACTAGTAAAAGGACTTGGTCACAAGAGTCGCTTTACTAGAAAAAGTCTTGGTCACATGAGCCGCTCTACTAGAAAAAAGTCTAGGTCAAATGAGCCACTCTACTAGAAAAATGTCTTGGTCACAAGAGGTGCTTGTTGGTACCGCGTATGATGGACAACACGAAATACACAACAATTTGTGTTCAGTGGCTCCACTGACTCATCTAAGCCCACAGAAGATTATTCCTCACATATGAAAGACAGACAGGACGGATTTCTCCAAACAACAAACAGACGGACAGATACAATGACAGACGCGATGACTACGATTAAATGAATTTTACACGAAATGGAGAGAATAAGGATTAACACATGAGATGAAAATTAATAAAATATTTATTACAAAAGAAAATTACCAATAAGAAAATAAACAGAATCAATCAGTTACCAAATTACACTTAGCACAATGTTCGATTCCCTTAAAGAAAAATATCATACGCTCTTTTTTTTTTTTCTCGGCCTTCTGGCTTATCATTTTCACTACGTGGAAATCTGGACTTCCGCTACACACTAGAATCATGTGTCATTATCATGGCAAAAGTGCATGGCTGGGTGGTCTCTCTGTTTGACCTCAGGCTGACCTGTGTCCATGCTCTCATTCACAGGAAAGATTTAATGATTCCGACTTCCTTTAGCTCAGTCAACTTACGTACACTAACGATCACCTCCCTCCCTCTTTCATTCAGTACCTTTTTACATTCTTACTATGAAAGTTTACTTTTTAATGGACTAACCAGACTTCCACATGACCGGTGCTCACAACATAACTAGCCTACTTCTCTGACACAGAAAAAAACATCCATCCTGTCTTAATACTGATGTAATGTACATGTCATATGTCTGTACAAGCTATTGCTAAACTGCCTTTTTACATCTAAATTTAGATTTCGTTTTCCACTAATCTAAACTTTTATTTTCCATATTTAGTTTTTAATATGTATTGATAGGATCCGGGCGAGATTTATAGAATATCATAACACAGCTCTACTAGAAAAATTGTCTTGATGAAAAGAGCCGCTCTACTAGAAAAAAAATCTTGGTCACAAGAGCCGCTCTCCTAGGGAAAAAGTTATGGTCACAAGAGCCACTCTACTAGAAAATGTCTGGTCACAAGAACCACTCTACTAGAAAAAGTCTTGGTCACAAGATCCACTCTACTAGAAAATGACTTGGTCACAAGAACCACTCTACTAGAAAAAGTCTTGGTCACAATAGCCACTCTACTAGAAAAAGTCTGCACATTAAATGTATGCTTGGACTCTTTTGGCAAAATATATAACTGCGAGCTGTATGTGAATGAAATTCTTGATTTAAATTGTAATCTTTTATATTAAGTTGCATGAATGGTAGTGATAATTGCATTACATTAGTATTCTAATAAAAATTTTATTTCAGAGATCGATAACACTTCTTTAAGATAAAGGTATAGAAATATAGGGCCTAGGTCCAAACGATTTCCGACTCCGACATCGACTACTGAAATTTTGAAAGTCGTACCCATATCACATAGAATACAATTGTATATTTAAATGGAGTTAGATGTATGAGTTCGGTACACGTGTAAATAAACAAAAGATTGGCTTGCATAGATGTCATTTCAAAACAATTTTCAGTCGTACAATAATGTAATGGAAAATGCTTAAAAATATATTTATAATGTCTGTCTAACTTGATTTTATTTTAAAGATCGGTTCTAACAGTCCTGGCTTCGTTGCTGCACTCAAATCGGATTTTACGATGCTTTCCACAGTGACAAGAGTCGGTAAGGCTGATAGTCAAAGCAGCATCTTGAATAATATAACGGGAAACAGGGTGTTGCATATTAGCACTCATTTCAGAAGCACAGTCAAAATTGTCAACACAGTCTATTTCTAAGTATGGCAGTGGGACAGGATTCTTTCGTCTATGGTTGAATTATTCATATAATATATGTGTTTTCTTCCTTTTTTAATACTGGCGGTGGCTGCTTGTGTCCCTGCTGACTATGTTGTGTTGCTGTCAACTCTTCTTGAACATGGTTGATTGCCAGTTGTGTATCCAGGGCTTGATTATTGATTAACACGGTTTTGATTGTACAATTGATGGAATTACTTTGTAAAATGCTTTGCATAGCCATTTCCTGGTGTGGCATTGTGAATTCGATGCCTTGACATGGGCTTTGGGAGTTGGATGGTAGTGACTCATGTATTTCGCTTGTTATTTGTTACATGCTTTGGTAATCCGTAGTGAAAATTCCTCAGCTAACTGCAACATGAGTTATTGCTAACTTGTAAAGGGAAGATGGGATATTATGTATCTCTTACCATGTGAAACATCAACGTATAGGACAGTCTCGACACTGTTGGTCTGCAGAGGATAATCTCTGAAAAGCAGGAGATTGGCCTGAAAGTCGTATATGGTTAAATACGTAGTCAGTGATAATTATCAGAAGCAAGTACTCTCTTCAGTTCAGCTACAATGTTAACATGCTCGTTTAGGGAAGACTGCTAATATTCGAATTGCAGATTAATATTTATACTTTTAAAGAACGATTAATATTATTGTTATTGCTTTTAAAGTGTTCCGACTAACGCAAATGCATAAAACATGCCACTAAATCACGATAATGTCTTATTCATTAAAAGCCATTACCTTTCAAGAACAAAATCCGCTTTTATACATACAGCTTTGCAAAACTGCCTGCAGCTTCTTTAGCAGACGTTAATAAAATCATCACTAGTAAATGGAAAGCGTAATAAATTAATGTGAATCATGCCGATCAGTGTTTAAATTTCTACGTCATCAAGTTGATTTGACGCGCGAGTACTGATATCTGAAAATAAGATTATTAAAAATGTGGTAGGCAAAAGAGAATTAGAGAGAAAGCAGTCTTCCCTAAACAAACAGTCGTTCCGATATATTAATTTTCAGTAAAATTGACAAATATATTTCCTGTCCTGAATAATTCTGACAAGAGGACGGCAGCTATGACTGTAATGTATTTATTAGATTTCCTAAGTTTAACCATAACGGCTCCCGATGCTCTTTCTGTTGTATGGCTTCCTTTGTTTCTTCTATTGCCTTTACATCGCTCATACGTTCTCATGTCAAACTGTTATGAGCTACCATAGCGGTTTCCTTCTGTTTTACTTTAACTACTGTCACTTGCTCGCAGTATTCATAATCTTTTTTTGTCTCAGGTATGTGTATGGCTCGCGGTGTTTGCTTACAGGTCTCAGGGTTAGAGGAGGGTAAAATATAACAGTATTCTAAGTTTCCTTGGAACATGGAAGTCATTAACTATTCTATTTCTAATTTTCTATGTCATATAGTGCAACTCAATTTCGACCTTTGTTATGGGTAACATGTCATTTGTAACACTGATGCATGTCACTGATACTATCACTAGACTATAGTCTTTTTGTCTTCTCATCTGGCGTCAAGACGTAATTATAATTTCAGCTCTGTAGATTGGAAAGTCAGCCGTGACTGACTGTCAGAATCTGCTCTCATCATATAAATTTCAATATGTCTAAGATATCTAAATAATAGAACTGTGGGTAGATGTCAATAATCATTACAGTACAACGAGGTGTGAATACTAATTAATCGTTATAAATACAATTTCATACTTTTGTTCTAGGTTAGCTACTTGTAAATTAAAATAAACCGATCCTACACTGAAGAAGTTGTCTGTAAAGGTGCCAGCCGGTATCAGGTTCTGTGGTGGAGTAAATTTGCATATCCCTATTTCTAAACATATTTGTTACATAAACTGTTAAATTGTCGAAGAGACCCGACCTTAGGCATTCCTTATGACGGTATTTTGTAAATGTCCGAGTTGGAGTAAAACAACACGAGTTGAGAATATGCTAGAAATTGCTGACGTAATGCTTGAAAAGCAGTTCCAACTAGATGAGTAGTTTTAACAGTATTTATTAGCCCGATATATACATACAGCACAATAAATACAACATAACAATTTCGTGAATGTGTTCACTAGAAACAATGTCAAGTATTTTGCATACTACATACAAGCATCATAGTTCACAATTTGTAGAAATAATATTCTATTCACATAATATATCCCTACGTAAAGCTCAAGTAAAATATATCTCTACGTCAAGCGCAAGTAAAATATATCCCTACGTAAAGCGCAAGTAAAATATATCCCTACGTAAAGCGCAAGTAAAATATATCAATAGCAAAATGCTATGCACGAAATATTTCTTAGTCCAATCTCTCTCATCCAGCCAATTCAAATTCAAGTGATCAGACAAATAGGTTTCTCTTTAGCAGGTAAAAGTTTAGATCTAGCCCATTGGCTGGTCTCGTTTTAATAAATGTAACCATTGGATAATATAAACTACTCCGTCCACTCATTGGTTTGCATTTTTTATCAGCAATTTCTAGCATATTCTAAAGTGTTTACTACAAATCTGATACAAAATTACCTTCAATTGCAATCACTGAATAGTTGGTTTGGGCAGACAAATGAAAGAGGGACAAGGAAAAGGTACACTGATGGATCCTTTGAAGTAGGGTAGGACCCCGATCAGAAATGCTAGGCGCACCACTTAGATGAGAGTGCAGGTGTAAAGGTGTTAATGAATGGGTTGTGGTTAATTGATGCACATGTCTATATATACTCAGTCAAGCTTTTAGACAATGACTTGCAATGAAACATTTTCCGAGTACACTAAAGAGGCAACTGATAGCCAGTGTGTGGATGGGCCTTCATTCTTTAGCTACGTCTCTGACTTTTCAACATTCAGCTGTAGGTTTCTTTTTGGCTTGGTCTTGTTGGCGTCCTTGATGCAGAATCTGTGATGTGCATTACGTCTTCAGGGAGGCTTCTGCAATCGTCGGGCTACTGTCCCACGGAATTCTAGGGGGGTGAGAGCAGAGACAACAATCGCCGTTTGCAATCCTATTTTCCAGAAGATCTTATTGTGCTCAACAGACTGTGTAAACAAGTGAAAAGAATGCTAGTATTGTGCTGACAGATAAACTTCACTTCATACAATTTCTCTACGATGCTGCATATAGAGATCATGTTATGAACTCAATTAATTATAATTATCTCTACCTTCCTCTCTTTTCCAACTCGTGATAGAATCATAACTCTGGTTGTTTCTTAAATAGAATGTAGACTATTGATTGCGTTGGAGAAAAGACTTGAAGACACTTGAACACTAATGTAAATGCGTGAACTGTTTTAATCCTAGTTGTATTTTGTGAAATATGTATTTATTTTATAATAAATATTTTATCTTTTGTTACATCCTTCTTACGCATGTTCATCGAGGCATATCTGGAGTAGGTACTGGGTTAATGAGTCAATTGTTTGGATGAGAGTTAGCTAATATCGTGAAATTACATTACTCCTTAAGTCGGAATTTCCATCTGCAATCAGAAAACGTATGTGTCAGTAGTGCGCTAGTTATAGTGGTATGTGAGTGGGGAATTTATGTTAGGAACGAATCCTAAATTTAAGCACTGATAAGTGATTATGTTTATTAAAATTTAATGATAAAGGAATTCATAAATAATAATCATAATAGAGTTCAAATACACTAAAGCGACCTCAGCTACAATTGAGTGTTCTGCTTGAGGGAGTTAAACACACTGAAGGAACACCGAGGGAATAACAAACCTTGAAGGAGTAACATTGAATTACTGTTCTGCAATGGAGGAGAGAATCTTTTGGAATTTAAAGTATTAATTGAACAATAACTTGTTTGCTTTGTTGCAAGAAAGCTCACAAAAGACTTTTGAGACAATATCTTATTCAGGTTATGTAAAAACTTTTTAAATTTATCTCTAATTTCTCCATTCCTGCTCTCTGATTAGAACTATCCTGTGATATGGATTGACACTAATCTATAGAACTGTAATTCAAGATATAAGACTGTGAAGTATAAAAATTATTTGAATGTGGTTTGACTACAATATTGATGTCAAGTAATATTTTTCATTGTGGGTTTGTTTGTGTCACGGTCGAGGGGAAGCAAGCATGTAAATTTTCTTTTTTAGTTTCCTTTTTACCTCCCTTTGGTCTGGAGTGACATGTTAGTTGATGTTATGATCATTTTGAGAAAATGTGGTGTGATTTTCATGCATTGCCAGTGCGTTTGGGAGCATGAATGCTTAATTCGTAATTTTAGAATTTTAATTAAAGTTATTTGTTTATTTATTTATGTTAGAGTTAGATATATAAGTTAATAATAGGCAGATGACGTAGTAAATTGTTAAATGTACATTATATAGACATCTTAGAGGAACTAATTTTTTTATTAGAAATGAATGCACCTGGTAGTGAATTCATCAAATTTAGTATAGGTCATCCATTATTTACATTCCTTTCTTTCTAGAAGGCCGTGGAAGACTTAGTTATTATAAAGGAATTAAAGGGACTTCTTCTTTAGTGTTTGAACACGTGGTCTGACTACAAGACGTGTTAAAGCGTAACGAGGGTTCTATTACACAGAGTGCTCCACGCATGGGATTTATTCTAAATTGTCTGTAAATTCGAATTTATCCTTGAGTGCCTCCTATTCAGCGAACATTGTAACGTACCAAGGTCTACGAAAGAGTTGGAGATATTAAGTGTTGTGACTACAAAGGACACTCATGATACACTCAACCATGAGCGTGTTTCTTCGCCACCTTTCAGCGGGAAGGTACCCTTGGCTTTTCAGCAGGGATAGATAATGAGGTCTTCACCATGTATCAGAAATCTGCATCTTTTCAGTGCATTTCAAAGTGCATCGTGTTCGAAATTTTCTTTCTATGTTGGATTCACGGACCCTTCTTTTCATCAATGCGGATGTGTCTGTGAATTTGCTTTAACGCACTATGCCCATGGGCCAGCGAGTTCGTCTGTTGACATTCTTATATTGCCAGTGTGTTCTGTTTTACCCCCATCCCTGACCAGTGGGAGGTCACCGCCATATTGTTCCGGTCATCACTGAGGAACATCGTCTCTTTCCTGGACTTCACATTTTTGTGGCCAGTGCGTTTGCAAAATGTAATTGATATTTCCAGGACATCATTCTTGGGACATCGTTAGTTAATTTAAGGTGAATTCATGTTTGTACATAGGTAGTTTAATTGTAGTTTATTAGTTATTTAGAACTTTTGAAACATTATTGACATTTCTTTATAGAAACATTTATCATTGATATTGGGTTTTTACCATAAACCTTTTACATACATTTAATTTTATTGAGATAATTTTGTGTTGATATTTGTGGTCATTACCACATTTTGTGATCTACCATTTGGGATAACGTGCTATATTTATTGTGATAACTATTGCGGTCATCACCACATTTTGTGAATATCATTTGTGGTGGGCTTTTACCCACAAATTAGTAACATTAATTCCTGTATACTATTTGATATAGTATTGTGGTTTTCACAATGACTCTTTTTTATTGTTGATTTTACCATTTTTTAATTTTTATTTTCCTTATCATGTTCATCGATCTTTCCCTATAACATGAATGCTTTGTGAGGATATTTTTTGAATGGACAACTAACACAGTATGAGAGAGAGTTAGACCCCCTTTTATTAGAATAAATTTTTCATTGTTAACTCTTTATCAAGAGTTTGGCTTTTCTCTCTTTGTTGCGAAAGTGTGTTGGTATGGTTGTTTGTTTCTTCGTTCTGTTCGTCCCTGACATCACATTTACCCTGCATTCATACATACACACTGACTTTCACATTTTACCCCACATGCAGAATAAAGTCTTTTTTCCCCACAAAAACACACGTTTGTATATGTTATGTGAGAGTGATTATTTTAACACATTAGTCACTCGGTGTGATCTCAGCAAGTCACGATAGCTGACAGGACCCCCCCCCTCCCCAATTGAGGACTAAAAGACTGATCATCTTTTTTAGTAAGACGTTTTCCAATTTCGGAAATATTGTGTGACGGTAAATGTTTGTCTTAATGTTGTGGAAAAGAGAAATCTTTTACAACGTTCGCATATCCACCAAGTGAGAGAGATGAGCGGTGTCTTCTAGAGAATTATTAATAACATAAATTAAGATTATCATCACTTGTAGTTAGTTATGGGTGATTAATTAACAATAATAATCGTAACAAATAACGATTGTGACATTGCAATATGCTTACACATATTAAAAGAAAAATTGTTTAATTTGTTCAACAATACATGGACGCCCAGAAATATTTGAATATTAAATTTATTTTTATTATAGAGTGGAAGAAATATGTATGTTTAATGCAGCTGAGTAATATTGAGAAGATTGTTTACATGAAATTGATGAAGAATATTGTTTAATGTCAATCTTTTTCCTGATTTCATTGTTGAACATTTATCTCTGTTATGTTTTCTATTAGGTCTCAGGAAGTAAAGTGATTCATGAAATCTCATGGCAGTTATAGTCTATAAAAGACACTGTACCAGGAAAAATTACCTGTGGAAACCTCGTTGTTAATATTTATTTAATTCCCAATACTTTAACTCGCATAATACCTATGTTCGAAGACAGGGAATATTTAATTGAGAGTGCGAAGGAAATAGGGATGAGAAGTATGACCGTAAATGGAGTATTGGGTTGACATTTGTTTCACTCACTATATATTGGAGAACCAAACCACCAGCTGGATTGTTAAAATACCAAATCTCCCCTCCCCCCAAAAATAAAAAATTGGGATTGGAGTGGATATAAAATATTTTTTCTCTCTGAAAAAAGCAACCTCTCGGATCATACTATATGTAATTTGTTCACAACAGTCACGCTTTTGCCCTCTATTTCGATCTTAATTTATTCAGAGTCAATAGAACATACATTCCTACATTCCTTTCTCTGCAAATATTGTGCTGTTTCACTAAGCTAAACACACGCAGTTTTCATGACGTAATCAATTCACTGTCTTGATTTAGCACGTCTAGATTGTGATGTGTCTGACTCAGCTAATCTAGAGTGTTTTAAGAACAAGTTTTCAGTTACATGAATACGTGAAGTAAAAGAATGAATTAAATAATTTAATACTATTTTTTTTTCAAGGAAACGACACGTACTGACGCTCACGTTCAAAAAATATTTTAAGGACGTTCAAACAAGTCAATGACGAGAATAAATGAAAGATCGTATGGTCCAAACTATTATGAGAAAAATCATTGACTGCTAACTATAGGCTCTTGCTTTCTAAACTAGTGTTCTATCTTGAGGCTGCACTCGTGTTTGTAACTTAATGATTATGTTCACTCTGGTCTTGCAAGAACATTCTTGCTTTCTTAGGCATTTCTAAAACAGTACAAGTGCATTATTATCCACACAAACCAACTTTATTCATATTTAAATTTTTACATGAAGAAAAGAACATTTTAAAAATGAGTATTAATTTACCTATTATAACTGAGTTTTTTTTAAAAGGAAGGCAAATTTGCAAATAAAAATCGCTTTTGATTTTTGTTTTATTCGAGTATGTTCGAAATGTGTGAAAAAAGGCATTAGTGAAAAGAGTATTGGGTTGGTATGTGTCGGGTAATGACCAGATCCGGATGCTTTTAGTATAGGCTGGATATGTATTGGATAATGACCGGATCAGTCTGGTATAAATATCAACATGATATACACAATGATCAAGAGAGAATACCGTATTCAGCTAGAAATTATCAGCCACGAGTCGACTGCCAAGATTTTGAGGTCAGAACAGCATACAAAGATGAAGAAATCGTACCCATATCTAAGCAATAAATAGCAAACAACTTGGGATATAAGAGAAACACTTGAGCAACAAACATATTCAAAAGCATGAAGACGACGAGCCACCTTCTTCTTATAATCTCAGTGTCTGCGGTGAGATAGCCAGGTATGACGCCAATCCAGAGCAGAGCGATGCAGTAGAGGGATATAACAATGAACTTGGCTTCGTTGAAATTCGCCTGAATGTTGCGAACTTTATATGCATGCACAGTGCAACCAATCGCAAGACAAATGGGATAGGTCAAGGACACAACGATACCTTTCACGTTACGTTCACACACGATCTCCACGTACTTAGTGTGAATTGAAGGCATCATTAACACAACTTTAGTTGGCTGTATGGCAAGTCCGATTCCTGAGAACAGCATCTGAAAATAATTAGTAATAAGATAAATCATTTTAATTATATATGTGACCCAATGCCACCAGATGCATTGATTATGATAATTATTAATATTAATCATCCATAACTAAATACAAGTTATGAGAATCTTACTTTATGGTATTCATAATTATTCAGAAGACACCACTCATCTCTCTCACATGGCGGATATGCGAGCACTGTAAACAGTTTCTCTCTTCCACGACACTAAAGACAAACAGTTACTGTCACAATATTTAATTAGGTGGAGAAATTATGTACAATAACAAACACGATGAAAAGCTCAATATTTCCACTAAAACATGTAGGAATAATTTGAATGTTTACACAGTCTTATATTTAAACACATAATTTAGAAGATTACTGTCAAAATAAATCAATATAATTCTTACAAGAGAACAGAAATGGAACTATAGAGGGATACGTGTTTTTATAGATTATGCTGCAATAGACTTTTGCACATTTTTTGTATAATTTCACATGATTACTGTTCATAATAGACAATTCTTCATGTTCCCTGAGCTGTGTTTCTCTTCAAGACTAATCTTGTCTCTCCTTCATTGTATTAATTCCCTACATGACAATGTACCTGATTTGTTTATGATGTAGTCGTGCATTCAGGGGAATCATACATCAACAGAGTGCAGTGTATTCTTATACGTACACACTCTGGGTAGAGACTTCTCGAATCTCCCACATTATTGATATATAAATTGCTACGAAATTAGGGAAATTCTAGAACTTCAGATATTCTAGAAATAAAGACTGCTTCTTACCTGTAAAATATAAACAGGGAACAAAAGCTAAGATTTTCTGTTCATTCATCTCTAACACCTTTCTTTTTTTCATTCATGTCTCAACTAACACTTTCCTACAACAGTGTTTATTAACCCCATATATGCTTACAGGTAAATAAATAAAACATCATTTTTTATTTACGAGTTCACTACAAACAATTTCACTTGTGTAGCACATCAAATACAAGTAAAATAATTCACAATTGCAGAAGTAATAGTCTACTCACATAATACATCAATAGATAAACGCCAGTATGATCTAGCAATAGCTATCAAATGTTTCAATCAGTCGATTAACTCACCATTAATCTAATGGCTTCATGACCGGACTTCGTGCCACACCAAATTCAAAGTGATTACAGAATACAATTCTTTTCAACAGGTAAACAGTTATCTCATCCCATTGGCTGGTGTGTGTGTGTGTGTGTGTGTGTGTGTGTGTGTGTGTGTGTGTGTGTGTGTGTGTGTGTGAGTGTGTGTGTGTGTGTTTGTGTGAGTGTGTGTGTGTGTGTGTGTGTGTGTGTGTGTGTGTGTGTGTGTGTGTGTGTGTGTGTGTGTGTGTGTGTGTGTGTGCATGTGTGGACAGCGATGCCTGAGACAAATAGGTCATCTCAGCACCCGCTAGTTTTGAATCGCGGTTCGCACTGTTGCCCCTCGGCTGTAGTAACGTATATCGTGTGTTAGTGTGCACGTTTTTGATAGCCAGTTATTATATATGTATTTATTAAGCAAAGTTAATGTTTAAGTATTCCAAAAGATAGTGGGATGTAGTTTGTATTTATTAAGCAAAGTTAATGTTTAGGTATTCCAAAAGATAGTGGGATGTAGTTTGTATTTATTAAGCAAAGTTAATGTTTAGGTATTCCAAAAGATAGTGGGATGTAGTTTGTATTTATTAAGCAAAGTTAATGTTTAGGTATTCCAAAAGATAGTGGGATGTAGTTTGTATTTATGTAATTTTGTTAGTTAGTTTATATTAGTTTTCTTAGTGTATTCTATGATTTAAGTATGTGTACATGGTTTTCCATTGGCACATGAATAAAGTTAATTGTTTTATTTGATAATTTATTTTGTGAATTATATTGTAAAGAAGTATTGTATTTAAAGAGTATTTAATGTAGTATTTTCTGATAGCTAAAGTATTATATAATTCTATGTAGTTTAGAAGGAATTTATGTTAGAACGAAAGTACGTTACACAGAAGAACCAGTTTAGTAGAAGTTTTAGACTCAGTGCCAGAATTGTCTAGTGGAGTCCTCTTTGCGGCTCGAATTTTTAAGTTATTTTGTAAGTTACTGTGAGAGACAGAGAGTGGTCGAGCGATGAAGAGTGGTCTTCGAAGAGTGATCAGGAGATGAAGAGAAGTCTTTTCATGCAACCATGTAGTCGGAGGGAGAGGAAGAGTTGTCTTCGAATGGCTTGTTCTGATGCCACTATGTATGTTGAGAGAGAGAGAGAGAGAGAGTATTTGGCGGTGTCTCTGGAATAAAGATTACATGGAAATGTAAAACGTGTTGCGTGTTCTGCGTCTTCTGCTGTGTTTGTCGCCAATTGTCCCATCATCATTGTTTCAGAATGTATAAACTCTGGCTCAAACACCATCCAGAAGATATAATCAGTGAACAGCAGCTCATGGACCAGAAGAGCACGATACTACAAAATAGTTTCTTACAGCCCTAGAAATACAAGAGATAGAACAGCAAAAAACGAATACCACAACCCGATACACTGAAATTGAAGACAATGAAAATTCCACAGCCTCACAACAGTCAATTCCTGTTGACAACCACACTGGGAAAATTCCATGCGACTTCACTGAAAAACATCAATGCTTGTTTGAAGACATAAAATGTTTCATGGACCAGTCTCGTTCCTGTAAGTCATAACCATTGGATAATAGAAACTACTCACTCGTTTGCTCTATATCAGCAATTTCTAGGACATTCTCGACTCCATATGTATACTTCCAACTAAGACACTTTCAAAAATACCACCACAAGTAGGAGTGCCTATGGTCAGGTTACTTTGACATTTTTATAATTAATTAACATTTAATTTTAAAATAGGGATAGTAAAATTTACTCCACCACAGATAGATAGATAGATAGATAGATATACAGATAGATATAATAGATAGAGAGATAGTCAGATAGATATAATAGATAGATAGATAGAGAGATAGATATAATAGATAGGTAGATAGATAGATAGATTGATAGATAGATAGATAGATAGATAGATAGATAGATAGATAGATAGATAGATAGATAGATAGATAGATAGATAGATAGATAGATAGATAGATAGATAGATAGATAGATAGATAGATAGATAGATAGATAGATAGATAGATAGATAGATAGATGACAGTTGTACTCTCATTGATTTCAGATACAGATGAAAACATCATCCTTACATAAAATAAAATATTAAAATACATTAATAATATTTTCTCTGATGCAACGAGGTTTCCTTTAATTGCTTCTTTGTCCTATTTATTAACCACCGAGTAAATTATATCGTTGAATGCAATATTCTCTAATTGAAATTGTCTGCATTTGTTACTAATGGAAACGATTATATTTGATCTTTAAAAATATGGTTTGTGACGCACTTACCTGAAATGCAATGATTACAATAACCATGACAATCTGCGATTTCGGACTTGTAAAACGTGGCTTTTTAGTAGTTATCTTCGTTATGAAGATTCTGTAAATGCGATTGGTCTTCACAAGCAGTGGTCCATAGGTTATGGACAATGACAGTGGAAACCAAATCTGAAACAAGGCACATGTGAGTTCTAGAGGCATCATAAAGTAGGTCATTGCTAGGAGACAGACAATCATGTGGCCACCTAACATCATTTGTGAAACTTCCCGACTGCTGGCTTTGATGAGGCGATTCTCTCGATTAATAATGTAGAGTGTTGAAATGGTTACTGCACTTAATAGGACCAGCATGTTCAAGACAAATATAGCTACAGAGATCTTCTGAGAAAGGCTGGTGAATGTGGATAGAATTGGGAGACACTTTGTTCGCGTGGATTTGTCAGGCCAGGTAAAGTTGTCAGTTTTAGGACAAACACTACAAATTTGTATGCCATTAATGATGACAGTTCGTTCGTTGTCTTTACACTGACTACAGTTCCAACAGCACTTGTGTGTAATCAGTTGTTGAAATCCCACAGGACAGGGTTCTCCACACCTAGAAATTGGGGCTTTTCTCTGGTCATGATCTCTAGAGTCAGTATGATTCAGCTCCCAGTTCCAAGTAATATTGTCCTGATGAAACATGAAACAATAGCATATACACTCACATACATATCAATATATGAATGATGCAAACAACACTAAATTAGATGTACCTTGTTTCTAAATCAATCTGCTCTTTACTCCTAAATATAAAATAGGACTTCTTCTTGAAACCAGAAGTTACTAATGTCAGTCGAAAGTAAAACTTCGCCCGGCATCACTTCATTAAACATTTAAAAATTAAAATAATGAAAAGAATAAAATCTAGATATATAAGGATTATAGGAAACATAGTATAAAAAAAACATTTAAAGCATTTAACCAAGCCACTTCAAGCCATTAGCGGGATATATGTTAGCATTACAAGATGTCCACTCCAAGATACTAATGGATAGAAATCGTTAGAATTACAAGAACTAACAGGATTGACCACCCAGAACTAGACAGCTAGACTTGATGTATCTATCTCGTGTATCTCCATCTGGATACCTGAACTGGACCGACCATCCAGAGGGTGGGAGATCCATTGTGCCATTTCCATTGTCCACTGAGTTATGGTTTAGTGTACAGGAAACGGTTGGGGATCAAAGAGTCACTTGTAGCTAAAGATAGGGGGAATGGTTAGTCTCAAGGAAAGAATGGTAAAATGGAAAACCTTTATATAGTCAGGTTTAACTAATTCTCTCCACTTCGCTTAGAACAATCCGCTGCTACGGCACCCGCAGAAGCAAGTCCCAGAAATCTTGTCTGGTAATTTTAAAAGTAAGATATTACAATTTTAAAATCAGAAAGACTAATTCCTGAGTGCAGTAATCTAAAGGAAAAGTCTATTGTACTCCAACCAGATTACCTTTGATTCTTGGATTTTTGAGGAACGTGGAAAGTATGTGTGGCTGACTTTTAATTTTAGTTAGAACTTGGTATAATAATAATAGGATGCTTGAGAATAATTTATGTATTTCTAATTCATATCTTTCTTTCAGCTTAGTGTCAATGTGCTCAGGGAAGTTACTAGCCATTGTCACTTAAATACTTTCTTTTATAGTCAGCAGTTGCTTACACTGCATTAATTATTAAATTGCAAAATCACAATCATAACCGCCAGAGCCGGGTCATTCAGGCCAATGTTTGAAGGACGTGGAAGGATTGCCCGAACAGGTCATTGGGTCAGATTTCTAAGGCCTATACTGCTGTGTACGTGAAAGGAAGGGTGGAGTTATCTGCACTAATTAACTAAGAGATATTCTTGTGCACAGATCTACACGAGAGAAAATAATTACTACTACATAACACGAACTGACTAAGAGATATTCTGGTGCACAGATCAAGCAAATGGATATCAGGGAGATGAAACACTAAGTTCTCATCATTCATGTGACTTTTATTTCGAAGTTTTAAATGTCAAAGAGAATCGTCCAGTTCCAATAGACAAAACTGATTTTAGCGACCTTGAATTGGACCTTCTTTGAAAATATAAATTGCGCTCTGTTACAGCAAGCCAGATTTGCTTGCTGTCTTTTAAACAGAAACACAGAAATGTCGTTATCTCTATTATGCAAATGACATGGAGCATAATTACTATAAAAGATTAAGTATATTGATTTATACTGAACTACAACAAGTAAGAGTTTCCAGCAACTGTCCTGTACAGAATTGGTAAAAGGATTTCAAATACCTACGTAAATAAGACTTTCTAGCAATTGTCCTGTACAGAATTGGTATACGTATTTCAAATAACTACGTAAATAAATCAAGGAACTTTTCAATTTCCATCGTTCCATTTTAAATTTTATCCTTTCAAATATTTCAAATATTTATAGAAATACAATTTATTGAGAAATTGTGTTTTTCTTTAAAACTATCAAACAGTTTGATAAAGTAGTACTAACCGAATGAAAGTACGTGAAATTCCCGGTAGATGAATTCCATACTCCCACGGTGTTTATTACCGGGTGTCCGTCCTGGAAGTAAACGTTCTTTATATTATAACTGCCGAGTGCAGACCCGTTTTCGTTAAAGCTGATGTGCACGTGCTCCCCTCTAAAATTCACTTCCGTCATCGCATCTCGCAGTCTTTTGCCGTCCACGCACTCAGGGAGCGAGGTTGTGTGAGAGCATTTGTCAAAGACGGCTTTCAACGCATGCGCAAATACATAGACAGCGTCCATTGAGAGAGAGACTGTACTTTCAGGTTTATAGTTTGTAGAATTTTTCATGGCAATATCATAGCAAAGTTTATTTAACTTTGAGCTACAATTGAATTCACTCCTGATGAACTTCCTAAACCAAGGATTTCTAGAACAATTATTGCCAGTGAGATATTTAAAGTATTCATTGAATCTTTCTACAGGAGCAAACTGAAGAGTAATAGTCAACATTCCAGAAACAACGTCCTTAACCCCACTTAATGCAGGAACCTGTACCCCAATACTATCTGCCGCTATCCACGTAAAGTTGTTTCTCCAGTTCTTATCGAATGCTGCGAACATGTCTTTGGCTACGGAGAACGTAAGCGCGACAACCACTACCTGTACCCGAAGGTCTTTTGACAGTTCCTTGGCAACATGGGCGTAGTCAATCTCATCGAACTCTTTACGAATTCTATGTTCTGCTGAAAAACAATATCCTACCCGACTCATCCGTTCTTTCACTTCTTGGTAAAGACTCTCTCCATAGTAATTGTCTTCGTAGACGATTGACACATAAGACCACTGGAACTGTTGCAGTATATCGACGATTGCACGTGCCTGAAATGATATTGGGGTTTTGGTTTTCTTTCTATTAGTTATTATGTATCGGTTCGATGAAAATAAAAATGATCAAACAGATCGGACATAGTGTAAACTTAAAGGAATAAAAGTTTTATATTTTTTTTTAGAGAACATAATTATTAATTAATGAAAACATAAATACACCTCTACATTAAATAAAATCTAATTTTAAATTTTAAGAAGTATGTTTAAAACTAAAACAAATAAATCACAACCTCTCGATTACAACTATCACGGCTAGTACTACTAAAACTCTGCTTACTACTGCACTATTACTACTACTAAAACTCTGCTTACTACTACTAAAACTCTGCTTACTACTGCACTATTACTACTACTAAAACTCTGCTTACTACTGCACTATTACTACTACTAAAACTCTGCTTACTACTGCACTATTACTACTACTAAAACTCTGCTTACTACTGCACTATTACTACTACTAAAACTCTGATTACTACTACACTATTACTACTACTAAAATTGTACTACAACAACTAATGCGACTACTACTACTACGGCTACTGTTATTACTAATACTGTTGTCACAGTCTGATAAAAATGTCATGACTTGCTGACCCACTTGACTGTTTACTTCAAATATTGAGATTTGAAACCCTTTGTTCAAAGCTCTCCCCTATCGAGAAGCTTCCAGAACAGGTCAAGACGTTATGTAACTTTAGGCCCATTGTCTAGGTTCTAGAACCAACTACATACCACGCGATCCATCACGTGATACACTTTATGCTTTCCTATATATATCGGTAACCGCTCCCGTCTCTTCACTGCGAGATACAATTAGCTACATCCACTGGCTACTCGGGTCACACGGCAGCCGACAGACAGATGAGAATCATACACTTCGACTTCTCATAAAGGTACCATTTTATCTGATTGTGTTCTGTATATCTTAACCATGTATGTATTTGTGCTATGTATTATATTATCCACTATATATTTGAGCACGGTTCAGGGGAATGACTGAAAACCTATAAGTTATGGAATATAAATTTATTGTAACTCTTTTTCCATTGTAACTTTAATTTATATTGTTTTAATTCACTAGAGCCAGAATGCCTGCGCTCGATGTGTAATTTTAATTGTAAATTGTGAAGCGCTTTGCTGTTTGAATTACCCCTTTTGTATGAACATTAATTTAACATTGTAACTATTTTTATGATTCATACTCATGCTGTTAAATGAAACATGCGTGAGAAGATTACGTTTTTCTAAATCTAAATTGTAAACGACGCGAGGTCGAATTTCTAATTCAGAGCATTAAACTGGAACGTGCTTAAATAAGGGCATATTAAGCAGAGACTATATTGGGGCGCATTTTGCTTTACCCAGGTCGGCTTTTTTATTCTTCTCCTTGGGCTTGGTTTTGCTTTGCCTTGCCTTGCCGTGAATTGGACAAGTTGTCTTCATCCGAAGACCTGTTTGAACTGGTTTGAATTCTGGATAGAGTTCACTCATTTCTGAGAGTCCACGCCACTGTAAGCGACGTTGAAGTAGACGTACGTTGGTCTAAAGACTCAAGTTCACTAGCGACATAAAGGACACCTTTACCTGTGTGCCACGTGCATCTCCGCTAGAGTGACACTGTGAGATAGACCGGGGCGGACTGAAGGAACCAGGCGAATACAGACTTTACAGCTGAGTATTCCTCAGTGAAGTTCAATTATCAAAAGAGAACAATTTGGCTACCTTTCTTTTGTAAACTTTAAGCACTTACGTGCCTGAATCGAAATAGACCTTTCGCGCACGTATTTGATTATTGTTAACTTGTTAAACTTTATTAAATCTTATTTTAATTGTTAAACCTCTTCGTAGTTAATTTTTATGCATAATAGACCTATAGATTTATTCTTAGATTGAATGGGGGCGGATGAGCTGAATGACAATAACGAATGCATATTAATTTAGAGGAACTTAACGACTTCAATCTAGCTAACGTTCGCAATTTATCAGTTTGTAAATTTGTCGTCTGCACTACCAGACACACTTTAACTAGTCAAATGATAAGTTGAGCAACCAGTCTGCATAGGATATGAGAGAAAGAATTAATTATCTTTAAGGTCCTTAATTATTCTAGGCAGGGTCTTTAAATAAATACTGGAAACGTAACAACTGTACAAATATAACTACTATTACTGTTAGTTCATACGATAACAGCCGTTTTACCCTTTTGTACATCAGATAAAAGAAAATAGTTTAGAGATGGAATTATAGCAATTTTGTTTAGAGCACTTGGTAAATAAATTAATTGTGACGTAGATTTGTATCCTATTCCATGACGGACTCTATAAAGCCGACCGATGAGAAAACACTTTGTCAAATTGTCAAAAACATTTATATTCTTTCCATTTGGACCCTTCCAGCCCATACAAAACACTTCTTAGCCTCTTTCAAAGAAATGGAATGCCGTACTAAACATCACAAACAAAGTGATTATGCATCAAGAGAAATAAACTACAATGAGTACAAATTACCTCAATGAGTGAAAGTGTCAGTAAGATAACTTTCCATGATTGTAGGTGCGCGCGGCAAGTGACATTAACGACAATGAGTACAGTGACTGCAAAGTTATATATACACCACATAGCATAATATTCTACCAGTACAACTCTGCTAGTTCTATCTATCTATCTATCTATCTATCTATCTATCTATCTATCTATCTAACTAACTATATGTGGCAGTGTAAATTTGTCTATCACTATTTCAAACTTTATATATATATTTTTGCCAATGCTAAAGTGACCCGACCTTGGGCACCTCTTATGATGGTATTTGTTTTTGTGTCAATCTTAGAGTATACAACTCAAATAAAGCGTACACTAGAACTTGCTGATGCAACTGAAACCATTTCCAGCTGGATGAGTAGTTTTTCGGACTAATAGTCTCAAGCATGTTCATAACAAATTCATCCAATGGGGATGGACCAAAAGTGACTTTGTTGAAGGAGTTCTAATCTCTCCAGTCCAGAGTCCAGTCATAAATGCGATCGTTAGCTTATGGTAACTTAATTGACTGATAAAGAAAGAATAGGCTTACAAATAGTTCGTATATGTTTGCTATTCCTCTATGATATGAAGAGGGAAACTATTCTGTAATTGAAGAATTATCTTTACGTTGATTACGTTGTACATTATACTTTTGAATTCGGATTCATACTACATTTCCAATCCTGCGAATGTATTATAAGTTGAAATTGTATGGTAAGGGAGAAAGAGGTTTTGAGGTGAAATATGCCTGAAATTATCGCTGCCTTAATATGACTTTTACACAAAGGAGTACGCCATTTTTTCGTTTGCTTTGCAAATTAGTACCCACTTCAGACTTCTGTGCTGTACTGGATCACGTTGGTAAATGAATCCATTGTCGTCGAACTTATCAGTAGACGTGTTGCTGTAAGTTATTCCTGTGAAATCTGTTTGAGAGCCAATAAGGCGAAAAATGAGGCTTGTGTTTGGTCTCAAGAATTCGCGAAAGTTTATTGAACATGACTAGTAGCTGAATAGCATACAAGAAGATTATTTTGAATATTCCTCCTGACATAATTGATGTTGCTTACGATGATGTGGACGATTATCCACTGTCATCTAAATAAGAAAAACAGTGACTTGTTGCAAACCACGTGATTGTGAACACATGCTAGTGACAGCTGCCCTCATTGACTTTAATTATATATTGTATTGAAGTGATGTAAATGTCAACGCTCTTTTGAATGTAATATTGTAAATCTGTATTTGATTGTTCATTTAATATTATTGTTATATATTAACATTCTTTCACATATATTAAAGCCTTATGTTGGAGTAATAATGTGTGGATGGGGGATTGTTAAATATAAATAAAAGACATATTTTTATTACGGCTTTAGTAAGAAATTTCAACTGCAAGACATTATGCGACAGTAAAAGTATATCTTATTATTGTGTAATAAAACAGTTTTACGACACCCTTATAATCCGCTAAGTGAGAGACATATTGGTCTTGGGGGGATAATTATTAATAACTATAAATTAAAATTATCGATCACTTGCACACACTTACGTGATGCTATTCAATAAGTAATAATTATAGCGAGTTAAGGCTGCGCAGAGGTGTCACACTATCTATGTATCTGTTTGTCTCTCTGTGATAAGCAGAGAAGAGATTAAGCATTCACCTAATTTCCCTAATTTTTCCATCATTTGGTTGGCTTTCACACATCTCTCTTCTTGACTGCAAACTTACCAAATGTATGCCAGATGTCCACCCCATTTATTACATTTAAACGTCCGACATTGAGGTATTTGACTTTGCTACATATTACATCATTAGCCCGCTATACTTACTACACTAAAAGGGCTGTTACATCTCTTTACATCGAAAGCAATGATTGCTACATATTAGAGCTGCTATCTTTACTACGTGCTAGTAACTTACTACATTAGTGTTATTTATTTTGAGAATGTACTATTTAATCTTGCTATATTAGTTCTATTTTCCTGAATGTTCTCTTTAATTTGATACATTAGTGCTATTTTCCTGAATGTTCTCTTTAATTTGATACATTAGTGCTATTTTCTTGAATATTCTCTTTAATTTGATACATTAGTGCTATTTTCTTGAATGTTCTCTTTAATTTGATACATTAGTGCTATTTTCTTGAATGTTCTCTTTAATTTGACACATTAGTGCTATTTTCGAAGAATGTTCTAGTATACAACACATACTAAATCGAGCTTTCAATCACTACAGTCGGAAATACTACATAGAAAGATTTTTTTATAGCAGTGCTAGAATATTTCACTGCATTGAAGACAACTTATATCAATTTGTTTATATTTAGAGAGTGCATAATTATATAAACTAACATTTTCTCGAGAACTGATATATTACTTTTGTTCATTGAAAAGAAATACAACTCTATTATACTTGACTAATTGTCAAGGAAATAAAATAGAGTAAACGAGATAACAGATTATATTTACGAGGAAAAATGAGATAAAATTTAAAGTTTAAATAATAAAAAAGAGATTAAAATTGACCTTACCTGCATAATATCAGACGGGACAGTTCGAAAAAAATATGAAAATGTGTTCTTATTATCTAGAACGCTGTGTGTAGAGAAAAAGCTGAGTTGTGGAACTTTGAAAAGCGACAATACATTTGCAATTTTTATTGTGCTTGTACTTTTGTCCGCCCCAATCACGGCAACGACCTTGGCCTGTTTATCATGTCCACACGTTATTATATTCTCCAGCAATCTCATGGCTTTAGAGTGAGCCGTTATCACATTTGTGCAATCGTCAAGGATGGTAAATCCAAGCGTTACATTGGGGTGCACCAATTTCTTTGCGTTTACCTCATTGATGGCGAAGACCATAGATTCCATTCGTTGTAAACTCCCCAATTTACTTAACGTTGTACTACACTTGGTACCCGGTTCAAATGCGTGTACTGACATGATGATTCCAATGTTCACCGTACCAGACTGTGAATACTCAGTTTTAGGAACTGAGGGTAAGTTGCGAAATTTACAGCCATCAGCACCGTACTGCAGCCAGATTTGAATTATCAGCCACACAACGGAAAGAGCTCCGGGAGCCGTTACGGTTAAACGAAGGAAATCTAATAAATACATTACAGTCAAAGCTGCTTTCCTCTTGTAGGAATTATTCAGGACAGGAAATATTTTTGTCCCTTTTACTGAAAACTAATATATCAGAACGATTGGGCGGGTAGATTTTCGTGCTAGAGATTTTGTCAGCAACAGATCATGTGTAATAGGTTAACCTTTGACCGACACACTTTTCGCCTCTCTCTGGCTCAGACGACGACGTACCTAGAGCACAATAAATAAAATACTATAGTGTTGTACAGCACAATAAATAAAATACTATAATGTTGTACAGCACAATAAATAAAATACTATAATGTTGTACAGCACAATAAATAAAATACTATAATGTTGTACAGCACAATAAATAAAATACTATAATGTTGTACAGCACAATAAATAAAATACTATAATGTTGTACAGCACAATAAATAAAATACTATAATGTTGTACAGCACAATAAATAAAATACTATAATGTTGTACAGCACAACTAATAAGGATAATCAAGACAATATATGAAAGAAATAATGATATGCAAAGAAGAATATCAGCAAATATTGTACACAGAAATGCAAATGGAATGGAAAGTAGACTTTATCCCTATAACACACACACACACACACACACACGCACACGTACACATAAAACACATGCACGCACGCACGCAATCACACGCAAACACACGCACGCACACGCACGCACGCACACACGCACACACACACACACACACACACACACACACACACACACACACACACACGAAATGACCATTGAGGCAGAATTAACAGATATAAAGACAGACGGAAAAATATCATGAATATACAATTAAAACAAGAAAACCTATATTAGAAAGAAGAAGTAAATAATTATACACAGACGAAATGCAGATATAAAGAGAAACAACAATTATATAAATATAGTTATAGATAAACATGTAATTGAATAACTCACAGAAATAAATATATACCAACTTCTGCACCACAAAAAATATAATATTTGTGGCAGAGTAAATCCCTATTTCTAAACGTAATAATTGTATAGCTGTGCCAATGTTAACGTGCCCGGACAATGGGCACTGCTTACGATGATATATTTTGTAAGTGCCTGAATTGGTGCAAATAACTCTGGTGGAGAATATTCTAGAATTTGCTGATGCACTCCAAACCAGTTCCAAGCAGATGAGTAGTTTTTTAGTCTCACGCGTATTCTTAAGAACTTCATCGAATGGGAATGGACTGAAAGTTATTTTGTTGAAGAAATCTCTATATTCTAATCACTTTGATTTTGACATAAATGTGTCCAGTCATAAAGGCGATCGATAAATAATGGTAAGTTAACTGACTGAATAGACTTAGAAATATTTCGTACATATTTACTATTGATCTATGATTTGAATTGGAGGATGCTTTATGCAATCGAACAATTATTTCTATGTTCATTAATTTGACTATGTTATAAATTATACTTGTGAATTTTGATCGATGTTCTATTTTCTATGCTGTGTGTGTATCAGGCTAATGAATATTGCTGCAAGATTTGTAAGCTGAGAATGTATGTAAAAGTTGAAGTTAGAGATGAAATGTCCTTCAAATTTATTGATGCCATAATTTGACTTGCAGAATGGAGTGCACATTTTTGATTTGTAACATTGTATCCACTTCAGACTGCATTGACTATGTAACTACATGGATAAATGACTACAATGACTTTACAGGAATTAACCAAATGGATAAATGGGTAGGGTGACTTCTGTACAGCACGTAACCATAGGGATTATTGGGTGGTAGAGTGACTTCTGAACAGAAAGTAATCGTAGGGATAAATGATTAGAGTGACATCTGATCAGGAAGTAACCATTGTGTTAAATGGGTAGAATGAATATACAGATAAATTGGTAGAGTGAAGCGTGTTCATGAATAACCATTGGAATAAATGTGTAGAGTGACTTCTGAACAGGAAATAACCACAAGGATAAATGAGTTGAGTAACGTGTGAACAGGATGTAATCATAGAAATAAAGATTGTATGCCTAGGTGTGTTCAGATGTCCATCAAGTAGTAGGAAGCGGGGTAGATAAGTTACTAAATTGAATTGGTTGGTGATTAGTCAGGGAACGGAAGATTGACGTGATCTAAACTAGTATTGCTTTTCGTCTAGCCGAAGAACGACACACTCTGCAATGTTGAGCTCAGTGAATGCATTGGTCACAAGAGCTGCGCTACTAGAAAAAGGTCTTGGTCACAAGAGCAGCTCTACTAGAAAAAGGTCTTGGTCACAAGAGCTGCTTGTTGGTACCGCGTATGATGGACAACACGAAATACACAACAATTTGTGTTCAGTGGCTCCACTGACTCATCTAAGCCCACAGACGATTATTCCTCACATATGAAAGACAGACAGGACGGGTTAACAAACAACAAACAGACAGACAGACTAATGAACAGTCGGACAGATACAATGACAGACGCAATGACTAGGATTAAATGATTTTTACATGAAATGGAGAGAATAAGGATTAACAAATGACAGATGAAAAGTAATAAAATATTTATACAAATTATTTGTTTAATTAACAGAATCAATCAGTTACCAAATTACACTTAGCACAATGTTCGTTTCCCTTAAAGAAAAATATTATACGCTCTTTTTTCTCAGCCTTCTGTCTTATCATTCACACAGAAAATTTCAGATTTTCACTACATGGAAATCTGGGCTTCCGCTACACACTAGCATCATGTGTCATTGTCATGGGAAAAGTCCATGGGTGGGGTGGGCTCCCTTATTTAAGGTTTCTCTGTTTGACCTCAGGCTGACTTGTGTCCATGCTCTCATTCACAGGAAAGATTTAATGATTCCGACTGACTTTAGCTCAGTCAACTTACATACACTAACGATCACCTCCCTCCCTCCTTCATTCAGTACCTTTTTACATTCTTACTATGAGAGTTTACTTTTTAATGGACTAACCAGACTCCCACATGACTTGATTTGATTGATTGAATGTAGGGGGCGCTTCCGGCTTCCGCCGCTTTCGCGCTTACCACATGACCGGTGCTCACAGCCTCTTTCTCTGACCCAGAAAAACATCCATCCTGTCTTAATGCCGATGTAATGTACATGTGTCACGGAAAGAGGAAGGGGGTGTGAGGGGGTAATCAGATAAAATTATTTTTCTCCCCTGATTGTCTCCCCTTGCCTTAAAGTGCGACCCAAACGGATGCTCGTGGGTTCATCAGCGGGCAGGAAAGGGTGCTGAAAGCAGTCCGTTTTCCAATTAATGTCAGAACAGCTTGTTTGCTTTGTTTAGGTACACCTAGCGAGTTTACTAAGCTCTTTTTCCAACATTTTTATAAAAACGTATTAGATAAATTATTAGTGTTAATTGTTTGATAACTATAATTACAATATATGGAAAACGTGTTTAGTTTTTACTAATGTTTCTTATTATAAATTTTATTAGGGAGAATGTATTTAGTATTTATTAGTATTTTTATTACAAACTTCATTAGGGATTATATTTTAGAAGTTTTGCACCTCTTAGAGCGTAATGCACCTTCTTAGCGTCTGTAGCGTAAGAATACACGTATGTGTCTTGCTTGTGAGAACTGTGTATGTATAAAAGAATAGAGAAGAACTACTTTAAACCAGTGTGCATCAGTCTGGACTACAGAGAGGTGTAGTGGCCTTGGATTAAGCGCCTACACTGAGTTTGGGCAAATCTTTCCCTCTTCGTCATAATTGGGGAGGAAAGAAGTGAATATTCGCCATGTAGAGTATAGGATTAGACGTGTGTTTTGTCGCACTCAATTTGCCAGGCAACCTGTATTACTCTACGTGGGTTCAAAACCTGAGCAGTTGTCGACCATCAGCAAAGTACTGAGGGGCCGAAACTGAGTCAGGACAAGAATATTCGACGCCATTCATATTTCGGAACTGTCGCTGAGGACAGGCCTCCGTGAGCTACATCTTGGAACTGTTGCTGTAGACAGGCCTCCATGAGCTACATCTTGGAACCGTCGCTGAAGACAGGTGTCCGTGAGCTAGAGATTTTGGATTTTGGAACCGTCGCAGAAGACAGGTGTCCGTGAGCTAAAGATTTGTACTGTCGTCGAGGACAGCCACCCGGGTTCTACTGCCGAGAACCAAGTGTCTTAGCGTTAACACGGGACAAAAATCGCTGTGTTTTCGTCGTCCAAGTGTATTTGTTCGTAGGTGTCAGTGACTGTAACTTTTTCTGTTCGCCAGTGCGTCGACAACTAAACGTTATTTCAAATTAGTAAGTAGGAAAACCTTTCTTAGAGGTGCATTACTAGGTAGGATAGTTAGAATATAAACATTATCATTACTGAACATTTTTTTCTTTACAAACATTAATTGACATTGTTATTAATAAGAACATTTATTTTTAAAGTGAGATATTTTTTTGCGGTCATTACCGCCAGTGTGTTTTGTATTGGGCTACGCCCAAAGTATTGTGCCACTCTATTTTGGCAGTGGTAGAAACGATCCTCACTGTTTATGGTTTTATTTTATTTTATTGTTTAGTTTATTCATCATTATATTTCTTTCATTTTTTTCCCCATCGCTCATTTTTCCCCATTCCATGAATGTCGGGTGTAGACGTCTCAGAATGAATGACTAACACCGTGTGAAAGTTAAGCCCATTTTTCTTTTTAATTAAATTCTTTTTAAAATTAAACTCTTTTTCAAGAGTTGGGCTTCCTTTTTTTGGTTTAGAAAGTGTATGTTGGTGCGGTTGTTTGTCTGTTCGTTCTGTGCGTCCCTCACACGACATTCACACGCCTGCTCACACACACACACACGCCAGCTTTTCATATTTTACCCCACAGGCAGAATAAATATATTCCCCACCAGAACAAAGTGATATTTGCGTGTGAGAATGATTATTATAACACCTTAAGTCATTCGATGTGATCCTGGCAAATCACGGCAACTGGGTATGATCCCCCCTACCCACCGAGGAGGAGAGGGGCCAGTAACAAACCAGTAAGCACAACGGCGGTCGTGACAACATGTCATAGACTGTACAAGCTATTGCTAAACTGCCTTTTTACATCTAAAGTTAGATTTCGTTTTCCACTTATTTCTTAATCTAAATTTTTATTCTTTTCCATATTTAATAGGATCGGGCGAGATTTATAGAATATCATGACACAGCTCTACTAGAGAAATGTCTTGGTCAAAAGAGCTGCTATACTAGATAAAAGTCTTGGTCACAAGAGCCACTCTATTAGAAAAATGTCTTGGTCACAAGAACCACTCTACTAGAAAAAGTCTGCAGATGAAATTTATGATTGGACTCTTTTGGCAACATATATTACTGCGAGCTGTAGGTGAATGAAATTCTTGATTTAAATAGTAATCGTTTATATTAAGTTGCATGAACGGAAGTGAGTCTTACATTACATTAGTATTCTAATAAAAAAAAAATATTTCAGAGATCGATGACACTTGTTTAAGATAAAGGTAGAGAAATTTAGCAAGAAAATACAGGGCACAAGGTACAAACGATTTCCGATATTGACTACCGAAATTTTAAAAGTCCTACTCATAACACATAGTATACTATTGTATATTTAAAGAGTTAGAAGTATGAATTTGGTATACGTGTAAATAAACAAAAGAGTGGCTTGCATAGATTTCATTTCAAAACAATTTTTCAGTCGTACAATAATGTAATGGAAAATGCTTAAAAATATATTTATAATGTCTATCTAACTTGATTTTATTTTAAAGATCGCTTCTAACAGTCCCGGTTTCGTTGCTGCACGCAAATCGGATTTTACGATGCTTTCCACAGTGACAAGAGTCGGTAACGCTGATAGTCAAAGCAGCATCTTGAATAATATAACGTAAAAAAGGGTGCAGCATATTAGCACTCATTTCAGAAGCACAGTCAAAATTGTCAACAGTCTATTTCTAAGTGTGGCAGTGGGACAGGATTCTTTCGTCTATGGTTGAATTATTCATATAATATATGTGTTTTCTTCCTTTTTTAATACTTGCGGGGGCTGACTGTGTCCCTGCTGACAAGTGTTGTGTTGCTGTCAACTCTTCTTGAATATGGTTGATTGCCAGTTGTGTATCCAGGGCTTGATTATTGATTAACACGGTTTTGATTGTACAAATGATGGAATTACTTTGTAAAATGCTGTGCATGGCCATTTCCGGGTATGGATTTGTGAATTCGATGTCCTGACAAGGCTTTGAGAGTTGGATGGTAGTGACTCATGTATTTCGCTTGTTATTTGTTTTACATGCTTTGGTAATTCATAGTGAAAATTCCTCGGCTAACTTCAATATGAGTTATTGCTAACTTGTAAAGGGAAGATGGGACATTCAGTATCTCTTACCATGTGAAACATCAACGTATAAGACACTGTTGGTCTGCAGAGGACAATCTCTGAACAGCGGGAAACTGGCCTGACAGTCGTAATATGGTTAAATACGTAGTCAGTGATAATTATCAGAAGCAGGTACTCTCTTCAGTTCAGCTACAATGTTAACTTGCTCGTTTAGGGAAGACTGCTAATATTCGAATTGCAGATTAATATTTATACTTTTAAAGAACGATTAATATTATTGTTTTTGCTTTTAAAGTATTCCGACTAACGCAAATGCATAACATGCCACTAAATCACGATAATGTCTTATTCATTAAAAGCCATTACCTTTCAAGAACAAAATCCGCTGATCTACATACAGCTTTGCAAACCTGCCTGCAGCTTCTATAGCAGACGTTAATAAAATCATCACTATAAATAGAAAGCGTAATAAATTAACGTGAATCATGCCATCAGTGTTTAAATTTCTACGTCATCAAGTTGATTTGACGCGCGAGTACTGATATCGGAAAATAAGATTACAAATGTGGTAGGCAAAAGAAAAATAGAGAGAAAGCAGTCTTCCCTAAACAAACAGTCGTTCCGATATATTAATTTTCAGTAAAATTGACAAATATATTTCCTGTCCTGAATAATTCTGACAAGAGGACGGCAGTTTTGCCTATAATGTATTTATTAGATTTCCTACGTTTAACCATAACGGCTCCCGGGGCTCTTTCTGTTGTATGGCTTCATTTGTTTCTTCTATTGCCTTTTCATCGTTCATACGTTCTCATGTCAAACTGTCATGAGCTACCATAGTGGTTTCCTTCTCTTTTACTTTAACTACTGTCACTGGCTCGCAGTGTTCATCTTTTTCTGTCTCAGATATGTGTATGGGTCATGGTGTTTGCTTACAGGTCTCAGGGTTAGAGGAGGGTAAAACATAACAGTAAGCTAAGGTTCCTTGGTACATGGAAGTCATTAACCATGCTATTTCTAATTTCCCTGTCATATAGTGCATCTCAATTTCGACCATTCTTATGGGTAACATGTCATTTGTAACACTGATGCTTGTCACTGATACTATCAGTAGACTATAGTCTTTTTGTCTTCTCATCTGGCGTCAAGACGTAATTATAATTTCAGCTCTGTAGTTTGGAAAGTCAGCCATGACTGTCTGTCAGAAACTGCTCTCATCATATACCTTTCAATATGTCTAAGATATCTAAATAATAGAACTGTGGGTAGATGTCAATAATAATTACAGTACCATGAGGTGTGAATACTAATTAATCGTTATAAATACAATTTCATACTTTTCTTCTAGGTTAGCTACATGTAAATTAAAATAAGCCGATCCTACACTGAAGAAGCTGTGTAAAGGTGCCAGCCGGTATCAGGTTCTGTGGTGGAGTAAATTTGCATATCCCTATTTCTAAACATATTTGTTACATAAACTGTTAAATTGTCGAAGTGACCCGACCTTAGGCATTCCTTATGATCGTATTTTGTATATGTCCGAGTTGGAGTAAAACAACTCGATTTGAGAATATGCTAGAAATTGCTGACGTAATGCTTGAAAAGCAGTTCCAACTAGATGAGTAGTTTTAACAGTATTTATTAGCCCGATATATACATACAGCACAATAAATACAACATAACAATTTCCTGAATGTGTTCACTAGAAACAATGTCAAGTATTTTGCATACTACATACAAGCATTATAGTTCACAATTTGTAGAAATAATATTAGTGATCAGACAAATAGGTTTCTCTTTAGCAGGTAAAAGTTTAGATCTAGCCCATTGGCTGGTCTCGTTTTAATAAATGTAACCATTGGATAATATAAACTACTCCGTCCACTCACTGGTTTGCATTTCATCAGCAATTTCTAGCATATTCTAAACTCAAGTGTTTACTACAAATCTGATACAAAAATATCATCATAATGAAATGCCCAAAGTTGGGTTATTTCAACAAATTAACAAAATTAAGTCCAGAAATAGGGATAGGCAATTTTGCTTCACCACAATAAGGAATACACTGCACTCTATCGACGTATTCTGCAAGGTATGCTGACTACATTGAGCAATTTCTGGTACAACGATGTTACTGGAAATAGCTACTGTGATGCCTGGAATTCACACCTCATTAATTAAGAACTAGGTGTGGATAGGCATTGAAATTTTTCATTCTCTTTATGAGCTAAAGCCGACAGAAGGGGGTGATAAAATGTGTAGTCATAGAGTGCATCTGACTGACTGACAGTAGACAGGGGGAGGATTTCCGACCAGCCTGTTAAATTGCAATCACTGAATAGTTGGTTTGGGCAGACAAATGAAAGAGGGACAAGGAAAGGGTACACTGATCGCTCCTTTGAAGTAGGGTAGGACCCCGATCGGAAATGCTAGGCGCACCACTTAGATGAGAGTACAGGTGTAAAGGTGTTAATGAATGGGTTGTGGTTTATTGATGCACATGTCTATATATACTCAGTCAAGCGTTTTTACAATGACTTGCAACGAAACATTTTCCGAGTACACTAAGGAGGCAACTGATAGCCAGTGTGTATGTGGGCCTTCATTCTCTAGCTACGTCTCTGACTTTTCAACATTCAGGTGTAGGCTTTCTTTATTGGCTTAGTCTTGCTGGCTTTCTTTATGCAGAACCTGTGATGTGCATTACGTCTTGAGGGAGCTTCTATAACCGTCTGACTACAGTCTACCAAGGAATTCCAGGGTGGTGAGAACAGAGACAACAAATGCCATTTGCAATCCAATTTTCCAAACGATCTTATTGTGCTCAACAGACTGTGTAAACAAGTGAAAAAGATGCTAGTATTTTGCTGACAGATAAACTTCACTTCATACAATTTCTCTACGATGCTGCATATACCGATCATGTTATGAACTCAATTAATTATAATTATCTCTACCTTCCTCTCTTTTCCAACTCGTGATAGAATCATAACTCTGGTTGTTTTTTAACTGTTTTAATCCTAGTTGAATTTTGTGAAATATGTATTTATTTTATAATAAATATTTTATCTTTTGTTACAACCTTTTTATGCGTGTGCACTGATGCATATCTGGAGTAGTTAGTGGGTGAATGGGGATTCATGAGTCAATTGTTTGGATGAATTTACTAATATCGTGAAATTACATTACTCCTTAAGTAGGAAGTTCCACCTGCGTACAGAGAACTGATAAGTGATTATGTTTATTAAATGATGAAGAATATCATATATAATATAATAATAGAGGACAAACACACTACAGCGACCACAGCTACAATTGTTGTTATGCTTGAAGGAGTTAAACACAGTGAAGGAACATGGAGGGAATAACAAGCCTCAAGGGAATAACATCATTGGATCAGTGTTCTGAAATGGAGGAGAGAATCTCATGGAATTAAAGTATTAATTGAAAAACAACCTGTTTGCTTTGTTGCAAGAAAGCTAACAAAAGACTTTTGAGACAATATCTAATTCAGGTTATATAAAAACTATTATCATTTATCTCTAATTACTCCATTTCTGCTCTCTGACTAGAACTATCATGTAATTTGGATTGACACTAATCTATAGAACTGTAATTTAAGATATAAGACTGTGAAGTATAAAAATTATTCGAATGTTGTTTCACTGCAACATATGATGTCAAGTAATATTTTTTCATTGTGTATGTTATTGTCACGGTCGAGGGGAAGTAAACATCTAACATTTATTTTTTTATTTACCTTTTTACCTCCCTTTGGTTTGTTGTGATATGTCAGTTGATGTTATGATCATTTTGAGAGAAAGTGGTGTGACATTCATGCATTGCCAGTGCGTTTGCGAGTGTGAATGCTTGTTTCGTAATTTTAGTATTTTAATTAAAGTTATTTGTTTATTTATTTATGTTAGAGTTAGAGAAATAAGTTAATAATAGGCAGATGACGTAGTAAATTGTTAAATGTACATTATATAGAAATTTTAAAGGAACTAATTTTTTAGAAGTCAATGCATCAAATTTAGTATAGGGCAGGCATTATTTCACGTGCCTTTTCTTTGAAGACTTAGTATTATATAAGGGAATTAAGGGGACTTCTTTAGTGTTTGAACACGTGGTCTGACTACAAGACGTGTGAAAGAGTTATGATAGCTTGCTATTACACAGTGGGCTCCACGCACGGGATTTATTCTGAATTGTCTGTAAATTCGAATTTATCCATGAGTGCCTCCTATGCAGTGAACACTGTCACGTACCAATGTTTACGAAAGAGTTGGTGACATTAAGTGTTGTGACTACAAAAGACACTCATCATACACTCAACCATGATGGTGTTTCTACACCACTTTTCAATGGAAAGGTACCCTTGGCTTTTCAGCAGGGGTAGATATTATATTCTTCACCATGTATCAGAAATCTGCATCTTTTCAGTGCATTTCAAAGTGCGTCATGGTCAAAGTTTTCTCTCTAGACTACATTGGATTCACACACCCTTCTTTTCATCGATGCGACCGTCTGCGATTTTGCTTTAACTCACTGTGCAAGCGGGCTGGCGAGTTTGTCTGTTGACTTTTGTTATATTGCCAGTGTATGCTGTTTTACCCCCATCCCTGACCAGGGGAGGTCATTTCCATATTGTTCCAGTCATCACCGAGGAACATCGTCTATTTTCCTGTGAGAGGAAAGTGTGCTATTCATTGTGTATTTGACATATTTCCTTGACTTCATGTTTTTGTGGCCAGTGTGTTGGCAAAATGTAATTGATATTTTCAGGGCATCATTTTTGGGACAGTGTTAGTGATAGTGCCTTTGGGTTTTATTATTCTTCAATATCTGTAAGTAGTATAGTTAAGGTGCAATCACGTACATAGGTAGGTAGTTGAGGTGTAGTTTAAAAGTTATTTAGAACTTTTGAACTTTTATATTTATTGTGATAACTTTTGCGGTCATCACCGCTTTTTGTGTTTATCATCTGTGGTGTGCTTTTACCCACAGATTGGTAACATTAATTCTTGTATACTATTTGATATAGTATTGTGGTTTTCACTGCAACTCTTTTTTCATTGTTGATTTTGCCATTTTATTAATTTTTTATTTTGCTTATCATGTTCATCACTATTTCCCTATCCCATGAATGCTTTGTGAGGATATTTTTTGAATGGACAACTAACACCGTTTTAGAGAGTGTTAGCCCCCCTGTTATTTGAATAAATTTTTCTTTAACTCTTTAACAAGAGTTTGGCTTTTCTCTCTTTGTCGTGAAAGTGTGTTGGTATGGTTGTTTGTTTCTTCATTCTGTTCGTCCCTCACATCTCATTCATCCCACATTCATACATACATGATGACTTTCACATTTTACCACACATGAAGAATAAAAAAATTTTCCCCACAAGAACACATGTTGGTATCTGTTATGTGAGAGTGATTATTTTAACACCTTAGTCACTCGGTGTGATCTAAACAAGTCGCGATAGCAAACCTGACCCCCCACACACACCCATCGAGGAGGTGAGAGGAGGCAACTCAAACCCCCCGTGACAGTTATATATATATATACATGCTTGCTGCTTTAATAAATTTATTTATTAAAAATTATTGACTTTCTTACATATATTGATAACCTTATGTTAGAGGAGAAAGTGGGTGGAAGAGGGCTTGCTAAATATAGACTAAAATACTGATCATCTCCTTTAGTAAGACGTTTTCCAATTTCGGAAATATTGTGTGACGGTAAATGTTTGTCTTAATGTTGTGAAAAGAACAAAAAAACGTTTACAACGCCCGGATATCCGCCAAGTGAGAGAGATGAGCGGTGTCTTCTAGAGAATTATTAATAACATAAATTAGGTGACCCGTCAAATGCGCGCCGACAAAACCGAGATGGACAAAAGGAGACAAAATCGCGCCGACAAAACCGAGATGGACAAAAGGAGACAAAATCGCGCCGACAAAACCGCGATGGACAAAAGGAGACAAAATCGCGCCGACAAAACCGCGATGGACAAAAGGAGACAAAATCGCGTTCTTTGAAATCAACAAATGCGCGCCGACAAAATCGCGATAAACATCGCCAAGTAAAGAATGGTTGGAAGTGTTAAATAAAATTATTAAGATTTCATATCTGCTTCATTCTTTTCATTATCTTTGTGTAAGGATTATTTGCATGCAGTATTTCTTAATATTGATCTTTAAATAATATTATTAAGATTTGATATATGCTTCATTCTTTGCATTGCATTTGTGTAAGGATTACTTTCACGCAGTATCTCTTAATATTGCTTTGTGTATAGTATTGATATCTACGTATGTTATTATTACATTCTTGTACGATTTAACATGTATCATCGCGACTTTATCGGCTTGATTTTGTCGACGCGATTTTGTCGTCGCTCATTTGTTCATCGCAGTTTTGTCGGCGCGCAATTGTCGTTCGCGCATTTATCGGTGAACCCATAAATTAAGATTATCATCACTTGTAGTTAATTAATTAACAATAATAATCGTAACAAATAACTGGTGGGGCGTCGCAGTATGCTTACACATATTAAAAGAAAAATTGTTTAATTTTTTCAACAATACATGGACGCCCAGAAATATTTGAATATTGAATTTATTTTTATTATAGAGTGGAAGGAAAAGTATGTTTAGTGCAGCTGCGTAATATTGTGAAGCATATTTACATGAAATTGAGGAAGAATATTGTTTAATGTCAAAATTTTCCTGATTTCATTGTTGAACATTTCTCTCTGTTATGATTTCTATTAGGTATCAGGAAGTAAAGTGATTCATGAAATCTCATGGCATTTATAGTCTATAAAAGACACTGTACCAGGCGAAATTACCTATGGAAACCTCTTTGTTAATATTTATTTAATTGCCAATACTTTAACTCGCATAATACCTATGTACGAATGCAGAGAATATTTAAATGTGAGAGCGAGGGAAATAGGGGTGAGAAGTATGACCATAAATGGAGTATTGGGTTGGCATTTGCTTCTCTCACTATATATTGGAGAACCAAACCACCAGCTGGATTGTTAAAATACAAAATCTCCCATACCCATCAAAATAAAAAATTGGGGTTGGAGTGGATATAAAATATTTTTTATCTCTGAAAACAGCCACCTCTCGGTTCATACTATATGTAATTTGTTCACAACAGTCTCGCTTTTGCCCTCTATTTCGATCTTAATTTATTCAGAGTCAATAGAACATACATTCCTACATTCCTTTCACTGCAAATACTGTGATGTTCCACTAAGCAACACACGCAATTTTCATGACGTAATCAATTTGCTGTCTTGATGACGCACGTCTAGATTGTGATGTGTCTGACAGCTAATCTACAGTGTTGTAAGAACAAGTTTTCAGTTACATGAATACGAGAAGTAAAAGAATGAATTAAATAATTTAATACTAATATTTTCAAGGAAACGACACGTACTCACGCTCACGTTCAAATAATATTTTAAGGACGTTCAAACAAGTCAATGACGAGAATAAATGAAAGATCGTATGGTCCAAACTACTATGAGAAAAATCATTGACTGCTAACTATATGCTCTTGATTTCTAAACTAGTGTTCTATCATGGGGCTGCACTCGTGTTTGTAACTTAATGATTATGTTCACTCTGGTCTTACAAGAACATTCTTGCTTTCTTAGGCATATCTAAAACAATACAAGTGCATTATTATCCACACAAACAATTTTATTCATATTTAATTTTTTACATGAAGAAAAGTACATTTTAAAAATATCTACTAATTTACCTATTATAACTGAGGGGTTTTTTTTAAGGAAGTTAAATTTGCTTTTAATGTTTGTTTTATTCGAGTATGTTCGAAATGTGTGAAAAAAGGCATTAGTGAAAAGAGTATTGGGTTGGTATGTATCGGGTAATGACCACATCCGGATGCTTTTAGTAGCGGCTGGATATGTATTGGATAATGACCGGATCAGTCTGGTATAAATATCAACAAGATATATAATGATCAAGAAAGAATACCGTATTCAGCTAGAAATTATCAGCCACGAGTCGACTGACAAGATTTTG
This sequence comes from Sinotaia quadrata, assembly GCA_028829895.1. Taxonomy (NCBI): domain Eukaryota; kingdom Metazoa; phylum Mollusca; class Gastropoda; order Architaenioglossa; family Viviparidae; genus Sinotaia; species Sinotaia quadrata. The sequence continues at coordinate 16,321,722 of CM054180.1, forward strand.
AGTTCAGAACAACATACAACGATGAAGAAGTCGTACCCTTATCTAAGCTATAAATAGCAAACAACTTGGGATATAAGAGAAACACCTGAGCAACAAACATATTCAAAAGCATGAAGACCACGAACCACCTTCCTTTTATAATCTCAGTGTCTGCGGTGAGATAGCCGGGTATGACACCAATCCAGAGCAGAGCGATGCAGTAGAGGGATATAATAATGAACTTGGCTTCGTTGAAATTCGCCTGCACATTGCGGACTTTATATGCATGCGCAGTGCAACCAATCGCAAGACAAATGGGATAGGTCAAGGACACAACGATACCTTTCACGTTACGTTCACACACGATCTCCACGTACTTAGTGTGAATTGAAGGCATCATTAACACAACTTTAGCTGGCTGTATGGCAAGTCCGATTCCTGAGAACAGCATCTGAAAATAATTAGTAATAAGAATAATTATTTTAATTATTTATGTGATCCAATGGCCCCCTATACATTGATTATGATGATTATTAATATTAATCATCCATAACTAAATTTAAGTTATGAGAATCTTAATTTATGCTATTAATAATTATTCAGAAGACACCACTCATCTCTCTCACATGGCGGATATGCGAGCACTGTAAACAGTTTCTCTCTTCCACGACACTAAAGACAAACATTTACTGTCACAATATTTAATTAGGTGGAGAAATTATGTACAATAACAACACATAATGAAAAGCTTATTTGACATCAATATTTTCACTAAAACATGTAGGAATAATTTGAATGTTTACACAGTCTTATATTTAAACACATAATTTAGAAAATTACTGTCTAAATAAATCACAATAATTCTTACGAGAACAGAAATCGAGATATAGAAAGATAAGTGTTTTTATAGATTATGCTGCAATAATCTTTTGCACTTTTTTGTACAAACTCACATGATTACTGTTCACAATAGTCAATTCTTCATGTTCCCTGAGCTGTTTTTCTCTGCAAGACTAATCTTGGCTCTCCTTCATTGTATTAATTCCCTCAAGAGAATGACAATGTACCAGATTTGTTTATGATGTAGTCGTACATTCATGGGAATCATACTTCAACAGAGTGCAGTATATTCTTATACGTACACACTCTGGGTAGAGACTTCTCGAATCTCCCACATTCGTAGCAATTTATATATTAATAAACTGGGAAATTCTAGAACTTAAGATATTCTAGAAATAAAGACTGCTTCTTCCCTGAAAAATATAATTAGGGAACAAAAGCTAAGATTTTCAGTTTATTCACCTCTAACACCTTTCTTTTTTACATTCATGTCTCAACTGACAGTTTTCTGCAAGAGTGTTTATTAACCCCATACATTCATACAGGTAAAAAGATACAATATCATATTTTATTTACGAGTTTACTATAAACAATTTCACGTGTGTAACACATAAAATACAAGTATAATAATTCACAATTGCAGAAGTAATAGTCTACTCACATAATACATCATATTTTATTTACGAGTTCACTCAAAACAATTTCACGTGTAACATATAAAATACAAGTACAATAATTCACAATTGTAGAAGTAATAGTCTACTCACATAAAGGCCAGTATAATCTAGCAATAGATATCAAATATTTCAATCAGTCAATTAACTCACCATTAAGCTAATGGCTTCATGACCGGACCTCTTGCCACACCAAATTCAAAGTGATTACAGAATACAATTCTTTTCAACAGGTAAACAGTTATCTCAGCCCATTGGCTGGTTTCACTCTTTGTAAATCTTAATAATAATAAAATCTACTCATCCACATAAGACTGGTTTATACCACATCAGCAGTTCTAGCACATTCTTCACATGAGTTGTTTACTGCATAAATACCATCATAAGAAGTGCCCAATGTCGGGTCAAGTTAACATTGGTAATAAAGATATAATTATTAAGTATAGAAAAAGTGATCACCATATTTACTCTGTAATTCTTTCTGTCTATCTATCTATCTATCTATCTATCTATCTATCTATCTATCTATCTATCTATCTATCTATCTATCTATCTATCTATCTATCTATCTATCTATCTATCTATTTATCTATCTATCTATCTATCTATCTATCTATCTGTCTGTCTGTCTGTCTATCTATCTATCTATCTATCTATCTGTCTGTCTGTCTGTCTATCTATCTATCTATCTACCTACCTCCCTACCTACCTATCCTCCTATCTATCTATCTATCTATCTATCTATCTATCTATCTATCTATCTATCTATCTATCTAATGTGTATACAGAGCTGTCTGTGTGTGTGTGTGTGTGTGTGTGTGTGTGTGTGTGTGTGTGTGTGTGTGTGTGTGTGTGTGTGTGTGTGTGTGTGTGTGCATCTGTGGACAGCGATGCCTGAAGCAAATAGGTCAGCTCAGCACCCGCTAGTTTTGAATCGCGCGGCGCACTGTTGCCCCTCGTAGTTTGTATTTATGTAATTTTGTAAGTTAGTTTATATTGTTTTCTTAGTGTATTATGTGATTTAAATATGTGTACAGGGTTTTCCACTGGCACAGGAATATAGTTAATTATTTTATTTGAAATTTTGGATTTTGTTAATTATATTGTAAGGTAGTTTTGTATTTATAGAGTATTTAATGTAGTATTTATTGAAACCTAAAGTATTATATAACTATAGGTAGATTAGAAGGAATTTATGTTAGAACGAAAGTACGTTAGCACAGAAGAACCAGTTTAGCAGCAGTTTTAGTCTCACTGCCAGAATTGTCTAGTGGAGTCCTCTTTGCGGCTCGGACTTTAAGTTATATTGTAAGTTACTGTGAGTGGGAGAGAGTGGTCGAGCGATGAAGAGTGGTCTAGGAAGAGATGAAGAGAAGTCTTTTCATGCAACCATGCAGTCCAAGGGATAGGAAGAGTTGTATTTGAAAGGTTTCTTCTGATGCCACCATGTATGCTGAGAGAGAGAGAGAGAGAGAGTATTTGGCGGTGTCTCTAGAATAATGATTACATAGAAATGTAAACACGTGTTGCGTGTTCTGCCTCTTCTGCTATGGTTGTCGCCTATTGTCCCATCATCATTGTTTCAGAATGTATAAACTCTGGCTCAAACACCATCCAGATGATTTAATCAGTGAACAGCAGCTCCTGGACCAAAAGAGCGCGATACTACAAAATAGTTTCTTACAGCCCTAGAAATACAAGAGATAGAACAGCAACAAACGAATACCACAACCCGATACACTGAAATTGAAGACAATTAAAATTCCACCGCCTCACAACAGTCAATTCCTGTTGACAACCACACTGGGAAAATTCAATGCGACTTCACTGAAGAACAATAATGCTTGTATGAAGACATAAAAAGTTTCATGGACCAGTCTCATTCGTGTCATAACCATTGGATAATAAAAACTAATCACTCGTTTGCACTACATCAGCAGTTTCTAGGACATTCTCGACTCTATATGTATACTTCCAAGACACTTTCAAAAATACCATCACAAGTAGGAGTGCCTATGGTCAGGTTACTTTGACAATTTTATAATTTATTAACAATTAAATTTTAAAATAGGATTAGTCAAATTTACTCCACCACAGATAGATAGATAGGTAGATAGATAGATAGATATACAGATATACAGATAGATAGACAGATAGATATAATAGATATAATAGATATATATATAGATAGATAGATAGATAGATAGATAGATAGATAGATAAATAGATAGATAGATAGATAGATAGATAGATAGATAGATAGATAGATAGATAGATAGATAGATAGATAGATAGATAGATAGATAGATAGATAGATAGATGACAGTTGTACTCTCATTGATTTTATTTACAGATGAAAACATCAACCTTACATAAAATAAAATTTTAAAATACATTAATAAAATTTTCTCTAATGCAATGAGGTTTCCTTTAATTGCTTCTTTATCCTATTTATTAACCACCTAGTAAATTATATCGTTGAATGCAATCTTCTCCAATTGAAATTGTCTGCATTTGTTACTAAAGGAAACGATTATATTTGATCTTTAAAAATATGGTTTGTGACGCACTTACCTGAAATGCAATGATTACAATAACCATGACAATCTGCGATTTCGGACTTGTAAAACGTGGCTTTATAATAGTTATCTTCGTCATGAAGATTCTGTAAATGCGATTGGTCTTCACAAGCAGTGGTCCATAGGTTATGGACAATGACAGTGGAAACCAAATCTGAAACAAGGCACATGTGAGTTCTAGAGGCATCATAAAGTAGGTCATTGCTAGGAGACAGACAATTATGTGGCCACCTAACATCATTTGTGAAATTTCCCGACTGCTGGCTTTGATCAGGCGATTCTCTCGATTAATAATGTAGAGTGTTGAAATGGTTACTGCACTTAATAGGACCAGCAGGTTCAAGACAAATATAGCTACAGAGATCTTCTGAGAAAGGCTGGTGAATGTGGATAGAATTGGAAGACACTTTGTTCGCGTGGATTTGTCAGGCCACGTAAAGTTGTCAGTTTTAGGACAAACACTACAAATCTGTATGCCATTAATGATGACAGTTCGTTCGTTGTCTTTACACTGACTACAGTTCCAACAGCACTTGCGTGTAATCAATTGTTGAAATCCCACAGGACAGGGTTCTCCACACCTAGAAAGTGGGGCTTTTCTCTGGTCATGATCTCTATGATCAGTATGATTCAGCTCCCGGTTCCAAGTAATATTGTCCTGACGAAACATGAAACAATAGCATATACACTCACATACATATCAATATATGAATGATGTAAACAACACTAAATTAGAGATTCCTTGCTTCTAAATCAATCTGCTCTTTACTCCTAAATATAAAATAGCAGTTCTTCTTGAAACCAGTAGTTACTAATACATAGCCATTTTAATTGGAGATACATATACATTTTGTTAGAATGGATATTGTCAGTTTAAATATGATAATTACATTTATCTTTATGACATCACAATGATCGACACGTATCATTTGCTATTTATCAAGATACAATTATGAACGATAAGGTTTGGAAAAGGGGAAATATATTTACTGAATAGATAAGATAAAATAAGTCAAAGTTAAAATAAACTTATGAAAATGATTTAAAATGTATTTAAATAAATTAATAGATGTTGAACGGAATCAATTACATCACTCACAACATAATACATTACATACAACATAATGCATAAATCACAATATAATACAAAAGTTGCACATTACTATTTTATTACTCAAACAATATGTCAATTACAATTTTAAAATATAAACATTTAAACAATACAAGATGTATTAAAGTTGCATATATATTAACTTATTCATTAAGTTACAGTTAAAGCTTGACTATTTGATTTTCATTTGGAGACCAGAGTTAGGGCAAGTATTTAAACTATCTCAACTTGTAGATTTGACCTTGACCTCCAGTAGTGTATCAATAAAAATTTGAAGTAAAACTAGTCAGCTAAAGACACGTCTGGGAAATCTCATGTGCTGTAATATCTATAAATGATTTAAAACCTCGTTAGGGTGGGCGACTCGTTGGTCAAGTTGTGACATAGGCATCAAGTTCTGTTCTACCTTCCCTTAACCCTGATACCTATAATCAGGCATCTCTTCCCATACACATATTTGAGACTAGGGCAAGAGGCAAAAGAAAGTGACAAGCCTCGGAAGTGAATTCCAGACCCATAGGAAACACACTACCAGAAGAATTTAAGATGCTACACATGAAAGGCAATGAGGCTGAGCTGCCACAGAAAAATACGTATTTGAAAGTGTTAGATGTTGCCTACGAGCTTCAATGTAAAGATGCCATTTTGACTTTGCTCAATGAGACAGAAAAAGGTTTTGAACACTTCGAGCTAGTAACAGTAGTTAAAGTAAATGAAGAAGACATTCCTAGTAGTTCATGACAGTTTGAAGAAGACATTCCTAGTAGTTCATGACAGTTTGAAGAAGACATTCCTAGTAGTTCATGACAGTTTGAAGAAGACATTCCTAGTAGTTCATGACAGTTTGAAGAAGACATTCCTAGTAGTTCATGACAGTTTGAAGAAGACATTCCTAGTAGTTAATGACAGTTTGAAGAAGACATTCCTAGTAGTTCATGACATTTTGATATAAAAACGTATGAGTGACGAAAAGGTTATAGAAGAAACAACGGAAGATTTAGTTCAGCTGCGTATGACATGTAACATGATTGACTCGGTACACCAGGTACACAGAGAGACAGAGTGGTGAAGGGGAGACAAGTTTCCACTAGTGAGACATGGAAATAATAGGTGATCCAGTTTAGAGAATGACAGTGAACAGAAGGTACATAGAGAGATAGACCATGTTCCCATAGTCACAGAAGAAATTACTAGTGATGACACAGGAGTCAGCGTGTTTCCTAGTTATCTTCTGGATAGTACAGTGAAGTATAGTGACCCTGAACTTGAATGATAAGATTACAAAAATAAACCCAGGTGACACAAGTTAAAGTCACATTAGCAGAGTTTAATGACATGTTAAATGGTAGGCCCGGACAGACAGATCAGAACAAGACTTTATTAGAACAAACTGACAACACTAAAACGATAGTGGTGCCAGAAAAGATGAGTGGAGTCTTCTTTGGGAATCTGTTGAATAAGCTCAGAAATGATCATTGTCTAAAGTGACACCAAGTTTGTGCAAGATGAACAAATTGAATTAGAATGGAATAGATATTGTTTGCTACTCAAAACGGCGAAGTTATAAATGATGTTTGTTTTAATCCCCTTTACTTTAGAAACTTGTAAGGAGAGTGTGAAAGGAGTAACACTTGAGACAAAAGTTAAACACACCTCTATGTGTCAGAATGTCATGAGGTTTGACATAAGTTTACAAATGAACTTAGTGCCTCTCGACAGGAGGAAAGGTTGTTGTAAAAACCTAACTGGATTTTGGAAAAGGAGAAAGATGATGTTGCTATGTAGGAGCTCTACCACTGTAAAATGTGACCACATATGAGTGTATCGATGAGAGATATGCTGATGTGATAGTGTTTTATCAGAGTGTAAATATTCTGAGACTGAATACGTGGAGATGGCAAATTGAGGCCATATTAGCAGTACATGGTTTTATGATGCAAATAATCCTTTAAATGAGACAGCTACAAGAATGGATTTCTGTGGTAGGCATAAAGCACTAAACCTTGTAAAGTATAATCAAGCGAGGCATGCCTGTACTCATTCAAAACGTTGAAGTCAAGCCTCATGTCAGATGGTGTTGTGAAACTAAAAGAACTAACCAAAGACTGCATAGTTAGGACTAACGCTAGTAATAGTAGTTGGCTCTTGAATCTTACAAGAGTATGAAGGGACCTTGTTTCCAGTAGCATATGGTGATTACTGTTCACATGAAATATTTTAGATTTTACGTGCAAGTTTATAAGACAAAGGAAAGAGAGAACAAATATTCCATGATTGTTCTAAATTAATTTGTTAGACATCTTTAAAATTCATGATGTGATGATCTTAAGGATGGGTGCATGAATCTCTCCATAGACCAGGCTACTAATTTAGCCTGATCATATTAAATAAATATTAAAACATTAAATTTGAAAACATGAAACAATCAAATACTGTTATAAAACTAATCTGTATCATTAAGTTATAAGTAAAACCAGACCGGATGTTTTTTTAGTTGAAGTCCAGTTTGTGTCAAATGGAAATATTTAATGTAAATTATCTCAAATTGCCCATTTGACCATGACCTCCAGTAGTGAGTATCAGAAAGTATCAGTGAAAAGTCAGAAGTAAAACTAGGTAATTATAGCCATAGGTTATGAAATCTCATGTGAATGAAGAGTGATTAAAAACTCATTAGTGAAGGTGGCTTATGAGTCAATTTGTGATGAAAGCATCATGTGACAAAGGAGACAACAGGAATCAAGGAATGAATTAAAATCACTTCTTTTAGAGAACTCAAGGGAATGGCATAGAAGTAAAGGTAGAATGCAAAGGTAAAGGTAAAAAAATGTAGAACGTAATGGGGGGAGGGAGGTACTTGGGGTCATATTAACTCTAAAAGAAGAATGAATGCTTCCCTGTAACAGAATTATTTGATTGTGGTGTCATAGACAAATTTATGTCAAGTAATATATTTCATTGTTTTTGTCATATGCATGTTTGGTTGTTGACTTAATATATTTATTGTTAAATTTACTGACCAACTTAAGCTAATTGATAATCATATGTTGCAGAAGAAAGGTGGTGGAAGGAGGATCGCTAAATATAAATTAAAGACAGTTTTGTCTTCTCCTTTACTAAGACGTTTTCCACCTACGGACATATTGTGTGACGGTAAATGTTTGTCTTAATGTTGTGCAAGATGTAAAACGTTTACAGCGATCGCATATCCACCAAGTGAGAGAGAGACGAGTGGTGTCTGCTGGAGAATTATTAATAACATAAATTAAGATTCTCATCACTTGTAATTAGTTATAAATGTTTACTTAATTAATAATAATCATAGTCATTAACTAAGTAGCGTCGGCGTCACAGGTACAAGACAAACATACATTTATCGAGCGAGACTCTAGTGAGAAAGTATGAGTTTACAGCAGTATTTATGACCATCTTGCTCAGAAATAAATGGCCAACACGTTCACTGTGGCTTCGTCAACAGATAATTCAATAAATGGTACACAATAGTTGGTTGAAATACATCGCTAGTTTTGCCGTGTTGTCATTTCTCAAATGAACAGACCTGGCACCACACTTGCAAACAGATATGTAAATATGATAGAACAAGGTTGTCACAGTCTGATAAAAATGTCATGACTCCTTGACCCACTTGTTTGTTTTTCAAACATAAAAATTTGAAATTCCTTTGTTTAGAGTTCTCCCATGATACTTCAGTATCGAGAAGCTTCTAACAAAGAGGTCAGAGACATTATGTAACTTTAGGCCATTGTCTAAATTCTCGAAACAACTACATACCACGTGACCAGTCACGTGATGCGTTCTATACATTCTGATAAATAGGGGAACGCGTTTCTGTAGAGTCACTCCGAGATCCAGAAGCATTGACGTAGTACAGTGCCGTCGCTTAATTCGTTGAGTCGTAGAGGACAGCTGACGCGATTGCTGAGATAACATTTCGACTTCTCACTAAAGGTACCACTTTTATTGATTGTATTTTGCATTCTTGAACTATTTATGTAATTTTGTGCTATGTATTGCTACTGAGCTTAAGCACGGTTCGTTGATAAATGACAGAAACCTATAAGTTATTGTATATAAATCATTGTAACTCTTTTCCCATTGTAACTTTAATTTATATAACTTTAAATTCATTAGAGCCAGGAATGCCTGAGCCCGACATGAATTTCTATTGTAATTCAAATTACTGTGTGTGAATTTAATGTAAATTGTAAAGCACTTTGCTTAGTTTGAATTGTCCCTTTTGTATGAACTCTAAATTTTAACGTTGTAAATATTTGGTAATTCATACATCATGCTTGTTAAACGCAACAGGCGTGAGATTATATTTTTGATCTAAATTGTAAACAACGCGTTATGTGGAATTTCTAGCCCGAGCATTTAAAAACTAATCATGCTTAGGTGGCGAACTCAAACGCAAGACGATTACGAAAACATTCTTGTTTTCAGGTCGGCTTTTATCCTTGTTCTACAAAGCCCTGTTCAAGCTCTATGAGTGAGCTGAATCCACTATTGTCCTATTACCATATCGAGACAGTGCCGACGCGCAGGTTTGCACGTCTGTCTATACTTACCATTCCATTCAGCGTGATACTGAAAGACAGTTCCATTGTTATGCTGTACGCATTCCTTTGCTGAGGGAAGTCAAGTGAGGTAGACTGGTCTGGACTGGATTCGAACACGTGGCCACTTTCACAAGCTAAGTCATTGCTTGGTGTACCGAAATCAAATGAACTTTGTTTCCAAGGCAATTCTCTCGTTGACATTTAGCACGTTAAATAGTCGAGGCTTAGAATCAGACTTTGCGCTCGTATTAACTATTTGTTAAATTGTTAAACTTATTAAATCTTATTTTTAATTGTTAATCCTCTTCGTAGTATATTTTTATGCATGATAGACCTATAGATATTCTTGGTTTGGATGGGGGCGAATGAACTGAATGACATAACGAATGCATATTAATTTAGAGAAATTTAACGACTCCAAGCCAGCTTTGTATGCAAATTGTCAGTTTGTAAATTTGTTGTCCGCATTACACGACACATTTTTAAGTTAGTCAAATGATGATTTGGGCAACCAGTCTGTTTAGGTTAAACGAGAAGGAATTAATTTAAATAGTAAATTAAAGTTTCCATCATTTCCTAAGCAGGGTCTCTAAATAAATACTGGAAACGTAACAAAGGTGCAGATCTACACAAGAGAAAAGAAGTACTACTACATAACACAAACTGACTAAGAGATATTCTTATGAATAATTCTACAGGAGATAAAAGAATTACTACTACATAACACAAACTGATAAGAAATATTTTTGTGCACAGATCTACACGGGAGAAAATAATTACTACTACATAACACGAACTGACTAAGAGATATTATGGTGCACAGATCAAGCAAATGGATATCATGGAGATGAAACACTAAGTTATCATCATTCATGTGACTTTTATTTCGAAGTTTTAAATGTCAAAGAGAATCGTCCAGTTCCAATAGACAAAACTGATTTTAGCGACCTTGAATTGGACCTTCTTTGAAAATATAAATAGCGCTCTGTAACAGCAAGCCAGAGTTATCTCTATAATGAAAATGACATGGAGCATAATTACTTCAAAAGATTAAGTATATTGATATCTACTGAACTACAGCAAATAAGAGTTTCTAGCAATTGTCCTGTACAGAATTGGTATAAGAATTTCAAATAACTACGTAAATAAGAATTTCTAGCAACTGTCCTGTACAGAAATGGTATAAGGATTTCAAATAACTACGTAAATAAATCAAGTAACTTTTCATTTTCAATCGTTCCCTTTTAAGTATTGTCCTTTTAAATAATTCAAATATTTATAGAAATACAATTTATTGAGAAATTTGTGTTTTACTTTAAAACTATCAAACAATTTGATAAAGTAGTACTAACCGCATGAAAGTACGTAAAATTCTCAGTAGATGAATTCCATACTCCCACGGTGTTTATTACCAGATGTCCGTCCTGGAAGTAAACGTTCTTTATCTCATAACTGCCGAGTACAGACCCGTTTTCGTTAAAGCTGATATGCACGTGCTCCCCTCTAAAATTCACTTCCGTCATCGCGTCTCGCAGTCTTTTGCCGTCCACGCACTCAGGGAGCGAGGTTGTGTGAGAGCAATTGTCAAAGACGGCTTTCAACGCATGCGCAAATACATAGACAGCGTCCATTGAGAGAGAGACTGTACTTTCAGGTTCATAGATTGTAGAATTTTTAATGGCAATATCATAATTGCAAGGGGGTTTATTTAACTTTGAGCTACAATTGAATGCCCTCCTGAAGAACTTCTTAAACCAAGGATTTCTAGAACAATTATTGCCAGTGAGATATTTAAAGTATTCATTGAATCTTTCTACAGGAGCAAACTGAAGACTAAGAGTCAACATTCCAGAAACAACGTACTTAACCTCACTAAACTCATTAACGTGTAACCCAACATGTTCTGTCGCTATCCACGTAAAGTTGTTTCTCCAGTTCTTATCGAATGCTGCGAACATGTCTTTGGCTACGGAGAACGTAAGCGCGACAACCACTACCTGTACCCGAAGGTCTTTTGACAGATCCTTGGCAACATGGGCGTAGTCAATCTCATCGAACTCTTGACGAATTCTGTGTTCTGCTGAAAAACAATATCCTAGTCGACTCATCCGTTCTTTCACTTCTTGGTAAATACTGTCTCCATAGTGATTGTCTTGGTAGACGATAGACACATAAGACCACTGGAACTGTTGCAGTATATCGACGATTGCACGTGCCTGAAATGATATTGGGGTTTTGGTTTTCTTTCTATTAGTTATTATGTATCGGTTCGACGAAAATAAAAATGATCAAACAGACCGGAAATAGTGTGATCTTAAAGGAATAAAAGTTTTATATTCTTTAGAGAACAATATTATTAATTAGTGAAAAAATAAATACACCTCTACATTAACTAATTTTAAACTATTAAGAAGTATGTTTAAAACTAAAACAAATAAATCACAACCTCTCGATTACAACTATCACGGCTACTACTACAAAAACTCTGATTACTACTACACTACTACTACTACTAAAACTGTACTACTACATCTAATACGAGTACTATTTCTACAGCTACAATTATTACTAATACTGTACAAATTTAACTACTATTACTGTTAGTTCATACGACAACAGCCGTTTTACCCTTTTGTACATTTGATTAAAAAAAACATTTAGTTTAGAGATGGAATTCTAGCAATTTTGTTTAGAGCACGTGGTGAATAAATTAACTGTGTGGCGTAGATTTGTATCCTATTCCATGACGGGATCTATGAAGCTGACCGATGAGAAAACACTTTGTCAAATTGTCCAAAACATTTATATTCTTTCCATTTGGACCCTTCCAGCCCATACAAAACACTTCTTAGCCTCTTTTAAAGAAATGGAATGCCCGTACCAAACATCACAGACATGAAGTGATTATGCATCAAAAGAAATAAACTACAATGAGTACAAATTACCTCAATGAGTGAAAGTATCAGTAAGATAACTTTCCATGAGTGTAGGTGCGCGCGTCAAGTGACATTAACTACACTGAGTACAGTGATTGAAATTTATATAACACTTAGCATTATGTTCCACCAATGAGTACAGTGACTGTAAAGTTATATATACACAACACTTAGCATTATATTCCACGAATAAGTACAGTGACTGTAATGTTATATATACAACACTTAGCATTATATTCCACGAATAAGTACAATGACTGTAAAAGTATATATACAACACATAGCATAATATTCCACCAATACAACTCTGCTATAGAACACTAGTTCTATCTATCTATCTATCTATCTATCTATCTATCTATCTATCTATCTATCTATCTATCTATCTATCTATCTATCTATCTATCTATCTATCTACCTATCTATCTATCTATCTAACTGTGGCAGAGTAAATTTGCCTATCACTATTTCAAAATTTTTATATATACATATATATATATATACTCAATGTTAGAGTATACAACTCAAATAAAGCGTACACTAGAACTTGCTAATGCAACTGAAACCGTTTCCAGTTGGATGAGTAGATTTTCGGACTAATAGTCTCAAGCATATTCATAACAAATTCATCCAATGGGGATGGACCAAAACTGACTTTGTTGAAGGAATCTTATATTCTAATCTCTCCAGTCCAGAGTCCAGTCATAAAGGCTTTCGATAGCTTATGGTAACTTAATTGACTGATAAAGAAAGAATAGGCTTACAAATAGTTCGTATATGTTTGCTATTGCTCTAAGATAATATATTCTGTAATTGAACCATTATTTTTACGTTGATTACGTTTACATTATACTTCTGAATTAGGATTGATACTATATTTCTAATCCTGTTAGTGTATCGGGCTAAGAATATCATTGCAGGATTTGTAAGTTGAAAATGTATGGTAAGGGAGAAAGAGGTTTTGAGGTGAAATATGCCTGAAATTATCAGCTGCCTTAATATGACTTTTACACAAAGGAGTACGCCATTTTTTCGTTTGCTTTGCAAATTAGTGCCACTTCAGACTTCTGTGCTGTCTGGATCACGTTGGTAAATGAATCCAGCAGTCGTCGAACTTATCAGTAAACGTGTTGAAATACGTTATTCCTGTTAATTCTGTTTGAGAGCCAATAAGGCGAAAAATGAGGCTTGGGTTTGGTCTCAAGAATTCGCGAAAGTTTCTTGAACATGACTAGTAGCTGAGTAGCGCACAGGAAGATTATTTTGAATATTCCTCCTGACATGATTGATGGTGCATACGATGATGTGGATGATTATCCACTGTCATGTAAATAAGAAAGACAGTGACTTGTTGCAAACCACGTGATTGTGAACACATGCTAGTGACAGCTGCCCTCATTGACTTTAATTATATATATATTGTATTGAAGTGATGTAAATGTCAACGCTCTTTTGAATATAATATTGTAAATCTATATTTGATTGTTTATTTAATATTATTTTTATATATATTAACATTCTTTCACATATATTAAAGCCTTATGTTGGAGTAATAGTGGGTGGGTGGGGGATCGTTAAATATAAATAAAATACACATTTGAATTACTCCTTTAGTAAGAAGTTCCATCTGCAAGACATTATGCGACAGTAAAAGTCTATCTTATTATTGTGTAATAAAATAGTTTTACGACACCCTTATAATCCGCTAAGTGAGAGACATATTGGTCTTGGGGGGGGGGGGATAATTATTAATAACTATAAATTAAAATTATCGATCACTTGTACTTAGTTGCGTGATGCTATTCAATAAGTAATAATCATAGCGAGTTAAGGGTGCCCAGAGGTGTCACACTCTCTATTGTATCTGTTTGTCCCTTCACACATCACTCTTCTTGACTGCACACTTACCAAGTGTATGCCAGTACACCCCATTTGTTACATTTAAACGTCAGACATTGAGGTATTTGACTTTGATACATATTACATCATTAGCAAGCTTTCTACATTAGTGCTATTTTCCAGAATGTGTTATTACCTTGCTACATTATTGCTATTTCTTTCCAGATTATCCTATTATCTTGCTACATTAGTTCTATTTTTCTAGAATATGCTAGTAACTTGCTACATTAATGTTATTTATATTGAGAATGTACTATTTAATCTTGCTACATTAGTTCTATTTTTCTAGAATATGCTAGTAACTTGCTACATTAGTGTTAGTTATTTTGAGAATGTACTACTTAATCTTGCTATATTCTATTTTCTTGAATGTTCTCTTTAATTTGATACATTAGTGCTATTTTCTTGAATGTTCTATTTAATTTGATACATTAGTGCTATTTTCTTGAATGTTCTCTTTAATTTGATACATTAGTGCTATTTTCGAAGAATGTTCTAGTATACAACACATACTAAATGGAGCTTTCAATCACTACAGTCGGAAATACTACATAGAAAGATGTTTTAAAGCAGTGCTAGAATATTTCACTGCACTGAAGACAACTCACATCAATTTGTTTATATTTAGAGAGTGCATAATTATATAAACTAACTCTTGTCAACCTGACCTCGAGAACTGCTATATTACTATAAACTAATTCTTGTCAACATGACCTCGAGAACTGCTATATTACTATAAACTAACTCTTGTCAACATGACCTCGAGAAATGCAATATTACGTTTGTTCATTGAAAAGAAATACAACTCTATTATTACTTGAATAATTGGCAAAGAAATAAAATAGAGTAAACGATATAACAGATGATATTTGCGAGGAAAATTGAGATGAAATTTAAAGTTTAAATAATAAACAAGAGATTAAATTTGACCTTACTTGCATGGCATCTGAGGGGACAGTTCGAAAAAAATATGAAAATCTGTTCATATTATCTAGAACTCTGTGTGTAGAGAGAAAGCTGAGTTGTGGAACTTTGAAAAGCGACAATACAGTTGCAACTTTTATAGTGTTTGTACTGTATTCCGCCCCAATTACAGCAACGACCTTGGCCTGCTTATCACGTCCACACGAGTTTATTTTCTCCAGCATACTCATGGCTTTAGAGTGAGCCGTTATTTTATTTGAACAATCGTCAAGGATGGTAAATCCAAGCGTTACATTGGGGTGCACCAATTTCTTTGCGTTTACCTCATTGATGGCGAAGACCATAGATTCCATTCGTTGTAAAGCCCCCAATGGACTTAACTTTCTACCACACTTGGTACCCGGTTGAAATGCGTGTACTGACATGATGATTCCAATGTTCACCGTGCCGGACTGTGAATACACAGTTTTACGAACTGAGGGTAAGTTGCGAAATTTACAGCCATCAGCACCGCACTGCAGCCAGATTTGAAATACCAACAACACAGCGGAAAGAGCTCCGGGAGCCGTTACGGTTAAACGAAGGAAATCTAATAAATACATTATAGTCAAAGCTGCTTTCCTCTTATCAGAATTATTCAGGGCAGGAAATATTTTTGTCCCTTTTACTGAAAACTAATATAACAGAACGATTGGGCGGGTAGATTTTCGTGCTAGAGATTTTGTCAGCAACAGATCATGTGTAATAGGTTAACCTTTGACCGACGTACTTTCGCCTCTCTCTGGCTGAGACGACGACGTACCTAGAGCAAAATAAATAAAATACTATAATGTTGTACAGCACAATAAATAAAATACTATAATGTTGTACAGCACAATAAATAAAATACTATAATGTTGTACAGCACAATAAATAAAATACTATAATGTTGTACAGCACAATAAATAAAATACTATAATGTTGTACAGCACAATAAATAAAATACTATAATGTTGTACAGCACAATAAATAAAATACTATAATGTTGTACAGCAAAATAAATAAAATACTATAATGTTGTACAGCACAATAAATAAAATAATATAATGTTGTACAGCACAATAAATAAAATACTATAATGTTGTACGGCACAATAAATAAAATACTTTAATGTTGTACAGCACAACAAATAAAATATTATAATTTTGTACAACACAAAAAATAAAATACTATAATGTTGTACAGCACAATAAATAAAATAATATAATGTTGTAAAGGACAATAAATAAAATATTATAATGTTGTATAGCACAATAAATAAAATACTATAATGTTGTACAGCACAATTTATAAAATACTATAATGTTGTACAACACAATAAATAAAATACTATAATGTTGTACAACATAAGAAATAAAATAGTATAATGTTGTATAGCACAATAAATAAAATACTATAATGTTGTACAGCACAATAAATAAAATACTATAATGTTGTACAGCACAATAAATAAAATACTATAATGTTGTACAGCACAATAAATAAAATAATATAATATTGTACAGCACAATAAATAAAATAATATAATGTTGTACAGCACAACTAATAAGGATAATGAAGACAGTATATGAAAGAAATAATAATATGCAGCATGGGAAGAAGAAATTCAGCAAACAATATTGTACACAGAAATGCAAATGTAATGGAAAATAGACTTTATCAATAACACACACACACACACACACACACACACACACACACACACACACACACACACACACACACACACACACACACACGCATACACACACACACACGCACACACACGCGCGCGCATACACACACACACACACACGAAATTACAGAAGACCACTGAGGCAGAATTAACAGATATAAAGACAACGGGAAAATATCATGAATATATAATTAAAACAAAACTAAAACCTATATCAGAAAGAAGAAGTAAATAATTAATTATACACAGACGAAATGCAGATATAAAGAGAAACAGCAATTATATAAATATAGTTATAGATAAACATGTAATTGAATACCTCACAGAAATAAATATATTAAAACGTTTGCACAACAAATAGCATATATTGTGTATGGCACAATAAATCCCCATTTCTAAACTTAATATTTATATATTTGTGACAATGTTAACGTGCCCCGACAATGGGCACTGCTTACGATGATATATTTTGTAAGTGCCTGGGTTGGTGCAAACAGCTCGGGTGGAGAATATTCTACAACTTGATGATGCACCCCAAACCAGTTCCAGGCGGATGAGAAGTTTTTTTGACTAATAGTCTCACGCGTATTCTTAACAAATTCATCGAATGGGGATGGAGTGAAAGTTATTTTGTTGAAGAAATCTCTATATTCTAATCACTTTGATTTTGACATAACTCGAGTTCAGCCATAACGGCGATCGAGAATTAATGGTAAGTTAACTATTGATCTATGATTTGGAGGATGATTTATGTAATCGAACAATTATTTTTATGTTCATTAATTTGACTATGTTATAAATTATGCTTGTGAATTTTGATCGATGTTCTATTTCTTATGCTGCGTGTGTATCAGGCTAATGAATATTGTTGCAAGATTTGTAAGCTGAGAATGTATGTAAATGTTGAAGTTAGAGATGAAATGTCCTTCAAATTTATCGATGCCTTAATTTCACTTGCAGAAAGGAGTGCACATTTCTGATTTGTAACCTTGTATCCACTTCAGACTGCAGTGACTATGTATGGACAGGAGGTAACTATGTGGATAAATGACTACAGTGACTTTACAGGAATTAACCAAAAGGATAAATGGGTAGGGTGACTTCTGAAAAGCAAGTAACCATAGGCATTAATAGGTGGTAGAGTGACTTCTGAACAGAAAGTCATCGTAGGGATAAATGATTAGAGTGGCATCTGAACAGGAAGTAACCATAGTGATAATTTCTTAGAATGACCTTTTGGGATAAATTGGTAGAGTAAAGCGTGATCAGGAATAACCATTGGAATAAATGTGTAGAGTGATTTCTGAACAGGAAGTAACCACAATAATAAATGAGTAGAGTAACGTGTGAACATGAAGTAACCATAGATAAACTAGATAAGTTACTAAATTGAATTGGTTGGTGTCTAGTCAGATAAGGGAATATTGGCGAGATCTAAACTAGTATTGCTTTTCGTCGAGCCGAAGGACGACACACTCTACAAAGTTGAGCTGAGTGAACTCATTGATCAAAAGAATCGCTCCACAAGAAAAAATGTCTTGGTCACAAGAACTACTCTACTAGAAAAAGTCTTGGTCACAAGAGCCACTCATCTAGAAAAAGTCTGCACATTAAATGTATGCTTGGACTCTTTTGGCAAAATATATAACTGCGAGCTGTATGTGAATGAAATTTTTGATTTAAATTGTAATCTTTTATATTAAGTTGCATGAATGGTAGAGATAATTGCAATACATTAGTATTCTAATAAAAATTTTATTTCAGAGATCTATGACACTTCTTTAAGATAAAGGTAGAGAAATATAGGGCGCAGGTACAAACGATTTCCGACTCCGACATCTGAAATTTTGAAAGTCGTACTCATATCACATAGAATACAATTGTATATTTAAATGGAGTTAGATGTATGAGTTTGGTTTGGTATACGTGTAAATAAACAAAAGATTGGCTTGCATAGATTTCATTTTAAAACAATTTTCAGTCGTACAATAATGTAATGGAAAATGCTTAAAAATATATTTATAATGTCTATCTAACTTGATTTTATTTTAAAGATCGCTTTTAACAGTCCCGGCTTCGTTGCTGCACGCAAATCGGATTTTACGATGCTTTCCACAGTGACAAGAGTCGGTGGTAACGCTGATAGTCAAAGCAGCATCTTGAATAATATAAAGGAAAAGAGGGTGTTGCATATTAGCACTCATTTCAGAAGCACAGTCAAAATTGTCAACAGTCTATTTCTAAGTGTGGCAGTGGGACAGGATTCTTTCGTCTATGGTTGAATTATTCATATAATATATGTGTTTTCTTCCTTTTTTAATACTTGCGGGTGCTGATTGTGTCCCTGCTGATTATGTTGTGTTGCTGTCAACTCTTCTTGAACATGGTTGATTGCCAGTTGTGTATCCAGGGCTTGATTATTGATTAACACGGTTTTTATTGTACAATTGATGGAATTACTTTGTAAAATGCTGTGCATGGCCATTTCCGGGCGTGGCATTGTGAATTCGATGCCCTGAAAAGGGCTTTGGGAGTTGGATGGTAGTGACTCATGTATTTCGCTTGTTATTTGTTTTACATGCTTTGGTAATCCGTAGTGAAAATTGCTCAGCTAACTTCAATATGAGTTATTGCTAACTTGTAAAGGGAAGATGGGACATTATGTATCTCTTACCATGTGAAACATCAACGTATAGGACAGTGTTGGTCTGCAGAGGACAATCTCTGAACAGCGGGAAACTGGCCTGACAGTCGTAATATGGTTAAATACGTAGTCAGTGATAATTATCAGAAGCAAGTACTCTCTTCAGTTCAGCTACAATGTTAACATGCTCGTTTAGGAAAGACTGCTAATATTCGAATTGCAGATTAATATTTATACTTTTAAAGAACTATTAATATTATTGTTATTGCTTTTAAAGGGTTCCGACTAACGCAAATGCATAACATGCCACTAAATCACGATAATGTCTTATTCATTAAAAGCCATTACCTTTCAAGAACAAAATCCGCTTTTATACATACAGCTTTGCAAACCTGCCTGCAGCTTCTTTAGCAGACGTTAATAAAATCATCACTAGTAAATGGAAAGCGTAATAAATTAACGTGAATCAACCAGATCAGTTTAAATTTCTACGTCATCAAGTTGATTTGACGACCGAGTACTGATATCTGAAAATAAGATTACAAATGAGGTAGGCAAAAGAGAAATAGAGAGAAAGCAGTCTTCCCTAAACAAACAGTCGTTCCGATATATTAATTTTCAGTAAAATTGACAAATATATTTCCTGTCCTGAATAATTCTGACAAGAGGACGGCAGCTTTGCCTATAATGTATTTATTAGATTTCCTAAGTTTAACGGTAACGGCTCCCGGTGCTTTTTCCGTTGTATGGCTTCATTTGTTTCTTCTATTGCCTTTTCATCGCTCATACGTTCTCATGTCAAACTGTCATGATCTACCTCCATAGTGGTTTCCTTCTCTTTTACTTTAACTACTGTCACTGGCTCGCAGTGTTCATCTTTTTCTGTCTCAGATATGTATATGGGTCATGGTGTTTGCTTACACGTCTCAGGGTTAGAGGAGAGTAAAACATAACAGTATGCTAAGGTTCCTTGGTACATGGAAGTCATTAACCATGCTATTTCTAATTTCCCTGTCATATAGTGCATCTCAATTTCGACCTTTCTTATGGGTAACATATCATTTGTAACACTGATGCATGTCACTGATACTATCACTAGACTATAGTCTTTTTGTCTTCTCATCTGGCGTCAAGACGTAATTATAATTTCAGTTCTGTAGATTGGAAAGTCAGCCATGACTGACTGTCAGAATCTGCTCTCATCGTATAAATTTCAATATGTCTAAGATATCTAAATAATAGAACTGTGGGTAGATGTCAATAATCATTACTGTACCACGAGGTGTGAATACTAATTAATCGTTATAAATACAATTTCATACTTTTCTTCTAGGTTAGCTACTTGTAAATTAAAATAAGCCGATCCTACACTGGATAAGCTGTGTAAAGGTGCCAGCGGGTATCAGGTTCTGTGGTGGAATAAAATTTGCATATCCCTATTTCTAAACTTATTTGTTACATAAACTGTTAAATTGTCGAAGAGACCCGACCTTATGCATTCCTATTTTGTAAATGTCCGAGTTGGAGTAAAACAACACGAGTTGAGAATATGCTAGAAATTGCTGACGTAATGCTTGAAAAGCAGTTCCAACTAGATGAGTAGTTTTAACATTATTTACTAGCCAGATGTATACATACAGCACAATAAATACAACATAACAAATTCGTGAATGTGTTCACTAGAAACAATGTCAAGTATTTTGCATACTACATACAAGCATCATAGTTCACAATTTGTAGAAATAATATTCTATTCACATAATATATCTCTACGTAAAGCGCAAGTAAAATATATCTCTACGTAAAGCGCAAGTAAAATATATCTCTACGTAAAGCGCAAGTAAAATATATCTCTACGTAAAGCGCAAGTAAACTATATCAATAGCAAAATGCAATGCACGAAATATTTCTTAGCCCAATCTCTCTCAACCGGCCACTTCAAATTCAAGTGATCAGACAATTAGGTTTCTCTTTAGCAGGTAAAAGTTTAGATCTAGCCCATTGGCTGGTCTCGTTTTCAAAAATATAACCATTGGATAATATAAAATACAAAAACTACAGACTGGTTTGCATTACATCAGCAATTTCTAGCATATTCTAAACTCAAGTGTTTACTACAAATCTGACACAAAAATACCATCATAGGAGAATGCCCAAAGTTGGGTTATTTCAATAATTATAATTTAACAAATTATATAAAAATTAAGTCAAGAAATAGGAATAGGCAATTTTGCTTCACCACAATAAGGAATACACTGCACTCTATCGACGTATGCTGCAAGGTATGCTGACTACGTTGAGCAATTCCTGGTACAACGATGTTACTGGAAATAGCTACTGTGATGCCTGGTTTGGGCAGACATTTGAAAGGGGGACAAGGAAAGGGTACACTGATGGCTCCTTTGAAGTAGGGTAGGACCCCGATCGGAAATGCTAGGCGCACCACTTAGATGAGAGTGCAGGTGTAAAGGTGTTAATGAATGGGTTGTGGTTAATTGATGCACAAGTCTATATATCCTCAGTCAAGCTTTTTTACAATGACTTGCAACGAAACATTTTTCTAGTACACTAACGAGGCAACTGATAACCAGTGTGTGGGTGGACCTTCATTCTTTAGCTACGGCTCTGACTTTTCAACATTCAGCTGTAGGCTTTCTTTTTTGGCTTGGTCTTGTTGGCGTCCTTGATGCAGAATCTATGATGTGCACTACGTCTTGAGGGAGGCTTCTGCAATCGTCGGACTACTGTCTACCACGGAATTCAAGGGTGGTGAGAGCAGAGACAACAAACGCCGTTTGCAATCCTATTTTCCAGACGTTCCTATTGTGCTCAACAGACTGTGTAAACAAGTGAAAAGAATGCTAGTATTGTGCTGTCAAATAAACTTCACTTCATACAATTTCTCTTCGATGCTGCATATACAGATCATGTTATGAACTCAATTAATTATAATTATCTCTCCTTCCTCTCTTTTCCAACTCGTGATAGAATCACAACTCTGGTTGTTTCTTAGATAGTCATTGTAGAATATTGATTGTGTTTGAGAAAAGACTTGAACATTTCATGTAAACGCATGAACTGTTTTAATTCTAGTTGTATTTTGTGAAATATGTATTTAATTTATAATAAATATTTTATCTTTTGTTACATCCTTTTTATGCATGTACATTGATGCATATCTGGAGTAGTTAGTGGGTGAATGAGGGTTCATGAGTCAATTGTTTGGATGAATTTAACTAATATCGTGAAATTACATTGCTCCTTGTGTAGGAAGTTCCACCTGCGTAAAGAGAACTTATGTGTCAGTAGTGTGCTACTTATAGTGGTGAGTGGGGAATTCATGTTAGGAACGAATCCTATATTTAGCCACTGATAAGTGATTATGTTTACACGATAAAGGAATTCATATATAAATATCATAATAGAGGACAAACAAACTATAGTGACCACAGCTACAATTGTTGTTATGCTTGAGGGAGTTAAACACAGTCAAGGAACATGGAGGGAATAACAAGCCCCAAAGGAATAACATCATTGAATCAGTGTTCTGCAATGGAGGAGAGAATCTCATGGAATGAAAGTATTAATTGAACAATAACCTGTTTGCTTTGTTGCAAGAAAGCTCACAAAAGACTTTTCAGACAATATCTAATTCAGGTTATGTAATAACTATTATCATTTATCTCTAATAACTCCATTTCTGCTCTCTGTTAGAACTATCATGTGATTTGGATTGACACTAATCTATAGAACTGTAATTTAAGATATATGACTGTGATTTGGATTGACACTAATCTATAGAACTGTAATTTAAGATATAAGACTGTGATTTGGATTGACACTAATCTATAGAACTGTTGATTTGGATTGACACTAATCTATAGAACTGTAATTTAAGATATAAGACTGTGATTTGGATTGACACTAATCTATAGAACTGTAATTTAAGATATAAGACTGTGAAGTATAAAAATTATTCGAATGTGGTTTCACTGCAATATTGATTTCAAGTAATATTTTTTCAGTGTGTTTGTTATTGTCACGGTCGAGGGGAAGTAAACATCTAGCATTTATTTTTCTTAAATTTATCTTTTTACCTCCCTTTGGTTTGTTGTGACATGTCAGTTGATGTTATGATCTTTTTGAGAGAAAGTGGTGTGACATTCATGCATTGCCAGTGCGTTTGCGAGTGTAAATGCTTATTTCAAA
Source organism: Sinotaia quadrata (assembly GCA_028829895.1). Classification (NCBI taxonomy): domain Eukaryota; kingdom Metazoa; phylum Mollusca; class Gastropoda; order Architaenioglossa; family Viviparidae; genus Sinotaia; species Sinotaia quadrata. Next base: position 16,345,811 of record CM054180.1, read on the forward strand.
ATTTTAGTATTTTAATTAAAATTATTTGTTTGTTTATTTATGTTAGAGTTAGATAAATAAGTTAATAATAGGCAGACGTAGTAAATTGTTAAATTTACTTTATATTGAAATTTTAGAGAAACTAATTTTTGATATTAGAAGTGAAAGCATCAAATTTAGTATAGGGCAGGCATTATTTCACGTGCCTTTTCTTTCTAGAAGGCCGTGGAAGACTTAGTATTATATAATGGAATTAAGGGGACTTCTTGTTTAGTGTTTGAACACGTGGTCTGACTACAAGACGTGTGAAAGAGTTATGATAGGTTGCTATTACACAGTGGGCTCCACGCATGGGATTTATTCTGAACTGTCTGTAAATTTGAATTTATTCACGAGTGCCCCCTATTCAGTGAACACTGTAACGTACCAATGTCTACGAAAGAGTTGGTGACATTAAGTGTTGTGACTACAAAGGACACTCATCATACACTGTAACGTACCAATGTCTACGAAAGAGTTGGTGACATTAAGTGGTGTGACTACAAAGGACACTCATCATACACGCAACCACGAGCGTGTTTCTTAGCCAATTTTCAGTAGGAAGGTACCCTTGGCTTTTCAGCAGGGGTAGATATTGTGGTCTTCACCAAGTATCAGAAATCTGCAACTTTTCAGTGCATTTCAAAGTCATGGTCAAAGTTTTCTCTCTACATTGGATTCACAGACCCTTCTTTTCATCGATGCGGCCATATCTGCGATTTTGCTTTAACTCACTGTGCCAGTGGGCCGGCGAGTTTGTCTGTTGACTTTTGTTTTATTGCCAGTGTGTGCTGTTTTAACCCCATCCCTGACCAGGGGGAGGTCATTGCCATATTGTTCCAGTCATCACCGAGGAACATCGGTGAGAGGAAAGTGTGCTATTTATTGTGTATTTGACATATATCCTGGACTTCATATTTTTGTGGCCAGTGTATTGGCAAAATGTAATTGATAATTTCAGGACATATTTTGGGGGGACAGTTTTAGTGATAGTGCCTTTGGGTTTTATTATTCTTCAATATCTGTAAGTAGTATAGTTAATTTAAGGTGCATTCACGTACATAGATAGGTAGATGAGTTGTAGTTTATAAGTTATTTATAACTTTTGAACATTATTGCATTTCTTTATAGAAACATTTATCACTGATATTGGGTTTTTACATACATTTAATTTGATTGAAATAATTTTGTATTGATATGTGTGGTCATTACCAGATTTTGTGATCTATCAATTGGGATACAGTGTTATATTTATTGTGATAACTTTTGCGGTCATCACCGCTTTTTGTGTTTATCATTTGTGGTGGGCTTTTACTCACAGATTGGTAATATTAATTCTTGTATACTATTTGATATAGTATTGTGGTTTTCAGCGCAACTCATTTTTCATTGTTGATTTTGCCAATTTTATTTTTTTTATTTTGCTTATCATGTTCATCACTCTTTCCCTATCCCATGAATGCTTTGTGAGGATATTTTCTGAATGGACAACTAACACCGTTTTAGAGAGTGTTAGTCCCCCCCCCTTTATTTGAATAAATTATTCTTTAACTCTTTAACAAGAGTTTGGCTTTTCTCTATTTGTCGCGAAAGTGTGTTGGTATGGTTGTTTGTTTCTTCGTTCTGTTCGTCCCTCACATCTCATTCATCACACATTCATACATACATGCTGATTTTTACCCCACACGCAGAATAAATATTTTTTCCAACAAGAACACACGTTGGTATCTGTTATGTGAGAGTGATTATTTTAACACCTTAGTCACTAGGTGTGATCTAAGCAAGTCGCGATATCTGACTTGATCCCCACCACACACACACTCCCATCGAGGAGAGCGGAGGTAACTCAACCACCCCGTGACAGTTATATATATGCTTGTTGCTTTAATAGATTTTTAAAAATTATTGACTTAGATATATAGATAACCTTATGTTGGAGGAGAAAGTGGGTGGAAGAGGGCTTGCTAAATATAGACTTAAAATACTGATCATCTCCTTTAGTAAGACGTTTTCCAATTTCGGAAATAGTGTGTGACGGTAAATGTTTGTCTTAATGTTGTGAAAAGGAAAAAACGTTTACAACGCCCGGATATCCGCCAAGTGAGAGAGATGAGCGGTGTTTTCTAGAGAATTATTAATAACATAGATTAGGTGACCCGTCAAATGCGCGCCGACAAAACCACGATGGACAAAAGGGGACAAAATCGCATTCTTTGAAATCGACAAATTCGCGCCGACAAAATCGCGCTAAACATCGCCAAGTAAAGAATGGCAGGAAGTGTTGAATAAAATTATTAAGATGTGATATATGCTTCATTATTTTCATTACCTTTATGTAAAGTTTATTTGCATGCAGTATCTCTTAATATTGATCTTTAAATAAAATTATTAAGATTTGATATATGCTTCATTCTTTTCATTACCATTGTGTGAGGATTATTTTCACGCATTATCTCTTAATATTGCTTTGTGTATGGTAATATTGATATCTACGTATGTTATTATTACATTCTTGTACGATTTAACATGTGTCATTGCGACTTTGTCGATCGCGATTTTATCGGCTTGATTGTGTAGACGCGATTTTGTCGTCGCGCATTTGTCCATCGCGGTTTTGTCGGCGCGCAATTGTCGTTCGCGCATTTATCGGTGAACCCATAAATTAAGATTATCATCACTTGTAGTTAATTAATTAACAATAATAATCGTAACAAATAACTGGTGTGACGTCGCAGTATGCTTACACATATTAAAAGAAAAATTGTTTAATGTTTTCAACAATACATGGACGCCCAGAAATATTTGAATATTGAATTTATTTTTATTATAGAGTGGAAGGAAAAAGTATGTTTAGTGCAGCTGTGTAATATTGTGAAGCATGTTTACATGAAATTGAGGAAGAATATTGTTTAATGTCAACATTTTCCTGATTTCATTGTTGAACATTTCTCTCTGTTATGTTTTCTATTAGGTCTCAGGAAGTAAAGTGATTCATGAAATCTCATGGCAGTTATAGTCTATAGACACTGTACCAGGCGAAATTACTTGTGGAAACCTCGTTGTTAATATTTATTTAATTGCCAATACTTTAGCTCGCATAATATCTATGTACGAAGGCAGAGAATATTTAAATGTGAGTGAGAGGGAAATAGGGGTGAGAAGTATGACAGTAAATGGAGTATTGGGTTGGCATTTGCTTCTCTCACTATATATTGGAGAACCAAACCACCAGCTGGATTGTTAAAATACCAAATCTCCCCTCCCCATCAAAATAAAAAAGTGGGGTTGGAGTGGACATAAAGACTATTTTTTTACTCTTTGAAAAAAGACTTCTCTCGGTTCCTACTATATGTAATTAGTTCACAACAGTCATGCTGTTGCCCTTCTTTTTCGATCTTAATTTATTCAGAGTCAATAGTACACACATTTCTACATTCCTTTCTCTGCAAATACTGTGATGTTCCACTAAGCTAAACACACGCAGTTTTTATGACGTAATCAATTTGTTGTCTTGATGACGCACGTCTATATTCTGATGCAGCTAATCTAGAGTGTTGTAAGAACAAGATTTCAGATCAGCGGTTCAAACACTTACATGAATACGTGAAGTAAAAGAATGAATTAAATAATTTAATACTAATATTTTCAAGGAAACGACACATACTCACGCTCACGTTCAAATAATATTTTAAGGACGTTCAAACAAGTCAATGACGAGAATAAATGAAAGATCGTATGGTCCAAACTACTATGAGAAAAATCATTGACTGCTAACTATAGTTGCTTTCTAAACTAGTGTTCTATCTTAGGGGTGCACTCGTGTTTGTAACTTAAGATTATGTTCACTCTGGTCTTACAAGAACATTATTCCTTTTTTGGCATATGTAAAACAGTACAAGTGCATTATTATCCACACAAACATTTTTATTCATATTTAATTTTTTACATGAAGAAAAGTACATTTTAAAAATCAATATTAATTTACCTATTATAACTGAGGTTTTTTTTAAGGAAGTTAAATTTGCAAATAAAAATCGCTTATAATTTTTGTTTCATTCGAGTTTTTGCCAAATATGTTAAAAAAGGCATTAGTGAAAAGAGTATTGGCTTGGTATGTATCGGGTAATGACCAGATCCGGATGCTTTTAGTAGAGGCTGGATATGTATAGGATAATGACCGGATCAGTCTGGTATAAATATCAACATGATATACAATGATCAAGAGAGAATATCGTATTCAGCTAGAAATTATCAGCCACGAGTCGACTGCCAAGATTTTGAGTTCAGAACAGCATACAAAGATGAATAAATCGTACCCTTATCTAAGCAATAAATAGCAAACAACTTGGGATATAAGAGAAACACTTGAGCAACAAACATATTCAAAAGCATGAAGACGACGAGCCACCTTTTTCTTATAATCTCAGTGTCTGCGGTGAGATAGCCAGATATGACGCCAATCCAGAGCATAGTGATGCAGTACAGGGATATAACAATGAACTTGGCTTCGTTGAAGTTCGCCTGCACATTGCGAACTTTATATGCATGCACAGTGCAACCAATCGCAAGACAAATGGGATAGGTCAAGGACACAAGGACACCTTTCACGTGACGTTCACACACGATCTCCACGTACTTAGTGTCAATTGAAGGCATCATTAACACAACTTTAGCTGGCTGTATGGCAAGTCCAATTCCTGAGAACAGCATCTGAAAATAATTAGTAATAAGAGAAATTATTTTAATTATATATGTGACCCAATGCCACCATATGCATTGATTATGATGATTATTAATATTAATCATCCATAACTAAATACAAGTTATGAGAATCTTACTTTATGTTATTCATAATTATTCAGAAGACACCACTCATCTCTCTCACATGGCGGATATGCGAGCACTGTAAACAGTTTCTCTCTTCCACGACACTAAAGACAAACAGTTACTGTCACAATATTTAATTAGGTTGAGATATTTTATACAATAACAACACGATGAAAAGCTCAATATTTCCACTAAAACATGTAGGAATAATTTTAATGTTTACCCAGTCTTATATTTAAAAACACAATTAAGAAAATTACTGTCAAAATAAATCACAATAATTCTTACGAGAGAACAGAAATGGAGCTATAGAAAGATAAGTTTTTTTTATAGATTATGCTGCAATAGTCGTTTGCGCATTTTCTCTACAATCTCACATGATTACTGTTCATAATAGTCAATTCTTCATGTTCCCTGAGCTGTTTTTCACTTCAAGACTAATCTTGGCTCTCCTTCATTGTATTAATTCCCTCAAGAGAATGACAATGTACCAGATTTGTTTATGATGTAGTCATACATTCAGGGAAATCATATATCAACAGAGTGCAGAGTATTCTTACACGTACACACTCTGGGTAGAGACTTCTCGAATCTCCCACATTTGTAGCAATTTATATATCAATAAACTGGGAAATTCTAGAACTTAAGATATTCTAGAAATAAAGACTGCTTCTTCCCTGTAAAATATAATCAGGGAACAAAAATGTTCTTCTCAGTTATTCATCTCTAACACCATTCATTTTTACATTCATGTCTCAACTGACAGTTTCCTGCAACAGTGTTTATTACCACCATACATTCATACAGGTAAATAAATGCAACATCATATTTTATTTACGAATTCACTATAAACAATTTCACGTGTGTAACATATAAAATACAAGTACAATAATTCACAATTGCAGAAGTAATAGTCTACTCACATAAAAGCAAATATAATCTAGCAATAAGTGATTACAGAATACAATTCTTTTCAACAGGTAAACAATTATCTCAGACCATTGGCTGGTTTCGCTATTTGTAAATCTTAATAATAATAAAATCTACTCATCCACATAAGACTGGTTTATACTACATCAGCAGTTCTAGCACATTCTTCACATGAGTTGTTCACTGCATAAATACCACCATAAGCAGTGCCCAATGTCGGGTCAAGTTAACATTGGCAATAAAGATATAATTATTAAGTATAGAAATAGTGATCAGCATATTTACTCTGTAATTCTTTCTATCTACCTCTATATCTATCCATCTATCTATCTATCTATCTATCTAATGTGGAAGGATGGATGTACGTGTATACAGAGCTGTGTGTGTGTGCATGTGTGGACAGCGATGCCTGAAGCAAATAGTTCAGCTCAGCACCCGCTAGTTTTAAATCGCACTGTTGCCCCCCGGCTGTAGTAACGTATAACGTGTGTTAGTGTGTACATTTTTGATAGCCAGTTATTATATTATGCAATTATTTAGCAAAGTTATTGTTTAGGTATTCCAAAAGGAAGTGGGATGTAGTTTGTATTTATGTAATTTTGTAAGTTAGTTTATATTGTTTTCTTAGTATATTCTATGATTTAAGTATGTGTACATGGTCTTCCCCTGGCACTGGAATATAGTTAATTATTTTATTTGATAATTTATTTTGTGAATTGGTAAGGAAGTATTGTATTTAAAGAGTATTTAATGTAGTATTTTCTGATAGCTAAAGTATTATATAACTCTAGGTAGTTTAGAAGGAATTTATGTTAGAACGAAAGTACGTTAGCTCAGAAGAACCAGTTTAGCAGCAGTTTTAGTCTCAGTGCCAGAATTGTCTAGTGGAGTCCTCTTTGCGGCTCGGACTTTAAGTTATATTGTAAGTTACTGTGTGAAGGAGAGAGTTGTCGAGCGATGAAGAGTGGTCTAGGAAGAGTGGTCAGGAGATGAAGAGAAGTCTTTTCATGCAACCATGTAGTCGGAGCGAGATGAAGAGTTGTCTTTGAAAGGCTTGTTCTGGTGCCACTATGTATGCTGTGTGTGTGCTAGAGAGAGAGAGAGAGAGAGAGAGAGAGAGAGAGAGAGAGAGAGAGAGAGAGAGAGAGAAAGAGAGAGAGAGTATTTGGCGGAGTCTCTGGAATAAAGATTACATAGAAATGTAAACACGTGTTGCGTGTTCTGCCTCTTCTGCTGTGGTTGTCGCCTATTGTCCCATCATCATTGTTTCAGAATGTATAAACTCTGGCTCAAACACCATCCAGATGATTTAATCAGTGAACAGCAGCTCCTTGACCCAAAGAGCGCGATACTACAAAATAGCTAATTACAGCCCTAGAAATACAGGAGATAGAACAGAAACAAACGAATACCACAAACCGATCACTGAAATTGAAGACAATGAAAATTCCACAGCCTAACAACAGTCAATTCCAGTTGACAACCACACTGGGAAAATTCCATGCGACTTCACTGAAGAACAACATTGCTTGATTGAAGACATAAAAAGTTTCATGGACCAGTCTCGTTCCTGTAAGTCATAACCATTGGATAATAAAAACTACTCACTCGTTTGCTCTACATCAGCAATTTCTAGGACATTCTCGACTCTATATGTATACTTCCAACTCAGACACTTTCAAAAATACCATCACAAGTAGGAGTGCATATGGTAAGGTTACTTTGACAATTTTATAATTTATTTAAAAAGTAAATTTTTAAAATAGGAATATTCAAATTTACTCCACCACAGATAGATAGATAGATTGATTGATAGATAAATAGATAGATGACAATTGTACTCTCATTGATTTCATTTACAGATGAAAACAACAACCTTAAATAAAATAAAATGTTAAAATACATTAATAATATTTTCTCTAATGCAATGAGGTTTCCTTTAATTGCTTCTTTGTCCTATTTATTAACCACCTAGTAAATTATATCGTTGAATGCAATCTTCTCCAATTGAAATTTTCTGCATTTGTTACTAATGGAAACGATTATATTTGATCTTTAAAAATATGGTTTGTGACGCACTTACCTGAAATACAATGATTACAATAACCATGACAATCTGCGATTTCGGACTAGTAAAACGTGGCTTTTTAGTAGTTATCTTCGTCATGAAGATTCTGTAAATGCGATTGGTCTTCACAAGCAGTGGTCCGTAGGTTATGGAAAATGACAGTGGAAACCAAATCTTAAACAAGGCACATGTGAGTTCTAGAGGCATCATAAAGTAGCTCATTGCTAGGAAACAGACAATTATGTGGCCACCTAACATCATTTGTGAAACTTCCCGACTGCTGGCTTTGATCAGGCGATTCTCTCGATTAATAATGTAGAGTGTTGAAATGGTTACTGCACTTAATAGGACCATCATATTCAAGACAAATATAGCTACAGAGATCTTCTGAGAAAGGCTGGTGAATGTGGATAGAATTGGGAGACACTTTGTTCGCGTGGATTTGTCAGGCCAGGTAAAGTTGTCAGTTTTAGGACAAACACTACAAATCTGTATGCCATTAATGATGACAGTTCGTTCGTTATCTTTACACTGACTACAGTTCCAACAGCACTTGCGTGTAATCAATTGTTGAAATCCCACAGGACAGGGTTCTCCACACCTAGAAATTGGGGCTTTTCTCTGGTCATGATCTCTAAAGTCAGTATGATTCAGCTCCCAGTTCCAAGTAATATTGTCCTGATGAAACATGAAACAATAGCATATACACTCACATACATATCAATATATGAATGATGTAAACAACACTAAATTAGAGGTACCTTGTTTCTAAATCAATCTGCTCTTTACTCCTAAATATAAAATAGCAGTTCTTCTTGAAACCAGTAGTTACTAAAACATAGCCATTTTAATTGGAGATACATATACATTTTGTTAGAATGGATATTGTCTGTTTCAATATGATAATTACATTTATCTTTAATTGGAGATACATATATATTTTGTTAGAATGGATATTGTGTGTTTAAATATGATAATTACATGTATCTTTAATTGGAGATACATATATATTTTGTTAGAATGGATATTGTCAGTTTAAATATGATCATTACATTTATCTTTAATTGGAGATACATATATATTTTGTTAGAATGGATATTGTCAGTTTAAATATGATAATTACATTTATCTTTAATTGGAGATGCATATATATTTTGTTAGAATGGATATTGTCAGTTTAAATATGATAATTACATTTATCTTTAATTGGAGATACATATATATTTTGTTAGAATGGATATTGTCAGTTTAAATATGATAATAACATTTATCTTTAATTGGAGATACATATAAATTTTGTTAGAATGGATATTGTCTGTTTAAATATGATAATTACATTTATCTTTATGACAAATCACATCACAATGATCGACACGTATCATTTGCTAATTATCAAGATACAGTTATGAACGATAAGGTTTGGAAAAGGGAAAATATATTTACTGAACAGATACGATTAAAATATGTCAAAGTTAAAATAAACATATGAGAATGATTTAAAATGTATTGAAATAAATTAATAGATGTTGAACGGAATCAATTACATCACTCACAACATAATACATTACATGCAAAATAATGCATAAATCACAATATAATACATAAGTTGCGCAATACTATTTTATTTTCAAACAATATGTCAATTACAATTTTAAAATATAAAAATGTAAACAATACAAGATGTATTAAAGGTGCATATATTAACTTATTCATTAAGTTACAGGTAAAGCCTGACCATTTGATTTTCAGTTGGAGACCAGTGTGGGGGCAAATAGAAATATTTAAACTATCTCAACTTGTAGATTTGACCATGACCTCCAGTAGAGTATCAATAAAAAGTTGGAAGTAAACCTAGTCAACTATAGACAAGTCTGGGAAATCTCATGTGCTGTAATATCTATAAATGATTTAAAACCTCGTTAGTGTGGGCGACTCATTGGTCAAGTTGTGACATAGGCATCAAGTGATGAAGATGACAGCAAGAAACAACTTATAAATTAAAATATCTTCTTTGAGAGAAACCCTTGGCTCTGACATAGAAGCGAAGATAACACACAACAGAGCAATATACAGATTAAGATACAACTGCACAAGATTTACACATGACCTAAACAATGAACCAAAATCATGCACTCACTGTCGAACATACAACACAATAGAACACTTTCTACTAAATTGTTACAAATACAGAGAAGAAAGAAAATGCTTGACAACACAATGAGACTATTACATTTACCAGTTACCACACACACACTACTCTTTCCAAATAAATATCACCAAAATCATATAACAATCATATACAACAAGCCATCATCACATTATCTCATACACACAAACACACTTCACCTTCTATAAAAATAAATATTAATAAAACCCACTACACACACACCATTACACAATAAGTAATAAAAAAGAAAACCACAAACTTAAAGGAAGTTACAAATAGCTTCCTCACATTTAAAAAAAGTAATTTCTATAAATATATTAACAAAATTCCTAGGAAAAACTGCATACAATAACTGACATAAGAATAAAGCATGCAAGTAAACTGTAAAGAACGACAGGCAAGTGTAAACTAATTCCATAACTTCCATATATCTTCCACATTTTTTTTAACATTAATACCCCACTAGAACAGAGTAAGGAGGAAGGCCCCACAGGAAATATACAGAAACTGAGAACATCAAGAAGATGAAAATTTACCACGCAATTCCTGTTGGGAAAAGAAGTGATTGTAAAGAAGAAGAAGATAAATACAATTTATTGAGAAATTGTGTTTTACTTTAACTATCAAACAATTTGATAAAGTAGTACTAACCGAATGAAAGTACGTGAAATTCTCAGTAGATGAATTCCATACTCCCACGGTGTTTATTACCGGATGTCCGTCCTCGAAGTAAACGTTATTTATCTCATAACTGCCGAGTATAGACCCGTTTTCGTTAAAGCTGATGTGCACATGCTCCCCTCTAAAATTCACTTCCATCATCGCATCTCGCAGTCTTTTGCCGTCCACACACTCAGTGAGCGAGGTTGTGTGAGAGCATTTGTCAAAGACGGCTTTCAACGCATGCGCAAATACATAGACAGCATCCATTGAGAGGGAGACTGTACTTTCAGGTTCATAGATTGTAGAATTTTTAATGGCAATATCATAATTGCAAGGTTTATTTAACTTTGAGCTACAATTGAATGCCCTCCTGATGAACTTCTTAAACCAAGGATTTCTAGAACAATTATTGCCAGTGAGATATTTAAAGTATTCATTGAATCTTTCTACAGGAGCAAACTGAGGAGTAATAATCAACATTCCAGAAACAACGTCCTTAACCTCACTAAACTCATTAACGTGTAACCCAATACTATCTGACGCTATCCACGTAAAGTTGTTTCTCCAGTTCTTATCGAATGCTGCGAACATGTCTTTGGCTACGGAGAACGTAAGCGCGACAACCACTACCTGTACCCGAAGGTCTTTTGACAGATCCTTGGCAACATGGGCGTAGTCAATCTCATCGAACTCATGACGAATTCTGTGTTCTGCTGAAAAACAATATCCTAGTCGACTCATCCGTTCTTTCACTTCTTGGTAAAGACTCTCTCCATAGTAATTGTCTTCGTAGACGATAGACACATAAGACCACTGGAACTGTTGCAGTATATCGACGATTGCACGTGCCTGAAATGATATTGGGGTTTTGGTTTTCTTTCTATTAGTTATTATGTATCGGTTCGACGAAAATAAAAATGATCAAACAGAGCGGACATATTGTGAACTTAAAGGAATAAAAGTTTTATATTTTTTTAGAGAACATAATTATTAATTAATGAAAACATAAATACACCTCTCCATTAAATAAATCCTAATTTTAAATTATTAAGAAGTATGTTTAAAACTAAAACAATTAAATCACAACCTCTCGATTACAACTATCACGGCTACTACTACTAAAACTCTGATTACTACTGCACTATTACTACTACTAAAACTCTGATTACTACTACACTATTACTACTACTAAAACTGTACTACTACATCTAATACGAGTACTATTTCTACAGCTACTATTATTATTAATACTGTACAAATTTAACTACTATTACTGTTATTTCGTACGACAACAGCCGTTTTACCCTTTTGTACATTTGATTAAAAAAAACACTTAGAGATGGAATTCTAGCAATTTTGTTTAGAGCACGTGGTGAATAAATTAATTGTGACGTAGATTTGTATCCTATTCCATGACGGACTCTATAAAGCCGACCGATGAGAAAACACTTTGTCAAATTGTCCAAAACATTTATTTGTATTCTTTCCATTTGGACCCTTCCAGCCCATACAAAACACTTCTTAGCCTCTTTTAAAGAAATTGAATGCCCGTACCAAACATCACAAACATGAAGTGATTATGCAGCAAGAGAAATAAACTACAATGAGTACAAATTACCTCAATGAGTGAATGTATCAGTAAGATAACTTTCCATGAGTGTAGGTGCGCGCGTCAAGTGACATTAATTACAATGAGTACAGTGATTGAAATTTATATAACACTTAGCATTCTATTCCACCAATAAGTACAGTGACTGTAAAGTTATATATACAACACTTAGCATAATATTTCACCAATAAGTACAGTGACTGTAAATTTATATATACAACACTTAGCATAATATTCCACCATTACAACTCTGCTTATTCTCTGAAGTCACACTCTGTCACGCTAAAATACATCTTTATATAAAGAAGAAGGTACGGGGCAATCTTAAAAATACAAGTGACATCATAATCAATAATATAATAAAGATTAAACTGCAGTGAATTATATATATATATTAAAAGTCAATTATTTCAACAGTCTGTCTCTCTCTGAATAAGTTTGTCTTTATGTCTGTATCAATCTTTCTGAAGTATGATACCTATTGACCTATATTCATTCCATAAGCTCATACTTCACCTTAACGCACTAATTCAAAGAGAGTTGACGAAGCGGTTAATCAAATATTTATGTAGGAGCGATGGTCATATATATATATATATATATATATATATGATTATGATTATTAATTTTGACTCGTCGCGCCACCACCCACCCACACTGTAAGAGTAGCAACATAAAAATAATAATAACAATAATAAAACAAAGACGTTATTGTTACAAAAAGAATCTGCACTAAAGTTACAATTGACGATGCACTACCACAGACGTGCAAACGAAACTACACTTACAGTTAACAGTACTAAACTAACAGAGACGTGAAAAAAGACTTACAGTTAACAATACTACGCTAGCAGAGACGTAAAAAGACACTCCACTTACAGTTAACAATACTACACTAGCAGAGACGTAAAAAGACACTCCACTTACAGTTAACAATACTACACTAACAGAGACGTGAAAAAGACACTACACATACAATTAACAATACTACACTAACAGAAATTATATCCCTTCTTCATAGATCCATTTCCCTCTCCCTCATCTATCTATCTATCTATCTATCTATCTATCTATCTATCTATCCATCTATCTATCTATCTATCTATCTATCTATCTATCTATCTATCTATCTAACTATCTATCTATCTATCTATCTATCTATCTGTCTGTCTGTCTGTCTATCTATCTATCTAACTATCTGTGACAGTGGCGGAATAAATTTGCCTATCACTATATCAAAATATGATAGTATTTGTTTTTATGTCAATATTAGAGTATACAACTCAGATAAAGCGTACACTAGAACTTGCTGATGCAATTGAAACCATTTCCAGCTGGATGAGTAGTTTTTCGGACTAACAGTCTCAAGCATTTTCATAAGAAATTCATCCAATGGGGATGGACCAAAAGTGACTTTGTTGAAGGAGTCTTATATTCTAATCTCTCCAGTCCGAGTCGGGTAATAAAGGCGATCGTTAGCTTATGGTAACTTAATTGACTGATAAAGAAAGAATAGGCTTACAAATAGTTCGTATATGTTTGCTATTGCTCTAAGATATGAAGAGGTAATATATTCTGTAATTGAAGAATTATCTTTACGTTCATTATGTTGTACATTATACTTCTGAATTATAATTGATACTACATTTCTAATCCTGCGAGTGTGTTACGTTTCCAGTATTTATTTATAGACCCTGCCCTAGAATAATTAAGGACTTTAAATATAATTAATTCCTTCTCTCATATCCTATGCAGACTGGTTGCTCAACTTATCATTTGACTAATTAAAAGTGTGTCTTGTAGTACAGACGACAAATTTACAAACTAATAAATTGCGAACTTTAGCTAGATTGAAAACCGTTAAATTCCTCTAAATTAATATGCATTCATTATGTCATTCAGCTCATCCGCCCCCATTCAATCTAAGAAAATCTATAGGTCTATTATGCATAAAAATTAACTACTAAGAGGTTTAACAATAAAAATAAGATTTAATAACTTTAACAATTAACAAATTACTCAAGATACGAGCGCGAAAGTCTGATTCTAGGAGCTCGATAAGCAACGTGCTAATAGTTACGAGAATAGTGCCGTGTATGAGTTCTAATGATTTTTGTCACCCTCAAAGGTAACTTATCTTGCAAAGGTTGCCACGTGTAGGTTCAATGATCCAGTCCAGACCAGTTTCTATCTCGCTTCTTGCCGTCAGTAGAAATGCGCACACTGCATAACACTGGGACTGTCTTTCAAGTCAACCCACTGTACGGACTTGTGAGTGTAGAAGTTAGACATGCAGACCTGCTCGTCATCGATGCCCCACGGTGGTAGGACTATCAACTCAATCTCCAAGAGTTGGAACCTGGCAATGCGTAGATCCCAAGATAGGACTCACAGACATAGGTATAGGCGTGAACCTGGGTGCCGACCTGGAACAAGAGCGTCTCCATAATCGTCCTCTGTTTAAATTCGCCTAACCTAAGCACGATTAGCTTTAAATGCTTCGAGTTTAGAACTGGCGTCGTTTACAATTAGATTAGAAATATAATCTCATGCATGTTACGTTTAACAAGCATGACGTATGAATTACTAAATATTTACAACGTTAAACTTTTAGAGTTCATACAAAGGACAATTCAAATTAAGCAAAGCGCTTTACAATTTACATTAAAATTACAAGCAATAATTCGAATTACAAAAGAAATTCATGTCGAGCACAGCGCTCCTGGCTCTAGTGAATTTGTAGTTATATAAATTAAAGTTACAATGAGAAAAGTTACAATGAATTTATATACAATAACTTATAGGTTTTAGTCATTTAACAACGAACCGTGCTTAGGCTACAATAGCAATGCATAGCACAAAAATCACATCCATATTCAACAATGCAAAATACAATTAAATAAATTCAATACCTTAGTGAGAAATCAAGGTGTTATCTCAATTTCATCGGCTTCCTATGTGACTCAACGAATAGCGACAGCACGAAACATCAGTACTACGGCTGGCTTCTGGTTTTTCGGAGTGAGTAAAATAGGGTGCGCTCACATATTTGTTAAAAATCATAAGGTGCATCACGTGACTGGTCACGTAGTATGTGGTTGGTTCGAGAATCTAGACAATGGCCTAAGAGTTACATAAGGTCCCTGACCTCTTTCTGGAAGCTTCTCGATAGGAGAGAACTTACACAAAGGGTTTTTCAAATCTCAATATTTGAAGTGAACAAGTGGGTCAGAAAGTCATGACATTTTTATCAGACTGTGACAGAGTGTATCGGGCTAAAGAATATCATTGCAGGATTCGTAAGATGAAAATGTATGGTAAGGGAGAAAGATGTTTTGAGGTGAAATATGCCTGAAATTATCGGTGCCTTAATATGACTTTTACACAAAGGAGTACGCCATTTTTTCGTTTGCTTTGCAAATTAGTACCCACTTCAGACTTCTGTGCTGTACTGGATCACGTTGGTAAATGAATCCAGCAGTCGTCGAACTTATCAGTAGACATGTTGCTGTAAGTTATTCCTGTGAAATCTGTTTGAGAGCCAATAAGGCGAAAAATGGGGCTTGGGTTTGGTCTCAAGAATTCGCGAAAGTTTCTTGAACATGACTAGCAGCTGAGTAGCACAAAAGAAGATTATATTATTTTGATTATTCCTCCTGACATGATTGATGGTGTATACGATGATGTGGATGATTATCCACTGTCATGTAAATACAGTGACTTGTTGCAAACCCCGTGATTGTGAACACATGCTAGTGACAGCTGCCCTCATTGACTTTAATTATATCATTAATCAAACATTGTATTGAAGTGATGTAAATGTCAACGCTCTATTGAATATAATATTGTAAATCAATATTTGATTGTTTATTTAATATTATTTTTATATATATTAACATTCTTTCACATATATTAAAGCCTCATGATGGAGTAATAGTGTGTGGATGGGGGATCGTTAAATATTAATAATAAGACAGATTTGTATTACTCCTTTAGTAAGAAATTCCATCTGCAAGACATTGTGCGACAGTAAAAGTATATCTTATTATTGTGTAATAAAACAGTTTTACGACACCCTTATAATCCGCTAAGTGAGAGACATATTTGTCGGGGCTGGGGATAATTATTAATAACTATAAATTAAAATTATCGATCACTTGTACTTAGTTGCGTGATGCTATTCAATAAGTATTAATCATAGCGAGTTAAGGGTGCCCAGAGGTGTCACACTCTCTATTGTATCTGTTTGTCGCTCTGTGATAAGCAGAGAAGAGATTAATCATTCAGCTAATTTCCCTTATTTATCCCTCATTTGTTTGGCCTTCACACATCTCTCTTCTTGACTGCACACTTACCAAATGTATGCCAGATGTCCACCCCATTTGTTACATTTAAAAGTCCGACATTGAGGTATTTGACTATGCTACATATTACATCATGAGCAGTCTATAACTATTAAACTAAAAGGGCTGTTACTTCTCTTTACATCGAAAGCAATGATTGCTACATATTAGAGCTACTATCTTTGTTACATATCAGCCCTGTGACTATTTTCCATATGCTATTTACCTTTCTACACTAGTGCTATTTTCCAGAATATCCTATTACCTTGCTACATTAGTGCTATTTTCCAGAATATCCTATTACCTTTCTACACTAGTGCTATTTTCCAGAATATCCTATTACCTTGCTACATTAGTTCTATTTTTCTAGAATATGCTAGTAGCTTGCTACATTAGTGTTATTTTTTTTAAAGAATGTACTATTTAATCTTGCTATATTAGTTCTACTTTCCTGAGTGTTCTCTTTAATTTGATACATTAGTGCTATTTTCGAAGAATGTTCTAGTATACAACACATACAAAATCGAGCTTTCAATCACAAAAGAGTCGGAAATACTACATAGAAAGATGTTTTCTTTAAGCAGTGCTAGAATATTTCACTGCATTGAAGACAACTCACATCAATTTGTTTATATTTAGAGAGTGCATAATTATATAAACTAAATCTTGTCAACATTACCTCGAAAACTGCTATATTACTATAAACTAACTCTTGTCAACATTACCCCGAGAACTGCTATATTACTATAAACTAACTCTTGTCAACATGACCTCGAGAAATGCTATATTACTATAAACTAACTCTTGTCAACATGACCTCGAGAACTGCTATATTACTATAAACTAACTCTTGTCAACATGACCTCGAGAACTGCTATATTACTATAAACTAACTCTTGTCAACATGACCACGAGAACTGCTAGATTACTATAAACTAACTCTTGTCAACATGACCTCGAGAAATGCTATATTACTATAAACTAACTCTTGTCAACATGACCTCGAGAAATGCTATATTACTATAAACTAACTCTTGTCAACATGACCTCGAGAAATGCTATATTACTTTTGTTCATTGAAAAGAAATAACCTCTATTATACTTGAATAACTGGCAAAGAAGTAAAATAGAGTAAACGATATAACCCATGATATTTACGAGGAAATTTGAGATACAATTTAAAGTTTAAATAATAAAAAAGAGATTAAAATTGACCTTACTTGCATGACATCAGAGGAGACAGTTCGAAAAAAATATGGATATATGTTCATATTATCTAGAACATTGTGTGTAGAGAGAAAACTGAGTTGTGGAACTTTGAAAAGCGACAATATATTTGCAATTTTTATTGTGCTTGTACTTTTGTCCGCCGCAATCACGGCAACAACCTTGGCCTGTTTATCACGTCCACACGTGGTTATATTCTCCAGCAATCTCATGGCTTTAGAGTGAGCCGTTATCGCATTTGAGCAATCGTCAAGGATGGTAAATCCAAGCGTTACATTGGGGTGCACCAATTTCTTTGCGTTAACCTCATTGATGGCGAAGACCATAGATTCCATTCGTTGTAAAGCCCCCAATGGATGTAACGTTCTACTACACTTGGTACCCGGTTCATATGCGTGTACTGACATGATGATTCCAATGTTCAGCGTGCCAGACTGTGAATACTCAGTTTTAGGAACTGAGGGTAAGTTGCGAAATTTACAGCCATCAGCACCGTACTGCAGCCAGATTTGAAGTATCAGCCACACAACGGAAAGAGCTCCGGGAGCCTTTACGGTTAAAGGAAGGAAATCTAATAAATACATTACAGTCAAAGCTGCTGTCCTCTTGTCAGAATTATTCAGGACAGGAAATATTTTTGTCCCTTTTACTGAAAACTAATATATCAGAACGATTGGGCGGGTAGATTTTCGTGCTAGAGATTTTGTCAGCAACAGATCATGTGTAATAGGTTAACCTTTGACCGACACACTTTTCTCCTCTCTCTGGCTCAGACGACGACGTACCTAGAGCAAAATAAATAAAATACTATAATGTTTACAGCATAATAAGTAAAATACTATAATGTTGTACAGCACAACTAATAAGGATAATCAAGACAGTATATAAAATAAATAATAATATGAAATGCGGAAAAGAAAACCAGCAAACAATATTGTACACAGAAATGCAAATTCAATGGAAAATATACTTTATCAATAAAACACACACACACACACACACACACACACACACACACACACACACACACACAGAGACACACGCACACACACGCACACATAAAACACACACGCAGGCACGCACACACACGAAATTACAAGAAAACCATTGAGGCAGAATTAACAGATATAAAGACAGACGGGAAAATATCATGAATGTATAATTTAAAAAAAAAACTATATTAGAAAGAAGAAGTAAATAAGTATACACAGACGAAATGCAGATATAAAGAGAAACAGCAATTATATAAATATAGTTATAGATAAACATGTAATTGAATAACTCACAGAAATAAATATATTCAAAATTCTGCACAACAAATAGCATAAATTGTGTGTTACACAGAAAATCCCCATTTCTAAACTTAATAATTATATATTTGTGCCAATGTTAACGTGCCCCGACAATTGGCACTGCTTACGATGATATATTTTGTAAGTGCCTGAGTTGGTGCTAACAGCTCGGGTGGAGAATATTCCAGAACTTGCTGATGCACTCTAAACCTGTTCCAAGCGGATGAGTTGTTTTTTAGTCTCACGCGTATTCTTAAGAAATTCATCGAATGGGGATGGACTGAAAGTTATTCTGTTGAAGAAATCTCTATATTCTAATCACTTTGATTTTGACATAACTCGAGTGCAGTCATAACGGTGATCGACAAATAATGGTAAGTTAACTGACTGAATAGACTTAGAATTATTTCGTACACGTTTACTATTGATTTATGATTTGAATTGGAGGATGCTTAATGTAAACGAACCATTATTTCTATGTTCATTAATTTGACTATGTTATAAATTATACTTGTGAATTTTGATCGATGTTCTATTTATTCTGCTGCGTGTGTATCAGGCTAATGAATATTGTTGCAAGATTTGTAAGCTGAGAATGTATGTAAAAGTTGAAGTTCGAGATGAAATGTCCTTCAAATTTATCGATGCCTTAATTTGACTTGCAGAAAGGAGTGCACATTTTTTATTTGTAACCTTGTATCCACTTCAGACTGCAGTGAGTATGTAACTATATGGATAAATGACTACAGTGACTGTACAGGAATTAACCAAAAGGATAAATGGGTAGGGTCACTTCTGTACAACAAGTAACCATAGAGATTATTGGGTGGTAGAGTGACTTCTGAACAGAAAGTAATCGTAGGGATAAATGATTAGAGTGACATCTGAACAGGAAGTAACCATTGTAGTAAATGGGTAGAATGACTATACAGATAAATTTGTAGAGTAAAGCGTGATCAGGAATAACCATTGGAATAAATGTGTATAGTGACTTCTGAACAGGAATTAACCATTGTCTTAAATGGGTAGAATGAATATACAGATAAATTTGTAGAGTAAAGCGTGATCAGGAATAACCATTGGAATAAATGTGTAGAGTGACTTCTGAACAGGAAGTAACCACAAGGATAAATGAGTAGAGTAACATGTGAACAGGAAGTAACCTTAGAAATAAAAATTGTATGCCTACGAATGTTCAGATTTCCATCAAGTAGTAGGAAGCGGAGTAGATAAGTTACTAAATTGAATTGGTTGGTGATAGAGAAGGGAATATTGGCGAGATCTAAACTAGTATTGCTTTTCGACGAACCTAAGGACGACACACTCTGCAATGTTGAGCTGAGTGAACGCATTGGTCACAAGAATCGCTCCACTAGAAAAAATGTCTTGGTCACAAGAGCCGCTCCACTAGAAAAAGTCTTGGTCACATGAGCCGCTCCACTAGAAAAAAATTTCTTTGTCACAAGAGCGGCTCCACTAGAAAAAAGTCTTGTTCACAAGAGCCGCTCCACTAGAAAAAATGTCTTGGTCACAAGAGCTGCGCTACTAGAAAAAGTCTTGGTCATAAGAGCCGCTCTACTAGAAAAAGGTCTTGGTCACAAGAGCAGCTCTAAAATGTCTTCGTCACAAGAGCCGCTCTACTAGAAAAATGTCTTGGTGAAAAGAGCCGCTCTTCTAGAAAAAAATCTTGGTCACAAGAGCCACTCCTCTAGAAAAATATCTGGTCACAAGAACCACTCTACTAGAAAAAAGGTCTGCAGATTAAATTTATGCTTGAACTCTTTTGGCAAAATATATAAATGCAAGCTGTATGTGAATGAAATTCTTGATTTAAATTGTAATCTTTTATATTAAGTTGCATGAATAGAAATGTGCGTCATGCATTATATTAGTATTCTAATAAAAAATTATTTCAGAGATAGATAACACTTGTTTAAGATAAAGGTAGAGAAATTCAGAAAGGAAATACAGGGCACGGTGTACAAACGATTTCCGACTCCGACATCGACTACTGAAATTTTGAAAGTCCTACTCATATCACATAGCATAAAATTGTATATTTAAATGGAGTTAGATGTATGAGTTCGGTACACGTGTAAATAAACAAAAGATTGGCTTGCATAGATGTCATTTCAAAACAATTTTTCAGTCGTACAATAATGTAATGGAAAATGCTTAAAAATATATTTATAATGTCTAACTTGATTTTATTTTAAACATCACTTCTAACAGTCCCGGTTTCGTTGCTGCACGCAAATCGGATTTTACGATGCTTTCCACAGTGACAAGAGTCGGTGGTAACGCTGATAGTCAAAGCAGCATCTTGAATAATATAACGGGAAACAGGGTGTTGCATATTAGCACTCATTTCAGAAGCACAGTCAAAATTGTCAACAGTCTATTTCTAAGGGTGGCAGTGGGACAGGATTCTTTCGTCTATGGTTGAATTATTCATATAATATATGTGTTTTCTTCCTTTTTTAATACTGGCGTGGGCTGACTGTGTCCCTGCTGACTATGTTGTGTTGCTGTCAACTCTTCTTGAATATGGTTGATTGCCAGTTGTGTATCCAGGGCTTGATTATTGATTAACACGGTTTTTATTGTACAATTGATGGAATTACTTTGTAAAATGCTGTGCATGGCCATTTCCGGATGTGGCATTGTGAATTCGATGCCCTGAAAAGGCTTTGAGAGTTGGATGGTAGTGACTCATGTATTTCGCTTGTTATTTGTTTTACATGCTTTGGTAATCCGTAGTGAAAATTGCTCAGCTAACCGCAATTTGAGTTATTGCTAACTTGTAAAGGGAAGATGGGACATTATGTATCTCTTACCATGTGAAACGTCAACGTATAGGACACTGTTGGTCTGCAGAGGACAATCTCTGAACAGCGGGAGACTGGCCTGAAAGTCGTTATATGGTTAAATACGTATTCAGTGATTATCAGTGATTATCAGAAGCAGGTACTCTTTTCAGTTCAGCTACAATGTTAACATGCTCATTTATGGAAGACTGCTAATATTCGAATTGCAGATTAATATTTATACTTTTAAAGAACGATTAATATTATTGTTTTTGCTTTTAAAGTATTCCGACTAACGCAAATGCATAACATGCCACTAAATCACGATAATTGTCTTATTCATTAAAAGCCATTACCTTTCAAGAACAATATCCGCTTTTCTATATACAGCTTTGCAAAACTGCCTGAAGCTTCTTTAGTAGACGTTAATAAAATCATCACTAGTAAATGGAAAGCGTAATAAATTAATGTGAATCATGCCGATCAGTGTTTAAATTTCTACGTCATCAAGTTGATTTGACGCGCGAGTACTGATATCTGAAAATAAGATTACAAATGTGGTAGGCAAAAGAGAATTAGAGAGAAAACAGTCTTCCCTAAACAAACAGTCGTTCCGATATATTAATTTTCAGTAAAATTGACAAATATATTTCCTGTCCTGAATAATTCTGACAAGACTGCAGCTTTGCCTGTAATGTATTTATTAGATTTCTTTCGTTTAACCGTAACGGCTCAAGGAGCTCTTTCCGTTGTATTGCTTCCTTTGTTTTTTCTATAGCCTTTTTATCATTCTTACGTTCTCATGTCAAACTGTCATGATCTACCTCCATAGGGGTTTCCTTCTCTTTTACTTTAACTACTGTCACTGGCTAGCAGTGTTCATAATCTTTTTCTGTCTCACTGAGCAAAGTCAACATGTCTTCTTTACATTGACGCTCTTATGCAACATTTAACAATGTCACCTACATTTTTCTGTGGCAGATCAGCCTCGTTGTTTGTCATCTGTAGCATCTTAAATTCTTCAGGCAAGGTGTTTGCTATGTGTCTGGAATTCAGTCTCAGAACCTTGTCACTACGACGTTTGCCTTTTGCCCTAATCTCACGTATGTGTATGGGTCGTGGTGTTTGCTTACAGGTCACAGGGTAAAATGTTTTCCCTCTTCCGACCACCATCTTATCATTCCTAACTGTTTATGGATAATTAGCAAGTGTTACGTATCGATCTTGGTGACGTCATTCGTAATGAAGATAAATGTAATTATCATATTTAAACAGACAATATCCATCGTATCAAAATGCATATGTATTAGTTACCCCTGGTTTCTGGTAGAACTGCTATTTTATATTTAGAAGTAAAGAGCAGTTTAATTTAGAAACAAAGAAAATCTAATTTACCGTGGCTTACATCATTTATATATTAGTATGTTTATACATGTGTGTGTGTGTGTGTGTGTGTGTGTGTGTGTGTGTGTGTGTGTGTCTTTTAATCAGCTAACTGTTATTTGCATTTACTCTTGTTTCCTCAGGACAAAATTACTTGGAACTGGGAGCGGAACCCTCTAGACTCTAGGGATCAGGACGAGAGAAAAGCCCCAATTTCTAGGTGTGGAGAACCCTGTCCTGTGGGATTTCAACAATCGATTACATACAAGTGCTGTTGGAACTGTAGTCAGTGTAAAGACAACGAATGAACTGTCATCGTTAATGGCAGACGGGTGTGTAGCGTTTGTCCTAAAACTGACAACTTTACCTGGCCTGACAAATCCACGCGAACAAAGTGTCTTCCAATTCTATTCACATTCACCAGCCTTTCTCAGAAGATCTCTGTAGCTATATTTGTCTTGAACATGCTGGTCCTATTAAGTGCAGTAACCATTTCAACACTCTACATTATTAATCGAGAGAATCGCCTGATCAAAGCCAGCCAGTCGGGAAGTTTCACAAATGATGTTAGGTGGCCACATGATTGTCTGTCTCCTAGCAATGACCTACTTTATGATGCATCTAGAACTCACATGTGCTTTGTTTCAGATTTGGTTTCCATTGTCATTTTCCATAACCTATGGACCACTGCTTGTAAAGACCAATCGCATTTATAGAATCTTCATGGCGATGATAACTACTAAAAAAAAACTTTTAGCAGTCCAAAAGCACAAATTATTATGGTTACTGTAATCATTGCATTTCAGTAAGTGAGTCCTAAATCATATTTTAACAGATCAAATATAATCAGTTCCTTTAGGGTCACCAGCACCCTCAGCTCTCTTGTGAAAGTGGGGCGTGTGATTGCCAAAAGCAAAGTAGGACCTGTGTAGATGGAATTGCAGGATCCACCCACAGAATAACATAGGTGCTTGTCTCTGTAGAACGTAATTTTATTCTGTGTGCAGGGTTTGTTGACATGTATGAATGCGAGTTTGCGAATGAGACTGTTCACGTTTAGATGGTACAGACCATACGAGCGTCTTAGTTCAAACATTTGTAGGAATAATAGACTACTCACATAACATTTCAATAGTAAAATTGCACGAAATATTTCTAAGTCCATTCTCTCTCAATCAGTCAGCTATCTCACCATCAAGTAATGGCTGCCTTTTAAAATCAGACTTCTTCTTTGCCACTTCAAATTCGAAGTGATTAGAAAGTATATTTCTCCACAGCAAGTAAACGTTTTTAATCACAGTCCATTGGATAGTCTCGTTCTCGTAAGTCATAACTATTGGATAATAAAACCTATTCACTTGTTTACACAACATCAGCAATTTCTAGAACATTCTCAACTCGAATTCATTACTTCCAACTCGAACACTCTCAAAAATACCATCATAAGTAAGAGTGCCTACGGTCATCTTACTTTAACAATTTAACAATTAATATAACAATTCAATTTTTAAATAGGGATAGGCAAACGTATTCCACCACAGATAGATAGATAGATAGATGGATGGATGTATTGATGGATAGATAGATAGATAGATAGATAGACAGGTAGGTATGTAGGTAGATAGATAGATAGATAGACAGATAGAGAGAGAGAGATAGATAGATAGATAGATAGATAGATAGATAGATAGATAGATAGATAGATAGATAGATAGATAGATAGATAGATAGATAGATAGTTCATAGTTTTCACTCCGTTGCTCTCACATAGGTTTAAATGATTTTTCCACCTCGTTGTGTCTTTTGGTGTATTTTGTTTCAGCCAGAAACTGACATCCAGACAGTATATGCTCAGCTGTTTCATCCATGGTTTTACAGGGTCTGCATTTGAAATCATTCGTGCTTTTCACGATTTTTGTTTTTGTAACTTCGTGTTTAGTGTTTGGTCGTCAATAGCTGTTACGAGCGCTTCTGTTCCTGCTTTAAACCCTGTCTCTTTCAGTCACCTGTATGTTGACTGTTTTGCTGATGTTTCATCAGCTTGTTGCACATACTTTCTATGGAGAGGTTTGTAAATGTAATCATTGAGAGTACAAGTGCAATCTCTCGCTCTCTCTCTCTCTCTCTCTCTCTCTCTCTCTCTCTCTCTATCTATCTATCTATCTATCTATCCATCCATCCATCCATCCATCCATCCATCTATCCAATCTCAACGCTTTTAGATTGCCTCATATTATTCCGCTGTGTGGGATATTATGCCATACAGACACAGCACATTCTTCCACAATGTGGGATATTATGTCGTACATACATTACATTATTATACTATGTGGGATATTGTCGCACATACATCACATTATTCCGCTATGTGGGATATTATGTCGCACATACATCACATCATCCCGCTATGTGGGATATTATGTCGCACATACATCACATCATTCCGTTATGTGGGATATTATGTCGCACATACATACATTTTCTTCCACTATGTGGGATATTATGTCGCACATACAGCACATTATTCCGCTATGTGGGATATTATGTCGCACAGAACAGCATATTATTCCGCTATGTGGGATATTATGTCGCAAGGACACAGAACAGTAGGTGGCAGCTACCAGTTCATTGTTTGTTAGTTTGTTAAGTCGCAACATTTTTGGCTGTGATTTATATGTTTTTGAAGTATGAAGAAGTTTTAGTTAAACTTCAAAGGTTAATCAGACAAAGTGAAGATGCTTATTATGAAAATAAAACTAGCAATTTCCCAGACCAAGTAATAGTATGAAGGTACCTTCCCAGACCAACTAATAGTGTCAAGGTACCTTTACAGACCAAGTAATAATGTCAAGGTACCTTCCCAGACCAACTAATAGTGTCAAGGTACCTTCCCAGACCAACTAATAGTGTCAAGGTACCTTCCCAGACCAAGTAATAGTGTCAAGGTACCTTCCCAGACCAAGTAATAATAGTGTCAAGGTACCTTCCCAGACCAAGTAATATTGTCATCAAGGTACCTTCCCAGACCAAGTAATAGTGTCAAGGTACCTTCACAGACCAAGTCATCGTCATAGTGCTGTGCACAAGTTGCACGATTGTTAAGTTATGGATTTACGCCATTGGATCTGAAAATCATTCATTTCCTGTGCTGTATGCTGCGAACAATTAATCAATTAAAGTGTGGTTCCAAGATACTGAAGAGACACTTTAATACTAAACACAATCATTTAATAGTTAAATACACAGCCTATATTCGTCGTTTGCTCTCTTCTTAGTCAATGTGAAAAAAATAAAAATTGCAGTAAAGACACTAATAGCGAGAAACAACATGGCTGAAATAATTGCCAGCTACATACAGCAGCAGAAACACTGAATTTACCTATTTGTAAAGAAATAGTTAAATCTGCGTCAGGAAAGGCTGCCAAGAAGGAGATATCAAAATAAAAATGTACCTTTATCAAGTGTCACTATTTCACACCGCATAAAAGACATGTCATCTGTGTGACGAGTCTGACAAATTCTGTGTCATGGCCTCATGACCCAATTGCTCGTTTTCAAAAATTAAATTTTGAAGGGACCTTTGTTGAAGTTCTTCCGTGATACATCAGTATCGAGAAGCTTCTAGCAAGGTCAGATTGTTGCATAACTTTAGGCCATTGTCCAGCACCTTCGAGATCAACAACATACCACGTGAGTAGTCACGTGATGCGTTCAATGCAGTTTAATAAAATACGATAACGCGCGCGAAATCCGTACTCGCATCCCAGAATCGGCCGACGCAACAAGTCAGCTAGATTAGCTCCGTCCGCCGCATATCGAGTAGTGTGAGAGTCGAAGAAAGAACCCGCGCTAAAGCAGTAAATCTACTTTTAAGAGGTAACAGTAACACGTCTACTTCTTACAATATTATTGCAATTGTTGATTGTATTTTGTAATTGAATTGATGTATGTATTTGTGCAGCTTATCGCTATCTTAGCCAAAGCACCTGTTTCGATGTAAAAGGACAAATCTAAAAGTTATTGTATATAAATTATTGTAACTCTTTTCTTAACTTTAATTTATATAAATCTTAAATTCCCTAGTGCCGCCAGTATGTCTGTGCACGTTGTGAATTCTTCTTTGTAATTCAAATTGTTCTTGCGTATAATTTTTCATGTAAAATTGTAAAGCATTCATGCTTCATTTTGAATTAATCCTTTGTGTGAATTCCAATTTTTAATGCTGTAAATATTTGGGAATTCATACGTTCGTGTAATGTTACATGTAACACACACGTGAACCACAATGTATATTTAAATATAACCATATTTGAATTGTAAACGACACGATAGTCAAAGATTCTAAATTCAGAACCTTTAAACAAAGAAACATGTGCTTGGGTTTTGCGAATATAGACGCAAATAGTTACAGAGCCCAAATCCTTTGTTTCAGCTGGGTTTCTTATGTTATTCCTCTCTACCTTCGTACTTCTTGAGTCGCACGCCGACTCGGGTATCTTCATGACCCATACGTGAACTACGTAGAAGTACAACGTGTTAACTATGGTTAACGATCGTTGCAAGTACATTAGCGATGCAGTAATTGAGTGGACGATTGACTGTTATGCTATGAGCGGTACTGACGATGAGCCAAAATGACGTGGACCGGTTCTAACCAGTGTGGACCCCACGTGGCGCCAAGAGTGTAGATAAGTATATCTACTACTTCCAGGATCAAGTGAATATTTGGCAGAACAATTCTCTTTAAAACAATTGACACTAACGATTGAGTGGGAAATTACGATTATTTTGAATCTAGACTTCGTGCTCGTGATTAATTGTTACTGTTAGTTGTTAAATATTAAATTCATTTTTCATCTTGTTAAGAACCTCTTTCGTAGTAATTTGTATGCATATAGACCAAAGAATGTGGATTGGATGGGGGCTGTTTGAGCTAAACGAATGACGTAATGAATGCATATGAATCTAAGAGAGTTTTTAACGATCTCCAAGCCAGCTAATGTACGTAAATTATCAGTTCGTAAATCTGTGATCTAGACTACAAGATGCATTTTTAATTTAGTCGAATGATGATTTGAGCAACCAGTCTGTTTAGGTTAAACGAGAGGGAATTAATTTAAATAGTAAATTAAAGTTTCCATAATTTCCTAAGCAGGGTCTCTAAATAAATACTGGAAACGTAACAATCTGACATCCAGAAACAAGTAGCCTATAGTAAAGATGGTAAAATAAGTTTCTTTCCAATTAGATGAATAGACAGACGTAAGCAAAAACTGTCAACTACGGAGCTACATAAGATCTTTAGACGGGGATTCTGTTGTTGAACAGTTCATATCCTGCACAGAATTACCTGTGACACCAAGTGGATTAGACAGACAGAATTATAAGAAATGACAGCCAAATTGGAAGAAAATAAGCTGTTAGGGAAATGTTATTTCAGTGTACACTGATGTTGCGCCAACAATTACTGGTCGAATGAAAGGTTTTTCTTCATGGGTAAAGCAAGATTTTTTTCTAATGTAACACTCCCCATCCCCTGTCTTTTATACCGAGAATCTTTGGTAGCTGAAAATATTACTGTAGCCCTAATAAACGTAATAGACACAAATGTTGCGATGGTTAACTACAATAGAATAATTAAACTAGACTTTTCAAAGAGCAATTAAAACTAGACTTCTTCAAAGAGCATTTAAAACTAGACTTCTTCAAAGAGCACTTAAAACTAGGCTTCTCCAAGAGCATTTAAAACTATACATCTCTAAAAACAATTAAAACTAGAGCAATTAAAATAGACTTCTCAAAGAGAAATTAAAACTAGATTTCTCAAAGAACAATTAAAACTAGACTTCTCAAAGAACAATGAAAACCAGAATTTTCAAAGAGCAATTAAAATAGATTTCTCAAAGAGCAATTAAAATTAGACTTCTCAAATTGTGGGTCAACGATATTCACTGGTTGTCCAAATGGAGGGTACACTACAGATTTTATAAATTGACGAATGAGTTTGCCACCCTGATTAAAGACGAGATACGGTGTTCAACAGTTGCGTTCCCCGCTGATATCTTTGGACATTTAAACAGCCATAATGCTATTATGCAGGGGAAGGAAGAAATCTTCTTTAAGTGCTCAAGTGCCAAGCTGCATGAGATTGAGAAAAAATAAAATATGGCAGGCGAAAGTTGACAACAATAATCGTAACACGTTTCTTCTCACTGCTGATGCTGATCCAGAGATTACTTCCTGTCGGACTTTAGAACGTCTCTCGGTTTTGGCCGATAACCTACATCAATAATTTCCTTCCCGCAGTGTGAATGAATACGATTGGGTCTGCAATCCTTTTGCCATTACTACTGCAGACACAAAGCATTATCGTTAAAGAGGCAAAAGAGTTGGCGGAGCTTAAGGCTGATCGAACTTGTCTGCTCATTTTTATGGAAACAACACTACTTCAATTCTTGAATTGGGTAAAGTTCTCAGTGTTATCAGAAGATGCACCATAAACACTAATAGAGTTTTCAACAACCTACTAGTACGAGCAGGGATTTTCGGCATTGGTTAATATTAAAAATAATAAAAGGATGTGAGTTCTTCCTCTTGATAAAAAATTACGGATCTTTTTGTCTGCAATTCAACTCCATATTTAACAATTTTGCAAAGAGTAAACAAGGCTATATTTCTCTTTGAATTATATAAATGTAATTATTGACTCATTAACTTTAACTTTCCAGTTTGTATTTATTAAAACTTCCCTACGTAATAATTAATAACTGTTGAAAATATTTAATACCTTTAGGAAATATAAAATAGGTATTAAATATTTTCAACAAAGTTATTAATTATTTAAGTAGGAAAATTGTTTCTTATTTTCCCGTTTCTATAAAAATTACTTTTTGATGTCTTTTTATCCTTCGCGGCACAGCGTTCAATTTACCAATTCTCAAAGTCACACTCTTTGAGAATCACTGTTCTTAATGATGTGCAGGTAGGTTAATGTTGCTGACAGCAATGGATAATGTTAATACAAGACATCAGAGACAGAGACAAACTGAGGACAGAAGCATAGCAATAGTATATTTTGGTTCATTATCTTAGCACTTTATTATCGCAAGAGTGTTTGAACAGGGCAACATTATTTATTTTCACACACATTTCCCAGTAAAGCTGTGTTTGATCTTTTATTTCTATAAAGATTCACACCATTAAAATTCAAATTACCACTTATGCAATGGGAATATATTTTTCCATTATTTATTTATTTATTCGTCAGATATTAACCATTTTTATTTTAGTGAGAGTATATTCCTTGTTAACTGTTGGCTAGGAAGCAAAGTAGTTTTGTCTAATTGCAATCAAGTGATTTTTTTTTTTACACAGCAATTGGAGAGAGCAGAAAAATATTTAAATGACAGGCGAGGCAGGGGTGATGAGAATCACATTGCTTGCATCTAATTATTTGCGTATTACAATCCAAAATTGTTAAAATGGGAATCATGAAAACGTGAACGGGAAATTATTGAGAAGCGGGTAAATTAATTTCAAGTCACATGAAACGTCGTTGAAGAGTTACTACTTTACGAGAATGGTGTGTAATCAATCTATATAATCCAACTAAAAATTAATTTTAGCACTGGTGAAACTCATGCTTACATGTCATTATTAATACTTATAATTTAGGACCATTAATGCGAGTCGTAATGATGAACTGTTTAATTTCTCGGAAAGTTGATCAGATTGTTGTCTTTGTATGACAACTATTGGTGTTAACTGATGATGTTGTTATCTACATAATGCAGGAACCTTTCGATTATAAAGTTGGTTAATAATACGCTAGCACTCGTTTGATTTGATGCAACAATGATAAAGAATTCAAATTATCATTGATTTTGCAGTAGTGATATTGTAAGAACCGTGCATATATCTCACTGTGGCCACGAAGCATTTAAGTGTATGATTAAAAGGCTAGATTACAAGGTCTGTTATTTATTCTTTGTTGTCTAACTGGGGTTTTGATATAGGTCAGGAGTACAGTTGATTACATAGCCTGAAATTAAAGGGGAACAACCCAGAACCATCACATCAGCAGAACAGTCCGATCAGAGTGTCTTATGTATGGGTAGAATATGTAATATGACCAGATGAGGATTGTACAAATATTGTCATTACATATGACTACCTTGGTGGAACATCATAATAAGCTGGAGAAATGGCAGACAGTTATTCGTTTGAAATCTTCGTGTGCGTACGGGTTTTAGCGGTGCTGAGCCTCTGAGAAGAGGTAAACAATATACTCATGTCTAAGCAGTAAATAGCAAACAACTTGGGATAAAAGAGAAACAGTTGAGCAACAAACATATTCAAAAGCATGAAGACCACGAGCCACCTTCTTTTTACAATCTCAGTGTCTGCGGTGAAATAGCCAGGTATGACGCCAATCCAGAGCAGAGCGATGCAGTAGAGGGATATAACAATGAACTTGGCTTCGTTGAAGTTCGAGGGCAAATTGCGGACTTTATAGGCGTGCACAGCACAACCAACCGCGAGACAAAAGATGTAGGTCAAGGACAAAGCCATACTCTTCATGTCAGAGGCGCACACAACCTCCACGTATTTAGTGTGAATTGAGGGCATCATGAGCACAACTTTAGGTGGCTGTAGGACAAGTCCCACTGCTGACAACAGTATCTGTAAGTGATGAGTAAGGAGAAAAATTAGTAATATATGTATTACACTCGCGCGCGCGCGCACGCACGCACGCACGCACGCACACACACACACACACACACACACACACACACACACACACACACATATATATATACTAACATGTAATCCTTACTCTTCAAACTAGGTTTAAACACATGTGTGTGTGTGTGTGTGTGTGTGTGTGTGTGTGTGTGTGTGTGTGTGTGTGTGTGTGTCTCCCAAATGACGCATTGAAAAGCTGACCTAATCCCAGTCATCACTATCCAGAGACTAGTCAGTCAGATAAAAATTCCAGCAAACAATTTTATTTTGTGTTGTGAATCTTGTTGGTTTTAATCTTGCTAGTGACAAGGGACTGTAATATCGACGTAAATTCCATATCAGATGATTCAAATATTGTGCACTAACCAAATTTTCTGTTCGACCACTGAAAGCTAATTTTTTTCAGTATGTTCATGTTTTGTTTGGTATCATCAGTGTTGATTCTGATTGTATTTTCTTTCTTACATGCTCTATACTGACTATCTGGATAGCCGTAAATAATTATCGTGGTGAGAGGTAGATTTATTAGTGCAATAATTTTGTTATGAGTAAAATGGGTATTCCTAAGGTTTGCTTGGTATTCAAAAAGTATTGAAAGAAGTAGAGTTTTGAAAAAATACGCTTGTAGCATAGAATGTTGTTCTTTGCCAAAAGTGGTTTTAATAGAATTTTATCTAGCTTAAATATTAATTAAGTAATATATAGATTACAAATATAAACTACACTATGTTAAGGCTTCGTGGCAAGATCCATATATAAATTATAATGTGTATATGCTTACTAATTATAAAGCAATATCTGTTTAAGTTGGTTATTTGATGTGCTAACAAAAACATTCATGCGTTTTCTCATAAGTTTGAGTTGATATTTGTTGAATATTGTGTCTTGTGAATAATTACTGGTTTTTAATATTTGAATGTGGTAAATGGTTATGTTGATAATATTACCATTGACAGTTTTACAGTAGATGTCGTGCGCTACAGGTTAAGAATAACATGTAGTGAAAAGTG
This sequence comes from Sinotaia quadrata, assembly GCA_028829895.1. Taxonomy (NCBI): domain Eukaryota; kingdom Metazoa; phylum Mollusca; class Gastropoda; order Architaenioglossa; family Viviparidae; genus Sinotaia; species Sinotaia quadrata. Next base: position 16,378,900 of record CM054180.1, read on the forward strand.
TAAGTATTCTTCCAAATGGTAAATAGACGATACTACGAGCTAGTATTATAATATAAGGATATTCTGACCATGTTACTATGTACATTCAGGAGTCAATCGTTCATTGAAATATCCAAACCAGATTGCTAAGCATCACTACTGATAAACGAATTATCTGAGACATTAAACAGTTGCAGTAGATTTCTTCCAAGTAGACTGCATGATATGCCATAACTGACCAAAAGCCTGATACTGGCCAACCATAATTGACCAAAGGCCTGATACTGGCTAGGCACAAGTGATCAAAGGCCTGATACTGGCCAACCATAATTGACCAGAAAATGTACAAATAATTGACCAAGCAAATGTACAAAGCTACTATTTTTTAAACTTGCAAACAGACTTAAATCTCTGTAAAATATCCTCTTATGATTTGGAGACCTTTTATATCACACTTTTGATCTGCAAATATTACGTCATCTAATTCCACGTCACTGTAATTTTAAGAGTATATAATTTGTAACATAGATACATAGCTTGAATTCACTGGTTCATAATTGATAAAATAACATCTAATGAGTTGTTAAAGAGAGATATAGTTAATATCAGCCCAGCCAGAATTCCTACTTCAAGAAACTCTGTTGTTTTCCAGAGTCCATTGGCAGCGCTTCCATATGTTCCTTATATTCTTTAGGACTTTATGTTCCAATTTAATCACCTTGCAACACTTGGCATCTCCGAATCTACCTTGCATGAGGAGTGAGCGAAATATTATCCACCACTGCTGGAAAGGGAGACTACTCATGTTCATATCGACGAATGAGAGGTGTAAGTTATCCTAGGTGTTGAGATGACAATCATTTAAGAGATGCCTCTAACTGTTAAAATAACCGTCCCAAGTGGATATAATTAAATAAGTTTATAGATAATCAAACACTTGATTGAGACATTATTAAAAAGTGAACTTTGTAATCAAGGCACAAGTCTTTAAACACTTTCGTTATTACACTAAACAGATTAATGCATTCAGCTTATTTGAACTGTTTCCATTAATTAATGCTAGACAGTATATTTGTGTATGATATTATCACTAATAAGGATTCTTTTAACAAAGCAGCAGTTGTAACAGCTTATGCATATTCTTGTATCTTTGTAATGTGTATTAAAATAATTTCGACAGTCTGGATATTTGTTATTACTTTCTTAAATAAAAGTTTCATAACTAAGCTTATGTATATATCCCTTGTCAATTTTTACAAAGGAAGTGTCTGAGCCACATAAATCTGAGATATGAGACTTATGAAGGCTATTCTCTCTGCCCACTGGGTGTCAGGATATTCTCTAAATCTTTGCCCTGATCCCATCTATAAATATTAAAAATTAAATATAGAAAAGAATACAATTTTAGTTAAGAAAAAGTGGAAAACGAGATCTAAATTTAGATGTAAAAGGCAGTCCTACAAGGACTTGTACGAATGACGTGAACGTTGCATCAGCAATGAGACAGGAGAGATGTTTTTCTAGGTCAGTGAGGTAAGCTAGTTATGTCGGCGCACTGGTCAGGCAGAAGTCTGGCCAGCCTATTAAAAGGTAAACACTCGTAGGAAGAACATAGAAGGGTACTGAATGAAAGGGGAAGGGAGGTGACCATTAGCGTACGTAAGTTGACTGAGTGAAAGGAAGTCCGGAAATACTAATCCTTCCTGTGAATGAGAGCATGGACACAGGTCAACCCTGTGATCTTATAAATAAATGTGGCAACTCCAGCCATGTGCTTTCCCACGACAATGACACATTGATGATGTTAGTGTGTAGCGGAGCCCAGATTTCAAAGCAGCATACTTCTGTGTGAGAGATGAGCCAGAAGGCTTGATGAAAAAAGAGCATTACAAATTTAAAGGAATCCATAAGCTGCATTGTTACAATTTTCTTTAATCCTTGATTTTTGCCCAGAATGAAAGGTAACCAGTTGCTTTTTCATTATTCTCTAATTAATAATTTTGTATAGAATGTAATCTGATAAATTGTCATGTAAAACTAATCCATTTTATTTCAGATTAGTGAGATTGTGCTCAGAGAAAATGATTTCGCTTTCATTTAGTGAGCATTGTGTGAATGATGTTAGCAGTTTGTGAGTACTTTAATTATAAATTGCAGGATTTCTTCTTTTCTTTGCCGTATGTTTTGGAGGCTTGCCTGTCATAGTCATCGTTCCTACTATGGGTATCAGCTTGGTTGCTGATGTGTATCAACCATCGATTTTCGTTGCTAGAAATGAAGGTCTAGATAGACTCTACCAGCCTTGTGACTGAGTTAGGTAATGATAGTACATTGGCCAGGAATTGGAGAACGGTATATAACCCTAAAGTGAATATAGAAACTAGTTTTAATTCAGAGAACTGAGAAGGAAACTAAGAGACTTGTTCAGGGAAAGACAGTTAGTTAGAGGAAACTAATTTTCTCTGATAGTGATTTTGGGCACTGTGCTCAGTGTAATATTGTAATTGATTGATATTGTTTATTTTCTTTATTTGTTTTATTTTCTTTATATAAATATTTTTTTAGTTTTTATCTGTCTTGTGTAAATTCTTATTCTCTCCAATTCGTGTAAAATTCATTTAATCGTAGTCCTCCTGTCTATCATTGTGTCTATCTCTCTGCCCATCTGTCTGTCTGTCCGTCCGTTTGTTTGTTTGTCCATCATTTCTGTCGTTAAGTGTGAGGACCAATCCTCTGGTGGCTGTAACGAGTCAATGGAGTGATGACCTCAAATTGTTGAGTATTTTGTGTCATTCATGTATGGTACCAACACCGGGCATATAGGATAATTGCTCCTAATTATTAAATGGTATAACTACTTTAATTTCCATAATCCTTATATACCAGAGAACCAGGCAGGACCAACACATTCCACACACTTCAGACTTGCAGATAGATAGATAGATAGATAGATAGATAGATAGATAGATAGATAGATAGATAGATAGATAGATAGATAGATAGATAGATAGATAGAAAGATAGGCAGGAAGGCAGGCAGGCAGAGAGACAGACAGACAGATAGATAGATAGATAGACTCTCATTTATTTCAGTTATTGAGGAAAACGACAACCTTACATAAAATGGAAAATACTTTGTTAATAGTATTATTTTCATTTGCAATGTTGTTTCCTTTGCTTGCTTTTTCGACTTATTATTGATCACCTGGTAAGGAACATCGTTGAATGCAGATTATCTCCCTTTATTTCTAACTGAACCCATTACAAGTTACTGAAATAATGGATTTGTGACGCACTTACCTGAATTCCAATGATTACAGTAACCATGACAATTTGCGCTTTCGGACTTGTAAAACGTGGTTTTTGAGTAGTCCTCTTCTTCCTGAAGAATATTCTGTAAATGCGATTGGTCTTCACAAGCAGTGGTCCATAGGTTATTGAAAATGACAATAAAAACCAAAAATAGAACAAGGCACACGTGGCTTCTAAAGGCTCAAAAAAGTAAGTTATTGCCATGAGACAGACAATCATATGGCCACCTAACATCATTTGTGAAACTTCCCGACTGCTGGCTTTGATCAGGCGATTATTTCGATTAATGATGTAGAGTGTAGAAATGTTTAATGCACTAACTAAGACTAGAAAGTTCAAGGCAAATATGGTTACAGCCACCTTTTGAGAAAGGTCATTGAACGTGGCTGGAATTGGAAGACACTTTGTTCGCGTGGAGTTGTCGGGCCAGGTAAAGTTGTCACTTCCAGGACAAAGACTGCAAACCTGTATATTTTGAGAAATAACAGTTCGTTCGTTTTCTGCACAACGACTACAGTTCCAACAACACTTGTGTGTAACCACTTGTTGGAATCCCAGAGGACAGATTTCTCTACAAGTAGAAAGTGGGGGTTTTCTCTGGTTTTGATTCATGGAGACTAGAGGGTTCAATTCCCAGTTCCACTTAATATTGTCCTGAGGAAACATGAGAAAAATGAAAGTACAAAACTGATAATGTCGTTGTGTCGACAACTTATGAATACGTTTGTAAACGATACAAAGTAATATGCAATTGTGATTTTAAAAAAAATCAAATCTGCTATTTACTGCTGTAAGACAAATGACGTCACCAAAGTATCACATACCTGCGCACTAAATATAAAGAAAAATTCATTAGCACTAAGGAGTTTATAGGAAAAAGAACACATAGTAAATATAAGAAAACAATCATGAACACTATGGAGGTTATAGGAAAATGAACACCTAACACTATACTAAATATTAAAGAATATTCATGAACACTAAGGAGGTTATAGGAAAATGAACACATAACACTGTACTAAATACAAGAAAAGAATCATGAACACTATGGCGATTTTAGGGGAAAACAAATATGTATTGTAAGACATAAAGGTAAAATAAATAAAACATTAAATGAACAAATGAGAATGAATCAAGTGCAATAAATTAAATAAATGTTGAACTGAAGAAATTAAAACACTCACAACTTAATATTTTCTCACACCTTAATGCATTATACAAAGCACAATGCATTGGTCACTTAGGATGTACAATATTACTCAAAACAACAAATACAATATTCACCCACAACACATCACTCACAACCCATCATGGACAACAAAATCCTTCACTAACAACACAATAAGTTACTCACAATATAGTATATCACTCAAAAGATAATACGCCATTCACAATGTAATTTATATATGAACATCACCAAGGCATGGTGTAGCAAAGAACTGTTTTAACTTCATGAGGTTTATTCCACTTGTTATCTGAAGTTATGCACTGGTTTATATTTGGCAGTTGTCTTGGAATATTACTCCAAGAATTTTATACTGGTTTTATAATATATTATAATGAATCTATTTTCAATTTAGGGCAACAATATTCATTTGCCTGATACAGCATAAGAAATAGAGCATCGATCAAAATTCACAAGCATAACATACGGTGTAATCAAATTAGTGAACATAAAACGATGGTTCAATTATATAAAAATTCTCCAATTCAAATCATAGATCAATAGCAAACATGTGTGAAATATTTCTAAGTCCATTCTTTCTTTATCAGTCAGTTAATTTACCATAAGCTTACGATTACCTTTATGAGTAGATTTGAGCTACATTAAAATCAAAGTGATTGAACAGAGAACTTTCTTCAACAACGTAAGGATCAGTCTATCCCCATTGGACAAAATTATTATGAACATTTATGAGACTATTAGTCAGAAAAAATACTCATCCAATATGAACTGGTTTGGTTTGCACCAGCAAGTTCTAGCATATTCTTTACCTGAGTTGTTCTCTCTGGTAATTACAAAAATATTACCATGCACGGTACTCGAAGGTCATGCCACGTTGACATTTAGCAATTTAGCAATTTATATAATAATTATGCTTAGAAATAGGGACAGGCAAATTTACTCCACGACATACATGAAATAGACAATCCTGGAAAACTCCACTTGTAATTGTTCTATCAGTAACATTACTCTGTCTTAGAAACTGAAATGGAATATTTATCAATATGGATATTTTAAAAATAAATCGTTTTATGTTTTTGTAAAAACATAAACATAAATATAAGATTAAGTATTATATTTTTTACTGATTAAAACACACTAATTAACTTCCAGGAATTGCAATTTACACAAATAAAATATACATTTAAAATCAAAACAGAAATAACCTGTATATCACAAACCTCTTTTCCATTGCCTTAATCTAAATATACATTTGGAGAGTATTGTAAAAAAAATGTTTAAAGAAATGTAATTGACTGTGTAAATGATATTCTTTCAAAGCTATCAAGCAATTTTTAAAGTAGTACTAACCGTATAAAAGTACGTGAAATTCTTGGTCGATGAATTCCACACTCCTACGTTGTTTACTACTGCCTTTCCGTCCTTGAAATAAACGTTAGTTATCTCGTAACTGCTGAGTGCAGACCCGTCTTTGTTAAAGCTGATATGCACATGCTCCCCTCTGAAATTCACTTTCGTCATCGCGTCTCGCAGTCTATTGCCGTCCACGCACTCACGGAGTAAGGTCGTGTTCAAGCAGTTGTCAAGAACGGCCTTCAACGCATGCGCAAACGCATATACAGCGTCCATCGCGAGTGAAACTGTACTTTCGGGTTCATAGTTTGAAGAATTTTGGATGGCAACATCCCAATTGCAAGAATTACTCACTTCTGTTTCACATTCGAATGCATTCTCAAAGAACTTTTTAAACCAAGGATTTTTAGAACCATTCCTGATAGTGAGATATTTAAAGTATTCATTGAATCTTTCTACAGGAGCAGATTGAAGCCTAAGAGCCAACATTCCAGAAACAACGTCCTTAACCTCAGTTAATTTGTGTGCCATTCCTCCGACATATTCTGCCACTATCCACGTAAAGTTGTTTTTCCAGTTCTGAGCGAATGTTGCGAACATGTCTTTGACTTCAAAGACCGTAAGCGCGAGAATCACTGCATGTGCGCGAGGTTCCTTTGACAATTTCAAAGCAACATCCATGTAGTCAAACTCATCGGACTCCTGGCGGATCCTTTGTACTACTGCAAAGCAATAGCCGATTCGACTCATCAGTATTTCTAAACCGTCATACAGCACCTCGCCATAGGAACCGTCATGGAAGAGGATTGATACGTAAGACCACTGGAACCGTTGCAATATATCGACAATTGCTTGTGCCTGAAATTATATTGGAAATTTCCTATTCTTTGTAGTAGTTTATACTTAGCACGTTTGGGACAATAAAAATGGTCAAGAGGACATAATACATTACGAATATAAAGTAAGAAAATAACTGAAAGGAAAAGTTTATTTTAAATTTTAGATAGATAGATAGATAGATAGATAGATAGATAGATAGATAGATAGATAGATAGATAGATAGATAGATGGATGGATGGAAGGGTAGATAGATAGATAGATAGATAGATAGATAGATAGATAGATAGATAGATAGATAGATAGATAGATAGATAGATAGATAGATAGATAGTAAATTTGCCTCTCCGTATTTTTAAATTAAATTGTTATATAAATTGCTAATTGTCAGAGTAACCCAACCTTGGGCAATCCTTGTTGTTTTTGAAAGTGTCTGAGTTGAAGTAAACATCTTGAGGCAAGAATATTCTAGATTGTTGGTGTAATGCAAAGTGAGTGAGTAGTTTTCTATTATCCAATGATTATTATTTACGAAAACGAGATCATCCAATGGGCTGTAGAAAGTTCTGTTTTCTGATCACTTAGAATTTGGATGAGAAAGGAGAAGTATGGCTTTGAAAGGCAGACATTAGCTTGAGGTGAGTTAAAACTGACTGATTGAGAGAGAATGGGCTTGGGAATATGTGATGCATTTTCGCTATTGATATGTTTTACTTGTGTAGAGATGTACTATATGAGTTAACTTTTATTTCTACATATTTCTACAACTAAGCTCCTCGCATGTAGTGTGCTAACACTTACATTGTTTGACATGTGGTATTTATTTTACCATGTGTTCGATGGGCTAATAAATAATGTTGCAAGAAATTGTGAGTCGAGAATGGGATGTAAGACAGAATGGAGTTCTATTGTGATAAACGGGAAACTTAGGTTTGCTCCTTAATTGTATTTTGCAGTGAACAAGTGGCCCTTTGAGTTTCACCTATTGGGTTTTGATTTGAGTTTCAACACTCATTTTTTCAGTTACCCTTCAATGTTCACCAGGTAGAAACTTGAAAGACCGTGAAGGTGCGGGAACTTCTATTGTGGTGTGTAAGCATAAGGAATATGCTATACACTTTGATGTATATGTTGGATGCATTGGGAGGATTCTGGTGCATTGAGGTGGCCAGAGCTGCTGTGGTCATATTCTGCTTGAAGGAACTGATATGGTGAGGAGAGCACTCAAATTTGTTTGAGAATATAACAGTGTGTTAGTTTTTCCACATGTGGTGGAAGACACGATTTACAGTCATTGTGACTTTGTTGCAAAGGCAAGTAAAGACTGTTGAAGCAATGCTTAATCCAAGTCACATAAAAAAGATTTTAACTTACCTACCTCTAATAACTCCATTTCTATTCTCTGGCGACTAACCCATGATTTGTATTGACTCTATTGGTGAATTGTAATTATATACATATATTCTCTGCAGACATGCAATTATCTGAACGTGAGTGCGTGGAATATTGATTCAGGTAATATATTTCGTTGTAATCGTATATTTGCTTGTTCATTTAATAAATTTAGTGTTAAGTTTATTCACCTTCTTATGCATAGTGATAATCTTATGTTGGAGAAGAAAGTGGGTGGGTGGAGGCTCACTTAATACGGATTAAAGATGAATCTGTCTTCTCCTTTAATAAGTTTTCCATGCATGGAAAATTTATTTGATCATAAATGTTGTCTTAAGTTGTGGAACTGAGAAAAAGGATTACAGTGCCTGCATATCCGCCATATGAAAGAGACAAGTTGTCTTTTGGAGGATCATTAATAAAATAATAAAATAAATTAAGATTCTCGTCACTTGTAATTGGATATGAGATATTAATTAATGATAATCATTTCATTAACTAAATGATTTGCCCATTACAGATAGATAGAAAGTGTGTACAGAATAAATGTGCCTATCCCTATTTCTAGACGTAAATGTTGTATAAATTGTCAAAGCCACCCAAACATGGGCACTCCTTATGTAGGTATGTTTTGTAAATGCAAAGATGAAAGTAAACAAATTAGGTGGAGAATAGGTTATGAATTGCAATCCAAACCTGTTCCAACTCTATGAGTAGTTTTTTCTATTAATAGTCTCCTCCTTGTTCATTGTCACATGTGCGACAAGCCGACGAAATATAAACAAAGCAATCAACGTACAAATGGTTGAAAGAGGCAGGATTGAAAGCAGAAACAGAAGCACCCATCACCGCTGCACAAGACCAAGCACTCAACACCAAATCACACAAAACGAAAATCATGAAAATTTCAAATGATTCCAAATGTAGACTCTGCAAATCCATGGATGAGACAACAGAGCACATACTATCTGGATGTCAGGTTCTGGCTGGAACAGAATACATCAAACGACACAATGAAGTGGCCAAACACATACATAGAAACCTGTGTGAGAACTATGACATAAAAACCCGAGAAAGAGCATGGATGCATCAACCAGAAGCAGTCACCGAAACAGAAGAAGTCAAAATACTGTGGGACTTCGAGATAAGAACAGATCGGGTGATTCCTGCACGAAGACCAGACATTGTAATGCTCAATAAGTCCAACAGAACAGTAACAATCATTACTGTTGCTGTTCCAAGTGATAGAAACATAAAAACAAAAGAAAGAGAAAAAATAGAAAAATACCAAGACCTCAGATTAGAAATCCAGAGACTGTGGAATGTAAAAGCAGAAGTGGTACCTATAGTGATAGGAGCCTTGGGGAACATAACATCTGAATTGGAAGGCTACCTGAATAAACTCCCTGGAAACCACAGAATCGCTCCACTACTCAAAGCAGCGCTCCTCGGAAGTGCCCACATCCTCCGTAAAACCTTGCATCTCCCAGAATCTTGGTAAGATTCCGAGACCTTGGATCACAACCGACAGTCAAGCAGAAGTCGTGGAAAGAATCTGAATAATAATAATAACAATAATAATAATAATAATGAAGTATAGAAATATGTGTGAGAACTATGGCATAAAAACCCAAGAAAGAGCATGGATGCATTCAACCAAAAGCAGTCACCGAAACAGAAGAAGTTAAAATACTGTGGGACTTCGAGATTAGAACAGATCGGGTGATTCCTGCACGAAAACCAGACATTGTAATGCTCAATAAGTCCAACAGAACAGTAACAATCATTACTGTCGCTGTTCCAAGTGATAGAAACATAAAAACAAAAGAAAGAGAAAAAATAGAAAAATACCAAGACCTCAGATTAGAAATCCAGAGACTGTGGAATGTAAAAGCAGCAGTGATACCTTTAGTGATAGGAGCCTTGGGGAACATAACATCTGAATTGGAAGGCTATCTGAATAAACTCCCTGGAAACCACAGAATCGCTCCACTACTCAAAGCAGCGCTCCTCGGAAGTGCCCACATCCTCCGTAAAACCTTGGATCTCCCAGAATCTTGGTAAGATTCCGAGGCCTTGGATCACAACCGACGTCAAACAGAAGTCGTGGAAAGAGGAATAATAATAATAATAATAATAATAATAATAATGGTGAAGATGATGATGATCATCATCATCATCTTCATCATCATAACCGATAACTAAGGTGGCGTAGGCATCACAGATAGATAGATAGACAGACAGACAGATAAATAGATAGTCAGATAGATAGATAAATAGATAGATAGATAGATGGGTGGATGAATGGATGGATGGATAGAGAGAGAGTATTATACAAATTAATTTTAAAATATGATGAATCTTTAAAAATAAATAAACAAATCGCAAAGAAATCACAGACATTATACTAATACTACTATTACATCACGTGACATCAGCCATTTTACCCCATTTTTCATTACTTAATGATACAATTAATTTAGGGAGGGGATTCTTTTTACTGTGATTAGAGTATGCAAAAGAAATTAAATATATATCGCAAGTACCTTTTTATTTTATTTTATTTTATATTATAAAGATTGTGGTCCTATCTTCCAAACATGTTTTTGTATTAAAAAATTAACTGATTTGACTATAAAGATAAGACATTCATTGTAGTGCCTATTAATTTGTATTTTTCAGAACGTAACTTATATTACTTTTTCATTCTTTATATTAAATTTAATTGTTAATTATAATTATTAAGCACGTGTCTTTGTTACTGTGTTGTGTTAATTGTCAGAGGAATGTCTCGTTTATGATAGTGTTAATGTACGTCAAGTATAGCTATAGAATAGCCTCTTGCTGCAACATTAGGGTCATAGTTGCGCGATTGTTCCCAATTGTTCCTATTTGTTACATTATGTCACAACGTTTACTGAGGGGAACACGGCAGACATGTTTAATTCCTCACAACAAGAGACTAAATAACAATGACCGAATATTAGGAGCGGCTCCATTAGTTGAATAACTGCCTTATGATGAAATCCATGTGATCTAATTGCATGATTATAGGTAACACCATATCTCATAAGACACTCTTCCACCCTCATACAAAGCTGAGTTATCACACTTTCCAAGGGAGAGGAGCAAGAAGTGGTTCTGTTATCACGTGATGTAAAACGAAGCAAATGCTAGTCAGTAAAGACAAGAATAAAATTTAATTCATCAATAACACCCTCTCACGTATGATGAGTCTTGCCTTATAAAACTGGTTCAAACTTTAACAGTATACTGTATGTCTGTCTGTGATAGGTGGGGTTCATAGAATATTAATTCAGATGAGAATATGCCCTCTACATTTACAAGACTAAGTTATACTAGAATATTCCATTGCAGTGAAGACAATTTATCTCACTGCCAATCTACTCGTAGTTTTATTGATATAATGTAGTCCCAGACACATTAAATAAACTTTAAAATAGTACAAATATAATGTAGTCCCAGACATATTAAATAAACTTAAAAATATTACAAATATATAAATAAGACGGAATGTCTTAAGGGTTAAAGGTACGTGACGTGCATAAAAGGTAGACAACCACTTCAAAATCAAAATACAGGCAGGATTGTTTCCCTTATAGTGTGAGTGGAGTTGTGAAGGGAAATGTTTAAAGTGAACTGAATAAGCATGCGAATAAGATCTTGACCTCAGGTCGATAGTAACACTTGAAGGAATTTAATAAAAAGGAAAGTGGAAGCTTGATTAAATTAGACAGTGTGAGAAGTATGTCCAAGCCATGAAAATACTTCTGCTTATGAATGGAAGGTGAACATCAGCTTGTTAATTAACACTGAGGGCACAAGGGCAAATTATGACGTACATGTCACGTGACAGGAGTCAAAAACATAAATCTAGAAAGAATTACAATCACTCTTTTACCATCATCCTAGATGTAAATTCCAGCAGAGAATAGTCCGATTGTTAATATCGTCAGTGTAGTGTCATACTATGCTTAAGTCGCATTGAATTAAAATAACAAAACAAAAGAGAGTGAATGATTAGAGAGAATTTGAAATCATCACAAGAATACAGTGCTGACTTTTATCCTTTTACTTTTACAAAAACAAAAGGTAAAAATATTTGCTTAATTTATTGTATGAAATAATGTAATTTATTGTGGAGCAATATTCATTTTAATTTATAATTCTTTCCAGAGTAGCAAAAAGTGTAACCCGAGAAATGAGTCCTGTGGACACATTCACAATTAGACAATCGTTATGAGGTGATTAATACGGCATTCTTTGGGTTGCAGGGTTTAATCTTTTCTGGTTAGTTTTCCTTTTAGTCTGGTAGCCTGCAATTCGCTGTTTATCATGTATATCTCACACAGAGACTCCAGTGTTGATTCACGTCAGCACTGTGTGAGTGTCAGCATAAGGAGGGCAGATGACGTTTTGAAGGTCATGTGATGTCAACAGCTCTGTGACTTTGAACAGTTACATTTACTAATTGGATAGGTGGGGAACAGACTAATCTTACGGGATAGCTTAGAATTGAATCTTGGAATTGTTGTATTTTGATTAATCTTTCATTATGCTTATTTTATCAATCATTTTCCTTAAGTTTCCACCCAACATTTATGTCATTAGAAACTTCATTTTATGTAAAATGACATTTTGTAAAGGAAATATTGTCTTGTTTTATTGTTATATGTTGGCGGGTGACTCTTTCGCCTGGGGGCTTAGAAAGAGTCCGTGGACTGATGTGTCACCTCTAAAAATAATCATCGTTAGCCTAGATTTTAATTACGCTCATAATATATTTATACTTAGGAAATACATATTTATAAACTGACTTCTGTCAACATTTATTTAGGACTATTAATATTACTTTAGTGATAGTATTATAAATAGAAATACAGATCTATTATACTTGAATAAATGACAAGGGAATAAAATAGTCTTAATGATGCAGAAACAATTTACCTTTAGAAATGAAGAAAGTTAAAAGTTAAATCATGTTATAGTAATAAGAAATTTAAATTGAACTTACTTGCATGACATCAGATGGGACAGTTCGGAAAAAGTATGGAAATTTCCTTGTATCATCTAGAATGGGGGTGGTAGCACTAAAGCTTAGTTGTGGAACTTTGAAAATCGACAATAAATTCGCAACGTTTATAGTCCTTGTACTAGAATCCGCCCCAATCACAGAAACGAATTTGGCATTCTGTGAACAGGTGTTTAAATTCTCAATCAAATCCATGGCCTTGGAGAGAGCCGTTATGTCATTTGTGCAATCGTCAAAGACAGTGAAGCCAAGTGTTGCATTGGGGTGCACCAATTTCTTATCATTAATTTCATTGATGGCGAAGACCATAGATTCCATTCGTTGCAAAATCCACAATGGTCTTAACGTTTTACTACACTTGTAAGCCGGATCATACGCGTGCAATGACATGATGATTCCAATGTTCAACGTGCCAGACTGTGAAAATTCGGTTTTAGGAACTGAGGGAATGCTACGAAATTTACAGCCTTCAGTACCAGAGAGCAGCCAGATTTTAACAATCAGCCACAAGACAGAAAAACCTCCATGAGGCGTGGAATTTAAACGAAGGAAAAATAATACATACATGACCGGAAAAAAGTGTTATGGTCTTCTCTAAAGGATTCAAGACCCAAAATAAATGACGTCACTCATTAGTAAAAACAAATGTAATGGAACGACGAAGCGGGCTGATTTCGACGCTAGATGTTTTGCCATCAAAAGATCATCCGTAAAATCTGACTGATGCACTTTCCGCCTCAATGAATCAGATAGCGTCATATCTAGGGAAAAAAAAGTGAAATGTAATGTTGTGCAGCAAAACTAATAAATAAATATTGTTAAATAAAATAAGCAATAAAAGAGGACGATAGTTAGAGAACAAGGAAAGAGTGTTAAACAGAGAAAAGCAAATATATTGATAAATAAACTTTTAACAATGACAAACACAAAGAATAAAGTACAGGAAAAAAAGTACGATGCATACACATGAGACGAAACATTTGAAAGAAAAAATAGTGTTGTCAAAAGAAAACGAAACAAACTCTGCATTATGATGATGATGATGATTATTATTATTAGTAGTAGTAGTAGTAGTTAATCACCAATAACTAATTACAAGTGATAAGAATCTTCATTTACGATAACAATTGTCCAGCAGGCACAACTCGTCTCTCTAACTTGGCGGATATTTGGGCGCTTTTTAAACGTTTTATCTCATCTATAACATTAAAGACAAACATTTACTCTCACACACTATTTCCTTAGGTGGAAAAATTCTTACCAAAGGAGAAGATAGATCCGCCTTTTAATCTGTATTTAGTGAGCCACCATCCACCCACAATCTCTCCAACATATGGTCATGAAAATGTGTACGATAGTCAACAAATAATAAAATATTTTTATTTAATCTACAATCAAATATACAACATTTGAATGTAATCAAAAAGAGCATCGACAATTACATCATTTCACAAAAATGTTCGATTTATGCTAGAAAATTGTTTTGTTTATCATAGAATAGACATCAGCATAACATCAATATATATATATTGTATATATATATACATAACCTTTTCAATGATGATGCTGTCTCTGGCACATGTTCTCAATCACATGGTTTGCAACAAGTCACTGTCATTCTTATTTAGATGATGGTCTAGGCACTTTACATAACTGCTACTTAATCTTCAATGCACTCGCAAAGCACTCCCCCTTGAGAATTGTCCTGAATTTCTCATGCACTATCATGAACCTTTGGGGGGGGGGATGTTCCCGAATGTTTGTGTGTACTACTCAAGCATACCATGAGGAATGTTCAAAATAGGTTTCCTCAAGACCAAACTCAGACCACAAATTATTCCATATTGGCTCTCAAATGGAATTCAAATGAATCAACTTACAGCAAACCTTTTCTGGTAAGTTTGATAATAATGCTGGATTCTCTCCCCAACATGATCAAGTAGTGTACGGTAGTCACTGTTGTCTAAAGTATAAAGAAAGTCATGTTTTTCTCAGCAGAGGTCTAATTAAGGAAGCACTAAATTTCAGGCATATTTCATCTCTAAAACTCCTTACTCTCTAACAAATATTGTCAAATTACAAATCCTACAACTGTTAGCCTGATACACACACAGTATAAGGAATATAACATTGATCAAAATGCACAAGTATAATTAACAAAGTAATCAAATTAGTGAACATAGAAATAATGTTCAGATACATAAAGCATTCACCAGCTCAAATCATAGATGAATAGCAAACATGTACGAAATATTTCTAAAACCATTCTTTCTTCATCAATCAGTTAACTTACCATAAGCTACTGATCCTCTCTATGGACTCGATTTACATTCAAATCAAAACGATTAGAATATAGACCATCTTAAGCAAAGTCATCTTCAGTCCATCCATTCAGTGTGAGACTATTAGTCATCAGATATTCATCCAGTTGGATCTGTTTTGGATTGAGTGATGCTAACGCCTCTTGCTTAATGATTATGACTATTATTGTTAATTAATCTTTCATAATGTATTATGAGCGATGACAATCATAATTTTTTTTATTAATAATTCTCCAGAAGGCACTACTCATTTCTCTTAGTTGGCAGATAGCTGGGCACTGTAAAAGTTTTCTCCCTTCCACTGCATTAGACATTTACCGTCACACGATATTTTACAAAGGTGGAAAACGTCTTACTAAATGAGAAGTCAAATCCGTCTTTAATCTATATTTATCAGGCCCTCATTCATCCACTTTCATCTCCAACATAAGGTTATTAATGTGTGTAAGAAGGTCAATAAATTTAAAAATGTATTAAATGAACACTTAAATATACATCTGCCAAATACAATGAAAAAGATTAATTGATATCAATATTTCCATGGAACCACATTCAAATAATTTCTATATTTCACAGTCTTATATTTTAAAATACCATTCAACATTAGTGTCAATATAAATCAAGCAATGAATATCAATATGTCAGTATAAATCAATCAATGTCAATATAAATCAATCAATGAATAGTTCTTATCATATAACAGAAATGGAGTTATTAGAAACAAAGGATAATATTTTTTACAAAACCTGAAAAAGGTGCTGTCTCAATATTCTTTCACGCATTTTTGCAACGTCACAAGTTCTGGTTCAGCTCAATTGTGACGTGTTTCTCTCCTCACGTTGAAAACAGATTCATGGTTTGTTCTCTCAAAGCCAACCTGGGTGTCTTTCGTTCGCCGTATCAGTTCCTTCATGCAGAAAAATAAATGTAACAATTTCTAGTAACTTCTCTGTACAAGAAATCATGCCTCCTTACATCAAAGGAGTGTAGTGTATTCATTACTCTTACACACTGTGGCAGACAATTCCCATATCTACCCCAGTCGTAGCGGTTTAAAAACAGTAAACTAGAATATTCATATCTCACAATAAAGGGCTTCTTGTTCCTGTAAAATATAATCATGGAACACATACTAAGTTTCTAGTTTATTGCTCTTTTAACTCCTCCATTCTTTCTTTCATTCAAGTCTCAACTTACAGTTTTCAGTAACAGTATTTATTAGCCTGATACATCCATACAGCATCGTATAGTTTTATGAGCAGATTCACTAGAACAATGTCAAGCGTTAGCACACTATAAGCATCATAGTTCAAACATTGTAGAAATAATAGTCTGTTCACATAATACATCTTTAGTTATGACGCACGTATAACAAATCAATAGCAAAAAAATGCACGAAATATTTTTGAGTTCCTTCTCTATCAATCCGACAGTTAATTCACCATTAAGCTATGGCTGTATCTCATGACAAGATTTCTTGCAACACCAAATTCAAGTGATTAGCACAATAGAATTCCCTACAGCAGGTAACCATATTGATCTCAGCCCATTGGCTGGTCTATTTCTTGTAAATTATAACCATGGATAATAAAAACTACTCACCCAGGTCAACTAGTTTGCATTACATCAGCATTTTCTAGTATATTCTCAACTCGAGTGTTTACTCCAACTCAGACATTTACAAAAATACCATCATAAGGAGTGCCCAAGGTCGGGTTACTTTGACAATTTAACAATTTTTATAACAATTAAAGTTAGAAATAGGGATAGGCAAATTAATTATCATTGCTACAGATTGAATCAACAATATCCAGAATATTCTCCACCTGAGTTTTTTCCTCAACTCAGACAATTAAAAATATCGTCATCAGCAGTGCCCAGTGTCTGGTCGTATTGACATTTAACAATTTAATTTTAACAATTAAGTTTAAAAATAGGGATAGGCAAATTAACTCCGCCAGAGATGGATAGGGTGATGCCAATGTAAACTAGCTATGATTATGTTTATTAATTAATCATCCATAACCATTTGCAAGATATGCTAGTCTTAATTTGTAATTCTCCAGCAGACACCAATCATCTCACTTGATAGATATGTGGTTGCTGTAAACGTTTCTCTCTTCCAGAACATCAAAGACAAACATTTCTCGTCATACAATAATCTATATTTAGCAAGCACCCCTCCGACTTTCTTCAACATAAGGTTATCAGTATGTGTAAGAAGCTCAATAAATTTAACCAAAAAAATATTAAACCAACAATCAAATATGAATATAACAAATACTATGAAGAAGATTAGGTGAAATCTATATTTCTATGAAACCATATTCGAATAATTTTAATACCTATAGTCTTTTCTCCTAAAACACAGTTCAAGAGATTAGTGTCAATACAAATCACAGGACAGTTCTTATCAGAGAACAGAAATGGAATTAATAGAGATAAGCAATATTAGTTTGTACAAAACCTAGTTTATGTACTGTCTCAGTAGTCTTTTCTAACAATGTCACACGTTTATTTCGAGTTTACGTTATTAAGGAAAATCCCATGCGTTTCCCTTCTCACAATGTAGAGCACTGATTAGCTTCTATTCTCTCAAGATTAAATTGAGTGCCCCCACTACATATTACTTCCATCAAGCAGAACAACAATTGTAGCAATTTTCACTAACTTCCTTTGTACCAGAAAATCAGCAATGTAGTCAGCATACTTTGCCACCATACATCAATGGGGTGCTGTGTATTCCTTACACATAGACAGTGTGGTAGACACTTCTCGAATATGGTCATATCAGTTTATAATCAGCAAACCTGGAGATTTAGATAAATCAACGTATCGATGCTTTCCCCCTGTAAAATATAATCATGGAACAAATGCTAAGTTTCCAATTTATCACTTTCTAACTCCATTCTCTTTTACATTCAAGACATAACAGTTTACTGCAACAGTATTTATTAGCGCGATACATGCAGACAGAGTAATAAATACAACATAATAGTTTTATGAACAGATTCACTAGAAACAATGTCAGATGTTCATCATACTACATCTAAGCACCATAGTTCACAATTTGTAGAAATAATAGTCTACTTACACAGCACATTTCTACATAAAACGCAAGTATAATATATCAGTAGCAAAAATGCACGAATTATTTCTATTCTCTGTCAATCATCATTTAGTTAACTCACCATTAAGGTAACGGTTGCCTTTCATGACCGGACTTCTTGCCACACCATATTCAAGTGATTAGACAATAGAATTCTCTACAGCAGATAAACTTTTGATCTCAACCCATTGGCTGGCCTCGTTATCGTAAATCTTAACTATTAGATAATAAAAAATATTAATCCATTTATAACGGTTTTGGATTGCATCAGCAATTTCTAGCATATTTTCGAGTTGTTTATTCCAACTCTGACACAAAAATACCATCATACGGAGTGCCCAAGGTCGGGTCACTACGACAATTTATCACTTTATATAACAATTAAGTCTAGAAATGGAAAAGGCAAATTTTCTCCACAGAAATAAATACTACTACAAACAATTATCAAGCAAAAGATTTGATTAATCGTTTGTTTCATATTAGCACTTACCGTTATATTTTCGGATAGATACATCAAATTAGATTTGCGTATATTTAGAGAGGCCTATTTGGGTAGCTGTGTACCTGTTCCCTCCCTTCACGACTAGAAACAATGAAATATTATTGAAACACCCGATGAACAGTACACATTTGGTTTTACTAGCACATGTTATTTAACTTTAACCTACAAAAATAAAAATAATATGGAACTCCTTCGACTTGTACCAACAAAGCAGGCGAATCCGTAAATTCCTTGCCTAACCATAATAACAGTTAATTATCTGAACTAGTCTGGTATTGTGCCACAGACCAACGTCTGAACAGCGAGGGAATGGCGCAAAAGTCATATAATAATCAAGTAAATAGGCAGTAATTACCAGCAAGCAAATACTCTTTTCAGTTCACCTTGTATATAAACTTGTTCGTTTAGTGGAGGCAGGATTGATAGATTTCGAATTGCAATTAAATTTTATATTTACTTTAATATTAATTAACTTTAATATTAATATATTATTGGTGATATTAGTTTTATTGCTGTTTTGAAAGTGTTCACGTCTAAAATGCTTAATATGCCAATGACTCACGACGGCCTGATTATTAAGTAAAGGAATGTAAGCAATTACCTTCCAAGAACAAAATCTAGTTGTCCACTGAGATACTGCAACACTGCTGCATCTTCACTTAAAAGCCGTTAATAAAACATAATTAATTGGCGTGTATTTGCGGTTGGCTCTTCCCGCTCTACACAGTACAAGATTTCCACGTCGTCAAGTTGATATGACGCGCGAGTTCGAACACAGTAACTATGACGTCATATTTGACTTAAATAAGATTTAAGCGAGGGAGGCAGAGAAAGAGAGAGAGAGAGAGAGAGAGAGAGAGAGAGAGAGAGAGAGAGAGGCAGGGGAACAAGAAAGCAGGGATTAATATTCTACCATGGAAAGAGACAGTTAGCTTATTTAGATTCTATGAATTGCCAGTTACTTTAAATAATTTCAGCCATGCAGTTTCAAAAATCAGTCACAATGGCTTGTCGTTGTGTATCCTGTTGTCTACCTACACCATCACAGATAGATATATAGAGATATATAGAGATAGATAGATAGTTAGATAGATAGATAGATGGAATCTTATTTGCTGTCCATGATAAGGAATATAGATAGCTCAGTTCACTGACAGCAACTTAATATATTGTTCTTGATTTCTCGGAAAGTTAACTTCATTCCAGTAATCTTTTGACTTCCAGCGGCGCTTTTGAACGCGGTTCATTGATCACTACATAGAGAGCTCTGTACTTTCGATTTCAAACAGCAGAGAGCTTGTGACTGACGACACGTGCTAGCAACGCATATCATTGCAAATGGCGGCCGCCTAGTCGAATTTCTTCACTGTTTTGTTAAAGTTGTAGCAGCAGTCTATGCATAGTGATAGATTTGATATTCCTATTGATAAACAGTGTCCTGCTTATTATGATAGGCATGGACCAACAGAGATTTTACAACTTGACGCTCAAATGGTTGAATTCTTTGATCTGCTGTTTCCTGCCGATTTGATGACTCTCGTGGCACAGCAAAGCAAGCTTTGTGCTAATCAAAGGGAAAATGCTTCTGGTGACTCTCATGGCACAGCAAACCATTTTTTCTCTTATTTCTCTTCTACTACATTCTATTTTCTTTTCTATTCTTCTCTTCCATGGTGGTACTGATGGTTTCTGTGTTTGTACTGTGTCTGGCCTTATATATCTATCAATTACCTTTGCGGTGGCGTATATTAGACTGTGATATCTTCTGTGGGGATACGTTTTATTACTTCATTTGCATTCTCAATTGCTGTCCTTAGAGCTTTGTTGTTTTGCAGCCTTCTTGTTGGTGTTCTGCCTGCATGTGACTTATTTTTGTCCATGAAGCTTTTTATGTCTTCAAACAAGCATTGCTTTTCGTCAGTGAAGTCGCATGGAATTTCCCCTGCGTTGTTGTCAACTGGAATTGACTGTTGTGAGGCTGTGGAATTTTCATTGTCTTCAATGTCAGTGTATCGGGTTGTGGTATTCGTTTGTTGATGTTCTATCTCCTCTATTTCTAAGGCTGTAAGAAGCCTATTTTGTAGTATCGCTCTCTTCTGGTCTAGGAGCCGCTGTTCACTGATCATATCATCTGGATGGTGTTTGAGCCAGTGTTCATACATTCGTATGTTTTCATCTCTTGTTCATATCCTCCGAGCATTTGCTTTTGTTTCAGTAGCCCATTTTTCAATAGAACACCCTGAAACATCAGTGCCTAGCGCAGACCTTGTTAACCCGGGCGAAGTCTGATCCGGTATTTTATCATTCTCATGAATCAAACAATAAGTCCAAAGAGCCAGCCACGGTAGCAGCACAGACCAACAAGATTTCTATCCAGAATTAACTGGGAGTGAATTTTGTTATAGTTGGATTTCTGTATTGACCATTTTTTCACAGATAGTGAGTTTTTATTATCTGTATACACAGAACAAGAGTTCTCAGGATTCTGCTTTTTGTCACACCTGTGAAGCCAAGCGAGTGGTGGGTTGGTCAGTGAGTTAATAAATGTATTGCCTGCATGTTAGCAGTTGGTCACTATATCTGGGTATACCTGGAATTAAGGGCTACTATTCATTTTGTATTTTTGTGCATGAATGTTGCAAGCAGCGACATGTAAGAATTAACGCTTGGGTTGGGGAACGTTGAATTAGACAAACGTAATCAATTATAATTTATTGTTTGTAGTTAACATCTGTTACAATTCTTATTTGCTTTGATGAATCAAATATGCATTTTTGCATTTATTTTAAACTGTTGATTTTGTATTCTCCCATTGTTATTCCCTGTTTGGAGACCTGGTTTGGTGTTGTGGAGTTCATGTGACTTGATTGTCTGCCTCGTTTATAGCACATTATTAGCTTTATATCTTCCTAAGTAATTAGAGGGTGTAGGAGCCGAGCCCACAAGAGACTTAGATAGACAAATATTTTTTTTTCCCTAGGCATTGGTTGGCAAGTAAGTATAGGACCACAGGAGCTATTATTAAATATAATATTTTTTACATCGAAAAGTACTTTCGCGCAGGAAGGGGGGGGGGGGTCAGCACGGGCCATCAAATAACACAACCATAGATATACAGTATGTCTGTATATCTATTTTATATTTCATTTCTCAATGCAATTCTCAATTTGGTCTTGATATGCTGATGTTTCATCAGCTAGTCGCACATAATGGCCTTGGAGAGGATTTTGGTTCCATCTATATGCAAATGCTTGTTTTGATGTTAATTTGTCATTTTGTGGGAGTTGGTATAATACACTCACCTTTACTGCTTCTGTCAGTGGCACATCTTTGTCGTGTTTCCTGACGTAGTCGACAAGACCTATAACATCTCATTCAAAGACATCTTTGTTATTATTTAGTCCCACGCCTCTATTTTCTGTGATACATAGAGTAGTCTGCCCCTACTTTTTAATTCAATATTATGTTACTTGTTTAATGTCAACGTGACGTGACGTTCGGGTACTGTGTGTTTTGTTAGTACCAGAGTTAAAATAACAATTCATGAAGAGAATGTGCTAGAACTTGCTGATTTCCGTCCAATTTTATTTATTTTTGTTTTGTAAAGAGAGTGAATGGAGTCATCGTTTTATTTTAAACACATATCTACATGTTTATTAGTTTTATTTTAAACACATATCTACGTGTTTATTAGTTTTCTTTTAAACACATATCTACATGTTTATTAGTTTTCTTTTAAACACATATCTACGTGTTTATTAGTTTTATTTTAAACATATATCTACGTGTTTATTAGTTTTATTTTAAACATATATATACGTGTTTATTAGTTTTATTTTAAACATATATCTACGTGTTTATTAGTTTTATTTTGAACATATATCTACGTGTTTATTAGTTTATAAAGAATTATTTGTGACTGCGTATTATTTTAATTACCGAGAACAAAAACAAGTAAATAAGGACACCATATTTTTTTATAGTATTATCGATACTGGTGTTTATGATTCGAGGTGTATAAATATTAAATGTATCAGAAAACAATCGCCATCAAAATATCACTGTATTTAATAGAAGGCATGTGTGTATAAGTCAAAATACAACAAATGCACTAAAATGTATATTTCCTTTATTTATTTATTCTTCACACAGATATCATTGTTATTGTAGTGGAATAATAAATATTCGTTGTTAAACTTTGGCTATGAGGTAAAAAAAAAGTTTTGTCTAATTCCAATCAACTATTTCTCCACACCCCAAATATAAAGAAACAAAAATATCTTTATATTACGGGTGATGGCAGTGTTCATGAGAATCGCATTGCATCTACGTCTTTGCGTGCACAGTCCAAAATAGGTAAAATGGGAATCATGAAAACATGAACGGGGAATAAATGAGAAACGAACAAGTAATTTGAAGTCTCGAGAAACGTCGTTGAAGAGTTACTACTTTAAGAGAATGGAGTGGAGTCACTCTATGTAAGCCAAACTAAAACTTAAGTTTAGCACAGAATGGAGTGGAGTCACTCTATGTGAGCCAAACTAAAACTTAAGTTTAGCACAGAATGGAGTGGAGTCACTTTATGTAAGCCAAACTAAAACTTAAGTTTAGCACAGAATGGAGTGGAGTCACTCTATGTAAGCCAAACTAAAATTTAAGTTTAGCACAGAATGGAGTGGAGTCACTCTATGTAAGCCAAACTAAAACTTAAGTTTAGCACAGAATGGAGTGGAGTCACTCTATGTAAGCCAAACTAAAACTTAAGTTTAGCACAGAATGGAGTGGAGTCACTCTATGTAAGCCAAACTAAAACTTAAGTTTAGCACAGAATGGAGTGTAGTCAATCATTATTAACCAAACTAAAACTTAAGTTTAGCACAGAATGGAGTGGAGTCACTCTATGTAAGCCAAACTAAAACTTAAGTTTAGCACAGAATGGAGTGGAGTCACTCTATGTAAGCCAAACTAAAACTTAAGTTTAGCACAGAATGGAGTGTAGTCACTCATTATTAATCAAACTAAAACTTAAGTTTAGCACAGAATGGAGTGTAGTCACTCATTATTAACAAAACTAAAACTTAAGTTTAGCGGAGATGAAAGTCAGCTGCAGTTCGGAGAGCCAGTTATCATACATTGACTGTATATGTTTTATTATTTAAAATGTTCAGAGAATTAGCAATGTGTTAATTATATATATATATATATATATATATATATATGAATTCTATTTTGAATATTCCTTTAGAGAGCAGCCTATCAGTAAATTCACCAAGATATTGCTCATAAAGAGGTGCTTTGAGTGGCATTAGAGAGCAGCCTAACAGTAAATTCACTATGATATTACTAGTAACGTGTACACGTTGTATGGCGCTATTTCTTTTGTAAATTTAAAAACTCTAAATTTGAGAATAATGAGTTTCTTTATTTATACATAGAAATGAATAGTAAAGTGGTGGACCATTACTTTGAGCTGCTTAATTATTGGGAAAGATGATATGAGTGTTATCTTTGCTTGACAAATGATGATGTTGCAATGTAACTAATGATGGATTCGTCCGACCATACAGCTGGTCGATAATACGATATCAATTGCTTGATTTGATACAAAATGATAAAAAAAATAAATTGAAATTATTATTGATTTTGTAGTGCTGATATCATAAGAAATTCGTATAGCTCTCACCGATGCCACGAAACATTTAAATATATGATTAAAAGGTCACATTACAAGGTCTTTCTTTTTAATTCTTTGTTGCCTAGCAGGCGTTTTGTATGGGTCAGGAGTACAGTTGAATAGGTAACTTGAAGGTAAAGGGAGACAACCCAGAACCATCATGTCAGAAGAACCGTCATATCAGGATGTCATAAGTATCTGTTGAATGTGAAATGGGTAATAACCAGATTAGTGTGGTATATATATAGTCATGACACACGACAACTGGGGTAGAACATCGGAATAAGTTAGAGACAAGTCATGACTGTGCGTCATACTGGCAGACAGTAATGCCGGGTTCAAATCCTTGTCTGCGTACGCGATTTCCAGGAGCTGACCCTCTGAGAAGTTGAATATGAACTGATGTCTAAGCAGTAAATAGCAAACAACTTGGGATAAAAGAGAAACACTTGAGCAACAAACATATTCAAAAGCATGAAGACGACGAGCCACCTTTTTCTTACAATCTCAGTCTCTGCGGTGAAATAGCCAGGTATGACGCCAATCCAGAGCAGAGTGATGCAGTACAGGGATATAACAATGAACTTGGCTTCGTTGAAGTTCGAGGGCAAATTGCGGACTTTATATGCGTGTACAGCACAACCAATTGCCATACATAAGACGAAGATCATAGATATACCGATATTCTTCATGTCAGGGACGCACACGACCTCCACGTACTTAGTGTGCATTGAGGGCATCAGGAGCACAACTTCAGGTGGTTGTGTGACAAGTCCTACAGCTGACAACAGCATCTGTAAGTGATGAGTAAGGGAAAAAATATTTCTCACTCGCGCTCTCTCTCTTTCTCTGTATATCTATCTATCTATCTATCTATCTATCTATCTATCTATCTATCTATCTATCTATCTATCTATCTATCTATCTATCTATCTATCTATCTATCTGTGTATGTATGTATCTATCTATGTATCTATTTATCTATGTATGTATGTATGTATGTATGTATCTATCTATCTATCTATCTATCTATTTATCTATGTATGTATCTATCTGTCTATCTATCTATCTATCTATTTATGTATCTATCTATCTGTCTATCTATCTATATATCCATCTATTTATCTATCTATTTATCTATCTATCTATGTATGTATCTATCTATCTATCTATTTATCTATCTATGTATCTATCTATCTATCTATGTATGTATCTATCTATGTATTTATCTATCTATCTATCTATCTATCTATCTATTTATCTATCTATGTATGTATCTATGTATCTGTCAGTCCGTCCGTCGTCCATCCATCTCTAAATAGAGAAAGAGAGATTATACACTCTAGTTTTACTTCATATTTGTAGGTAAACAACAAACATACATAAAATTAAAATAAATATGTATGTTAATAATAATACTATTCGTAGTTCCATTGCCGTTAATTACATTCTTTATCGTACTGTTGATCACCTAGTAATTTACATCTTTGAATAGAATTTCCTACAATGCAATTTAACTCTTTTTTTTATTTCTAGCTGAACGCATTATATTTTACTTATATAATACAGATTTTGAAATGTGCTTACATCAATTGCAATGATTATAATAACCATGACAATTTGCGCTTTCGGACTTGTAAAACGTGGCTTTTTAGTAGTCGTCTTCTTCCTCATGAAGATTCTGTAAATGCGATTGGTCTTCACAAGCAGTGGACCGTAGGTTATGGAAAGTGACAATGGAAACCAAATTTGAAACAAGCCACATGTGGCTTCTAAAGGCTCAAAAAAGTAAGTTATTGCCATGAGACAGACAATCATATGGCCACCTAACATCATTTGTGAAACTTCCCGACTGCTGGCTTTGATCAGGCGATTCTTTCGATTAATGATGTAGAGTGCAGAAATGTTTAATGCACTAACTAAGACTAGAAAGTTCAAGGCAAATATGGATACAGCCACATTCTGAGAAAGGTCATTGAACGTGGCTGGAATTGGAAGACACTTTGTTCGCGTGGATTTGTCAGGCCAGGTAAAGTTGTCACTTTCAGGACAAAGACTGCAAACCTGTACCTTTTGAACAATAACAGTTCGTTCGTTTTCTGCACAACGACTACAGTTCCAACAACACTTGTGTGTAACCACTTGTTGGAATCCCAGAGGACAGACCTTTCTACACGTAGAAAGTGGGACTTTTCTCTTCCCTTGATTCATGGGGTCCACAGGGTTCAGTTCCCAGTTCCACTTAATATTGTCCTGAAGAGTACGAGAAAACGAAAATTAAAATGGGCACTGATTTTAAAGCATTGTCTACCTAAATCTGGAAACAGGGTTCTATATAAAGGCCTATCAAAGATATTAATAAAATCATCTATGAAATATAATTTTTTAACAATAAACTAATTTTAGGAAGATGAGCAATTGCAGTCATACTCGAAGGAGAAATAGTGACTATTATTCACTAGAAAACTGTGTCCCTGTCACGGGCCGCCTATGTTGTTGTTGTCTGACTGACTGTCGCTGGCCTCTCTCTCCTTCTCGGTCAAAGGGGGTGGGGTCAGGTCAGTTACCGTGACTTGCCGGGATCACATCGAACGATCAGATGTTGATGATCATTCTCACACTCAGACACCACGAAAATTTTTGTGGGGGTTAGGATTAGCTTTATTCTGAGATGTGGGGTAAAATGTGAAAGCCAGCATGTATGTATGAATGCGGGATGAATGTATTTTGAGGGACGGACAGAATGAACGAACAAACAACCGTAGCACCGCACTTACACCACAGAGAGAGAGAGAAAAACCCAACTCTTGATGAAGAGTTAAAAAAAGAAGAAATTTATTCTAACAACTTGGGGCTAATTCTCTCGTACGGTGTTAGTCATTCATTCAAAAAAATACATCCGCTCGGCAACATTCATGGGATAGGGGGAAAAAGAAAGAAAGAAAGAAAGAACAATGGATATGATAAATGGTATAAAATGACAAGCAGAATTTATAATAGATCTAGCAGTGAAAACCGCAATACTATCAAATCATGTACGGAAAAGAGCGGTGATGACCGCAAATAGCAACACTAAAAAGAGCAGCGGTGAAAACCGCAATACTATATCAAATAGTATCAAAATTTCTAATACCAATTTGTGGGTAAAATCCCACCACAAAAGATGAACACTAAAATTATCTCCACTTAAATTAATTGTCTGTAAAAGAAAGTTTAGGGTAAATACCCTATATCAATCATCAATGTTTATATAAAGAAGTGTCAATAATGTTTCAATAGAGTCCTAAATAATTAATAAACTATGCTAACCTACCTAAATGAATGCACCCTGAGAAAAGTTCTTCTACTTACTAATTTCAAAGAAAAGAAAACGCACGTCTGCGTGACGAAAAATAAACGTAGTGGTATTGGCCAACAAACTAAGAAAATCACGATGATACCGCAGATAATGTACGTAGTACATTCGACGAGTTGAGGTTGTAAAACCGTCAGGCCTCGTTGACTGGCACGCAGGCTGATAAACCCGGTGGCCCTTTCGCGTTGATAAACGCCGAAAGTATAACTATCTCCTCGCTGAAGAATAGCGGGCGAAGTTAAAAGATGGTTGGTATATTGATGAGTGGTGGTGAATATCTTTCTCCCGGCCCAGTCTTGTCCCGTCAGCACTTGGCGCAAAGTCACTGATGGACAACCACTGTCCAGGTTTCGGTCCCAACGTATAATACTGGCATCCGACGCAGGTTACCATAAAAGAGTTGGGTGCGACAAAACACACCTCCAACACTGTATAATACTTGGAAGATATTCTGGTCTTTCTTCCCCGATTATGACGAGAATAGAAAAGACGGTCCGGACTCGGTGTAGGCAAACCATATACGACCTCACACCTCTCTGTAGTCCAGAACATACACACACACACTTATTCAAAATGGCCGGGTGAATCCTTTTATTCTTTCCCTCCCAGAAAAAAAATAACTCATTAGTCATGACTGCTTAGGCTATTGTTCTCGGTTTTTGGTGCATTCATTCTAGGGGTGCATTGACTAAAAATATAGTCCCTAACTAAATTTATATATAAGGACTAAAACCTGACTAACTAACAACTTCTATCTATTGTTAAAATGACTATCCAACCTTAACATAAAAAGACATACAAGTGATTTTAATTATAAAAGTAAATTTACAAAGTAAGCGTTCACACTCTCTAACACTCTGACAAAGCATGAACATAGTACCACTCGCTCATTAATACATTGAAAAAACTGTACACAAAATAAGCCAAAAGCCCTGATGGCAATTGGGAACAAACTTGCTGTCAGCACATCTAATTAACCTTTCACCCTAACCTGCAGGTGAACTCTGAGAGCGTGTCCCGAACGGGCCACGTATGGGCAAAGGGGAGACAACTCACAGAGACAAAAATAAATTTTCTGATTACCCCCTCCCATCCCCGTGACAGTCCCACAGTGGAGTGTCTCAGCACACGGCTTTATCATAATGGTAACTGAGCTAACACGAATTATTGTGGATCACAGCACCCTAGGCAGTTGCAAAAGACACACCATTATGGAGCAACTTTAGATAAAAAATATAGCCAACAGATCTTAAATCAAAGATACACCCCAGACACAAAACTTACCTGAAAATCATAAACCACCTGGTTCACAAATAACGTTTTTAATCTAACAGCAAAAAATACGCAAGCTATAATCTTTCAAAGTAAACAACAACCAATGGAATTTCGCTAAATTGAAAATAGATAGATTAAAAATAGATTATAAAACCAGTAAAAGATTCTTGTAGATTAATATTGCATGATCCAAAAGTTGAATGCCTGTCCGAGGTCAAGTCGTGTGGGCTCTCAGCATCTGCCATCAGCGACAAATCAGTGTCATCCCTTGCCATCACATGGTGTCATTGTGTCATAGCGTCACACCTCCACCAATACATCTGTGTGGATTGTGACCGAAACCCACGGTTTAGGTGTGGGTCGAAGCATGCCTGGATGACTGTCCTAGTGACTGGTTCATCTCTCGCCATAGTTGGGCCTCATGGCTCATCAAAAAATGGTAGGGCTTTGAAGTACCACTGCATTGAATTGTCCCAGTTACTTTACCATCATAACACTGTGGGTCACTCAATAAGGCAACAAAAGAAAAAGAGAAACACACAAGTAAATAAATATGTTTTACTCGCAACTTTAACTGTTTAGTGTGGTCTTTCCAAATGTATGTTTCTTCTGGTGTTGGAAAACAAACTACATTATCCCAAAGAATAAATTCACAACACAGACTGTTTCTTTCTCAAAGCAAAATCTCCACCGCATAATCCCCATTATTTCTTTCAAAGAGAAATTCTTAGCTGTCTTACTGAACTATCTATTTCTTAAGAGTTAAAATCTAAGTTTCTTCTTTTCTCACAAATTTTAAACTGCGACTATTAATTCACACCTATTCATTCCTCCAACAAATTATTGTGTAGTGTCTTTTTCTATATTCACTTTTATCTCTGCTTCAAATTCGAAGTCTTTTCTCTTGTTGTTCAAGAGTTTCGTGAGAAATCTGTTAAGCTGACAATATCACCATGCCACACAACTCCTTCCATGCAGAGCACACAATTATCAACAAAAAAAAAATGTTCCTTTCTTCTCATTCTCTCAGGTACATACACAATACCAGCCAGTTCCTAAACATTGCATACAGCTACAAAATAAACAATACTCTCAGCAAATCATTGTCATGCTGAAACCATGCTAAGATTTTAAAGTGTTTCACAATTAGTACGATCAGAAAGCATTTATGAAAGCCACAACCCTAAATTAGCAATTTCAAATGACACAACTCACTTCATTAATACATCGTTTCAAAATAATATATCGCAATAGCAAAACAGTGTGGGCGGAACTGCACACACACACACACGCACACACGCACTCACGCACCAACCAACAATTTGAACCTTTGTTTTATATGCTTATTTAACAAAAAATAGATTTATTAATAACTGTTTTGACCTAACTCTTAAATTATGAGCTGCTATGAAGAAATATAACGTGTGTTTGTTAGTCATGTATAACTTTGCTAGTTACACTTTTAAACTTAACATTCAAGAAAACGTTTAGACCTATCCCTGTGATGCAATACTAACATGAAATTTTGTGGTAATCGGATAGCTGAAAAATGAATAGAGAAAGAATCATACATGATTCAGTAAACAGAAACAAACCATTAAATTAGCAGACTTTTGCAACAATGTCTAAAGTTATTGGTCACGTCAACAGTGTCCCCTCGCAAATCAAAAGCACTGGACATGTTTCTGTTCTCTTGAAACCAGCTTGAGTGCCCTCTTCACCATTTCAGTTCCTTCATGCAGAACAACAATTGCAGTTATTTCTAGTAATTTCACTGTACCAGAAATTTCCTGATGTAATCAGTATACTTTGCCAGGATCATCAAAAGAGTGTAGTGTGTTCCTTTACACTTACACACACTACAGCAGATTATTCCTACATCTACCTGGTTGAAGCAGTTTACAGTCAGTGAACCAGCAGATTCAAATAACACAAGGAAAGTAGAAAGGCTGTTTTACCTGAAAAATAAAATCAGGGAGCAAAGCTACGTTTCCAGTTTATCTTTTTATAATTCCATTATTTCTCACGTTTGAGTCTCAACTTACAATTTCATGCAACAGTATTTATTAGCCAGATAAACGTACACAATATAGTAAATACAACATAATATTTATGAACAGATTCACTAGAAACAACGTCAAGTATTAGCATACTACATATAAGTATTATAGTTCACAATTTGTAGAAATAATAGTCCACTCTCATAATACATCTTAAGTAAAACAATTATAACATATGAATAGTGTGGAAATATATTAAAACAAATTATGTAATCATAATAACTTTTTCATATTGTTAATTGTTTTTCTTACACATGTGTTTTTCCCCAGTCTTGCATATCCATTGAGAAACTTCCGTTAGGGATTAAGCTTAGAGACTGACGAAATGCCTGTTTACTAGTTTGGGGAAAGTAGGTTAGACCATAGGTGAAGGTTGCACCAAACATTGGATACTAACTATCCATGTATGGTCATTTGTTTTCTGGACAGTGATGCAGTGCTAAGATGTGAGTTGACCTTTACTTTCATTCATAAAATCCCCTAAATGAGTGGGCCACGTCAGATGCCTATGCTACACGGCACCCAAATTACACAGGAAAATAGAGAGCATCCATCACTATGACCATTCCTATATGAAAACACCTAGTGTCGGTCTTGAGTTTGACCTCATAACTCAAATCTTAATTGCAAGCTGTTCCATGATGCGGAAGTCCAACCTTGCTAAAGCATGGAGTCCAGGACAAGTGAGTGAGCATCTGTGCTGAATCCATATTACAGCTTGTTGAATGATGAGGGTTGCCAAAGGTCAAGGAGATCAGTGTGCATCAGTGAACGACAACAACACATGCCTTATACAGATAAGTCCCAAAGGACAAATCAAGATAGATTTTCATTGTGTGAATAACAAAGTGACTTTATGGGTCGTTTGTTAATATTCTATATTTGAGGAAATCAATTGTTCATTTCTCGTTTCAAATTTTATTTTATTGTTATTAAATTTTATAAATTTCTTCAACTGTTATCTCTCTATGTTATTACATAAGTGCATGTAAACAACTGAAGGAGACTGCTTCTTGGTGGCCAAGATGTAAATAGAGGAATAAAGAATTATATTTATTATCTATAAATAAAAAGGGGAGATAACATTGTGGCAAGAAGTCAACTAGCTTATCCGACTAGGTGTCATGAGCAATCAGGAGATTATGGCATTTGAAGGGAGATAGTCCAGCTGTCGCTAATGTTGAGTATTATCCTATTAATTAATATTGATGATTAATGCCTAAATTAGGACAGGGTTATAAAATGAAAATTGAACATGTGACAAATAGCAAAAATGCATGAAATGTTCAAGTCCATTCTCTCTCATTCAGTCAGTTAACTCAGTGGTCCCCAACCATTTCCTCACTGTGGACCGGTCAACATTTGATAATTTTACTGCAGCCTGATGATATGTGGGGGGGGGGGGGAAGTTGATTGTTTATAGTTTAGATTATTTTGATTTAATAATTAATTTAATTGTATTTAAATGTGCCTTCAGTTACACAGTTACACAAATACAGTTACACCAAATAATGAATATAAAGTGATTTAACATTTTAACTCACTAGAACACTAAATCAATGAGAACCCTGAGCTTGTTTCTTTGCAACGAGACAGTTCTATCTGGGGGTAATAGGAGACAATTACACCCGAAGTGTGTTGCTTATGTCCAGTTTATTCCGTTGTTTTGTTTTGGTTGCTGTCACTGCAGAAAACCCGCTTCACACAGATAGGATGTCGGAAATGGCAATAGGGATTTAAGTGTTGTGGTTGTAATTGTTGTAGTGGCGGGTGAGGGGGTTTTCAGAGCCCAGGCTAATACCACATCGTCTGTACTTAGTGTGTATGTGTGCTCAGGATGTTCACCAGTGGTGTTGTTGTTGATGTCCCTAGTATCCTTTGGGCTGCATGTAGGTGGGTGTTGGGGCCAGTATAGGTGGTCAAGCATTAGTTGAATTAGATCCACAAATATCAACACTATAGGTGATGTTGCTCCCTGTGCTGCCACCATTGTTGTTGTCACAGCACTGCCTTTGTTGTTGTGGCTGTAGTAGATGATACTGTTGTTGTCGTCTGATGTGTTGTGGCGGGCACCTTCTTTTTGATTTGGGGCTCCATTCTGTAGTTTTTCCTTGTGTGTCTGTTGTGGTTGTCTTTGTTGCAGTCCCTGGTCATGACTCTGGCTGTGGATTGGTGGCAGTTGGTTTAGTCGTTGTTGTTGTTTCTTGTGGTGTAGTTGGAGCGTTGTCGACTTCTGTTTCAGTCTGTGTGTCAGTTGTCTTCACTTCTTTTTCTGTTTGTATTTTTCTTTCTTGCGTCTTGATATGTACCAATTGTTGTGTTAGAGATTTTTTGGATTTTCTTCTTATGTTCGGTGGTAGTTGTTTTAATTTCTTTTTCTTTGCTGATAGAGCTTATAGTCTGAGTTTCCTTATTATATGTAGTTGGTTTTGGAGTTTGCGAGAATGCCTGTCTGATTTCTGTTTTTGCTTTTTGAGTTGAATTCACTTTGGCCGTATGTGGAATTTTCCAGATGATGTTGGTGTTTATTCCACTTTCTCTTGTAGTGGCTTGTAGTTTGGGTGGAAACTTGGCTTTTTCCTTCAAAGACTGTTTGAGTTGTGCCGTCTTCGTTTGTGGGTTTTCGCATTGTTGCCTCCTTTTCCGTTTGTGAAGAGCGTGTTTTTGTTGTTGGCGTTATTTTCCAGATGATGTCTGTCTGTGTTTCACAGTCTGTTGATGTAGTTTTTTTTTCCGGTTGTCTTGTCAGGTGCTTGTTTAAAATCTTGTGGAGACCAATTGCAGTTAAGATGGTTTGTTGTCTAGTGTAAGTTCATCTTCCGTTTTTGTGTGGAAGAGGGTCAACAGCAAATTAGTGAACGCATTTTTTACTTCAACGTTTTTAGTTTCTAGTGTGAAGGTGAAGGGGGTAACTTTTCGTATGCCCCCATTTTCGGTTGGTTTGCTGATTTCACAGCAATATTTTGTCCAATCTTCTCCTTTGTACTTCTTAATGTTTGCACCTCTTCAAGACTCTTTTGCCGTAACTGTCTCAGCTGGGCTATGCGCTCGTTCGTGAAACAGAAAGGGCAGTCCGCATCTTCTGTGACTGACTCAGAATCGCGTAAAATATCATTTGGTGGAGTGGGCAGTAGTGGCATTTTTGCCAGCCCTTAAGGGCTGAGGCTTGGTGCTGGCTTGTCTGGTGTGGTGCTTTGACATGACTCTCCTTCCGGCGGTCCAATGGATGGAGTGCGTTCGTCGGTGGTCCGAAGCGAAGTGTGTTGCTGTGGTTGGGAAGTAGAGCTCGAATTCTTTAAAAGCAAAGACAGATGATCGTGCACCAACTGGGAGAATGAATGTTCAGACTCAATCTCGTCCATGGAAAGTCGCACAAACCCGAGAGAAATACACCACAGTAAATAAAGTTGGGCGGCCCGGCACTATTTGGTCCACGGACCGGGGTTTGGGGACCACTGAGTTAACTGACCATCAAGCTAATGGCAGCCTTTCAAGACAGGACTTCTTTGCCACACCAAATTCAAGTAATTTGACAATATATTTCTCTACAGCAGGTAAACTTATAGATCTCAACCCATTAACTGGAATCATTCTTGTAAATCATAACCATTGGACGATAAAATCAATTTGGAATTAGGTTGCATTATATTAGTAATTTCCAGCATATTCTCAAATCAGATGTTTACTTCAACTCAGATCCTTTCAAAAATACTATTAAAAGGAGTGCCTAAATGTGGGTAACATTGACAATTTAATAATATATATATATATATATGTGTGTGTGTGTGTGTGTGTGTTTGTGTGTGTGTTTGTGTGTGTGTGTTTGTGTGTGTGTGTGTGTGTGTGTGTGTGTGTGTGTGCGTGTGTGTGTGTGTGTATCACAATTAAATTTCGAAATGTGATAGATTTACTCCATCACAAATGTATTTGTTTCTTTTAAAATAAATCATTGTATTTTACTGTACAGACGTAAAATAATCACGTTCAAAGATTAGTTTGTGTAATTTATACAAAATTAAAGCATATCTCTTAACTGCTAGCAATTGCCATTTACACACATAAAGTAAATATTTCAAAGCATATCTCTTAACTGCTAGCAATTGCCATTTACACACATAAAGTAAATATTTCAAAGCAAAATATACTTAACATGTGTATCACATGGTTCTCTTTGTTTTCCATTGTATTCTTTTAATTAATTTTTGCGGAGGTTGGTGGTGGTTGAAATATTTTATAGAAATGAAATTTACTGTGCAAATATTATTCTTTCAAAGCTATCAAGAAATTTTTAAAGTAGTACTAACCGTATAAAAGTACGTGAAATTCTTGGTCGATGAATTCCACACTCCTACGTTGTTTACTACTGCATTTCCGTCCTTGAAATAAACATTATTTATCTCGTAACTGCTGAGTGCAGACCCGTTTTCGTTAAAGCTGATATGCACGTGCTCCCCTCTGAAATTCACTTTCTTCATCGCGTCTCGCAGTCTATTGCCGTCCACGCACTCACGGAGTAAGTTCGTGTTCAAGCAGTTGTCAAGGACGGCCTTCAACGCATACGCAAATACATATACAGCGTCCATCGCGAGTGAGACTGTATTTTCGGGTACATATACTGGAGAATTTTCGATGGCATCATCCCAATTGCAAGAATTACTCACTTCTGTTTGACATTCGAATGCATTCTCAAAGAACTTTTTAAGCCAAGGATTTCTAGAACCATTCCTGATAGTGAGATATTTAAAGTATTCATCGAATCTTTCTACAGGAGCAGATTGAAGCCTAATAGCCAACATTCCAGAAACAACGTCCTTAGTATCAATAAATTTGTGCACTACTCCTCCGACATATTCTGCCACTATCCACGTAAAGTTGTTTTTCCAGTGCGGGGCGAATGTTCTGAACATGTCTCTGGCTTCAAAGACCGTAAGCGCGAGAATCACTGCATGTGCACGATGTTCATTTGACAGTTTCTTGCCAACGTTCATGTAGTCAAACTCATCGGACTCCTCACGGATCTTTTCTACTACTGCAAAGCAATAGCCAACTCGACTCATCAGTTCTTCAATTCCTTTATACAGTACCTCTCCGTAGAAACCATCATGGTAGAGAATAGATACGTACGACCAGTCGAACTGTTGCAATATATTGAATATTGCTTGAGCCTGAAATTATATTGGGATTTTTTATATTCTTTGTAGTAGTATTACTTAGCATGTTTGGGATAAGAGAAATAGTCAAGCCAATAGAACACATTATAAAAGAAATAGATATAAGTGGGGACGTTTTGCTGAAAGAATGACAAGAAGTTAATTCTCCATCAACCGTGGATACCACCCCCACCCACCCCCGGTAACCTTAGGCTTATCCCCGAAAACACCTTCTGGCTGGCTGGCCCCACATGTTAGAAAGATGAACGAAGGATAATGTAGAATAGAAGAGTGATAGTTCTAGAAGATAGTACGAGCCTCCTGATACATTCAGCCTGGACGAAGTAAATACAACTAAAAGACTACAACATGTAACATGTAAGTGAGTCACGATAGCAGGTTTGGTATATGTATCAACAATAATTGAATTCAACAATAAATATCATAATACAATATATATATATATAGTTATGGTTTGTTTGATTTTAGTACTATGGCACTGTAGTAGTTTTTATTTTTTATTTTTATGAACGAACTATAAATGAGATTATAAGGGAATGTTACTGAATGTTATTAATTGAACCCTAAAAGTACTTTGGTAGAGTTTGACTATAACTTGGCTGAAGCCATGCTGTTCTGACTTTATAAATACATAGCTTTAGATCACATGACGGTCTCAGTGAATGTCATTAGCAGATATGCACATGATCCGTTGATCTTTGGCCTGTGGGTCATTCTGCTCTGGTGTTGCTTGTGGCTTAGCACTCGTTAGAACAACATCCAAGATAAAGTCTCAGATAAAATGCTGATCTTCGCAGTAATACATACAAAGGATGATAAATAAATCAATAAATCACAAATGAATACTACTACCACTATTACTTCATACGACATCCGTTTTACCACTTTGTACTTAATGATACAATTAATTTAGATATGGAATTCTTGTCATTTTGATTAAGACGCAACTTTTCAACTTTAAGATGACAGGCTCTTAGCTTCCAGAAGACTGACTGATATGGGAAATTTGTGAAAATGTCAGAATCATTTAATCTCCTTTCTTGTTATCTCTTTGTCATATGGGGATTTATCATTTTATTAATTATAAATTTTAAAAGATATATTAATGAATTATAATCTTTGAACGATTTAACTTATGTAACTTGAAAAATTCAGAACCATAATCTTATTTTACATTTTGTTTATGAACGGAAATACATACTTTAATAGAATAGTGTTCTGTTTATGAACGGAAACGCAAACTTTGAAGTGTGTGTTTAAATGTTGAAAGTATGCCACGGATGTGTTGACTGAGATTAAGATTATGGATCAGATACGTACGTATCCGTTATGACAAAAACAGTGCAGTATGCATAAACATGATCTAATTACAGTGATAAAGAGTAAGCACATCTGCGTGTGACGAGCTGTTGATCGTCACTGAAACGTGGGCGATAAATTCTTAAATTTAATTGGTGGATGCCTTAGCAGAGATTGACGGGGTCTAAACTAGCAATGTTTCGGACAAACTGAAGTAATAATACAAATTTGACTGAGAAAAAGTCTTGGTCACAGAATTGCTCTTCCGCTGAATTGAAGTTTAATTTTCAGCCTCCATAGTTTGATGTCTGTGAGAGAATGAAATTAATGGTTTTAATTTCTTTTAAATTTTAAATTGTATTCTTTTATATTTTTTGTATTCTTGGAACTGTCTTGTAATACAGTAGTATTTTAGAATGATTTTATTTCAATGATCGGTAAAACGTATTTAAGATAAATATAGAGATATAGAAAGAATACTAATGGCCAATCATGGTTGTGTTTCAGAGTTTCCCTGTACAGCAATGGAGCTGAGAAATGTGTATGAAGATGTATATTGTAGTGTTTTGTTTTGCATCAAGCGTGTAGACAAGAAATGTATTGCAAGTGGACGTGACATGTTACCAGAACATCTAGTATATGCTAAGTGGCTAATTCAAAAGATTGTGTACTTATCTTCCAAACATGCTAGTGTATTAAAAAGTGGTATATTGGACATTAAGCCTAGAACTTTCATTGTTGGGCTAATTTATGAAAACAATTTATACTTTTCATAACCGAACTCTTATATTTTTTTTTTACATTACATTTAATTGTTAATTTTTAAACTCTTGTGGGACAGAAATGAGAGACAAACGTGTATAGACTATCCAGGCAGTGCGATAAGATACTCTGTTAGTTGCAATTCATAATTGTTCATTCCTTCACATTTTTTATTTAAATGAATTGTTATTAAATTTATTGTTATCTTACCTGTTGTTCCATAATTGTTTGTAGCATGACTGGATAGCTAACTGGGGGCCAAGCCGTAATAAAAATATAAAGAATTATAAATCTTATTTCTAAATAGGGGAGATAACATTGTTAGCTAAGGCAAGTCAATTTATTTATCTAGCAAAGTGACATGAGTAATTTCGTGGTGGATAAGTCAAGCCATCCGGCTGTCACTATTGCTAGAAATTATTCAATAAACCAATATTGATAACTTGAATCTAATACAGGACTGAGTAGTTAAACATTGACTGGACATATGACAAATGGTGGCTTGTCCGGTATATAGTAATTCAGGAATTTCATCCAGGGGAGAACCTAGGGAAAGTACATTTCATAATTAACCTTTTATAAAAGTTTTCATGTCATCCTAGACAAAAACGCGTTATAAATTTCAAACTTTTAAATTATACACGCTCTGTGATTGGGCTATGATCGGATAAGAAACGGTTCATTAGGTTGAAAAATTATTGCATAGAATAGTTTGTGAATTGTGCACAATCACCGATCATAAGGACTTCAGATCTAAAATTATATTTTGGTGATTATGTGTTGTAAGAAGTTTTATAGTGGAATGATTCTGATGCCTGCATAATTTGTAGCTGAGTGCTTATTTGGGGGGGGGATCAATATATTAAGCAAATTATACAGAGTTATGAAAATATTTTTTCATATTTGTTGTTGTATTTTGATTAACCTTCCATTATTGTTCATTTTAAAATATATTTTATTCATTTAACATATACTTTTTCTTTTATTTTTTATCATCTTCATTTCATTTTGTAATAGAATTATCAACTTTGTAGGGGATTAAGAACGAATTATGGGACCATGTATCACCTCTAAACTAGTTCTTGTTCTAGGCATGACTGACTCTCTCTCTCTCTCTCTCTCTCTCTCTCTCTCTCTCTCTCTCTCTCTCTCTCTCTCTCTCTCTCTCTCTCTCTCTCTCTCTTATAGATTTATAAACTGACTCTTCTAAACATTTATTTCCGACTGTTAATACTAATTTTGCGATGGTATTATAAATAGAAATACAAATCTATTATACTTGAATAAATGGCTAGGGAATACAAATTAGACCTAATGATATAAGAGAGGATTTTTACTTGGAAAAATGCAACAAGATTATATTTTAAATCATTTTATAGTAAAAAGATATATAAATTAAACTTACTTGCAAGACATCAGAGGGGACAGTTCGGAAAAAGTACGGAAATAACGCTGTATTGTCTAGTTCAGGGGAGGTAGCACTATAGCTTAGTTGTGGAATCTGGACAAGTGACAATAAATTCGCAACTTTTATAGTCCTTGCACTGGAATCCGCCCCAATCACAGCAACGAATTGAGCCTGATGTGAGCAGGTGTTAAAATTCTCCATCAAATCCAAGGCCTTAGAGAAAGCCGTTATGTCATTTGTGCAATCATCAAAGATAGTGAAGCCAAGTGTTGCATTGGGGTGCACCAATTTCTTATCATTAATTTCATTGATGGCGAAGACCATAGATTCCATTCGTTGTAAAATCGCCAATGGTCTTAGCTTTTTACCGCACTTGGTACCCGGTTCATATGAATGCAATGACATGATGATTCCAATGTTCAGCGTGCCATTCTGTGAAAACTTTGTTTTTGGAACTGACGGCATGCTCGGAAATTTGCAGCCATCAACACCGTACTGCAGGCAGATTTTAAATATCAGCCAAACATGAAAAGCTCTTAGAGATGTTAAATTCAAACGATTGAAAGATAATAAATACATGACAGGAAGAAAAAGTGCAGTAGTCTTGTCTAAATTAATGTGGACCCAAAATATGTTACATCACTCATTATTCAAGACAAATGTAACGGAACTACTAGGCAGGTAGAGGTTTTCGTCATCAATCGATCATGCGTAAAGGCTGTCTGATGCTCTTTCCACCTCAATGAGATCTAGAGTGAAAGAAAAATGTAATGTTGTACAGAAAACACATAATGATAATCTAAAGAATAAATATTGTTAAATAAAATAAATAATAAAAGAACAGAGAAAAGCAATTATATTGATAAATAAACTTTTAACAATGACACAAGGAATAAAGAACAGAAACTGTAAATATACTGATAAATAAACTTTTAACAATGACAAGCATAAGGAATAAAGTACAGAAAGAAACCAACAACGCATACACATGAAACGAAACAGAGATTTTCAAAAGTAAAACAAAAGTAACTCTGCTAAACAGAAGAAGAAAAAACTTAAACAAGAAAAAATGTAGGCAGCAAAGTAAACCAACAAAGACACAAACATAGATAGATAGATAGATAGATAGATAGATAGATAGATAGATAGATAGATAGATAGATGGATGGATGGATGGATGGATGGATGGATGGATGGATGGATAGATAGATAGATAGATAGATAGATAGATAGATAGATAGACAGACAGACAGATAGATAGATAGATAGATAGATAGATAGGTAGGTAGGTAGGTAGGTAGACAGGCAGGCAGAGCGACAGAAATAGATAGATAGATAGTTAGATAGATAGATAGATAGATAGACAGATAGATAGATAGATAGATAGATAAGAAGACTAAGTCATACACAACTAAAAAAACAAAATAATGCAGAAAAAATAACTTAAACGAGACACACAATTCAACACAAAATAATAAGGCAAATTTCTCCTAGTACTATTTAGTATAAACGTAACATGAAGAAGAACAAATAATGTTATGAAAATAAATACATTCGCAGAATGAACAATATGCTATAAAGTGATAGAAAACCATTTTTCTGGTACAGTTGAATGTTGCCAGATAAATACCATTACGCTGAGTGCAGTAATTCTTGAGAAATATTATATGGTCAGTTAATTAAGCACTTTGTATTTTTTATTTCTTATTTGAATATACATTAGGAATAGAAATCAAATACAATGAGGCAACCAAGGTATATTGCCAATAATGTTAATACAAAATATGTAAATGTTGCTAAATTTAAAATAAATATATCTGTGAACAGTTTGCAATGTGCGCCAATCGGAACAAAACGTCACTCAATAAAGTGGATTTGAAATATTGTTTTTTTAAATGTAAAATGAATTTGTGTAAAATATAATTCATTGCATAACATACTGCATTTTACTTTATCATTTATTTTTCATATTTCAAAATCGTCCGAATTCGCTGAAGCTTAGAAGTGCAATACTTTCGAAACAGTAAAGTATGTACTCGCCCGTCCAAGTTTGAAAGGATATTATTTTGTTCTTTCACGGCGTGGTGCGTTCTAAAAATTTGATGTCGATTTCATAATATATGCAAAAACTAAATTACATTCCAAAAATTCCAATATTTACTAAATATCCATTGGCAATCAATTTTAAGCAATTTAATCAATTTTAAGTAATTTAATCAATTTTAAGTAATATATTTAATTAATCGTTTAATATTATCACTTCTCGTCGTATTTTCGAACACACACAGCAATTAAGAGTTGAGTACCTTTAGAAAGATCTATTTAGGTAGAGTTGTATTTTCGAACACATAATGCAATTAAGAGTTGAGTACCTTTAGAAAGATCTGTTTAGGTAGATTTGTATTTTCGAACACATAATGCAATTAAGAGTTGAGTACCTTTAGAAAGATCTATTTAGGTAGAGTTGTATTTTCGAACACATACTGCAATTAAGAGTTGAGTACCTTTAGAAAGATCTATTTAGGTAGAGTTGTATTTTCGAACACATACTGCAATTAAGAGTTGAGTACCTTTAGAAAGATCTATTTATGTAGAGTTGTATTTTCGAACACATAATGCAATTAAGAGTTGAGTACCTTTAGAAAGATCTGTTTAGGTAGAGTTGTATTTTCGAACACATACTGCAATTAAGAGTTGAGTACCTTTAGAAAGATCTGTTTAGGTAGAGTTGAATTTTCGAACACATACTGCAATTAAGAGTTGAGTACCTTTAGAAAGATCTATTTAGGTAGAGTTGTGCCTGTTCTCTCCCTTCCCAAACTAGAAACAAAGCAACTTTATTAAGAATCTAGTTTTACTTAATAGGTGAAAGTTACATAACCCGTGCAAGTGCAATTTAGTATTTAAATGGAACTATTTCGACTTGTTCCAAATAAGCAGATGATTCAGAAAATTCCTTCCTAACATAATAACAGTTAATTCTCTGAACCAGTCTGGTATTGTGCCACAGACCAACGTCTGTACAGCGAGGGAATGGCGCAAAAGTCATATAATAATCAAGTAAAGAGGCAGTAATTACCAGTAATCAGTTACTCTTTACAGTTCCGTATATTATTTTAACTTGCTCGTCAAGTGGAGGCAGTGTCGATACAATTCAAATTGCAATTAATTTTTAAGCTTATAAATAATGATAAATTTCATGAAGTAATACTAATAATGGTGATATTATTTTGATTGTTAGTTTTAAAAGTGTTCCCGTCTAGCTACAATGCTTAACATGCCAGTAAACCACAACGACCTGTCTTATTAAGTAAAGGGATGTAAGCCATTACCTTCCAAGAACAAAATCTGATTCTTTCCATTGATCTACAACACTGCAACACCGCCTCTATCTTCACTTAAAAGCCGTTAATAAAATCGCCGTTATTTAAAAGTAAAATGTAATAAATTGACGTGTATCGTGCGGTTGGCTCTTCCTGCTCTACACAGTACAAGATTTCCACGTCGTCAAGTTGATATGACGCGCGAGTTCGAACACATTAACTATGACGTCATATTTGACTTAAATAAGATTTTAAGCGTGGGAGGCAGAGATAGAGGTGGGGAGGGGAGAAAGAAAGAGATATGGGGACCGAGAAAGCTTACGTACGTGCGGAAATCCAGGGTGTGATATACCATTTATTCAAATCATAGAATGATCATG
The DNA here is from genome assembly GCA_028829895.1 of Sinotaia quadrata. NCBI lineage: Eukaryota > Metazoa > Mollusca > Gastropoda > Architaenioglossa > Viviparidae > Sinotaia > Sinotaia quadrata. The sequence goes on from CM054180.1 coordinate 16,422,650, forward strand.
AAAAATAAACAGTTTTGTTTAAAAAGAAAAGGAGAAGGCAAAGAATGTGCTCTTGGATTTTTAGAAATGCATTACAGTCCTCGATAATTATACTGTGTGTGTGTGTGTGTGTGTGTGTGTGTGTGTGTGTGTGTGTGTGTGTGTGTGTGTGTGTGTGTGTGTGTGTGAGTGTGTGTGTGTGTACAACTTCCAAATAAATTGTTATATATTCTTGACATGTACACTTTTGCTACAGTATTACTGAAGATATTACATGTTAAAATGTAAATCAATTCAGCTGATTAGTTTATAAGTGTTCATGAATACTAAATCAAAGTTAGATGAATGCCACCAGTACAGATAAAAAGTGTTATTCTGTATGGTTTGAGTGATTGTGCTAGTTAGTGTGTTCACTGACAGTTTCTGACAATTTGAGGATGTTACTTTTATTATTAAAATGAACGCTACAGGAAATTGTCAGAAATATAAAATTAATCATAAATAAATGTAGTATGGTATCATTTAAGGTTCTATTACTATTAAACATTTTTATTACTAGGAAAACATGTATGTATGTCATAGAGTTTGTATCCACAAGGAATAATTGCAGGAACTGGCTTTCGTTTTAAAACGGTGTTACAGTGGTGACTTGGTGGTGATCAAGAGCTCAGCTTCAAAACTGTAAAGTTCAGAATTCTTAAATCTGATCTCGCTCAAATGGTTAAAACTTAATTAGAAGTTCCTAGTTAGCCTTTACAATAGTAGCTAGACATTTTATATATAATATTTTGAGTGTAATGCATAGAATGAAAGAAATTCTATGTTTAAAATAAAAACAATTCCACTGAGTCCCGTGTAAGTAAAAATTCCTATTAAATAATTAAAAATCAAACTTTTCAAAAGTCAAGTCCTGTTGGAATTTAATGTCATAAGCACAACTAGTGCGGAGCTTTTACTTTTCAATACAAAGTGAATTTAGTAAGACAACTGTATTCTTCAATAAGACCTTTTACTATTCCATACAAAGTGAATTTAGTAAGACAACTGTATTCTCCAATAAGACCTTTTACTATTCCATACAAAGTGAATTTAGTAAGACAACTGTATTCTCCAATAAGACCTTTTACTATTCCATACAAAGTGAATTTAGTAAGACAACTGTATTCTCCAATAAGACCTTTTACTTTTCCATACAAAGTGAATTTAGTAAGACAACTGTATTGTCCAATAAGACCTTTTGCTATTCCATACAAAGTGAATTTAGTAAGACAACTGTATTCTCCAATAAGACCTTTTACTATTCCATACAAAGTGAATTTAGTAAGACAACTGTATTGTCCAATAAGACCTTTTACTATTCCATACAAAGTTAATTTAGTAAGACAAATGTATTGTCCAATAAGACCTTTTACTATTCCATACAAAGTTAATTTAGTAAGACAACTGTATTCTCCAATAAGAGCTTTTACTATTCCATACAAATGCATTTATAAGATAGATATATTCTCCATTAAGACCTTTTACTTCTCCATACGAAATGAATTTAGTAAGATAACTGTATTTTCCAATAAGACCATGTTATGTGGTTATCCAAATTTTAGGCCGATGCAACTATGAACAATGGACAGGTGAATATATGTTGATAAATGTTTGTGTAGAAGATGAAAACAAGTTATAAATATTAATTAGTTATTCATACATTCGATTTGATTCATAAATTTGGACACTGTAAAATCGGCATGTAACGAGGATTTGATCAAAGCCGGATGTATATTTAAACCGTTTAGTCTACCGTCACTTTATTGCGCAGATGCACAGAAGTGGTGTTCTCACAAACAATAGCACACAGAAGTGGTGTTCTCACAAACAATAGCACACAGAAGTGGTGTTCTCACAAAACAATAGAGCACAGAAGTGGTGTTCTCACAAAACAATAGCACACAGTCCTAATCACCGTTAAGCACTCAACGCACACCCATTAAATCAGACCAATTTACCTTCTCCCCTCTTCTCTCTGTTCCAGACTTTCACTTCATAAATAAACATGTATCACAACATTCTGATTTACAAAGTAAAAAATAACACTTCTTCTGGAAATTATAGATTATAAATGAATATATATTTAAAATGTGTGGGATAATTCCCCATCAAACAACAGATTGACGGTAATTATAATTTGCACACCTGCAATTCTAAAAATGTGTGGAGAGCGTATAAACTGAATTTGACTGAACTACAATATTCTCAACACCCAAAATATAAATGTTCTTCTGATGTCTAAAAGGAAAAGCTGATAATTAATTAATGAGTCGAATAATTTTAAAATAAGAGTAATTCATTTCAAAACTTAAATGAATGGAATAATTATAGTTTTCTTTGACCGCACGTGTATGCCTAGGAAAGCTGTTTAGTAGGAAACAAAATGTCTTAAATACATTGTTTATCTGGACACACATTAATTCATTTTGTCATATCTTGACAATGAACAAGCAACGATCTCTTGAAATGACTGAGAAATGTTTTGAACAATACTTTAGTCTAACGAAAATTAACAAGAAACAAACTGAAAAAGAAAGTAGAAAAAGAATATCGTCACTTATCTCATCTCCTAATCAAAGTATGAGTCATAGTTTGAAAGAAAATGGCGGCAAAGATGAACCTATTTGCGTCATTTACACTTAGACCCTAATCTTCTTAAGCATTCAAATGTATTTCATTAAGTAGCAGTCGTGGTGCCACATTCCAAATAATACGAAATCTGACAAATGAAATTTACTTAAGAAGAAATCCGAAATGCAAAGTCCTCTACAGAGCAAATATATGTGTGCGCTAAAATTAATCCAACACGAAAACATGTCCCCAGTTCGATCACCATTGAACACGGGCTTAGACAGTCTTAGATTAGTCTTACTAATCTTATATGATCACCTTTTCACCGCGAGAAGTGATTACTAATTTCAGAGTCTCTTGCAATGACCTATGATGCCAAATGTATTACACTATGTTGTACACATATTCTCTATCTCTGTGTGTTTGTGCGTTTGTGTTTAGTGTGTCTTTGTAAATACTACAGTGCAAAATATCATAATAATCATACCTTTGCATTGTCTTGGACTGATAATTCCTTGATTGCCAGAAGAGTGCAAACCGGTGTCAAGAATATAATTGCACTCAATTATCAATTCTGAATAATGATAAAACAACGCGCTTAAATACATGTGAAACACGACAAAGCAATAGATTGAACATTAACCAGTAATTGTGTAGCGTTAATGTTAGACTGACATTTTAAACCAGACACAGCATTACAATCACCCTTACATGACTACAGAACAAAAATAAAAATAAAACTATAAAAAGTAACCATACTCTTTTGCTACTACATATTTGGCAAAGAGTAAAAACAAAGATTGTATTCAGTTGTAATGATAGACGGATTGGGGCTTTAAAGACCAAATGGATATGACAAGACCACAGTAATAATTTCATATAGACACTTAGCACCACGTTTTATTCTCTTTATTTCAAAAGAAGAAAAGTACTATTATTTTCTCTCTTCAAGATAAGCCGGATTGTATTGTTATCTAATTTTATCTAATTGGTTTATTTGAATAATACCAATGAGAAGGGGTTTGAACACATGTAGGGAGAATACCGATGTACACCACTGCAGCGAGCATCCTAGAGAGCCACGGCAACAATGCCTAACAAATGTTGATAAAACTGGTCTCTTCAACATCGATGACGCACACAGTAGCGTCATCTGTTACACACGGACAAATGATGTATTTCATTTGTAAATTCGCTGATTGCGACGCATATTAGCAGATGAATGTGGTGAACGTGTACAGTAGAGTTACAATAACAGACTCGCAATGCCCCCCACGGAGTCACATCATCGACCCTGTGAAGGCAAACTGACAGTTAGTCTTAAACTCACATAAACATGTCTAGCGATTGTTTCCAGATAAATGATCTGGCCAATAGGTTATGCACTCTGAGAAACCTGCCTAGTGCGATTACGTACAACTTGGGTCTTGACAGTATTGCCGTGTGTGCATGTTTGATGTTCCGTTGGTGTAAACAACAACCTAGAAACTTCGATGAACCAGTTGCTAAAGAGTACTTTTATAATGTCGCGTTTAATTCCTAGTCAGTCATGCATGAAAAGAGAGTACTTAAGCTGTCTTGTCAATCATCAATTTGCGCAGGTAGAGATGTCTAGCCTTTTACTGTTACAAGAGGGGAATTAACTTTCTCTGAAGTTTCTCTGCCATTTCAGAGCCGTAGTATACGACATATATTGAATTATTAAATTAGTTCGTGTTGTGAATTTTTTGTGAATGGAGACACGAGGACCCCGCTTATCCTGGCTTACCGTATATTTATTTACCTATCAAGAAAAAAGAGTTACCTGCATTGATTGAAGATCGCTGCGGTCGATACAGGTTTGGAGGGGATGAACAGCAATGTTGGGACATCTAGGAGTCAAAAACGATAATGAAAGAGTTACACATAATTCATGTGTGTGTGTGCGTGCGTGCGGGTATGTTTGTGTTGTGTGTGTACTGTGATACGAATCTAAGAATTAAGTGGAATATGGTCTCGCGTTTAGTACACACACATTTTTCGTCCCTATCCTTATGCACCCATGATGTCTATTCTTGTTTACGCTCTACAATGGTACTCACACCGCCGTACCACAGTCCAAGGTTTCCCATATCGCTACCAGCCACTTAAAGTAATGACTACCACAACCCAAGGCTTCCCATATCGCTACCAGCCACTTAAAGTAATGACTACCTAACTATCAAAACTTTACCAAGTTAAAATTATGTATATATAACATCACCCATCACCCAGCATGATTAATCCCATCAAACATCACCAGCTAAAATAATAAATACCTAGAAAATAAAATAAGAGAAGCATATAAACAACTACATATGACAGACATAGCTCTTTCCCACCACACACAAAAATAACACTCCTCGTGACCTTCTAAAAATCAGCAACACAATTGGCTTCCGCCGGAAGCGCTTCCCATAATTCCAGTCAGTTAACTCTGTGAGGCTTGACCTGTTTGGCTGGCGCAGACGGAAAGTGAATCTGGGTGGCCGGATGTACCGTTACTGTGAAATTCATCCCGATCTCGCTTACTTCGGTACAAGGGAGACAACAGTTCAGTGAGACAACCAGGACATGATTTTTGTCTGCGGGAGTTATCTTTACGTTGAGTGAATGTGTGTTCTGTTGTGCACAGTAACAATGAGTCACATAAACATTCATTCCGAGATCAGAGTCATGTATAGGCCTAGTAGCATGCGAATGTTAGGCACACTTGTGAGAGATCAGATTCCTATATAGACCTACTCGTGTGCGAATGTTAGGCACACTTGTGAGAGATCAGATTCCTGTATAGACCTACTCGTGTGCGAATGTTAGGCACACTTTTGAGAGGTCAGTAAGTTCGAAAGAGTAAGTATTTTTTTACATTACGAGCGAAAACGAAATAGTTTTAACAATGAATTTTTAATGATAGCAGTTTATCGTATCTTGCACAAATGAGAAAAACGTTAACTATCAGTATTTCAGAAGACTATCGCCAGAAACAGAGATGGTTTCAAAACTGAAAACCCTTACATTATTTCAGAAATTACGAAATTTTAGTCCAATGACGCTCTCTACTAAGAAATAGTTCGAGATTGATAGAATAACAACTCAGTCCCAACATTTTATAACTCTACTAAGAAATAGTTCGAGATTGATAGAATAACAACTCAGTCCCAACATTTTATAACTCTACTAAGAAACAGTTCGAGATTGATAGAATAACAACTCAGTCCCAACATTTTATAACTCTAGCAGGGAACGTGTATTTCATTACTTACAGGTGTAACTAAAATACATTTCTTGAGGCAAATAATTCAGCCTGAACATTTTGACTTAGAACAGTTTAAGCAGATTAACATTTTAGCATATTTCTATTGTATTCTATCTATGCATAATTTCGCATAGCTAGTAGAAGAGACTCGGTCAGGCTAGGAGGTGTACCGTAAAACTGTGAGAACAATGGAGTTTAATGTAATGTATATTTGTTGTTTTCCCTTTTACTTGTATATATCCCTCTAGGTGTTGGTCATGGCCATTTATTTCTAACTAATAAGTTAACTCCCATATTTTCCCAGTGTGGTGCCGCTAGTCACCCTAAGCCACGCCCTTTCCGGTCAAATATACTGACGGTCACTAATAGATGCTTTGACCCTGGATGTTCACTACACTTCTTGGCCCTGGTTGGTCTCTAACAGTGTTCTCCCACGACGTCATTAATAACGCTTGGTCCTGTACGGTCACTAACAGTGTTCTTCCACGACGTCATTAATAACGCTTGGTCCTGTATGGTCACTATCAGTGTTCACCCTCGACGTCATTAATAACGCTTGGTCCTGTATGGCCACTATCAGTGTTTCATCCTCATATGTAATATACGCAAATAAAAGAGTATTTATGCAAGTGATTAAGACAGACGACAATTCTCAAAGCATTATGTGTAGGGATGAGATGTGCTTTGATGTCAGATAATGTGTAGTCAAAAAATGTCAGCGACTTTTGTCAGCTAGGACATAGACAAACATATATCTACGTGTTTATTAGTTTTATTTTGAACATATATCTACGTGTTTATTAGTTTTATTTTGAACATATATCTACGTGTTTATTAGTTTTATTTTGAACATATATCTACGTCTTTATTAGTTTTATTTTGAACATATATCTAGGTGTTTATTTTGAACATATATCTACATGTTTATTAGTTTTATTTTGAACATATATCTACGTGTTTATTTTGAACATATATCTACGTGTTTATTTTGAACATATATCTACGTGTTTATTAGTTTTATTTTGAACATATATCTACGTGTTTATTAGTTTTATTTTAAACATATATCTACGTGATAATTTTATTTTAAACATAAATCTAATTGTTTATTAGTTTTATTTTAAGCATATATCTACCTGTTTATTAGTTTTATTTTGAACATATATCTACGTGTTTATTAGTTTTATTTTAAACATAAATCTAATTGTTTATTAGTTTTATTTTAAGCATATATCTACGTGTTTATTAGTTTATAAAGAATTATTTGTGACTGCGTATTATCTTAATTACCGAGAACAGAAACAAGTAAATAAGGATACCATTTTTTTTACAGTATTATCGATATTGGTGTTTATGATTCGAGGTGTATAAATATTAAATGTATCAGAAAACAATCGTCATCAAAATATCACTGTATTTAATAGAAGGCATGTGTGTATACGGCAAAATACAACAAATGCTCTAAAATGTATATTTCCTTTATTTCTTTAATCTTCAGACAGATATCATTGTTATTGTAGTGGGATAATAAATATTCGTTGTTAAACTTTGGCTATGAGGTAAAAAAAAGTTTTGTCTAATTGCAATCAACTATTTCTCATCACCCCAAATATAAAGAAACAAAAATATCTTTATATTACAGATGATGGCAGTGTTCATGAGAATCGCATTGCATCTACGTCTTTGCGTGCACAGTCCAAAATAGGTAAAATGGGAATAATGAAAACATGAACGGGGAATAAATGAGAAACGGACAAGTAATTTGAAGTCTCGAGAAACGTCTTTGAAGAGTTACTACTTTAAGAGAATGGAGTGGAGTCACTCTATGTAAGCCAAACTAAAACTTAAGTTTAGCACAGAATGGAGTGTAGTCACTCATTATTAATCAAACTAAAACTTAAGTTTAGCACAGAATGGAGTGTAGTCACTCATTATTAACAAAACTAAAACTTAAGTTTAGCGGAGATGAAAGTCAGCTGCAGTTCGGAGAGCCAGTTATCATACATTGACTGTATATGTTTTATTATTTAAAATGTTCAGAGAATTAGCAATGTGTTAATTATATATATATATATATATATATGAATTCTATTTTGAATATTCCTTTAGAGAGCAGCCTATCAGTAAATTCACCAAGATATTGCTCATAAAGAGGTGCTTTGAGTGGCATTAGAGAGCAGCCTAACAGTAAATTCACTATGATATTACTAGTAACGTGTACACGTTGTATGGCGCTATTTCTTTTGTAAATTTAAAAACTCTAAATTTGAGAATAATGAGTTTCTTTATTTATACATAGAAATGAATAGTAAAGTGGTGGACCATTACTTTGAGCTGCTTAATTATTTGGAAAGATGATATGAGTGTTATCTTTGCTTGACAAATGATGATGTTGCAATGTAACTAATGATGGATTCGTCCGACCATACAGCTGGTCAATAATACGATATCACTTGCTTGATTTGATACAAAATGATTAAAAAAAATAAATTCAAATTATTATTGATTTTGTAGTGCTGATATCATAAGAAATTCGTATAGCTCTCACCGATGCCACGAAACATTTAAATATATGATTAAAAGGTCACATTACAAAGTCTTTCTTTTTAATTCTTTGTTGCCTAGCAGGCGTTTTGTATGGGTCAGGAGTACAGTTGAATAGGTAACTTGAAGGTAAAGGGAGACAACCCAGAACCATCATGTCAGAAGAACCGTCATATCAGGATGTCATAAGTATCGGTTGAATGTGAAATGGGTAATAACCAGATTAGTGTGGTATATATATAGTCATGACACACGACAGCTGGGGTAGAACATCGGAATAAGTTAGAGACAAGTCATGACTGTGCGTCATACTGGCAGACAGTAATGCCGGGTTCAAATCCTTGTCTGCGTACGCGATTTCCAGGAGCTGGCCCTCTGAGAAGTTGAATATGAACTGATGTCTAAGCAGTAAATAGCAAACAACTTGGGATAAAAGAGAAACACTTGAGCAACAAACATATTCAAAAGCATGAAGACGACGAGCCACCTTTTTCTTACAATCTCAGTGTCTGCGGTGAGGTAACCAGGTATGACGCCAATCCAGAGCAGAGTGATGCAGTACAGGGATATAACAATGAACTTGGATTCGTTGAAGTTCGAGGGCAAATTGCGGACTTTATATGCGTGTACAGCACAACCAATTGCCATACATAAGACGAAGATCATAGATATACCGATATTCTTCATGTCAGGGACGCACACGACCTCCACGTACTTAGTGTGCATTGAGGGCATCAGGAGCACAACTTCAGGTGGTTGTGTGACAAGTCCTACAGCTGACAACAGCATCTGTAAGTGATGAGTAAGGAAAAAAATATTTCTCACTCGCGCTCTCTCTCTTTCTCTGTATATCTATCTATCTATCTATCTATCTATCTATCTATCTATCTATCTATCTATCTATCTATCTATCTATTTGTGTGTATGTATCTATCTATCTATCTAAGTATCTAACTATCTATCTATCTATCTATCTATTTATCTATCTATGTATGTATCTATCTGTCTATCTATCTATCTATGTATCTATCTATCTATCTGTCTATCTATCTATATATCCATCTATTTATCTATCTATTTATCTATCTATCTATCTATGTATGTATGTATCTATCTATCTATTTATCTATCTATGTATCTATCTATCTATCTATCTATGTATGTATGTATCTATCTATCTATCTATTTATCTATCTATCTATTTGTGTGTATGTATCTATCTAACTATCTATCTATCTATCTATGTATCTATCTATCTATCTGTCTATCTATCTATATATCCATCTATTTATCTATCTATTTATCTATCTATCTATCTATGTATGTATCTATGTATCTATCTATCTATCTATCTATCTATTTATCTATCTATCTATATATGTATCTATCTATCTGTCAGTCCGTCCGTCGTCCATCCATCTCTAAATAGAGAAAGAGAGATTATACACTCTAGTTTTACTTCATATTTGTAGGTAAACAACAAACATACATAAAATTAAAATAAATACTTATGTTAATAATAATACTATTCGTAGTTCCATTGCCGTTAATTACATTCTTTATCGTACTGTTGATCACCTAGTAATTTACATCTTTGAATAGAATTTCCTACAATGCAATTTAACTCTTTTTTTTATTTCTAGCAGAACGCATTATATTTTACTTATATAATACAGATTTTGAAATGTGCTTACATCAATTGCAATGATTATAATAACCATGACAATTTGCGCTTTCGGACTTGTAAAACGTGGCTTTTTAGTAGTCGTCTTCTTCCTCATGAAGATTCTGTAAATGCGATTGGTCTTCACAAGCAGTGGACCGTAGGTTATGGAAAGTGACAATGGAAACCAAATTTGAAACAAGCCACATGTGGCTTCTAAAGGCTCAAAAAAGTAAGTTATTGCCATGAGACAGACAATCATATGGCCACCTAACATCATTTGTGAAACTTCCCGACTGCTGGCTTTGATCAGGCGATTCTTTCGATTAATGAAGTAGAGTGCAGAAATGTTTAATGCACTAACTAAGACTAGAAAGTTCAAGGCAAATATGGATACAGCCACATTATGAGAAAGGTCATTGAACGTGGCTGGAATTGGAAGACACTTTGTTCGCGTGGATTTGTCAGGCCAGGTAAAGTTGTCACTTTCAGGACAAAGACTGCAAACCTGTACCTTTTGAACAATAACAGTTCGTTCGTTTTCTGCACAACGACTACAGTTCCAACAACACTTGTGTGTAACCACTTGTTGGAATCCCAGAGGACAGACCTTTCTACACGTAGAAAGTGGGACTTTTCTCTTCCCTTGATTCATGGGGTCCACAGGGTTCAGTTCCCAGTTCCACTTAATATTTTCCTGAAGAGTACGAGAAAACGAAATTTAAAATGGGCACTGATTTTAAAGCATTGTCTACCTAAATCTGGAAACAGGGTTCTATATAAAGGCCTATTAAAGATATTAATAAAATCATCTATGAAATATAATTTTTTAACAATAAACTAATTTTAGGAAGATGAGCAATTGCAGTCATACTCGAAGGAGAAATAGTGACTATTATTCACTAGAAAACTGTGTCCCACAGTGGAGTGTCTCAGCACACGGCTTTATCATAATGGTAACTGAGCTAACACGAATTATTGTGGATCACAACACCCTAGGCAGTTTGCAAAAGACACACCCTTATGGAGCAACTTTAGATAAAAAATATAGCCAACAGATCTGAAATCAAAGATACACCCCAGACACAAAACTTACCTGAAAATCATAAACCACCTGGTTCACAAATAACGTTTTTTAATCTAACAGCAACAAATACGCAAGCTATAATCTTTCAAAGTAAACAATAACCAATGGAATTTCGCTAAATTGAAAATAGATAGATTAAAAATAGATTATAAAACCAGTAAAAGATTCTTGTAGATTAATATTGCATGATCGAAAAGTTGAATGCCTGTCCAAGGTCAAGTCGTGTGGGCTCTCAGCATCTGCCATCAGCGACAAATCGGTGTCACCCCTAGCCATCACATGGTGTCATTGTGTCATAGCGTCACACCTCCACCAATACATCTGTGTGGATTGTGACCCAAACCCACGGTATAGGTGTGGGTCGAAGCATGCCTGGATGACTGTCCTAGTGACTGGTTCATCTCTCGCCATAGTTGGGCCTCATGGCTCATCAAAAAATGGTGGGGCTTTGAAGTACCACTGCATTGAATTGTCCCAGTTACTTTACCATCATAACACTGTGGGTCACTCAATAAGGCAACAAAAGAAAAAGAGAAACACACAAGTAAATAAATCTGTTTTACTCGCAACTTTAACTGTTTAGTGTGGTCTTTCCAAATGTATGTTTCTTCTGGTGTTGGAAAACAAACTACATTATCACAAAGAATAAATTCACAACACAGACTGTTGCTTTCTCAAAGCAAAATCTCCACCGCATAATCCACATTATTTCTTTCAAAGACAAATTCTTAGCTGTCTTACTGAACTATCTATTTCTTAAGAGTTAAAATCTAAGTTTCTTCTTTTCTCACAAATTTTAAACTGCGACTATTAATTCACACCTATTCATTCCTCCAACAAATTATTGTGTAGTGTCTTTTTCTATATTCACTTTTATCCCTGCTTCAAATTCGAAGTCTTTTCTCTTGTTGTTCAAGAGTTTCGTGAGAAATCTGTTAAGCTGACAATATCACCATGCCACACAACTCCTTCCATGCAGAGCATACAATTATCAACAAAAAAATGTTCCTTTCTTCTCATTCTCTCAGGTACATACACAATACCAGCCAGTTCCTAAACATTCCTACAAAATAAACAATACTCTCAGCAAATCATTGTCATGCTGAAACCATGCTAAGATTTAAAAGTGTTTCACAATTAGTACGATCAGAAAGCATTTATGAAAGCCACAAAACCAAATTAGCAATTTCAAATGACACAACTCACTTCATTAATACATCGTTTCAAAATAATATATCGCAATAGCAAAACAGTGTGGGCGAAACTGCACACACACACACACACACACACACACACACACACACACACACACACACGCACGCACGCACGCACGCACGCACGCACGCATGCACGCACGCACGCACGCACGCACGCACGCACGCACTCACGCAAAAAATAGATTTATTAATAACTGTTTTGACCTAACTCTTAAATTATGAGCTGCTGTGAAGAAATATAACGTGTGTTTGTTAGTCATGTATAATTTTGCTAGTTACACTTTTGAACTTAACATTCAAGAAAACGTTTAGACCTATCCCTGTGATGCAATACTAACATGAGATTTTGTGGTAATCGGATAGCTGAAAAATTAATAGAGAAAGAATCATACATGATTCAGTAAACAGAAACAAACCATTAAATTAGCAGACTTTTGCAACAATGTCTAAAGTTATTGGTCACGTCAACAGTGTCCCCTCGCAAATCAAAAGCACTGGACATGTTTCTGTTCTCTTGAAACCAGCTTGAGTGCCCTCTTCACCATTTCAGTTCCTTCATGCAGAACAACAATTGCAGTTATGTCTAGTAATTTCACTGTACCAGAAATTTCCTGATGTAATCAGTATACTTTGCCAGGATCATCAAAAGAGTGTAGTGTGTTCCTTTACACTTACACACACTACAGCAGATTATTCCTACATCTACATGGTTGAAGCAGTTTACAGTCAGTGAACCAGCAGATTCAAATAACACAAGGAAAGTAGAAAGGCTGTTTTACCTGAAAAATAAAATCAGGGAGCAAAGCTACGTTTCCAGTTTATCTTTTTATAATTCCATTATTTCTCACGTTTGAGTCTCAACTTACAATTTCATGCAACAGTATTTATTAGCCAGATAAACGTACACAGTATAGTAAATACAACATAATATTTATGAACAGATTCACTAGAAACAACGTCAAGTATTAGCATACTACATATAAGTATTATAGTTCACAATTTGTAGAAATAATAGTCCACTCTCATAATACATCTTAAGTAAAACAATTATAACATATGAATAGTGTGGAAATATATTAAAACAAATTATGTAATCATAATAACTTTTTCATATTGTTAATTGTTTTTCTTACACATGGGTTTTTCCCCAGTCTTGCATATCCATTGAGAAACTTCCGTTAGGGATTAAGCTTAGAGACTGACGAAATGCCTGTTTACTAGTTTGGGGAAAGTAGGTTAGACCATAGGTGAAGGTTGCACCAAACATAGGATACTAACTATCCATGTATGGTCATTTGTTTTCTGGACAGTGATGCAGTGCTAAGATGTGAGTTGACCTTTACTTTCATTCATAAAAACCCCTAAATGAGTGGGCCACGTCAGATGCCTATGCTACACGGAACCCAAATTACACAGGAAAATAGAGAGCATCCATCACTATGACATTGCCTATATGAAAACACCTAGTGTCAGTCTTGAGTTTTACCTCATAACTCAAATCCTAATTGCAAGCTGTTCCATGATGCGAAAGTCCAACCTTGCTAAAGCATGGAGTCCAGGACAAGTGAGTGAGTATCTGTGCTGAATCCATATTACAGCCTGTTGAATGATGAGGGTTGCCAAAGGTCAAGGAGATCAGTGTGCATCAGTGAACGACAACAACACATGCCTTATACAGAAAGTCCCAAAGGACAAATCAAGATAGATTTTTATTGTGTGAATAACAAAGTGACTTTATGGGTTGTTTGTTAATATTCTATAGTTGAGGAAATCAATTGTTCATTTCTCGTTTCAAATTTTATTTTATTGTTATTAAATTTTATAAATTTCTTCAACTGTTATCTCTCTATGTTATTACATAAGTGCATGTAAACAACTGAAGGAGACTGCCACTGGGTGGCCAAGATGTAAATAGAGGAATAAAGAATTATATTTATTATCTATAAATAAAAAGGGGAGATAACATTGTGGAAAGAAGTCAACTAGATTATCCGACTAGGTGTCATGAGCAATCAGGAGATTATGGCATTTGAAGGGAGATAGTCCAGCTGTCACTAATGTTGAGTATTATCCTATTAATTAATATTGATGATTAATGCCTAAATTAGGACAGGGTTATAAAATGAAAATTGGACATGTGACAAATAGCAAAAATGCATGAAATGTTCAAGTCCATTCTCTCTCATTCAGTCAGTTAACTCAGTGGTTCCCAACCTTTTCCTCACTGTGGACTGGTCAACATTTGATAATTTTACTGCGGCCCGATGATATGTGGGGGGGGGGCATTGATTGTTTATAGTTTAGATTGTTTTGATCTAATAATTAATTTAATTGTATTTAAATGTGCCTTCAGTTACACAGTTACACAAATACAGTTACACCAAATAATGAATATAAAGTGATTTAACATTTTAACTCACTAGAACACTAAATCAATGAGAACCCTGAGCTTGTTTCTTTGCAATGAGACAGTTCTATCTGGGGATAATAAGAGACAATTACACCCGAATTGTTTTGGTTGCTGTCACTGCAGAAAACCCCGCTTCACACAGATAGGATGTCGGAAATGGCAATAGGGATTTAAGTGCTGTGGTGGTAATTGTTGTAGTGGCGGGTGAGGGGGTTTACAGAGCCCAGGTTAATACCACATCGTCTATACTTAGTGTGTATGTGTGCTCAGGATATTCACCAGTGGTGTTGTTGTTGATGTCCCTAGTATCCTTTGGGCTGCATGTAGGTGGGTGTTGGCGGCCAGTATAGGTGGTCAAGCATTAGTTGAATTAGATCCACAAATATCAACACTATAGGTGATGTTGCTCCCTGTGCTGCCACCGTTGTTGTTGTTGTCACAGCGCTGCCTTTGTTGTTGTGGCTGTAGTAGATGATACTGTTGTTGTCGTCTGATGTGTTGTGGCGGGCACCTTCTTTTTGATTTGGGGCTCCGTTCTGTAGTTTTTCCTTGTGTGTCTGTTGTGGTTGTCTTTGTTGCAGTCCCTGGTGGTGACTTTGGCTGTGGATTGGTGGCAGTTGGTTTAGTCGTTGTTGTTGTTTCTTGTGGTGTAGTTGGAGCGTTGTCGACTTATGTTTCGGTCTGTGTGTCAGTTGTCTTCACTTCTTTTTCTGTTTGTATTTTTCTTTCTTGCGTCATGATATGTACCATTTTGTGTGCTAGAGATTTTTTGGCGTTTCTTCTTATTTTCGGTGGTAGTTGTTTTAATTTCTTTTTCTTTGCTGATAGAGCTTGTAGTCTGAGTTTCCTTATTATCTGTTGTGGGTTTTGGAGTTTGCGAGAATGCCTGTCTGATTTCTGGTTTTGCTGTTTGAGTTGAATTCACTTTGGCCGTATGTGGAATTTTCCAGATGATGTTGGTGTTTATTCCAGTTTCTCTTTTAGTGGCTTGTAGTTTGGGTGGAAACTTGGCTTTTTCCTTCAAAGACTGTTTGAGTTGTGCCATCTTCCTTTGTGGGTTTTCGCATTGTTGCCTCCTTTTCCGTTTGTGAAGAGCGTGTTTTTGTTGTCGGCAATATTTTCCAGATGATGTCTGTCTGTGTTTCACAGTCTGTTGATGTAGTTTTTTTTTCCTGTTGTCTTGTCAGGTGCTTGTTTAAAATCTTGTGGAGACCAATTGCAGTTAAGATGGTTTGTTGTCTAGTGTAAGTTCATCTTCCGTTTTTGTGTGGAAGAGGGTCAACAGCAAATTAGTGAACGCATTTTTTTAGTTCAACGTTTTTAGTTTCTAGTGTGAAGGTGAAGGGGTTAACTTTTCGTATGCCCCCATTTTCGGTTGGTTTGCTGATTTCACAGCAATATTTTGTCCAATCTTCTCCTTTGTACTTCTTAATGTTTGCACCTCTTCAAGACTCTTTTGCCGTATCTGTCTCAGCTAGGCTATGCGCTCGTACGTGAAACAGAAAGGGCCGTCCGCATCTTTTGTGACTGACTCAGAATCGCGTAAAATGTCATTTGGTGGAGTGGGCAGTAGTGGCATTTTTGCCAGCCCTGAAAAGGGCTGAAGCTTGGTGCTGGCTTGTCTGGTGTGGCGCTTTGACATGACTCTCCTCCCGGCGGTCCAATGGATGGAGTGCGTTCGTCGGTGGTCCGAATCGAAATGTGTTGGTGTGATTGGGAAGTAGACCTCGAATTCTTTAAAAGCAAAGACAAATGATCGTGCACCAACTGGGAGAATGAATGCTCAGACTCAATCTCGTCCATGTAAAGTCGCACAAACCCGAGAGAAATACACCACAGTAAATAAAGTTGGGCGGCCCGGTACTATTTGGTCCACGGACCGGGGGTTGGGGACCACTGATTTAACTGACCATCAAGCTAATGGCAGCCTTTCAAGACAGGACTTCTTTGCCACACCAAATTCAAGTAATTTGACAATATATTTCTCTACAACAGGTAAACTTATAGATCTCAGCAAATTAACTGGAATCATTCTTGTAAATCATAACCATTGGACGATAAAATCAATTTGGAATTAGGTTGCATTATATTAGTAATTTCCAGCATATTCTCAAATCAGATGTTTACTTCAACTCAGATACTTTCAAAAATACTATCAAAAGGAGTGCCTAAATTTGGGTAACATTGACAATTTAATAATATATATATATATATATTTGATAATTTAAATATATATATATATATATATATATATATATGTGTGTGTGTGTGTGTGTGTGTGTGTGTGTGTGTGTTTGTGTGTGTGTGTGTGTTTGTGTGTGTGTGTGTGTGTGTGTGTGTGTGTGTGTGTGTGTGTGTGTGTGTGTGTGTGTGTGTGTGTGTATCACAATTAAATTTCGAAATGTGATAGATTTACTCCATCACAAATGTATTTGTTTCTTTTAAAATAAATCATTGTATTTTACTGTACAGACGTAAAATAATCACGTTCAAAGCTTAGGTTGTGTAATTTATACAAAATTAAAGCATATCTCTTAACTGCTAGCAATTGCCATTTACACACATAAAGTAAATATTTCAAAGCAAAATATACTTAACATGTGTATCACATGGTTCTCTTCGTTTTCCATTGTATTCTTTTCATTAATTTTTGCGGAGGGTGGTGGTGGTTGAAATATTTTATAGAAATGAAATTTACTGTGCAAATATTATTCTTTCAAAGCTATCAAGCATTTTTTTAAAAGTAGTACTAACCGTATAAAAGTACGTGAAATTCTTGGTCGATGAATTCCACACTCCTATGTTGTTTACTACTGCCTTTCCGTCCTTGAAATAAACGTTATTTATCTCGTAACTGCTGAGTGCAGACCCGTTTTTGTTAAAGCTGATATGCACATGCTCCCCTCTGAAATTCACTTTCGTCATCGCGTCTCGCAGTATATTGCCGTCCACGCACTCACGGAGTAAGGTCGTGTTCAAGCAGTTGTCAAGGACGGCCTTCAACGCATACGCAAATACATATACAGCGTCCATCGCGAGTGAGACTGTATTTTCGGGTACATATTTTGGAGAATTTTGGATGGCATCATCCCAATTGCAAGAATTACTCACTTCTGTTTGACATTCGAATGCATTCTCAAAGAACTTTTTAAGCCAAGGATTTCTAGAACCATTCCTGATAGTGAGATATTTAAAGTATTCATCGAATCTTTCTACAGGAGCTGATTGAAGCCTAATAGCCAACATTCCAGAAACAACGTCCTTAGTATCAATAAATTTGTGCACTACTCCTCCGACATATTCTGCCACTATCCACGTAAAGTTGTTTTTCCAGTGCGGGGCGAATGTTCTGAACATGTCTCTGGCTTCAAAGACCGTAAGCGCGAGAATCACTGCATGTGCACGATGTTCATTTGACAGTTTCTTGCCAACGTTCATGTAGTCAAACTCATCGGACTCCTCACGGATCTTTTCTACTACTGCAAAGCAATAGCCAACTGGACTCATCAGTTCTTTAATTCCTTTATACAGCACCTCTCCGTAGAAACCATCATGGTAGAGAATAGATACGTACGACCAGTCGAACTGTTGCAATATATTGAATATTGCTTGAGCCTGAAATTATATTGGGATTTTTTATATTCTTTGTAGTAGTATTACTTAGCATGTTTGGGATAAGAGAAATAGTCAAGCCAATAGAACACATTATAAAAGAAATAGATATAAGTGGGGACGTTTTGCTGAAAGAATGACAAGAAGTTAATTCTCCATCAACCGTGGATACTACCCCCACCCACCCCCGGTAACCTTAGGCTTATCCCCGAAAACACCTTCTGGCTGGCTGGCCCTACATGTTAGAAAGATGAACGAAGGATAATGTAGAATAGAAGAGTGATAGTTCTAGAAGATAGTATGAGCCTCCTGATACATTCAGCATGGACGAAGTAAATACAACTAAAAGACTACAACATGTAACATGTAAGTGAGTCACGTTAACAGGTTTGGTATATGGATCAACAAAAATTGAATTCAACAATAAATATCATAATACAATATATATATATATAGTTATGGTTTGTTTGATTTTAGTACTATGGCACTGTAGTAGTTTTTATCTTTTATTTTTATAAACGAACTATAAATGAGATTATAAGGGAATGTTACTGAATGTTATTAATTGAACCCTAAAAGTACTTTGGTAGAGTTTGACTATAACTTGGCTGAAGCCATGTTGTTCTGACTTTATAAATACATAGATTTAGATCACATGACGGTCTCAGTGAATGTCATTAGCAGATATGCACATGATCCGTTGATCTTTGGCCTGTGGGTCATTCTGCTCTGGTGTAGCTTGTGGCTTAGCACTCGTTAGAACAACATCCAAGATAAAGTCTCAGATAAAATGCTGATCTTCGCAGTAATACATACAGAGGATGATAAATAAATCAATAAATCACAAATGAATACTACTACCATTATTACTTCATACGACATCCGTTTTACCACTTTGTACTTAATGATACAATTAATTTAGATATGGAATTCTTGTCATTTTGATTAAGACGCAACTTTTCAACTTTAAGATGACAGGCTCTTAGCTTCCAGAAGACTGACTGATATGGGAAATTTGTGAAAATGTCAGAATCATTTAATCTCCTTTCTTGTTATCTCTTTGTCATAGGGGGATTTATCATTTTATTAATTATAAATTTTAAAAAGATATATTAATGAATTATAATCTTTGAACGATTTAACTTATGTAACTTGAAAAATTCAGAACCATAATCTTATTTTACATTTTGTTTATGAACGGAAATACATACTTTAATAGAATAGTGTTCTGTTTATGAACGGAAACGCAAACTTTGAAGTGTGTGTTTAAATGTTGAAAGTATGCCACGGATGTGGTGACTGAGATTAAGATTATGGATCAGATACGTACGTATCCGTTATGACAAAAACAGTGCAGTATGCATAAACATGATCTAATTACAGTGATAAAGAGTAAGCACATCTGCGTGTGACGAGCTGTTGATCAAGTCACTGAAACGTGGGCGATAAATTCTTAAATTTAATTGGTGGATGCCTTAGCAGAGATTGACCGGGTCTAAACTAGCAATGTTTCTGACAAACTGAAGTAATAATACAAATTTGACTGAGAAAAAGTCTTGGTCACAGAATTGCTCTTCCGCTGAATTGAAGTTTAATTTTCAGCCTCCATAGTTTGATGTCTGTGAGAGAATGAAATTAATGGTTTTAATTTCTTTTAAATTTTAAATTGTATTCTTTTATATTTTTTTGTATTCTTGGAACTGTCTTGTACTATAGTAGTATTTTAGAATGATTTTATTTCAATGATCGGTAAAACGTATTTAAGATAAATATAGAGATATAGAAAGAAAACTAATGGCCAATCATGGTTGTGTTTCAGAGTTTCCCTGTACAGCAATGGAGCTGAGAAATGTGTATGAAGATGTATATTGTAGTGTTTTGTTCTGCATCAAGCGTGTAGACAAGAGATGTATTGCAAGTGGGTGTGACATGTTACCAGAACATCTAGTATATGCTAAGTGGCTAATTCAAAAAACTGTGTACTTATCTTCCAAACTTGCTAGTGTATTAAAAAGTGGCATATTGGACATTAAGCCTAGAACTTTCATTGTTGGGCTAATTTATGAAAACAATTTATACTTTTCATAACCGAACTCTTATATTTTTTATATTTTTTTTACATTACATTTAATTGTTAATTTTTAAACTCTTTTGGGACAGAACTGAGAGACAGACGTGTATTGACTATCCAGGCAGTGCGATAAGATACTCTGTTAGCTGCAATTCATAATTGTTCATTCCTTCACATTTTTTATTTAAATGAATTGTTATTAAATTTATTGTTATCTTACCTGTTGTTCCATAATTGTTTGTAGCATGACTGGATAGCTAACTGGGGGCCAAGCCGTAATAAAAATATAAAGAATTATAAATCTTAATTTATAAATAGGGGAGATAACATTGTTAGCTAAGGCAAGTCAATTTATTTATCTAGCAAAGTGCCATGAGTAATTTCGTGGTGGATAAGTCAAGACATCCGGCTGTCACTATTGCTAGAAATTATTCAATAAACCAATATTGATAACTTGAATCTAATACAGGACTGAGTAGTTAAACATAGACTGGACATATGACAAATGGTGGCTTGTCCGGTATATAGTAATTCAGGAATTTCATCCAGGGGAGAACCTAGGGAAAGTACATTTCATAATTAACCTTTTATAAAAGTTTTCATGTCATCCTAGACAAAAACGCGTTATAAATTTCAAACTTTTAAACTATACTCGCTCATTGATTGGGCTATGATCGGATAAGAAACGGTTCATTAGGTTGAAAAATTATTGCATAGAATAGTTTGTGAATTGTGCATCAATCACCGATCATAACGACTTCAGATCTAAAATTATATTTTGGTGATTATGTGTTGTAAGAAGTTTTATAGTGGAATGATTCTGATGCCTGCATAATTTGTAGCTGAGTGCTTATTTGGGGGGGGGGAGGATCAATATATTAAGCAAATTATACAGAGTTATGAAACATATTTTTCATATTTGTTGTTGTATTTAGATTAACCTTCCATTATTGTTCATTTTAAAATATATTTTATTCATTTAACATATACTTTTTATTTCATTTTTTATCATCTTCATTTCATTTTGTAATAGAATTATCAACTTTGTAGGGGATTCAGGACGAATTATGGGACCATGTGTCACCTCTAAACTAGTTCTTGTTCTATATTTTTAATTAATTTAGATGGATGACTGACTCTCTCTCTCTCTCTCTCTCTCTCTCTCTCTCTCTCTCTCTCTCTCTCTTATAGATTTATAAACTGACTCTTCTAAACATTTATTTCCGACTGTTAATACTAATTTTGCGATGGTATTATAAATAGAAATACAGATCTATTATACTTGAATAAATGGCTAGGGAATACAAATTAGACCTAATGATATAACAGAGGATTTTTCTTGGAAAAATGCAACAAGATTATATTTTAAATCATGTTATAGTAAAAAGATATTTAAATTGAACTTACTTGCAAGACATCAGAGGGGACAGTTCGGAAAAAGTACGGAAATAACGCTGTATTGTCTAGATCAGGGGAGGTAGCACTATAGCTTAGTTGTGGAATCTGGACAAGTGACAATAAATTCGCAACTTTTATAGCCCTTGCACTGGAATCCGCCCCAATCACAGCAACGAATTTAGCCTGATGTGAGCAGGTGTTAAAATTCTCCATCAAATCCAAGGCCTTAGAGAAAGCCGTTATGTCATTTGTGCAATCATCAAAGATAGTGAAGCCAAGTGTTGCATTGGGGTGCACCAATTTCTTATCATTAATTTCATTGATGGCGAATACCATAGATTCCATTCGTTGTAAAATCGCCAATGGTCTTAGCTTTTTACCGCACTTGGTACCCGGTTCATATGAATGCAATGACATGATGATTCCAATGTTCAGCGTGCCATTCTGTGAAAACTTTGTTTTGGGAACTGACGGCATGCTCGGAAATTTGCAGCCATCAACCCCGTACTGCAGGCAGATTTTAAATATCAGCCAAACATGAAAAGCTCTTAGAGATGTTAAATTCAAACGATTGAAAGATAATAAATACATGACAGGAAGAAAAAGTGCAGTAGTCTTGTCTAAATTAATGTGGACCCAAAATATGTTACATCACTCATTACTGAAGACAAATGTAACGGAACTACTAGGCGGGTAGAGGTTTTTGTCATCAATCGATCATGCGTAAAGGCTGGCTGATGCTCTTTCCACCTCAATGATATCTAGAGTGAAAGAAAAATGTAATGTTGTACAGAAAACACATAATGATAATCTAAAGAATAAATATTGTTAAATAAAATAAATAATAAAAGAACAGAGAAAAGCAATTATATTGATAAATAAACTTTTAACAATGACACAAGGAATAAAGAACAGAAACTGTAAATATACTGATAAATAAACTTTTAACAATGACACAAGGAATAAAGAACAGAAACTGTAAATATACTGATAAATAAACTTTTAACAATGACAAGCATAAGGAATAAAGTACAGAAAGAAACCAACGACGCATACACATGAAACGAAACAGAGATTTTCAAAAGTAAAACAAAAGTAACTCTGCTAAACAGAAGAAGAAAAAACTTAAACAAGAGAAAATGTAGGCTGCAATGTAAACCAACAAAGACACAAACATAGATAGATAGATAGATAGATAGATAGATAGATAGATAGATAGATAGATAGATAGATAGATAGATAGATGGATGGATGGATGGATGGATGGATGGATGGATGGATTGATAGATGGATAAATAGATAGATAGATAGATAGATAGATAGGTAGGTAGACAGGCAGGCAGACAGACAGACAGATAGATAGATAGATAGATGGATGGATAGATAGATAGATAGATAGATAGATAGATAGATAGATAGATAGATAGATAGATAGATAGATAGATAGATAGATAGATAGATAAATAGATAGATAGATAAGAAGACTAAGTCATACACAACTAAAAAAACAAAATAATGCAGAAAAAATAACTTAAACGAGACACACAATTCAACACAAAATAATAAGGCAAATTTCTCCTAGTACTATTTAGTATAAACGTAACATGAAGAAGAACAAATAATGTTATGAAAATAAATACATTCGCAGAATGAACAATATGCTATAAAGTGATAGAAAACCATTTTTCTGGTACAGTTGAATGTTGCCAGATAAATACCATTACGCTGAGTGCAGTAATTCTTGAGAAATATTATATGGTCAGTTAATTAAGCACTTTGTATTTTTTATTTCTTATTTGAATATACACTAGGAATAGAAATCAAATACAACGAGGCAACCAAGGTATATTGCCAATAATGTTAATACAAAATATGTAAATGTTGCTAAATTTAAAATAAATATATCTGTGAACAGTTTGGAATGTGCGCCAATCGGAACAAAACGTCACTCAATAAAGTGGATTTGAAATATTGTTTTTTTAAATGTAAAATGAATTTATGTAAAATATAATTCATTGCATAACATACTGCATTTTACTTTATCATTTATTTTTCATATTTCAAAATCGTCCGAATTCGCTGAAGCTTAGAAGTGCAATACTTTCGAAACAGTAAAGTATGTACTCGCCCGTCCAAGTTTGAAAGGGTATTATTTTGTTCTTTCACGGCGCGGTGCGTTCTAAAAATTTGATGCCGGTTTCATAATATATGCAAAAACTAAATTACATTCCAAAAATTCCAATATTTACTAAATATCCATTGGCAATCAATTTTAAGCAATTTAATCAATTTTAAGCAATTTTATCAATTTTAAGCAATTTAATCAATTTTAAGTAATATATTTAATTAATCGTTTAATATTATCACTTCTCGTTGTATTTTCGAACACATACAGCAATTAAGAGTTGAGTACCTTTAGAAAGATCTGTTTAGGTAGAGTTGTATTTTCGAACACACATAGCAATTAAGAGTTGAGTACCTTTAGAAAGATCTGTTTAGGTAGAGTTGTATTTTCGAACACATAGAACAATTAAGAATTGAGTACATTTAAAAAGATCTGTTTAGGTAGAGTTGTATTTTCGAACACATACAGCAATTAAGAGTTCAGTACCTTTAGAAAGATCTGTTTAGGTAGAGTTATATTTTCGAACACATACAGCAATTAAGAGTTGAGTACCTTTAGAAAGATCTATTTAGGTAGAGTTGTGCCTGTTCTCTCCCTTCCCAAACTAGAAACAAAGCAACATTATTAAGAATCTAGTTTTACTTGCACGGGTTATGTAACTTTCACCTATTAATTTAGTATTTAAATGGAACTATTTCGACTTGTTCCAAATTAGCAGATGATTCAGAAAATTCCTTCCTAACATAATAACAGTTAATTCTCTGAACCAGTCTGGTATTGTGCCACAGACCAATGTCTGTACAGCGAGGGAATGGCGCAAAAGTCATATAATAATCAAGTAAAGAGGCAGTAATTACCAGTAATCAGTTACTCTTTAAAGTTCCGTATATTATTTTAACTTGCTCGTCAAGTGGAGGCAGTGTCGATACAATTCAAATTGCAATTAATTTTTAAGCTTATAAATAATGATAAATTTCATGAAGTAATACTAATAATGGTGATATTATTTTGATTGTTAGTTTTAAAAGTGTTCCCGTCTAGCTACAATGCCTAACATGCCAGTAAACTACAACGACCTGTCTTATTAAGTAAAGGGATGTAAGCCATTACCTTCCAAGAACAAAATCTGATTCTTTCCATTGATCTACAACACTGCAACACCGCCTCTATCTTCACTTAAAAGCCGTTAATAAAATCGCCGTTATTTAAAAGTAAAATGTAATAAATTGACGTGTATCGTGCGGTTGGCTCTTCCTGCTCTACACAGTACAAGATTTCCACGTCGTCAAGTTGATATGACGCGCGAGTTCGAACACATTAACTATGACGTCATATTTGACTTAAATAAGATTTTAAGCGTGGGAGGCAGAGATAGAGGTGGGGAGGGGAGAAAGAAAGAGATATGGGGACCGAGAAAGCTTACGTACGTGCGGAAATCCAGGGTGTGATATACCATTTATTCAAATCTTAGAATGATCATGAAAAATAAACAGTTTTGTTTAAAAAGAAAAGGAGAAGGCAAAGAATGTGCTCTTGGATTTTTAGAAATGCATTACAGTCCTCGATAATTATACTGTGTGTGTGTGTGTGTGTGTGTGTGTGTGTGTGTGTGTGTGTGTGTGTGTGTGTGTGTGTGAGTGTACAACTTCCAAATAAATTGTTATATATTCTTGACCTGTACACTTTTGCTACAGTATTACTGAAGATATTACATGTTAAAATGTAAATCAATTCAAATGATTAGTTTATAAGTGTTCATGAATACTAAATCAAAATTCGATGAATGCCAACAGTACAGATAAAAAGTGTTATTCTGTATGGTTTGAGTGATTGTGCTAGTTAGTGTGTTCACTGACAGTTTCTGACACTTTTGAGGATGTTACTTTTATTATTAAAATGAACGCTACAGGAAATTGTCAGAAATATAAAATTAATCATAAATAAATGTAGTATGGTATCATTTAAGGTTCTATTACTATTAAACATTTTTATTACTAGGAAAACATGTATGTATGTCATAGAGTTTGTATCCACAAGGAATAATTGCAGGAACTGGCTTTCGTTATAAAACGGTGTTACAGTGGTGACTTGGTGGTGATCAAGAGCTCAGCTTCAAAACTGTAAAGTTCAGAATTCTTAAATCTGATCTCGCTCAAATGGTTAAAACTTAATTAGAAGTTCCTAGTTAGCCTTTACAATAGTAGCTAGACATTTTATATATAATATTTTGAGTGTAATTCACAGAATGAAAGAAATTCTATGTTTAAAATAAAAACAATTCCACTAATTCCCGTGTAAGTAAAAATTCCTATTAAATAATTAAAAATCAAACCTTTCAAAAGTCAAGTCCTGTAGGAATTTAATGTCCTAAGCACAACTAGTGCGGAGCGTTTACTATTCCATACAAAGTGAATTTAGTAAGACAACTGTATTCTCCAATAAGACCTTTTACTATTCCATACAAAGTGAATTTAGTAAGACAACTGTATTCTCCAATAAGACCTTTTACTATTCCATACAGAGTGAATTTAGTAAGACAACTGTATTCTCCAATAAGACCTTTTACTATTCCATACAAAGTGAATTTAGTAAGACAACTGTATTCTCCAATAAGACCTTTTACTATTCCATACAAAGTGAATTTAGTAAGACAACTGTATTCTCCAATACGACCTTTTACTATTCCATACAGAGTGAATTTAGTAAGACAACTGTATTCTCCAATAAGACCTTTTACTATTCCATACAAAGTGAATTTAGTAAGACAACTGTATTCTCCAATAAGACCTTTTACTATTCCATACAAAGTGAATTTAGTAAGACAACTGTATTCTCCAATAAGACCTTTTACTATTCCATACAAAGTGAATTTAGTAAGACAAATGTATTCTCCAATAAGACCTTTTACTATTCCATACAAAGTGAATTTAGTAAGACAACTGTATTGTCCAATAAGACATTTTACTTTTCCATACAAAGTGAATTTAGTAAGACAAATGTATTGTCCAATAAGACCTTCTACTATTCCTTTCAAAGTTAATTTAGTAAGACAACTGTATTCTCCAATAAGAGCTTTTACTATTCCATACAAATGCATTTATAAGATAAATATATTCTCCATTAAGACCTTTTACTTCTCCATACGAAATGAATTTAGTAAGATAACTGTATTTTCCAATAAGACCATGTTATGTGGTTATCCACATTTTAGGCCGATGCAACTATGAACAATGGACAGGTGAAAATATGTTGATAAATGTTTGTGTAGAAGATGAAAACAAGTTATAAATATTAATTAGTTATTCATAAATTCGATTTGATTCATAAATTTGGTCACTGTAAAATGGGCATGTAACGAGGATTTGATCAAAGCCGGATGTAGATTTAAACCGTTTAGTCTACTGTCACTTTATTGCGCAGATGCACAGAAGTGGTGTTCTCACAAAACAATAGCACACAGAAGTGGTGTTCTCACAAAACAATAGCACACAGAAGTGGTGTTCTCACAAAACAATAGCACACAGAAGTGGTGTTCTCACAAACAATAGCACACAGAAGTGGTGTTCTCACAAAATAGCACACAGAAGTGGTGTTCTCTCAAAACAATAGCACACAGAAGTGGTGTTCTCACAAAACAATAGCGCACAGAAGTGGTGTTCTCACAAAACAATAGCGCACAGTCCTAATCACCGTTAAGCACTCAACGCACACCCATTAAATCAGACCAATTTACCTTCTCCCCTCTTCTCTCTGTTCCAGACTTTCACTTCATAAATAAACATGTATCACAACATTCTGATTTACAAAATAAAAAATAACACTTCTTCTGGAAATTATAGATTATAAATGAATATATATTTAAAATGTGTGGGATAATTCTCCATCAAACAACAGATTGACGGTAATTATAATTTGCACACCTGCAATTCTAAAAATGTGTGGAGAGCGTATAAACTGAATTTGACTGAACTACAATATTCTCAACACCCAAAATATAAATGTTCTTCTGATGTCTAAAAGGAAAAGCTGATAATTAATTAATGAGTCGAATAATTTTAAAATAAGAGTAATTCATTTCAAAACTTAAATGAATGGAATAATTATAGTTTTCTTTGACCGCACGTGTATGCCTAGGAAAGCTGTTTAGTAGGAAACAAAATGTCTTAAATACATTGTTTATCTGGACACACATTAATTCATTTTGTCATATCTTGACAATGAACAAGCAACGATCTCTTGAAATGACTGAGAAATGTTTTGAACAATACTTTAGTCTAACGAAAATTAACAAGAAACAAACTGAAAAAGAAAGTAGAAAACGAATATCGTCACTTATCTCATCTCCTAATCAAAGTATGAGTCATAGTTTGAAAGAAAATGGCGGCAAAGATGAATGATTATGAACGTTTTCAACAAAGGTGTGTTTACCGTCACAGATCAAACCTATTTGCGTCATTTACACTGAGACCCTAATCTTCTTAAGCATTCAAATGTATTTCATTAAGTAGCAGTCGTGGTGCCACATTCCAAATAATACGAAATCTCACAAATGAAATTTACTTAAGAAGAAATCCGAAATGCAATGTCCTCTACAGAGCAAATATATGTGTGCGCTAAAATTAATCCAACACGAAAACATGTCCCCAGTTCGATCACCATTGAACACGGGCTTAGACAGTCTTAGATTAGTCTTACTAATCTTATATGATCACCTTTTCACCGCGAGAAGTGATTACTAATTTCAGAGTCTCTTGCAATGACCTATGATGCCAAATGTATTACACTATGTTGTTCACATATTCTCTATCTCTGTGTGTTTTTGCGTTTGTGTTTAGTGTGTCTTTGTAAATACTACAGTGCAAAATATCATAATAATCATACCTTTGCATTGTCTTGGACTGATAATTCCTTGATTGCCAGAAGAGTGCAAACCGATGTCAAGAATATAATTGCACTCAATTATCAATTCTGAATAATGATAAAACCACGCGCATAAATACATGTGAAACACGACAAAGCAATAGATTGAACATTAACCAGTAATTGTGTAGCGTTAATGTTAGACTGACATTTTAAACCAGACACAGCATTACAATCACCCTTACATGACTACAGAACAAAAATAAAAATAAAACTATAAAAAGTAACCATACTCTTTTGCTACTACATATTTGGCAAAGAGTAAAAACAAAGATTGTATTCAGTTGTAATGATAGACGGATTGGGGCTTTAAAGACCAAATGGATATGACAAGACCACAGTAATAATTTCATATAGACACTTAGCACCACGTTTTATTCTCTTTATTTCAAAAGAAGAAAAGTACTATTATTTTCTCTCTTCAAGATAAGCCGGATTGTATTGTTATCTAATTTTATCTAATTGGTTTATTTGAATAATACCAATGAGAAGGGGTTTGAACACATGTAGGGAGAATGCCGATGTACACCACTGCAGCGAGCATCCTAGAGAGCCACGGCAACAATGCCTAACAAATGTTGATAAAACTGGTCTCTTCAACATCGATGACGCACACAGTAGCGTCATCTGTTACACACGGACAAATGATGTATTTCATTTGTAAATTCGCTGATTGCGACGCATATTAGCAGATGAATGTGGTGAACGTGTACAGTAGAGTTACAATAACAGACTCGCAATGCCCCCCACGGAGTCACATCATCGACCCTGTGAAGGCAAACTGACAGTTAGTCTTAAACTCACATAAACATGTCTAGCGATTGTTTCCAGATAAATGATCTGGCCAATAGGCTATGCACTCTGAAAAACCTGCCTAGTGCGATTACGTACAACTTGGGTCTTGACAGTATTGCCGTGTGTGCATGTTTGATGTTCCGTTGGTGTAAACAACAACCTAGAAACTTCGATGAACCAGTTGCTAAGGAGTACTTTTATAATGTCGCGTTTAATTCCTAGTCAGTCATGCATGAAAAGAGAGGACTTAAGCTGTCTTGTCAATCATCAATTTGCGCAGGTAGAGATGTCTAGTCTTCTACTGTTACAAGAGGGGAATTAACTTTCCCTGAAGTTTCCCTGCCATTTCAGAGCCGTAGTATACGACATATATTGAATTATTAAATTAGTTCGTGTTGTGAGGATCATCTTGAGTTTTTTGTGAATTGAGACTTGAGGACCCCGCCTATCCTGGCTTACCGTATATTTATTTACCTATCAACAAAAAAGAGTTATCTGCATTCATTGAAGATTGCTGCGGTCGATACAGGTTTGCAGAGGATGAACAGCAATGTTGGGACACCTAGGAGTCAAAAACGATAATGAAAGAGTTACACATAATTCATGTGTGTATGTGCGTGCGTGCGGGTATGTTTGTGTTGTGTGTGTACAGTGATACGAATCTAAGAATTAAGTGGAATATGGTCTCGCGTGTAGTACACACACATTTTTCGTCCCTATCCTTATACACCCATGATGTCTGTTCTTGTTTACGATCTACAATGGTACTCATACCGCCGTACCACAGTCCAAGGTTTCCCATATCGCTGCCAGCCACTTAAAGTAATGACTACCATAACCCAAGGCTTCCCATATCGCTGCCAGCCACTTAAAGTAATGACTACCACAACCCAAGGCTTCCCATATCGCGACTAGCCACTTAAAGTAATGACTACCACAACCCAAGGCTTCCCATATCGCTTCCAGCCACTTAAAGTAATAACTACCTAACTATCAAAACTTTACCAAGTTAAAATTATGTATATATAACATCACCCATCACCAGCATGATTAATCCCATCAAACATCACCAGCTAAAATAATAAATACCTAGAAAATAAAATAAGAGAAGCATATAAACAACTACATATGACAGACATAGCTCCTTCCCACCACACACAAAAATAACACTCCTCGTAACCTCGTTACACTCCTCAAAAATCAGCAACACAATTGGCTTCGGCCGGAAGCGCTTCCCATAATTCCAGTCAGTTAACTCTGTGAGGCTTGACCTGTTTGGCTGGCGCAGACGGAAAGTGAATCTGGGTGGCCGGATGTACCGTTACTGTGAAATTCATCCCGATAGCATCCCGATCTCGCTTACTTCGGTACAAGGGAGACAACCAGGACATGATTTTTGTCTGCGGGAGTTATCTTTACGTTGAGTGAATGTGTGTTCTGTTGTGCACAGTAACAATGAGTCACATAAACATTCATTCCGAGATCAGAGTCCTGTATAGGCCTAGTAGCATGCGAATGTTAGGCACACTTGTGAGAGATCAGATTCCTGTATAGACCTACTCGTGTGCGAATGTTAGGCACACTTTTGAGAGGTCAGTAAGTTCGAAAGAGTAAGTATTTTTTTACATTACTAGCAAAAATGAAATAGTTTTAACAATGAATTCTTAATGATAGCAGTTTATCGTATCTTGCACAAATGAGAAAAACGTTAACTATCAGTATTTCAGAAGACTATCGCCAGAAACAGAGATGGTTTCAAAACTGAAAATCCTTACATTATTTCAGAAATTACGAAATGTTAGTCAAATGACGCTCTCTACTAAGAAATAGTTCGAGATTGATAGAATAACAACTCAGTCCCAACATTTTATAACTCTAGCAGGGAACGTGTATTTCATTACTTACAGGTGTAACTAAAATACATTTCTTGAGGCAAATAATTCAGCCTGAACATTTTGACTTAGAACAGTTTAACAGTTTAAGCAGATTAACATTTTAGCATATTTCTATTGTATTCTATCTATGCATAATTTCGCATAGCTAGTAGAAGATACTCGGTCAGGCTAGGAGGTGCACCGTAAAACTGTGAGAACAATGGAGTTTAATGTAATGTATATTTGTTGTTTTCCCTTTTACTTGTATATATCCCTCTAGGTGTTGGTCATGGCCATTTATTTCTAACTAATAAGTTAACTCCCATATTTTCCCAGGTGTGGTGCCGCTAGTCACCCTAAGCCACGCCCTTTCCGGTCAAATATACTGACGGTCACTAATAGTGCTTTGACCCTGGATGTTCACTAACACTTCTTGGCCCTGGTTGGTCTCTAACAGTGTTCTCCCACGACGTCATTAATAACGCTTGGTCCTGTATGGTCACTAAGAGTGTGTACCCTCGACGTCATTAATAACGCTTGGTCCTGTATGGTCACTAACAGTGTTCACCCTTGACGTCATTAATAACGCTTGGTCCTGTATGGTCACTATCAGCGCTTCATCCTCATATGTAATATACGCAAATAAAAGAGTATTTATGCAAGTGATTAAGACAGACGACAATTCTCAAAGCATTATGTGTAGGAATGAGATGTGCTTTGATGTCAGATAATGTGTAGTCAAAAAAAGTCAGCGACTTTTGTCAGGTAGGACATAGACAAACACAAATTTCGCATAAAATTAACTTTCTATAAAGAGAACAAATACATATGATTCTTTGTTCCGAGCCACGTTTTTTTTTATTCTAGCAGCCCAAATCCCGATAGTCATACTACCTCAACGGATGAACTTTGGGGGTCTCCGTAACATTGCTTATCATTTATATGAGGATAGGTTAACAACGCAACTATTGGGTCTGTGAAGTTTATCTGAGGATAGGTTAACAACGCAGCTATTGGGTCTGTAAAGTTTATCTGTAGATAGGTTAACAACGCAGCTATTGGGTCTGTGAGGTTTATCTGTAGATAGGTTAACAACGCAGCTATTGGGTCTGAGAGGTTTATCTGTAGATAGGTTAACAACACAGCTATTGGGTCTGTGAGGTTTATCTGTAGATAGGTTAACAACGCAGCTATTGGGTCTGTGAGGTTTATCTGAAGATAGGTTAACAACGCAGCTGTTGGGTCTGTGAGGTTTATTTGAGGATAGGTTAACAATGCAACTATTGGGTCTGTGAGGTTTATCTGAGGATAGGTTAACAACGCAGCGGTTGGGTCTGTGAGGTTTATCTGAAGGTAGGTTAACAACACAGGTATTGGGTTTGTGAGGTTTTAGTAATGGGTTGTTAGGTCTTGGTTTCGCTAGTAGAGATCATTGAAATTCTTTGTTCATATGCTAGCTGTAAAGGTTATTGACAAACGCCAAGAGGAAAGAAAAACTTTCAGATGAAATATAATTAAAATCATATTTCAAAAAAAAAAACATTCAGTGACAGTGGTGAGTAGACATGTTTTACATTTTAATTTCATTTTCGTTAGACGGTACATTGCATATCTTTTACATTAGAAGCTCTTATCAGAACACAAAACTAATGCACAATGCTTCTTACTTACAAGAGCGTTTACAGAGCACTGAACAATCAAATAAGAATATTTTTCATAACTATCTTCCTTCTGAATGACATGACTTACCTGCCTTATATGGACTTTATTGGGTTTCAGATGGTCGAGGCTTTGTTACAGTAAAAGTTAAGAATAGTGTGCTAAAGGACATTTTGTTTTCTAACCGCATTCCAGTGTTGAATAAATTTATAGATAGATCGATAGATAGATAGATAGATAAATAGATAGATAGATAGATAGATAGATAGATAGATAGATAGATAGATAGATAGATAGATAGATAGATAGATAGATAGATAGATAGATAGATAGATAGATAGATAGATAGATAGATAGATAGATAGATAGATAGATAGATAGATAGATAGATAGATTGATTGAGAGTAGGGAGAGAGAGAGAAAAAAAAAGTACAATAAAATAGTTTTCAGTTTTGTATTTTGTCTCCAAATTTACAAATTGGTTGATATTGTAATGCTAGGAACAGATTCACGAAGGTTAATACAAATATAACTAATACACTCTACATTGTAAAACACATACCGATGCCACAACACATATCTCTTAACACGGTGCTGTCAAATCCTGAATTTAATTTTACAACGTCATAAAGCGAGTAGTTGTGATTTCTCTTGACAAATGTCAATGTTCATTGTCAAATGTTCCTTAACTCAATGTCAACATTATCTTTGAAGATAAACAACAGTTCTAGATGTTTATATTAAATTGTCTTGAAACGTTGTTAATTTGCGAGTTTTACATAAACATAGTAGAGTTTTACCTCATGATACGTTCGCGTTTTATTGTGATCTACAACGAAATTAACTCCAGATTCTAGAAATTCAGAACAGCCGCCTAGTCAAAAGCAATATTGACGCAATAAAATAGCAATAGTAAACGTATTTTATAGTCCAATTGGGTAATTTATAATAAAATAACTATAATAAACGTATTTTATTCATTAGATTATTAAGTCCAATTGGGTAATTTATAATAAAATATCAATAGTAAACGTATTTTATTCATTATTAGTCCAATTGAGTAATTTATAATAAAATAACAAGAGCAGCAGAGTGATTTTACTATGTTTAGCATCTTAAATCACTAAATAGTATCCAGTGTATAGGGTAATTATTTATATTTCTCTTTAATTCTCCACTATGGGTTGTAATGATAACGTTTGTTCTAAAACATGACATGCCTGTTGATTTTCAAAATGCAATTAATTGTCACTTATGAATGTCACTTTACGTATTTCACTTCACTGTGGGGTGCATGATGTTTTCTTTATCTTGTCAATTTCACTTCACAGTGGAGTGCTTGATGTTTTCTTTATCTTGTCTATTTCACTTCACAGTGGAGTGCTTGATGTTTTCTTTATCTTGTCTATTTCACTTCACAGTGGAGTGCTTGATGTTTTCTTTATCTTGTCTATTTCACTTCACAGTGGAGTGTATGATGTCTATTTCACTTTCACATTGGAGTGTATGATGTTTTCTTTATCTTGTCTATTTGTTGACAGATATTTTTAATAATTCTTCTTCATCAACGAAACTAATTCTGATATTATAGAGATTTACTACTTTTGTCTATTCTTTTAACTAAAACAATAGATTACAGATTGCTACATCTCTTGGTTAGGGGAGAATTGACTATGTAATCGACGTTGCTTTCGATTATATCGAATAGTAATGTGAACAGCATACAACCTGGGACTCAGTAAGAAGGTCTGAGAAACTAGCATATTCAAAAGTAAGAAGGTAAATAGCCATCTGGTTTTAGAAATAAGGGTGCTCGCAGTTAGATACCCGGGAATCATGCTTATCCAGAGCAACACAATGCAGTACATAGATATGATAATGAACTTGGAATCCTTGAAATTCGTGGGCACGTTTCGGACATTGTAAGCGTGTACAACACACCCGACCATCAGGATAAAGTTGAAGAAGAGGGTAATATAAAACCCTCGTAGATCGGTGTCGCACGCTCTTTCCACATAAGGCTCGAACTCCGAGGGCATCACGTGGGAAACCACTGATGGGTGTTGGACGAGTTCCACCGCTATCAGTGACATCTGCAACAGTCCAGAAATAACTTGACACTTTTGTGATCCGCTTCACATTCAAATGGCTGACATATATACCTCTTAAGTTCGAGTTATACATAACAATTCATTTTTATATTATACGCATATTGATTTAAAATGAATTCAAAATGAAAATGTCCAAGTAAACAGATCAAATAATTCTCTTTAAGCAATAATACTGCTGCATGACCAAATAAACTAATGATGATTGTGCATGGTTTTAATCTTCTGTCATACTGTTAATTGTTCACTGCAAGAATTCTTTCTTAGAAATATATAACACCTTTCTAAACAATAGATAGATAGATAGATAGATAGATAGATAGATAGATAGATAGATAGATAGATAGATAGATAGATAGATAGATAGATAGATAGATAGATAGATAGATAGATAGATAGATAGATAGATAGATAGATAGATAGATAGATAGATAGATAGATAGATAGATAGAAAGAAAAAATTGCTCCTGTGACTAATACTGCTTTTACTGATACTTACTTATAAAAAGATTTAACTTTGAGAAGTTTTAAGACCTGTACAATAAGAACTATAATTAACTTCGAACAGAACTAAACAAAGAATACATCAGTATGCTATATAAACGTCATCAAGTCATAAGAAGCTGGTGTATGCAATGCAAGCAAGATTCTTGCTAACATAAATGCCAGACTCATTTAGTCAAACACATCATAAGAGGTGGTAGAATCTTTCACCCTGGTGGAAAAGATGTATCTCTTTTGCAGGCTAACCCTCCCTTAGTAAAAGACTGTTTGTCCATATCGAATAGGTTTTTCTTTGACAAAGCTGTGTGTAAAACATTGAGTGCAAATGTCTTGAAGTGAAATCAGACAACCCTTTTGATTTGGAGGCAGTCCACGATCTGAAGCGAAGAGTAGTGATATGTTTGACTTCATATGATGAGGAATAGTGGTGGGCTTTCAGAAAAGTGATGTGATTTGACCCGTATAGAGAATCCCCAGAATGGTCTTAGCTAAGATTTTGGACTTCTGTAAAAAGGAAAGCGAAGTAGACTTTTAAACAAAATATGGTTTTCAGAAAGCAACTTCCAGGAGATGGCACTGGTACTGATTCATCTTAGTCTTACATGTGCTTCTCTACAGGTATATAGAAAACTTTCGTGCACCGATGCTGGGTCAAATGTCTGTTAAATTGCAGGTATCCTGTTTAAGATAAGCATGTTTCAAACAAGTATGAAGCCTGTGGCAGAGTAAATTTGCCTATCGTTATTTCTAATCTGAATTGTTATATAAATTGTTACATTGTCCGAGTGACCTGACCTTGGGCACTCCTTGAGATGGTATTTTTGTAAGTGTCGAAGTTGGAAGTAAACAACTCAGGTGGAGAATATGCTAGAGAAATTGGTGATGCAATCCAAACCAGCTCCAATTGGATGCGTATATTTTTCTGAATAATAGTCTCACACTTGTTCATAACTAATTTATCAAATAGAGATGGACCGAAAGTTACTTTGTTGAAGAAGTACTTTACTCTAATCACTTTGAATTTGAACATAACTTGAGTCCGGTCATAAAGGTTATCGCTAGTTTATGGTCAGTAAAATGACTGATAAAGAAATAATGGATTTAGAATATTTCGTTAATTTGAAATGACAAATGATAGTCAGAGATCGTTAGATGTAAATAGGATAAATATAACTAGTTTTGAAGAAAGGACTTAGGGCTGGTTAATTTCTTTAATTTCAGAGACTTGGTGAACAAGTACAAGTTGGTTTAAGGCTTGTGGTCGAAGAACATTGACACGCGCTATGTGTGGGCGGGGACAAAACTTCAAGGAACAAAATGAAAAGTTGAGGTAATTAATGAAACGAGAATATGCGACCCTTGTCTTCCTAATCTTCCTTAAAAATCTTACTATTTTAAAGAACAATGCTTATGAACAGTTCAGTAGTGGGAACTAAAAAATAAATCTGATCAATGAAGAGACTATACTGATTGCTGGAAACTCACGCTAAACAATCTTTATGCTTTTAACGAGTATTCTTATTTTTTCTTTTTTAATTTAAGGTTTTATTGTGATTTGTTTACAATTCTTACGTGTCTTATTTCATGTTAATGAAGTGGTTGATGTAAGTCATAATTGTAGAGTAGTGTCTCTTGTAAGTCAGTGTCATTGTTGTATATCGTTATAAAATTATTATATATATACGCAGTCTTTCTGATGGGGGCTGGTGAGTCAACTAAATATATCAGGCAGTCGCCCCATAATCAATGAGTTATACTGTTTGTATTGACGCTCGTAAGTGGGTTAGTGTGCGTGCATGATTTGATTTGATCTAATCGCATAAATACGAGTCACACCAAGCAGTTTCAATGAGTACGGGATGGAGAAGGCGAATGACGTCAGACTATACACTCTTTCTACTTTAAACTCTATGAGCACGGAATGGAGAAGGCGAATGACGTCAGACTATACACTCTTTCTACTTTAAACTCTATGAGCACGGAATGGAGAAGGCGAATGACGTCAGACTATACACTCTTTCTATTTTAAACTCTATGAGCACGGGGTGGAGAAGGCGAATGATGTCAGACTATACACTCTTTCTATTTTAAACTCTATGAGCACGGGGTGGAGAAGGCGAATGTCGGCAATGACACGACTATGCAATTCTAAAGAAGGAGAAGTTACTCTTAAGTCTCCTTCTGTTCCTCATCGTTAATCATTTCTTTTAATCTCCATCATTCCTAATGGCACTTCTTTTTAACAGGAACTTCAATACTCTAACGCACTTACCTCAACTCCAATGATAGCAAAGATCAAGACAACGTTTCCAATGCAGCCAGTACAACGTGGTCTTTGGGCAGACAACTTCCTCGCTATAAACTTTCTGTATGTGCGGTTACACTTGACCAGCAGAGGTCCGTAGACGACAGTCAATGACATGGAAAAGCAAATGCGAGCCAAAACACACGTAGCGTAAACGGGTTTCAGAAAGTAGGTCATTGCCAGGAGGGAGACTATCACCTGACCGCCCAGCATCATCAGTGAGATTTCTTTGCAGCAGGATTTGATCAGGCGCTGGTTTCGGTGCACGACGTAAAGTGTTGCAATGGTCAAAGCATTAAAAAGGACAATAAGAGTGCCCACGAACAACAGAACATCAGTGGCCTGCTTAAAGCCAAAGAAGACGACTGGAATTGGAAGACAATTTCTCCTACTCGAGTTGTCTGGCCAGGTAAAATTTCTCAGTTTAGGACATTTGTCGCATATTTGCATGTTGTTGACTGTGACAGTTCGCTCGTTGACTTTACACGG
Source organism: Sinotaia quadrata (assembly GCA_028829895.1). Taxonomy (NCBI): domain Eukaryota; kingdom Metazoa; phylum Mollusca; class Gastropoda; order Architaenioglossa; family Viviparidae; genus Sinotaia; species Sinotaia quadrata. Next base: position 16,461,294 of record CM054180.1, read on the forward strand.
CTTGCATTGCCAGCAACATGGAGACGTTGGGACTTCTTCCTCTCCAATGGAGCACGGTTTACTGCACACGGAGACTGGGGATCGGTGATCTAAATATAGACATGATGTCGAACGGAACAAATCCCAATTCCACGTCAAGTTCTTCTAAAACAGTAAAAGGAAAGATTAGAATAATGAATATATCACCAAGATTATCACATATCATATTATATCCAAGTTTTTTTTGTATATTTGTATATTTTTATATATCAATCAAGCAATGTGTTTAGTATTAAATGGAGAGAGCTTAAATTGTCAGGAAAGTTCATTGGCATGCATTGACACGGTTTATCTGAGAAAAAAGTTGTTTTATGTGGTTCACTTGCAAGCACTAACTGTAAATCTAAATCACATATGTTTGTTTGAGTAATATTTAAATATGGATCCCGATTTCCTTTATAACATGTTTGTAAATATTTATACTGAAAAGAATCAAAGAATTACTATTTCAAAGATACGTAAAGACATATTGTATATTGTTTCCCATGGCATACTATAGATACATATTGTATATTGTATCCCATGACATACTATGGATACATATTGTATATTGTATCCCATGACATGTTATGGATACATATTGTATCCCATGACATGCTATGGACACATATTGTATATTGTATCCCATGACATATTATGGATACATATTGTATATTGTATCCCATGACATACTAAGGATATATATTGTATATTGTATTCCATGACATACTATGGATACATAGTTGACATTGCTTTTAGTGCTTGAACCAGAAACGAAATGTATTTTCTTTTGTCTTCGTGTCACTGATATTAGTCTAATATATGACGTTTAATTGAAATAGAAACAACTGTGTTTTTATTTTAAAATGTCTTGATGGAAAGTCAGACACAGACCTAAGAATACAATTTAGTAGCAGTATAGTAATGAAGACCACACAAAGTAGACTCAAAACATTTTTGCAATTATTTTTTATATTGTGAGATGCTGTGTGCGTTGGAGTATTTGTATATAATGATTTTAATCCACTTGCGTGTAATATGTTCATTATAATTGTAACAGGCATGCATGTGATTTAAATTATATATTTATTTCTCCTATTTTATCTTTCAAATACGAATTTATTTTTAAAATACGAACAAAAGGTGGATTTGTACATACGCTACTCTATTGTCTGTTGCCACATGCATGGTCGGCGAATGAGTAGAATTGTCGTTCATGGAAATGAACAATTATTGTTTCAGAGCGGGTTTTACGTTTTGAATTTCACGTTTGAGTTTGGTTCTACGCCTTGAATCCTGAGTGTGTTCGATGTTTGCATTGTACTTGACTTTGCTGAGTGAAAGGCAAATCTAGCGATCACTGAACACTGGGCATCCTATGGCTGTTGAGTCAAGGGGCCAAATCAACACTATTCAAGTGACGCGTCATGCAACAGTCTGCCGGTCAACCAACAACAAACTGTTGGGGCGTGAGCTGCCATAACGGATGAGAAGATAAACAGTAAAGTGGTCAGCTGGTAATCTCTTAAATCAGAACTGTGTGTTACGATTTCGTACAAACTCTAAAGACAGAATAGGTAGTCCTTGACCTTCGTGTTTGAATTTTGATATATGGAATTACCATTTTGTCAATTTGTTAAATTTATTACATTCTTAATTTTGTTATCCAATTTAGAGAGGTTGACTAATTATTAGCAAGGGGGACTGAAAAAAGAACTGGGTTAGGGCCTAAGCTAAAAAGTGAATGTTTGAATGCGTAATTAGTTGTGATTGGATAATGTACCTAACGTATTTGCATTTTTACACAGGATTGCCTGTCACTATAATTAATATCTAGACAAAGGGAGTTAATTTAGGAGAATCTGGTAACCAGTCTTTTCGTCAGCATAAGTGAATGTTGACAATTAATCCTCATGCTGAGACTGGGTCTCTAAATAAATACTGGTATGTAACAGATCCATGCATTCACGGTTGTAAGATTCAAAGATAACTGATTTTTTTCAAAATGCATCTAACGAGAACCTACTGATGACGTACCGTCTGAAAGAAAGTGAAGTCCTGGACAGTTGAGTTCCACTCGCCCACTTTCTTGTGGACAAAATTTCCGTTGTCAAAGTACACGTTAACTATGTAGTAGACGGACTCCATGTTTTCAAAATTTATTTGCTCATATTCTCCACTAAACTTCAGTTTTGTCAACGCGTCTTTCAGTGTGGAAGTGTACATACACTGACGAGGTGACTTTGTGTCTGAGCAGTTTTTAAAGACAGCCTTCATCGCAAACGCTATGGCATACACGGCGTCCATTGAGAGCGAGACTGTGTCGTCGGGTGCGTAAAGAGCTGCATTTTTGATAGGAGTGTCCCAGTTACAGGACCCTTCTTCATCTGGGTTGCACTGGAACGCCTTTCCGAAAAATTTCTTAAACCAGGGATTTTTCGAACCATTCTTAAGTGTGAGATATTGAAAGTAATCATTAAATCTCTCTACGGGAGCGGAAGCAAGCTTAATGGACAGCATTCCCGAGGCGACCTCTTTGACTTCAATTAATTCTTCGATGTTTTCGCCAATGTTTTCTACAGCTATCCACGTGAAGTTACTCTTCCAGTCGCTGGCGATGACACTGAACAGCTGTTTGACTTCTTGCACCATAAGAACGAGTATGACCACGTGCGCGTTAGGATTCTCGAGGAGCTCTATAGCTACGTTCTGATAGTCTATCTGTGTGTACTCCCTGCTGATCTTCTGGACTGTTGCTAAACAATAGCCGATGTTATTTATTTCTTTTATTATTTCTGTGGACATAAACGCGCCGTATAAGCTGTCAAAATAGACCATAGACACGTATCTCCATTGGAACTGCTGTAGGATATCTACAATCGCCTTCACCTGAAATGATAGATAGATAGATAGATAGATAGATAGATAGATAGATAGATAGATAGATAGATAGATAGATAGATAGATAGATAGATAGATGGGTGGATAGATAGATACAGACAGGCAAATAGGCAGAAGAAATAGTATCAGTTCAGTTCAGGAAAAATACTCTTTTCAAAAAGTAACTTTTTGGTGTTTTGGGATACGAGCAGCTGAACAGGTACGTCCTACTTATTCTTTGCTGCCCATCGTTTTACGGACAGCTGGATTAAGATGAAAAAGAAGAAAACTTGATCATCAGCAACTAGAGTCACTCCCACGCCCGTTTCAGGGCGAGTACATAAAAACTTCGAACCTTTCTCACCCAGTCTTTTTTAGGGTAGAGTGGCCAGGGAAGAAATGAAAAACACAAAATGATTGATTTTTACTCAAACGACATGCCACAACAAATATGGCTGTCTCCTGAGTGTCTGATAATCAACACTGGCATGAAGATCTACGTGAATCATACGAAGGCTTAATGAATGCACTCTTCTTATGTGTATATGAGAATACTATATGTTACGTATTGAACTAAGCACGTTTCTTTAGGAAAGAAAGTATAATGAGTTCATCAAGCCAGCTATGACAGGAAATCAAATGCAAACCACACCGTCAAGTACCTATGTCAAAGAAATAGACACCCACATCAGATGGACAATTCCACCACAAATGGAAGCCTATGGCTCACAGATTACATTAATCACAACTGACGAAAAAGAAAGACAAGCTGAAATAAAATCAAGCTTAAAGCAGCAAACATCAGACGATTAGCACCAAAAGAAAGGAAAACAGCAGCCAGGTTGAAAGTGAACAAAAGACATCAACAGACTGATGTCTGATGTCGAGGCCGCTCTCGAAGATACACACGTCTGCTTGAGGTTTCCCCCCTTTCGCCCTTGCCAGAGACGCCAACAAAAGAAAACGATAACAACAGAAATCCACACATACACACATACATTAAAATATTTAAAATAAAAATAGTAAACACTCAAGCCAATGCGACCAACAAGAAGGACACAACAAATCAAACTGATATTAACCGCAACAACTTCAAAGGTTCAGAGACACAGATTGCTTATCCATCTGAGGAAGAAACAGGAGAGGGGATGGAATAATTTTGGGACAGTTTGTTAACACTCCCTATACTGTCACCCATCTCCCCCTTTCCCAGTCTGATGTGGACTTAACACCAGAAGTCAATCCAACAACAACAAAGCAGGGAAGAAAGAAAGACTGCGTCCACCACCACAAATGAGAAAACAACGACATCAATAGCGTCAATAACAACCACCCCAACATCGCCGAAGAGATCACCACCGACACCGATGACAGCACAGACAGCAGCAGTATCCGCAATGGTGACTTTTTAATCACCTCATTGCGGACTGGATCAAAGCTACCACTCGATCATCTTTTCCCGCCGCCAGCACTCATCCATGCCTATCCCAACGGACACCGGCGACAACAACAACGCCACCAGGTTGCAGGATTGGGGGAATGAACATCCCAAGTGCATGTGTTCGCACTATGCACAGACTTGCTGTGCTGCTAGTCTGGACTCTGTAGGACATGCATCTACCCTACAAATCCAGGAATTACGACCAATGTAAACAACCACAACAACATTACCCACGGACTACCAGGCTAATGCAGTCCTCTATGGGCCAGGCACTTGCGCCCCAGAGGAACGAGCCACACAATACAACGTGACATCTAAAAAGAACAACTTAGAAAAAAAATCATAATTCAACTTCGATTAAGCCACCTCCCAACCCTCACCACCACTACCACCATCACCACCTTCCCCAGCGCGAAAATGACCTAAGTCGGAAGCGCTCCACCTAATTTGACTGACTGAGATAAAAGTGTGGATTGGAGATGCAAGCTCACTCACTCACTATGAAAAGATGTTCCTTACATTCACTTCAGCCTTTTAATCCAGGAGACTTCCAAGATTGAAACCTATCATGGACAGATGGAGCACCCGATCCACAGTCAGTGCCACTCCCAAGCCCTTTTCCAGGACGGGTACATCAAAATTTCGAATCTTTCACACCCAAGCCCATTTTAGGTCAGGGTGAATAAAACTACTCATGCATTGGTTTCCATGACATCAGCAATTTCCAGCTTACTCTCAACTATATATAATAGCATAGGCAAATTTACTCTGCCACAGAATAAATCAATTGTCTATCAATTGTCTAAGTGTAAGCAGCCTATGCCTACGCCCTATTTTTCTTCTCGTTAGTAATTGCATGGTGTTTGTGCATAGTGGTATGTAGCTGTTATAAATAAATGTTTGTGTTCATTTTTAAAAGTCTTGACTGGTGTTGTCATATAGGGGAATGTCGCGAAAGAATGTGTCTGCATGAAATTGTCGTCATATCGTAGTAATATCGCGATATACTATGTCTTTATGAAGTTGTCGTCATATCGTAGTAATGTCGCGAAATAATTTGTCTGTATGAAGTTGACAGACTGCACGCGCCCGGCCACAGAGTTAGACTGGCAGACTAAATACCGAGATGTAACACATACGTCATGCCGGCCTTGACTAAAATCCAGTCAAATATCGTGCAAAAGCCGTGTGTGTGTGTGTGTGTGTGTGTGTGTGTGTGTGTGTGTGTGTGTGTGTGTGTGTGTGTGTGTGTGTGTGTGTGTATGTGTGTGTGTGTGTGGTCCTGCAAGTTTAAATGGATGGAGGTAAACAGAAATACTAGAATTGGTCTTTTCGCCTTCTTTACTTACAAAATGGTGTCAGAAGTTTACAAGTTGTAGAGAATATGTTTATTTCAAATTTATTATTTCATCATTAATATAGTAAGTAAGGTTAGAGAGCAGGATGAGTAAAGAAAACGAGAGAGAGAAAGAGTATTAGTCCACTTGTTCTCAGTCAGTTTTCAGGTCCGTCGTTCTTGGTTGTTCGCTTTTTTCATCCTTCTTTCTTTCCTACTACTCATCTTTCCTTTTATTTACTATATATGTATATGTGTGTTTATGATGTGTGTGTGTGTGTGTGTGTGTGTGTGTGTGTGTGTGTGTGTGAAAATAATAAGGCATAAAATTAAACATAATTTAAACGTATTTCGCAACAATCCGAGCGATTTGAAGACGCTTAGGTATGACAAATGTCTTGTAGATAAAGCGAAAACGACAGCAACAAACCATAGACTAATTAATAAGGCGATTGCAAAATTTAAGTGACGACCAGAATGAAAGTTTAAATCGCGTCATGTCTATGCGCAATCAGAAAAGAAAAAAAAACTTACTTGCCAGACATCAGATGGAACTGTTCGAAAAAAGTTTGAATATCTCTGTTTGTTGTCTAAACTTTGGCTGGTGGCCCGGAAACTAAGTTGCGGAATCTCTGATAAGGAAAGTATGTCCGCCATTTTAATCGTCCTGCCACTGGAACTTGCTTGAATTATGGCCAGTACTTCCACGCCATCAGCGTGGTACGAATTATAACAGCTCCCTGAATTAATATAAAAATGGAGCGCCTTGGCGACTGCGGTTATTGAATTCGAACAGTCGTCAACAATGGTAAAGCCAAGTGTGGCATTAGGATGTATCAGCTTCTTGGCGTTGATTTCTCTGATGGCGAAGACCATTGACTCCAACTGTTGGAAGTGAGACAGCGCTCGGACCTCGTTACTGCACAAGACCCCTGGCTGGTACTTGTGAAGTGACACGACGATTCCAATGTTCAGCGTCCCATGCAGTGAGTAATCGGTGTGAGGGAGTCTGTTCGAGTACCGCATTGGGCAATCATTGGTAACGTTCTTCGTAACGCTACTGAACAGCAAACACACAGTCAGTAATAATTGCGGCCAGGTCGAAGTCAGATGCACGATATTCGTCGGGTGCATTGTGGGAGAAATTGTCGGATTTACTTGGCAGAATTATTCATTGCATTCATGTATGAAGCACGTTGGTTTTATATTCTGGTCATACATATCGTCAGCAGAAAAATAGAAGGTCCATTAACGCATTCTCTGGAGGTGTCAAACGGCTAAGTCCCCCATCTCCGAAACAACAAATGCATCTTATGAGATATTAATGTCATGGGGTCGTGTACTCGAAAGGCTTGTTATTGTCAGTGTTATAGTATGAAAATTGGCAACTGTGTAAAGCTAATGGTGTCCAAACACAGAACTCAGATTGCAAATGCACTGTGTCGTGTATAAAATCCCTTAGTATTCCTTGATGACGGATCACAGCTAAGATTGCAAATGCACTGTGTCGTGTATTAAATCCTTAGTATTCCTTGATGACGGATCACAGCTAAGATTATAAATGCACTGTGTCGTGTATTAAATCCTTAGTATTCCTTGATGATGGATCACAGCTAAGATTACAAATGCACTGTGTCGTGTATTAAATCCTTAGTATTCCTTGACGACGGATCACAGCTAAGATTGCAAATGCACTGTGTCGTGTATTAAATCCTTAGTATTCCTTGATGACGGATCACAGCTAAGATTGCAAATGCACTGTGTCGTGTATAAAATCCCTTAGCATTCCTTGATGACGGATCACAGCTAAGATTGCAAATGCACTGTGTCGTGTATTAAATCCTTAGTATTCCTTGATGACGGATCACAGCTAAGATTGCAAATGCACTGTGTCGTGTATAAAATCCCTTAGCATTCCTTGATGACGGATCACTTCTCAGAACGTGCGGCTAAAAGACTGTCAGATAAAACAAACACAAACAATACAAAACTGTATCTGGAAGACAACAATACAAGCATGCTATTCTAATTACGTTAGCACTAAAGAACAGCAAATAATTTTATCGGTTATTATGAATGTACTTCAATAATATCGCTTCCAGTCTTACTACAAATGCACACTGAACAGGCTACGTCATCAACAAAAATACGCATACTATTGTCAAAGAAGAACGCTGCTAGCTTAACAATATTTGCACAAAAATATGTTCCAAAGCATTTTATTGGAAACAGAAAGCTATAACTTCGAACGCTTTTATCTCGTAATATTCGCACTTCTGTTTTAAGAATTAATAAAGCTTAATAGGTCACCAGCTTTAAATCGTATACTACCTAAACTAAAATTTAATTTAAAATAGCCAAACCGATGTTAAAATTAGTTAACTAACAGAGTTATTAATTAAATATTACTCGAGACACATAGTTTTATAGAACATTATATTTAGCTATGTCCTGTGATGGGAAAGTCCCAAAATATTTTGAATATAACTTTTCACATTTGGATCTATAACTTTTGGATGAGACGCTATTTGTGATTTGTATAATGTGGAAATGTTGCATGAGGTTTACTTTTGAAATGAAAGTCCAGAATGGACTTGGGGTGGAGGGGGAGGGATTAAGCTGAGTGAGTGAGTACATGCAGGGTAGCAGCCGTGGGGTAAGACTGTTGCTATTGTTCATGAGAACGCTAGATCTCTGGCATCTAAGCAATAATGCATCAACTTTAAAGATGAGATCTGTAGTCTTCATCTTGACATTGTTACGTGTTATGCATGTTTTTTTAGGGGCCGATGTAATTGTGAGCTTTTGTTTTGGATAGTCACATATGAGTTGACCGGAATGCTGGTTAGACGATGCGAGAAAGCCATAAATATTAATTAGTTCTGGGTGGATGTTAAATTTGATTGGATCACGTGTGAATCTAGGTAGAGATGGGCGTGGTTTCAAGAGTAAAAATACCATGCTGGGAATTTTATTCTTTACTCTTTACAAATGACTTTTGGGGCAAGCGTTAAGACTGTCTCTCATTATCGTGCCTGGAGCTAAGGAGATCCATGGCTAGATATTGTGTGAATGGTTAGGTTTTATTCCGAATGTTATGTTATTTGAAACATGTGTAACTTTTATTTCTTGCAGAGGCATATGCCAAAATAAGTATTTATTAATATAGTAATTTGAAGAACACTTGGACTCTGCAATTATCTTTGTTTCAGGATTTTTGGATTCATTCTATCTTTATTCTGAAATCTACGATGTGGGCTTTGAGTACCTGATTTTGATATTTTTCAGGATGTGTCCTATTGAGCATCTACTAGCGTGATGAATCTTGTGCCAGTACATTGAAAAAAAAACAAACTGAAATTAAGTTCTGATTGTGACAGTGACTAGAGTGCGGCTTGAACGTGATCATACTATTCACATTGTTTGCTTATGATGAGAAATTAGGACAGATGTATTTGCTTATTACTTTTTAAATATTGTTAACTTTTTCATTTTATTCATTGTTCAGTCTCGCATATCTGTTAGTGTAACTCCTTTCGTTTGTTATCATAACTTGCAGTGTTAGACTAACGATTACGTATTATTCTCTGTCCATCTTTATATCTATTTATGCATCTATTTTATAAAATCTATTTCTCACTTTAAATGAGTGGGAGGCTGTGAGTCGAATTGACGTCGGCACATCCGCGTATCAACGTAACAATTACAGATATGCGTATTTAACCAGTGGTCCATACCATTCATTGGCACTTGTAGATGTTTTATATCATTAACTATTGATACCATTTGGAATAATGAATTATTACAACTTCACCCCAGAGTACATCGCAACAAGTTTGTGCTTGTCATCCCGATTCCCTGTCAAACGTCTGGTGTTGTTCTATATTGACATCTTCTTTTGTGTTGTTCTTTATTGACATCTTTCTATGTGCTGTTCTTTATTGACATCTATAGAGTATTGTTCTTTAACTGTATGAATTTATGTTTTTAGTTGCCATAATACATTCAAAGGTTTCCATTATTCACATATGTAATTACAGACATTTTATGTGTACGTGCTAGTTACGCATCTAGGACAATTATCAGCATTTTAAAAGCACACATTATTTCATGTATTTCTTGCATCGTGTGACGCCTACGACACACTAGTTATTGGTTATGATTATTATTGTTAATTAATCACCCAAAGCTAATAACAAGTGATCAGAATTTTAATTTATATTAATTATTCTCCAGAAGACTCCACTCGTCTCTCTCACTTGGCGGATATAGGGGCACTGTAAACGTTTTCTCTCTTCCATAACATTTATCTTCACACAATATTTCTGTAGGTGGAAACTTCTTATTAAAGGAGAAGATAATCTGTCCTTTACTCTATACTTACTGAACCCCCATCCACCCACTTTCTTCTCTAACATAAAGTTATTTATATGTAGAAGAAAGTCAAAACATGTAACAATAAATTTATTATATCAAAAATCAAATAAGCAACATATGAATAAAATCTAAAGAGAGTTTACATTTACGTCACTTCACAACAATGTTCAATTAATGCTAGACATTTTTTCAGTTTATCCTAGCACAGACATAAGCAGTCAATTAATCATAAATACATAATCAAGGATATCATCATGGAAATGAGAGTAGAGTTTTAGAGAAATAATTAAAGTCAATGCACAGAACATGTTCAAAGATGGCAGCTATTGCAGGTATGTGTTTTACAATCATGGTGGTTACAACAACTCACTGCCTTTTATTTAGGCAAGGTCCCATGAATCCCTTCTAGAGGCATGTTATACAATTCTGCTAGAATCTTTAATGTGCTATCCATGCACACCATATGGAATTTTCTTGAATTTCCATGTGTGTTTACTCGACACACCGTGAGAAACATTCAAAATAATCTTCGTGAATTCTCGAAACCGAACTCAAGCCAAAAATGTCCACCATATGGCTCTCGAACAGGATTCAACTCACAGCAACACGTTTTACTGATAAGTTGACAATAACGCCAGATTCACACACCAACGTCACAATCAAATTAGCACAACGTGACAAAAGTAAAACAAAACAAATGCTCCTGTACAAAAGTCAAATTAAGGCAGCACTAAATTTCATCTCTAATAACACCTTTATCTCTTTCAAACATTCTCATCTTACAATTCCTGCAACAATTTCGTTAATCTGATACAAACACAGCATAAGAAATACAGCATCGATCAAAATTCACAAATATAATGTAAAACGGGGTGAATTTAATGAACATAGAAATAATAGTTCATTTATATGAACATTCTGTAATTCACATCATAGATCAATAGCAAATATGCATGAAATATTGTAAGTCCATTCTTTCTTTACCAGTCAGTTAACTTACGATAAGCTAACAGTCGCCTTTATGACCAGACTCTAGTTACATTCAAATTCAAAGTGATTAGAATACAGTGCTTCTTCAACAAAGAAACTTCCGGTTCATCGCCATTGGTTGAGGGAGAAATAAGCAAGTGTGAGACTGTCACAGGAAATGAGGGACAGAAATTATATTTTATTTCATTTTAAAAAAAAAACGCTAACAAAACTAATTGAAGTAATCCGAGTTTTGTTATTTTACATATGTAGCATGTAACTTCCAGTAACGGTCACCTAAGATCTCTTTAGTAGACAGACGTTCGTGACGCAGTGTGTGTTAATTATCATATTGAATATATATATTAGTTTATGAAGAATATGTATATTAAATAAATTGGGACAACTGCGCAATACCGTCACATGTTGTTGACGAGTGAAATGGCCAGTGCGCATTAGAATTGACCACAGAAAAGCGTGCATCACGATTACCACTATATATCCAAGGCAAAAATCATGTCACAGGACATAGCTTCTGGAAGTTTTGGAGACCTTCAGTAAAGCTATATAAGAGGCAAAATGAAGACTTTTACTCTCAATGTTGAAAACGTCGATCCGTCTGAAGCCAGTCTAACTTCACGTATGAATTATCTCATGTACAGAGATTTCATAAAGGAAAGCTGCAATAATCTCTTTCCATCCGTTTTCCATCCGTCTGATGCCATATATTGAGTAACGAGGCAAAATTACTCAGTATAACTTGTGGCAAAGTGGAAAGTTCGCTGTCAAGGAAAACCCGATGCATGCGACGCTGGTTGTGTGCAGTTAACGACACGAGGGACCAACTTGTTCTTCCCCCTGTCTGAGTTCGTTTTGGCAGTCTATCCCGCAAATTGAGGGGCTAGCACCGAGATTTCTTACAGACAATCCGGATTTCTACACTCAATGTGATGCGACGACACATCCCACTGGACGACTCCACCCGATAATGCTAAACGTCGTTGGGGTGTCCGTTTCCACGACAACCGGTACAACGATAATTATCGAGGCTGACAACAGTCAGCTAAATTTCAGATTTCTCCCCCGTGATAATCTGAAAGTGGTGCCTAGATTCTGCAGAATCTTCACCTGTAATGCGACGCCTCAATTGCGCCGTGATCTTCACTTTGAAGTGCCGCTTATAAGTGACGTGTGAGATTACGTCATCTCCTTGGAACTCTGACATTAATAGTGAGTAATAATTAGCACGGCTAACGCGCACATACTAAACTCTAGAACTCGAAGAAAATGAACACTATTATATCGTTTGCAAAATAAGAACTTTAATGTTAAAAGTAATGCTTATTCTACATGTTAACTATTGTTAAAGCGGCCCCATTTGCCGCATAAGAATTGTGTAATTAATTTTTATTTTATATTTTGAATTTCATCATTTTCATCTCCCCTTATTTCCCACAGAGTGTATGACATTGGAAAGTTGAATGAATGATTAATCACTGTGCGAAAGAGTAGTGCCCCTTTTAAATCGGGAAATAAATAACCTGATTTAAACATCTTTCAACTCTCTTGTTATTCATAATTTTTGAGAGGGACGAAAGAATTTGTACTATTGTTTTGCACCGTTCGTCTGTTCGTCCATTTATTCACATTTATGATACACACTCACAACACACACCGCCAATAAAACGTTCCTTGGCATGACATTAATAAAGTGGGCCCCACCCAAACATCAATGGAGTATGTCATGTGTGTCTATGTAACAACTTGACACGACGTAGTACTGGCATACGTCACATGAGCTTTTCTTGGAGGTGCACCGGAGCAGGCCAAAAATAGACTTCACCCCTTGCATCTCTAACTTCAGCTCGAGGTCGGCTTGTAACGAGCCATCCCGTTTTGTGACATCTGGTGACCACTGACCGTGATCTGACAAGGTAAATTGTGTTGTTGTAAGAAAGTGTCATCTCTTTCCTGCTTTTCTATCTCATCACCATTATGCATTGTTTATTGCATGTTAGGGCTTTGCTATTGAGACTTAGGTGAACTGGATTTTGATAAGACTTATTATTGTGTTGAAATAAGTTTTATAATCTTTACGCTATTATCGTTAACGCGTACTGACTCGTGTTTAGACGTACATAGATCGATATTTTGTACGCTACATTAGCAACTGTTGTTTTGCTAATTTTGCTAACTTGGCAACTTTGCGATTAGGATCTCTTTTATTCGTGTTTGTAATAATCCTAATCACGTGGTGGCTGGTGTTCATACGCACACCGTTGCACCACTTGTGACCGACAGAGGTCAAAATCCCGCGAATATTCTAAGTCACTTTATCCATACTCGTGATAACTAGCAATTTTAAAAATGGCCGAGCTAGTAAACATAAAGAAAGAACTCATGGCTATGGGCAGAGAATTCGGGTATGAGAAAGCCGAGTTAAAGAAATACGTGGATGAGGAGATAGCTAAATGGTATGTTGCGAAAGAAAATGAGGCGAAAGAGGCGAGAGAGTTAGAGGATAAGAAAAATGAGCTAGAAGAAAAGAGACAGGTAGCTAAGGATTTAGAGATGCAAACTTTGAGAGAGCTAGAGGAAAAAAGATCGAAAGAGGCGAGAGAGCTAGAGGAAAAAAGATCGAAAGAGGCTATAGAGCTAGAAGATAAGAGACAGTTAGCTAAACAGCTAGAGATGAAAGACCTGAGAGAGCTAGAGGAAAAAAGATCGAAAGAGGCTATAGAGCTAGAAGATAAGAGACAGTTAGCTAAACAGCTAGAGATGCAAAACTTGAGAGAGCTAGAGGAAAAAAGAGCGAAAGAGGCGAGAGATTTTAAAGAGAAAGAAATCCAAGATATGAGAGAAATAGAGTTATTAAAGATCCAGTCAGCTAGGGATTTAGAAGATAAAAGGCAGGAAGTAGAAGAGAAAAAGCTTAAGTTAAAAGCTAGAGCACATCAGGAACAGCTTGAATTAGCTAAGCAAGAGGTAACAGCTAGAGAGAAGTTGTTAGATGGGACTGCTAAGCAACAGGCCGAATTAAATAAACCCCGTACACGGCTAGCTTTCTTTAACCCTGAAGTCGAGACGATTGACGAGTTTTTGACGCGCTTTGACAGTTTCATTGCCAACTTTAATTACAGTGACATTGAAAAGAAACAACAACTCGGTCAAATACTCCAAGGTGAAAGCTCGCGCGCATTTACTGATCTAACGCGCGATCCCGCTATTACTTATGCAGATCTCAAAACGGGTTTGATGCGTACTTTTCAATGTACAGCAGAAGGCTTTCGAAAAATGTTTAGGAGGGCCATACCCAAAGCTAATGACACCATGCAAGCCTTCGGTACCCGGTTACGCCATTATCTTGATAGATGGATTGATTTGACAGATATCCAGAAGACATATGAGGGCCTATTTGATTTGATATTAAGAGATCAATTTCTCCATATTGCTCCGCCTGCAATGACGACATATTTGCAGCGAAATCCCCCGACTAACTTCTGTGATATGTTGAAGTTAGCAGACACGTATAATGATTACCCTGATCCGGTAATTACGAGGAGTGCACCACGCCCTCCTCTTACAAATCGGCAGAAGTATACACCGAAACCGAACCGACCAATGACGAAATCGGAAAAACCCGAACCGGTACAGCGGACATATACTAAGTCACAAGACGTACGACGTCACACACGTGACTCCCCACCTATGACATGTTACACTTGCAAAGGGAAGGGGCATAGTTCTCAGAACTGTCCCAGTCCACGTGATGTAAAAGTATGCACTGAAACAGGTGCAACTCTAAAGACCCAACAGGCTACAGTAAACGGACAAAGAGTTAAAATACTGGTCGATACAGGCGCGTCCATAAGCTGCATAAATGCTAAACTTGTACGCCCAGAACAGTATCTAAGAGGTAGTGTCCGCATTCGATGTGTTATGGGACACCTTAGTACATGTCCAAGAGCCACTGTACATGTTACGTCATCCGTATTTTCCGGTACAGTCACCGCCGCAGTGATAAGAGACATGCAGTTCGGATTCATACTATCGCCCGAACAGTGTGACGCACACACTGATGGCATCTATCCTGTTCTCCCCGTAACCACTAGAGCACAACGGGAACGTAGTAAACAAGGACCCCCAGCTCTAAAGATAGTCGAGAATACATTTCCGCAGTTGACCCCAAGTCAACTCAGTCACCTGCAGCAGGAGGACAAAAGCTTGTCCTCAATGCTAAAGCTGGCACGGAAAAACACTATTACATCCAGCAAGTACGCGACGATTACGTATTTCCTGAAGGACGGGCTAGCGTTTCGGCGCACCGACTTTAAGGAAAATGATACTAGAAGCACCACGTGTCTATTTACCCCTAAACCACTCAGACCGCTGATTCTTAGCTTTGCACACGACTCAATCATGTCCGGACATCAGGGCGCGCGTCGCACTGAACAACGGATTCGCGAGGATTTTTTTTGGCCAGGCCTGAGTAGGGATGTTCGCTCGTACGTTCGTACATGTACGCAGTGTCAACAACATATTGACCGAGGGCGTGTCAGTCGAGTTCCCCTCGAGATAGTACCAACAGTAGAGGAACCATTCCTAAAAGTCGCAGTAGACATTATTGGCCCAATCATTCCCGCGGCCGAAGGAGGATATCGCTATATCCTAACAATCGTGGATTTTGCAACACGATATCCAGAAGCAGTCGCATTAAAGGGCATCACAGCGATCGAAGTCGCAGACGCTTTAATAGACGTATTTTCTCGTACTGGTGTACCTCGAGAAATATTGAGTGACCAGGGCACTCAATTCACCTCAGCAATGATGGCTGAAACAATGCGTCTACTGGCGTGTAAACAGTTGTTCTCATCACCATATCACGCTCAGTCTAATGGTGCCGTTGAACGTTTCAACGGTACAATAAAGAAAATGTTAATTAAAATGGCCTCGGAACAACCCGACCAGTGGCCACGTTTTCTAGCACCATTACTCTTCGCGTATCGCGAACTCCCACAAGAGAGTACGGGCTATTCACCGTTCCAACTACTATACGGCAGACAACCTCGTGGTCCCCTTAAACTAATAAAAGAAACATGGGTCAAGGGAGACACTGTGACCGATGGTAAAGATGTTCACACGTACGTAGCCGAACTACGTCATCGTCTGACCGAAACATGTCACTTAGCACAGGAAAACATTCGCGAAAAACAACCCCGATACAAGCGAAATTTTGACCGTACGGCTGTGGAACGTGACCTCGAACCAGGTCAGCTCGTGTTACTTTTGCGGCCCACGCATAACAACCGCATGCAAATGCACTGGCGTGGACCCTACCGCGTTATTAAGCGTGTGAAGCAGAACGACTACAGCATACAGATAGGAAATAAGCAGAAAATCTATCACATAAATATGCTGAAGCGTTACTATGAACGCAGCGACGAACAGATACAAAACGTGAATGTCGCACTGATACAATTGGAAGACTCCAATTTCAGAACAGACATGATGTCCGCCGAAACCCAGCCTAACCCCGCAGTTACAGTCGATCAAGTCGAGATTGACTCGAACTTAACCGTCGAACAGCGCGACGCAATGTCAAAGCTCCTACACAGACACGCGCGCATATTCACCGACCAACCGGGCCACTCAGATTTGGTTGAACACCGCATCAAACTTTTAAGTGACAAACCGATACGCTTAAAACAGTACCCACAGAAATATGAGAGCACAAAGTACATAGCAGAACAGGTGCGTGAAATGCAAAAACAGGGCGTGATTGAACAGTCAATCTCCCCGTATTCATCACCGGTCGTCTTAGTTAAAAAGAAAGACGGTACGCTTCGTTTTTGTGTGGACTATAGACAGTTAAATGAGATAACTGAATTCGATGCGGAACCTATCCCAAATCAGGACGAATTATTCGCAAAACTAACCAAGGCACATTACTTTTCAAAGTTTGACATGTGCAAAGGGTACTGGCAACTGTCGGTTGCTATTGACGACAGACCAAAAACAGCATTCCCAACTCCGCTAGGCTTGTTTCAGTTTTGCCGACTACCGTTCGGACTAGCGAACGCACCCGCAACATTCGCGCGCTTCATGCGAAAATTACCGTTAGAGAGCGTTGACGCATTGAATTTCTTTGATGACATACTGGTAGCAACAGGAACATGGGACCAACATTTATCCTCAGTGGGTGGTCTACTTGACATTCTCGAGCGCCATAGATTGACCGTGAAACCTTCCAAAGTACGCGCGGGCTTTCGAGAAATTGAGTTTCTTGGCCATATCATAAGTGACGGACAAATAGGCCCAAATCTAGACTTGACTGCAGCCATTCGTGACATGACCCTACCGACTACAAAGAAACAGGTCAGGGCAGTTTTGGGGCTAGTGGGGTACTACCGAAAATTTGTCCCAAACTTCAGTACGCTTCTTAAACCACTGACGGACTTAACTGGGAACAAACAACCCACGAAAATACGATGGACGGCAGAGTGTAGCACCGCCCTCGAAAAAGTGAAGGACATCTTGACCAGTAAACCCGTCCTACAGTTACCAGACTTTGACAAGAGATTTATTGTCAGGACCGACGCATCAGACGAAGGCCTCGGTGCCATACTTCTCCAAGAGACAGATGACGAATACCTACCGGTAGCATACGCGTCTAAGAAACTGTTAGATCGTGAGACACGGTATTCTACGATTGAAAAAGAGTGCTTAGCAATCGTATGGGCACTCAAGAAATTTAGTGCTTATCTGTACTCTAAACCATTCATCCTGCAGTGCGATCATAAGCCGCTTACATATCTGCGCACTAGCATGTATGATAACGCTAGGCTAACAAGATGGACACTCCTGCTACAGGAGTATAGCTTCGTTGTCGAACACATCGCGGGCAGAGAAAATTCGGGTGCCGATGCATTATCCCGGCATGCCATAACCGCGATATAAACAAGAGAGAGGATAGTCTCTCCACAGATGCGCATAAAATTCCTGTGGGGACTATCGTGTGAAATAAAATTTTTTTTGTTCCTATTTGATTTCCACTCTATGAGCTCCAATCAATTTTAAGAAGGGGGTTGTCACAGGAAATGAGGGACAGAAATTATATTTTATTTCATTTTAAAAAAAAAACGCTAACAAAACTAATTGAAGTAATCCGAGTTTTGTTATTTTACATATGTAGCATGTAACTTCCAGTAACGGTCACCTAAGATCTCTTTAGTAGACAGACGTTCGTGACGCAGTGTGTGTTAATTATCATATTGAATATATATATTAGTTTATGAAGAATATGTATATTAAATAAATTGGGACAACTGCGCAATACCGTCACATGTTGTTGACGAGTGAAATGGCCAGTGCGCATTAGAATTGACCACAGAAAAGCGTGCATCACGATTACCACTATATATCCAAGGCAAAAATCATGTCACAGGACATAGCTTCTGGAAGTTTTGGAGACCTTCAGTAAAGCTATATAAGAGGCAAAATGAAGACTTTTACTCTCAATGTTGAAAACGTCGATCCGTCTGAAGCCAGTCTAACTTCACGTATGAATTATCTCATGTACAGAGATTTCATAAAGGAAAGCTGCAATAATCTCTTTCCATCCGTTTTCCATCCGTCTGATGCCATATATTGAGTAACGAGGCAAAATTACTCAGTATAACTTGTGGCAAAGTGGAAAGTTCGCTGTCAAGGAAAACCCGATGCATGCGACGCTGGTTGTGTGCAGTTAACGACACGAGGGACCAACTTGTTCTTCCCCCTGTCTGAGTTCGTTTTGGCAGTCTATCCCGCAAATTGAGGGGCTAGCACCGAGATTTCTTACAGACAATCCGGATTTCTACACTCAATGTGATGCGACGACACATCCCACTGGACGACTCCACCCGATAATGCTAAACGTCGTTGGGGTGTCCGTTTCCACGACAACCGGTACAACGATAATTATCGAGGCTGACAACAGTCAGCTAAATTTCAGATTTCTCCCCCGTGATAATCTGAAAGTGGTGCCTAGATTCTGCAGAATCTTCACCTGTAATGCGACGCCTCAATTGCGCCGTGATCTTCACTTTGAAGTGCCGCTTATAAGTGACGTGTGAGATTACGTCATCTCCTTGGAACTCTGACATTAATAGTGAGTAATAATTAGCACGGCTAACGCGCACATACTAAACTCTAGAACTCGAAGAAAATGAACACTATTATATCGTTTGCAAAATAAGAACTTTAATGTTAAAAGTAATGCTTATTCTACATGTTAACTATTGTTAAAGCAGCCCCATTTGCCGCATAAGAATTGTGTAATTAATTTTTATTTTATATTTTGAATTTCATCATTTTCATCTCCCCTTATTTCCCACAGAGTGTATGACATTGGAAAGTTGAATGAATGATTAATCACTGTGCGAAAGAGTAGTGCCCCTTTTAAATCGGGAAATAAATAACCTGATTTAAACATCTTTCAACTCTCTTGTTATTCATAATTTTTGAGAGGGACGAAAGAATTTGTACTATTGTTTTGCACCGTTCGTCTGTTCGTCCATTTATTCACATTTATGATACACACTCACAACACACACCGCCAATAAAACGTTCCTTGGCATGACATTAATAAAGTGGGCCCCACCCAAACATCAATGGAGTATGTCATGTGTGTCTATGTAACAACTTGACACGACGTAGTACTGGCATACGTCACATGAGCTTTTCTTGGAGGTGCACCGGAGCAGGCCAAAAATAGACTTCACCCCTTGCATCTCTAACTTCAGCTCGAGGTCGGCTTGTAACGAGCCTCCCCCTTTGTGACAGAGACTATTAGTCAAAAAACTACTCATCCAGTTGGGAGTGTGTTTGATTGCATGAGCAATTTCTAGCCTATCGGCCTCCTAAATTGTTTACTTCCAACATTGACACTTACAAAAATTAAATGCCTCATAAGGAGTGCCCAAGACGGGTTACTTTGACAATTTAGCAATTCATATAACAATTAAATCTAGACAGGCAAAGTTACTCCGCCACACATCGTTATTGTGTTACTCCACAAACAAAGAGGTTTCCTCGTGGGTGTCTGGAGTATTTTTTGTAACACCCAGCATGCTTGAAGCTGACACCAGTTTATATTAACGTATCATAATCTGCAATTTGATTTTCAGGAAGTGCTCTGCTTTGAATATAGTTAATTAAAAATATTACAGTGTTAAAAGCTTGTCAACAATATCAGAATTTTCTTTTGTAAGACTATATCTATATCTATATTCTGTACCAGTCCCAAAATTAGTTAAATAGATTTAAAAATCAAACTATGTATAGAAACTACAAGAAGGGGACTATAGCAGGAATAAATAAGATTGATGTGGAGAGACAACTTACATCTACGCTACACACATTCAAGAAAACATTAGACGTAAGTCATTCAGCAAAGATAAACTAACATGCGGTGAAGCAAGTTATTGTTTAGGACAAAATGTTTGTATCCACTGAACGCCATCTGAATATTGTTAGCTTGCCACTTACAGTTTTAAGTTCATGTACGACTACGAATGTTTTAATGATTATATTTTTTAAAATAGCATACATAATACCTGTACACAAACTGCAGACTCCCTTGCCATTCAATTTGACATAGGTGTTGCTGCTACTGCATTCTCGAATGACGTCATACATCTAAGATATCAGAGAGGAATGACGTATCAAAAATCATCAAACATTTCCTCATATAGAAAAAAAAACTGATTACAAATTTACGCAATCAATAAACGTGTGTGTGTGTGTGTGTGTGTGTGTGTGTGTGTGTGTGTGTGTGTGTGTGTGTGTATGTGTGTGTGTGTGTGTGTGTGTGTGTGTGTGTGTGTGTGCCCGCGCGCGTGAAAGAGTGCTTGTGCGTGTGTGCGTGCAAACAAGGAACTACAGAACCTAGAATGCATGCACTTTAATTTATTTTTAATGCGTGCTTTTGTCGTGCCTGAATAAACTAACTCTTCCAGCAAAGACATTTTGTTTTTATTACATTATCTTTCCTCCTTATACAACCTTACATTGAGTCATTGATATCAATAAGAAATGGAATGGTGGGGATGAAACAATTGAAACTGACGTTTGAAAAGACACAATTTCAATTTATTTTGTCCTAATTGGACGTAATTGTAACAACACCTGTCCAAATTGGACATAATTGTAACAACGCATGTCCAAATTGGACGTAATTGTAACAACACATGGCTCGTTTCTGTGTCAATACATACCTGTAACGCAACAAAGTCCATTCTCTTGGGTTCTGAGAAAAATAAATTTAGTTATAAATAAAGATAAAGATAAAATTCAAATGTCCATTGTAAACTATAACAATAGCATATAGCCAAACACAATTTAGTGAATAATTTTCAATTATAATAACTACAAATGTAATGGTTAAATCTCCAGCATTCCTATTAATTGTAGGACTCAACTACAGGCATAATCATCATTTATATTTAGTCGTCGACACAGTATTCTCTGAAAACAATTTATATAAAGCAGATTTCATTCTTCATACAAACAATTCTTCCCGTCAGCGCCAAATTTAACTTTGTTAGTTACTTTGGTAATGTGTAATAAAACTCTTAAACAGAAAATGATAGTTAGTTATATAAGCAGATAGACAGACAGATAGACAGACAGATAGATAGATAGATAGATAGACAGATAGATAGATAGATAGATAGATTAAACAAAATGCTGTACCTCTGACTTTCTCAATGTCTGTGTCTCTGTCTTGTCGATATATTGTTTCAGCTTGAAGAACTTAGCCTCTCTGCGTGTTTATTTTCTTCGTCTCTTACTATTTAAGAATTTCTCCATGTATTTCACCATATGTGTGTAGCTTTGTATGTGTCTGATATATGTATTTGTATATGCGATTGTTTGTGTGCATATGCATGTATCTCATTTCCAACCACTTTGTAGGTCTGACGTTTCTTTGATTGAGATGTAATTATTTAGCTGATGTCAATCTGTTTTTCTCTTTCCTTGGTATTGATGATTTATTTCTGTGGTTTGCTTGGTAGTATGTGTATCTCTATTGCCTGTTTGTTTTATTGTCTGCGAAGTATATAACTGGCAATTTTTTTCCTGTTGCCAGTACAATGCATATTGGGTTGTTCTTTCCGTGTTGTTTCTTGTGTACTATAATCATTACGTATTGACATCGTGTATATCACTAACTCGCATATTATCTGCTCATATTTGACTATGGTTATTAATTAAGGGGCGACTATTTTGATTAAATTTGGATCGTCGACCCACCACCATCACCACCACCACCACCACCACCAAATAACTACGAAATAAAAGAATAAATACGAGCAAGTACACAACAATGAACTAACAGTGTAACAAGACGCTACACTTCAATTTTGATTGACAATGCACTAACACTGCCTAACCGTGTAACAAGACGATACACTACAATTTTGATTGACAATGCACTAACACTGCCGGAAAAAGACACTAACTTACAATTTACAAAACTAATGTGGCAATCTTTGCCTGTCCATATTTCCAGACTTAATTCTTATATAAATTGTTAAATTGTCGAAGTTACCCGAACTGTGGCTATCTTTATGATGGCCTTACTGTTAGTGTCAGAGTTGGAATAAACAACTCGAGTTGAGAATGATGCTAGAAATTGCTGATGCAATCCAAACAAGTTCCAGCTGGATGAGTAGTTTTTATTATTCAATGGTTACTATTTAAGAGAACAAGACCAACCAAATAGGCTGATCAAATGTTTACCTGCTGTAGAGAATTCTATTGAATTCGCTTGAATCTGGTCCAGTCGTGAAAGACAGCCGTTAGCTTAATGGTGAGTTAACTGACTGATTGAGAGAGAATGGATTTAGAAATATTTCATGTATTCTTGCTATTGATTTATTATACTTGTGTTTTACTTAGAGATGTATTATATGAGTAGACTATTATAATTCATTTAATGTCGTTGAATTGTTATAATTACAGATAAATTTCCATTTCATGGTTACTTATTTGCTGTGTTACAGTCTCTTTGATAGGGTTGTGTCATCGTGTGAATTCAGAGCCTGGTACCGATCCGTGCGAAATCACGTGGTAGTTTTATTATTATTATTACAATTGTTCTTGATGAAGTGATAATAAAAAATGAGTTCGTATTAAGAATTATTATGTATTTGGCTATTGTTGTTCTTTTATTTATTGCATATGTTAAGTGTCTGTACTGCCTCACACTATTATGACAGCAGATGGCAATCTTCTAACACAACATAAATTGTCTCTAGAGCATTTCAGGGGAAGGTAATAAAAATCAAAATTTTGCGCTGCTTTATTTTTTTAAAATTTTATTACTTTTATTTTTAGGAGACCTCTCCAGTATGGTTTATGCTTTCTTCTGTTGAGATTAATTTATTGACTTAAGTATATGCGCTAGATAACAGCCTTTCCAAATGTATGGTGTTTACTTAGAATACAATTGGAATAGCCAAACAATGCGTGGAAACTGCAATATTAAGCCAAAGAATCAATACCAGGTTATTAGACAGGTAAACTAGTGGGCATATATATATACAAGTTTTGACAAGTGATTGGGCAGCTTTCTACAGTATTGTTGATACTGTATTTCATTTTCAGACGCAACATTAATCCTTGTGATTGAAGTACTGGAGCACAGGTAAGATTACAATTATAAACTGCACGTTAGTACAGATGTACTGATATATGTGTGTATGTATGTATGAATATATGTGTTAGTGCAATCTTGACGAAGACATATCAGTATGAATGTTGTGTTTGTTTGGGTATTTTTTGTTTTGTTTTATTTTGAGTAGTGTAACCTTGATTGTGACGTCAGCATGCATATTTTTGAGGTGTGAATGTTGCGGAAAACATGTCAGCCTTGTCAGGTATATACATTTATACTTGCTTTCGAGTTCTTCAATCGTGCCACAAATGTATTTGTATGCATTTTGGGGATGGTGCAGCCTTATCCGTAAGCATATTTCGGAATACGTCAGCCTTTTTACGGATATATCCATATGCATATTTCGGAATGTGTCAACCTCGACACACATATATATCCATATGCATATTTCGGAAATAGATCAGCCTTGACAATCATATAAATGCATTATCAGGAAGTAGTGCAGCCTTTATCCATCGACATTCACATGCTATAAAATTTGAAGAAAAATCTTGACTGAAGAAAGTACACATGAATATTTGGAGAAAAATCGTGACTGAAGAAAGTACACATGAATATCTGGAGAAAAATCTTGAATGAAGTAAGTACAAATGAATATTTGGAGTAGTAGATCAGAAGCAATAGGTAAGCATTTCCGTACGCATGCGTGCATGAGGAAGCAGTGCAACGTGATATACAGACAATCATAAAAGTGCATACATGCATTATTTAAACATTAAACATTCTAAGTATGTTACATAAAGACAATCATAAAAGAGCATACATGCATTATTTAAACATTAAACATTCTAAGTATATTACATAAAGACAATCATAAAAGAGCATACATGCATTATTTAAACATTAAACATTCTAAGTATGTTACATACAGACAATCATAAAAGTGCATACATGCATTATTTAAACATTAAACATTCTAAGTATGTTACATAAAGACAATCATAAAAGTGCATACATGCATTATTTAAACATTAAACATTCTAAGTATGTTACATAAAGACAATCATAAAAGAGCATACATCCATTAATTTTTATTATTAAACATTCTAAGTATTCATATTCTTTCGAATTACTCCATTTTTTAGTTTAAGGCGTGCTAAATATTTACAAAAACCAAAACAACTCATGTTGTATGATTTAGATTAATTAGAAAATATACGACAGCTTTTTTTTTTAGTTCTGTAAGCTATAAACGAAAGATCTTCGTAGTTATAATAATAATTATTATTTAACAGAAAATAATAGGAAAGATTTAACAGGAAATGTTCATTTTAAGTTTACATTAATAGATGTTCGATGCACAAAGGGATAAGGTTTTGTGTCTGTTTAATGTAACCTCATTATTGGTAAATTGTCCATATAATTTCATTTGTCAATGACACGCATATTCTAATATATCCACAATTCAAATGCATTATACACAAATAAATCACAAAATATATGATATCGTTGGCCATGGGTGATTTTAAGAGACAGTACTTATGACCTTGATAACTTTGGACATTAATGAAGTCTTAGCGACGTCACCCCTGACTTATAAATTCGGCCATTAGTGAAGTCTTAGCGACAACACCTCTGACTTATAAATTCGGCCATTAGTGACGTCTTAGCGACGTCACCTC
Source organism: Sinotaia quadrata (assembly GCA_028829895.1). Taxonomy (NCBI): domain Eukaryota; kingdom Metazoa; phylum Mollusca; class Gastropoda; order Architaenioglossa; family Viviparidae; genus Sinotaia; species Sinotaia quadrata. The sequence goes on from CM054180.1 coordinate 16,486,658, forward strand.
TGACTGTTATATCTTTGGTCATTAGTGGTTTCAATCGATACTATTTTGACTGTGATATTTTTGACCATTAGTGACATCTTAGCGACACGTTTCAAAAACCGGAATGCCATAACGATACAATGCCGAAGTAGGAAACCAACCAACTCAAGCAAGGAGCATTGTGAGTTCATCTTCTGTACACAACTATAATTATATTAATAGATAACGGATATAGTAATTCATCTTTGCCATAGTGTAAACGTTGTCAGTTATAAAAATGACATATTTTAAAAGTCTTAAACTTTAATGCTAAAGATTGCTTGAGTTAAATACGTATGTTTACTAGAAATGGGCCTTTCAAGTAAACTGCCAATGGCCACACTTTTACTACTGGCACTAGCAGCCAGCACTTCCGGTTTTGCTATAACCACGATGCCTCCACCTTCAAGGGAGTGTATTTCATCTTCAACGCCTACATTTGAGATGGATGTCACACCCAGTTGGCCACCCAGCACAACCAGCATAACCAGCACAACCAAATGTTGGCCGCCGCCATGCACATTTCCCCAGTGTGCAGATCCTGTGTTTGATCCAGAAGGGTGTCGATGTCCTGAGTGCCCTAACGGTAAATGTTGATCGTGTGTACTGTTCTATTGTACTGTTAACTTAATTAGATATGAGTCTTTCTAAAGTTCATTTGTTCATTTGCTTGTTTTATTCAATTCAAATGTCGGCTTTCGTAATCATTTCTTTTAAACAAATTACTAATAATAATAATATTTCTTCTTCTATCATGACAACAATATTAATGTTGATCACTATTATTACTATTATTACCATTACAATTATTATTACTTCTTCTTATTCTACTGCTACTACTTCCACATCATCACTACTACTACTAATACCACCACTACCACTACTACTTATTACTATTACTACTACCACTACTACTACTACTACAGCTACAACATACTACTACTTCTTACTACTACTTACTCCTACTTTCTACTACTTACTACTACTACCACTACTACTTATTACTACTATTACTACAACTAATACTTACTAACTCCTACTACTACCACCACTACTACGTACTACTAATACTACTACTACAGCTACAACTTACTACTAATACAAATACTACCACTACTACAACTACTACTTACTACTACTACTACTACCACTATTACCAATGATACAACTACTAATAACTACTACTACTACTACTACTATCTTCTACTACTACTACTACTACGATCTACTACTACTACTTACTAATACTTACTACTACTACTACTACTACATACTACTACAACTACTACTACTACTATCTTCTACTACTACATACTACTACAACTACTACTGCTACTTCCTACGTACTACTACCATCACTACTACTACTACTATTCCTTACTACTACTTATTATTACCACTACTACTGCTACTACTACTACTACTTACTACTTCTTACTACTACTACTTACTATTACTTAATAATACCACTACTGCTACTACTACTTAATACTACCACCACTACTACTACTACTATTACTACCACTACTACTTACTACAACTTCTACAACTACTTACTAGTACTTATTACTACTGCTAGTGCTATTACTACTAGTAGTAATACTATTACCATAACTACTACGACTTTTATTATTAATAATAATAAAAATGTTTCTGGAATATAAGTCATTCTGTATTTGTCAGGTCACTTGTTAAGAGATGGCTTTACAAAGAAAGTAAGCCTCTATTCCCTTCGCTCATATACTTGAAAGTAAGTTTGGGCCAATTTTCACCTGTAATTAACGCGTGCGTTATACTGTCTTGCCGACAGGGATGACTTGTCGCCATTCCTCAGGAGTTCTGATATTGCCCGGGGAGTGGAAAGAGATTGACGGCGAGTGGTGTCGTTGCAGTTACTTCAGTTCTTATTCATATCCGTTCAGTCAGCCAGCTGCTGAATGCTTTCCGAGTGACCTTACGAACACCCCGTCCACTCCACCTGGGATCTCGACCAATGCTACACCATCGACATCTATCCCTTAATCTTTGTCATCTCATCCTACGAACACGACTTTTCTACGAACTTCCTTCATCATCTCTTCGTCAGCAGTTGTCTCTTTGATGATAGTTGTCGCGCGATCGTAGTCAGCTTTCTCTTAGGGCAAGAAATTCCAGATAGAAATAAACAAGAGAAAGATACCAAGGGCAAGAAATTCCAGAAAGAAATAAACAAGAGAAAGATACCAAGGGCAAGAAATTCCAGAAAGAAATAAACAAGAGAAAGATACCAAGGGCAAGAAATTCCAGAAAGAAATAAACAAGAGAAAGATACCAAGGGCAAAGAAAGTTAACAATAGAACTTTTACAAATCACAAGTTATGCAAAGTGTTCAGGCGAGTACATAACGATTGCTGTACTGACAGAAATTTGAGTAAATAAAAAGTGAAAAATAAATCATCGTCCTGATGTCGCGTGCATGCGTGTGTACATATTACATATAGAACAGAAATGAGGGTCTGAAATGTTATAAAAGTCGAATCTTCCTTAATATCAATTAGATTAATTACTGATTAATATTAGCGTATACGTTGTTAAACTATTCACACATGTTAAGAATTATCTACAACTTACGAGTATTAACAACTTTGGCAATAAACCACTTTTTGCGAGATTCGTTTCCTCCACCGTGTAGCTTCCTACATCCTCCATGCCTTTTTTATTTTAAATTTAATATTTTAATTCCAAATACAAATACTTTTAATATCTCTCTATCATTGCTTTTCCTGACCATAACCATTTGCCACTACCGGAGTACGTTGTTAACTCCAGACTAAGCGGAAAAAACAAAGAATAGACAATATTGAATCTTAGTGAAAGGATGAAGGAAAGGAAAGAAAAAGAAATGCACACGGATTGAGAGACATATAGGCATAGGCTGAGACAAGGAAAGAGACAAAACGTTAGAGACAAGCATGGGCGATAGACAGGAAGTGTGTACATACAGAAGAGAAAGATATTTACAGAGAGAGAGAGAGAGAGAGAGAGAGAGAGAGAGAGAGAGAGAGAGAGAGAGAGAGAGAGAGAGAGGATTAAGAAAGAGATATGAGAGTGTATACCTGTTTGTAAAATGTGCATTGCTTTAATAATACGTCACTTAAATTTTATCATCACACGTTACTCGTAGGACATTTAAGATTAAGTTAGCTAATCTGTGGTTTTTTTACAGATTAAATGCTGATATACAGGAGAGTCGTGATGTTTTACTACCACATATTCTTTCCCTCCTCTTGACCCTTCCTCACTACCATCCAAATCCCAAATTAGCAAATTAGCCACCTGATGGAAGCGCTATCCGAATATCAGACAAATGAAGTTTCAGGCAAAACTTTCAGGCAAATTTGTTATCTAAAGTATTTATACAAAGCTTGATATCTAAAGCACTCAGGCAGAAACTGATATTTAAATTATTCATGCAACGCTTGATATCTATGGCATTCAGACAAAGCTACATATCTAAAGTATTCAGGCAAAGCTTCATATCAAAAGCATTCAGGCAAAACTTGATATCTAAAGCATTCAGGCAAAGTCTGATATCTGGAGCATTCAAGCAAAGTTTGATATCTGAAGTTATCAGGAACAGTTTGATATCTAGGGCATTCAGGCAAAACTTGATATCTAAAGCATTCAGGCAAAGTTTGATATCTGAAACATTCAGGCAAAGTTTGATATCTGAAACATTCAGGCAAAGTTTGATATCTGAAACATTCAGGCAAAGTTTGATGTCTGAAACATTCAGGCAAAGTTTGATATCTGAAACATTCAGGCAAAGTTTGATATCTGAAACATTCAGGCAAAGTTTGATGTCTGAAACAATCAGGCAAAGTTTGATATCTAGGGCATTGAGGCATCACTGAATCCTACACGCATGTCATGCACGCATACTGGATAAATACACGAGGTTATCGACTGAGCAGCAAAGCACGCAGACAATTCTCACCAGTTAAATACTCAGAGACGAGCACACACGCACAAGGATAATAAATTACTTTTAAAATTAGATACTTAGACTATATAGAAACTTAGTACATGTACACTCAGTATAAATACAGGTGTAAAATAAACCCAAGCTACAGAGACATCCGGCTAGCTACATACACGCAGACCATCTACATTGATGCTGCAGAAAATGTTATTACACAATAAGAAGACATGTGTGACGCACGCATTCAGGAGACATGACAGTACACACATATATGTACATCAGGGAAGATTCGCGCTGATTCGATCAAGCAGAATGGCTAGTAAAACCATGTACACTTTTAACTAGTTCTACACACTTTGAGATAAAATACACACAACCTGCAAGCACATAAATATAGACAGGTTGAATTGCGCAGATTAGAAATACATATGAGAAACTGGGGGAAATGGGGAAAATGAGGTATTTAAAACGATCCTTTACCACACGCACAAATACATTCACAATGACAAAATACATTCATAATGACACAACTACATTTAAAATGACAATATGCATTTACAGTGACACAACTACATTTACAATGATTACAAATTTGTATGCTAACGACAGGTTGGAATATAAAGAACAATGCGACAAGGCAAGAAGTGTATAGGTTTTAATTTCTTAAAGTCATTCGTTCTTGAAAAACAATAGCTAAAAATCCCGTTTTGCCCATGCTTGAAAGTTGAAAAAAATACCTAATATTCAGCGTTTCACTTTTTTAGTCTTCATACAGTTCACACGTAAAGTCTGGATTTTTGTTGTCTTCTACTAGCCGAGCCCAGGAGTGGTGCACCCATTTGTAGCATTCGTAGCAGGCAACCCCACTTTCATGACTAACATATTACGGTTCTTCGCAATATAAACATTTTGCCTGAGGCTTTGAGTCTTTTTCCTTTTCTGCAACTTTTCTTTCTTTTTCTTTGGGGTGGGGCACTATTTTCTCTTTTGAATCCACTAATGCCTTCTTGTAAATCTAAGATGTGAGTACAGCCACTTTTCTCTCTGCTTGTACATTCGTTCGGTTACTTCTTGTTTAGGTAAGGGTACGATGCGGTGTGGAGAAATATTTAATACAGGGCTCTGTAGTTGCCCGAGTGTTGTGCACAATGAGCTGCTGATGACAGAAGCGCTGTAATTGCCCGAGTGTTGTGCACAATGAGCTGCTGGTGACGAAAGCTCTGTGATTGCCCGAGTGTTGTGCACAATGAGCCGCTGGTGACAGAAGTGCTGGGGATGGCAGTAATGCTTGTGATGGAAGAAGTCTTGACGTTGGCAGAAGTCATGGCGATGGCAGAAGCTCTGGTGGTTGCTGAGGAGCTGGCGATTGTAGAAGCACTGGAAATGTCAGATATGTTGGCAGTAGCAGATATGTTGGCGGTAGCAGAAGTGCTGGAAGACGTTTTATAAGTAGTAGAGACGCTAGCCAGGGTTGGTGTCTGGTGAGAGGTGTCCAGAGGAATTCAACTTATTAAATTTACCTGCACGACTTTTAAATATACCCTGCAACTTATTTAAGTTTACCCTTTTCAGAGATGGAAGACTCAACTCAATCCCTGCTATTTTATTCAACACTTAAGTAATGAGAATCAAACATGTAATGCCATGGCAACTCCGTTCTACAGTACGACAAGATGCATTTGTTATGCATCAAGACGAGAAACGTTACACGGCACATCTTGACTCTTTTGTGAAACAGCATCCCTTGGCTTATATGTTACACTGCATATCTTGACTGATATGTGAAACAGTATCCCTTGGCTTATATGTTACACTTCATATCTTGACTGATAGGTGAAAAAGCATCCCTTGGCTTATATGTTACACGGCACATCTTGAGCGATATGTGAAACAGCATCCCTTGGCTGAATCTGACCCAGATTCGGAATAAAGGAGCGTTATTGATATGGACCACTAATTGTTACATAAGTCGGACATATTCTTAGTGTCCAGTCCACCCAGACTATAGTATACGAGCAGTCAACCGTGACTATTAGACAAAGCCATTGAGTTGCAAGCAAATGACCTCCTTAGGGACATGTTCAAAGAAAGACTGGTGGGTTTTTACCAGTTTTTGCCAAAGAAAGACTTTCCTAATGTCAAAACCTTTGCCCAGTTTTTGCCAAAGAAAGACTTTCCTAATGTCAAAACCTTTGCATCAAGATACCTTTCAATCTTTGGAACAACATACCTGTGTGAACAAACATTTTCAAGAATGAAATATGTGAAGAACAATTTGAGAACAAACTTGTCCGATGATAATCTCAGGTCACTGTTGATGTTAGGGACATCAAATCTAAAGCCAGAAATGTCTGCTATTTTGCCATCCAGGAAACAATTTCACTATTCCCACTAATACAGGTGTTCATGTGTAGTGTATCAATGTGTTATTAAATAATAACTGAATAAAATAATATTAAATAAATAATTTAAAAAGCAACATCCATGTTTTGATTCCTTTTTTTATTTGGACCTCGAGTGTGTAGTCGGCCCCCGAACTGCTGTTTGATAGTTAATGCGGCCCTCGGTTTGGTTTGAAAGGTTTGGAGACCCCTGACTTACTACCCGGTATAATCATATCGTAAATTTAACTTTTTCTAATTCTAACTTATGTTAACAGTGTCAATAGAAAGTGTTTATCTATAGCAGGCAGTTTGTAGTTTTACCTAAAATTAACATTTGCAAACGATAGCAGGAATTACACCCATTGTATTCATCTATTATGATCAGGTGACAATGTTGATGACAATGATGACGACTATGATGATGTGGACGATGATTGTAGTGGTGGTGATGGTGATGATGACAACGAAGAGTAAGGCGACAATGTTAAAGAGAAAATATATGTGAATTGTATAGGATATTTTTATTACTTATGCATTAATGTGTTTCTTTGTATCTATTTTTTTTGTAATCTATATAGGACATAGCTATACCAAGGTTTATGTAAAGTAACTCACTAGCGTAGTATTTAATATGAGGATTTAAATAATATTATCCTTTATATACTTATGACAGATAATTAATAAATTTAGCTTTCAATCTGTAAATAAGTCACTCTTCGATTACCTCCCTTGTCCTGTTATGCGCGCAAACAATTATATCAAGGAACATCATGATTTCGTCAACATATGGAGGAAATATTAATATAAAATTACTTTAAATCACATAAATATTCACTTGACAATTGAATAAGTATTATCCATAATTTAATATGAACATAATGTACTGTAAATTATGACAAACAACACGTTGGATCAGCTATCTTTTTCTTTCCGTTATATATATATTATATTAAGCTGTGAATTGTTACTAGTGATTTATAATGAAAGTATTACAAATGCAGTTTATTTTATTTTTTCGGAGGATTTTGGCTTTGTTGCTTGCAGTTATATATAAGAACGGTAGTGTTCTTGAGAATTTCACTCACCTTTCCTGTCATAGAAACATGTCAGTTTCATTCTTTGATTTAACTTTTCAATAATACAAACAATGTTTGCGCAGAGTATCTTAGTTTCAGTTGATTTAACAGAACAAAATGATAGAAACTGTCTGGTGACGTTTCTCTTTCTGACGACATTTGATTTCGCCGTCGTGTTACTCCCCTTGTTTCTTATTTCGTGTGTGCACCGTCTCACCTCAAGGGAGGCAATATTTCGATCATTGAATTTTTCATTAGCTTCGAGAATACAGCGTTCCCAACAAAGTTTGCGGTTTTTTTAAAATATCAGCTAGTATATGGATGAAATCATAAATAATGAATCCATCAACTTCTAAATTATGTTCGAAGTTATTTTCCTTGCTCTACGAAATAAAACTGATTAAAAGTGGCATTCGTATACATTCAAAATGTAGTTAAACGGGTTAACGTGGGATTTTTCTACATAATAAATGTAGTTAAACTGATTTAAAGTGGTATTTATCTACATGCAAAATGTAGTTAAACTTTCATTTTATAACCTCGGACCATTGTTCAAGGCCTTCGATTTGCAGAACCGTTTCTTGTGCAATACATAAATGGCATGTGTTGTGTGTGTAGCTACATCCATCCATCCCTCCATCTGTCTATATTTAACCATCCATACTTCCGTCATTCTTGCCGATCTGAGCGGTGACTGACGCGCACGTAAATAGTGGACTTGAGACAATTATGTAGACGTTCGACCTTGTGTAAACCTGAAGATGTTCGATTTGTTGTTTTGAAACGTATTTCAGAATGATGTGGTTTTTCAAAGCCGACTCACCATTCTATAACCTGAGGTTGTGAAGCGCATAGATTAAATTTACATAAAATAGCCGCAAAAACGTTTCATACAAAATGCGTATAGTTGTTGTCATCACAACGTTAGATAACGGTGTACGAAAATCTTAATATTTGTTATGTATTTGCGCTTATGTGTAAAGGTCTGGTGCATTCCCACTTAGTATGTACCACTTTATTCATGCATTATTACGTTTTTAACCTTCCCATGTTTAATTACTTACTGTCCCATCAAAGCTATTTACATATGATACCCATAGCATTCCATTTTATTTTGAAGTTGATATTTAGTATGGTAGTCATTTCACCTCATACTTGCTACTACTAATAATAAAACCAAAATACTGTAGATAATTGTAGCTGCCGCTGGTTTTTTTTATACTGAATATAAGAAATAATTTATTATATTTCTAGATTAAATAATCAAACCACGATAGGCCCTTGATTTAACAGTCAGCTTTTAGCGAGTCATTTTGACCTGCATTTCTTTATTACTTATTATTCCTCACCAGCAAGTCACGACTGTCTGGTTGTGAAATTACATCAATCTGTAGATGATCTTCAAGATCTATTGTGGTATAGTACGCAAGTCACGACTGTCTGGTTATGAAAGTACGTCAGTCTGAAGTTTTTCTTCAAGATCTATTGTGGTATAGTACGCAAGTCACGACTGTCTGGTTGTGAAATTACATCAATCTGTAGATGATCTTCAAGATCTATTGTGGTATAGTACGACTGTCTGGTTGTGAAAGTACGTCAGTCTGTAGTTTTTCTTCAAGATCTATTGTAGTATAGTACGCAAATCACGACTGTCTGGTTATGAAAGTACGTCAGTCTGTAGTTTTTCTTCAAGATCTATTGTGGTATAGTACGCAAGTCACGACTATCTGGTTGTGAAAGTACGTCAGTCTGTAGTTTTTCTTCAAGATCTCTTGTGGTATAGTACGCAGGGAATCCATACAATCCTCTCGGTGAACTTCGATCAAATCTGAACATGCGAAGCAAAAATTCATTCTGTGCTTTATGACGTGTGTGTCTGTGACAAGATAAGCTCTCTGTATGTGAATTCTAACCTGTTTGTGTTCTAGTCTACTTGAGTGCGCTTATCTCTTATTCTTATCTTGTTTTCCAAATGGGTTTACAAAACTTCGTGTCAGAGGCAATAAGATGCAGAATTTTTAAGGGTTGTGTTTGAAAAAGAACAAAGACCACTCACGTAATATTTATTTCTTTTCTTCATCGCTTATCATCAGTTTTATCTGATTTGAGTTTACATTCCAGAGTTCTCTCAATTCGACTGAATTTCATAAATAATTTTAACCATAGCAGCCAAATAAAGACGATGACCGACAAATAATTATTTTTTCTCAAAACACTCAAATATGAACACATAACAAAAAGTAAATAAAAAATATACAACAAATATAAGGATCACATAACAAATAATCAAATGTATATGTATATCATGTTTGCTGTACAACCTTTACTAAACCTATCTTGCCTTAAATTAAAACTGAAAAGAAATAATATAATGCTTTGCCTAATTTTCAGAAGGCAACATATACGATTGTAATATGAAGAAAACGGTAGTTGTACTGGTCTCTACAATAGCAGTTTAGTAGGGAACATTAAATAACATTCCCTTGTACAAAACAAAGCCCCTTCTTTCTAAACGGAAATGACGTCTTCTTTACAGACAACTCCACATATTGGAAGTCGCTGCCTTCATCATCAGGAGACTCAAACGGCTACAGTAACGGTGAGACAGATCTCTTAATCATTAATTTAATACGCAATACATGCATCTATCTATCTGTCTGTCTGTGTGTATGTCTATCTATCTATCTATCTACCTATCTGTTTGTCTCTTTATGTCTCTTTATGTCTTTGTATGAATTTTTGTCTATCAATCTATCTATCTGTATGTATGTATATCTCTCTGTCTGTCACTTTACATCTATCTATCTACCAGTCTACATCTCTGTCTGTCACTTTACATCTATCTATCTACCAGTCTACATCTCTGTCTGTCACTTTACATCTATCTATCTACCAGTCTACATCTCTGTCTGTCACTTTACATCTATCTATCTACCAGTCTACATCTCTGTCTGTCCACGAAGGTTTTCTTCAGTGATGGCAGTTGACACAAGAACTCCTTCCATTTTGGTAATGATGGTGGCAGCCTTGTTCCCTGCCACGAGTTCATTGTCGCCGACGTCGACACCTACGCCACCCTTCATAACTACAACACCGCCTTGGCCGACATCAACGACGATTCCACCCTTCATAACTACAACACCGCCTTTTCGCACTACTCAGATAGGTTGCCGATCCTATGATGGCCGATGGTTAAACATTTTGCCAGGCGAAACGGCCACCATTGGATGTGAGGTATGCTACTGTGGTTATGATGGCTACGGTCTCTGCAATTACATAGAGTGCAGGATGCCCCCATGTGTGGACGCGGAGAGACCAAGTGGTGGCTGTTGTTATGCTTGTCCAAACGGTGAGTACAGTTGGCATCTCTCCTTGGTCCCTACCCTCCACTCATGTATAGCCAGCCTCTTCCAGAGACAGCACATGCAAATATGTTTAAGACCCCAACTTTTCCTCTGTATTTTAATCCCTGGCTTTTATCTCCTTTTAAATGTCTACCTTTGTGATGAGCATTAACTTTGTACCCGTATCATGTTTGTTCTTTAATTTGTAATGTTTTTAGCATGATGAATAAGTATTTATTTTTCTTACAATTTTGATAGTTACTGAATACGTGTCACGGGCAGATATTATCATGTGACTAGTGTGTGGCCATGTGTGTCAATCTCTAGAAAAACTAATAAATTGTACTCTCAATGAATTTGGTCCCAAAACAATCATGAGAGGAATATAAAAATGTGAAGTCTTACACTAATTGTCTATTTCTATTTGCCCGAACATTGTTAGAAGTGTCCATGTTTTATGTCCACTTAGTAGCGAGAAATTTAGGACAGTTTTGTCCATATTTCTGAATATAAATTGTATTATCTTTGTTGTTGAAGCAAAGTATTATTAATTGTTTTGCACATAGTTCTATTTTATTAAAAACTATATTTTTGATCTTTGATCAATGGGTGGGAGCTGAGGCCGACTTAACTAAAGTTAGATCATTAGGATCATTTAGTAGAAAGATACTCACTAACTGTTAAACTGGCGGCAGATGAGTTTTAGATTAATGTTCAAATAACGATGTAATCCACACGAGTCACTGGACAATAGCATGTCTAGGTAGGTCACGACTGAAGATTTCCTTTAGGAGGTCACGACTGATCCAGATACCTACAGCACAGTCTACTAATAATTCAATGGCAGAAAAGAGATAAACAGACACAATATCTTCTCCGTGTCATTCTTATGGCACCTTCACTGTTATGATATAAAATTCTAAAACGCACGTAAAACCCTCTATCTTTCCTATGTAAACTCCTTAATATCTCAATCCTGTTGGAATTCCCTTCATCCTGTTTAAATCCCTGTCATCATAATCCTGTTTAAATCTATGTCGACATAATCCTGTTTAAATACACGTCATCGTAATCCTGTTTAAATCAATGTCGTCATGATCCTGTTTAAATACAAGTAATGGTAATCCTGTTTATATCCATGTCGTCATGATCCTGTGTAAATCCATCATAATCCTGTATAAATCCATGTCATTGTAACCCTGTTAAAATCCATGTATTCGTAATCCTGTTAAATCCCGGTTCATTTCATGCTTATTCGAAACATGCGCAGTCTCACAAGTCGAATCTCTGTCCTAACAGAATTTGTATTTTTTTAATTTAAACCTCATCTTCAATCCCTACTATTTTTTATACTTGGTCAATTATTTTACTATCATTTATTTTGATCGTTGTCCTTATCCTAAGATATTTTAATTGCCTAAATCACTATCACCTCCTTGCTCCATATGGTTCCTTTGGGTTTGCTATATTTATGCGTTTAGTTCAGATGTACTTGGACATAACACACTAATTCACGTGTAGATGGTCATGCGGGTACTCAACTTCTGTTGTTGTTAGGACGACAGTCTTGTTTTAGTTGTAATACTATTATTTTGAGTTGTCGCGCCTGAAAGCAGAAACTGTGATGTAAATAAACACATCACAGTTGTATTCGATGTTACTTGACGCAATTAATTACATTAACAATTCAGTAACAGTAAGACGGAAAAAGAGTTCAACAATTAGAAATTAAAGAAAATCTACAGCATGCATATAATTGTTATAACGGTTTCTCATTTCTGTTCGGTGTGACCTTAACAATCGATTTCTTTTTAAGAGCCTTCTCATCGCTGATTGTTCTCAAATGTGTGCACATTTCACAGCCCTAGAATGTGTACAGTCGAGTTCCGTTGTTCTCTCTAACCACTACAAATATATTACTGCCATAGGTCGTCATTGTCATCATGATCGATGTAACTGGGGTCTCACAGACAGTACTATATGCAAACAGAAACAGCGCCTTCAGATTACAAAGTCTTTGACAAAATGACTTAAATGTCAGTCAACCAGACTTGGAAATAGTAACTGCTATCGAATTTTGAAACGTTGACCCTGTAATATACAACTTGAAATTTCCATAAAGTTTTTTTCGACCTATTTCAACCTTATTTCTATTTTCTTCCTACCGATCCCTGAAATAAAATTATAATTTGAAATACATCGTATATTAATGTTCATTCTTCATTCACGCGATTCAATAATATACCATACTGACTGACTTACTTTCTAATCCCGTCCCGCTTATAAGATGAACATACACACCAGTAACACTAACACGACTGTAAAAGTGGATCGCAGTAGACATGACTGTAGTCAATTGATTATGCACAATAGACCAACTGGCCGTCTATCGTTTTCAAGGATCATTGTATTCAGTCTTATTTCTGGTGCAGATAAGGACAGTTACAATAGCTCTCACCCCACTCATCCCCTACCCTGCACCTCCTAGTCGGATACATATTTGGTAGATTAATTCTAGCGCTCCGCGTATTTTTAGACCAGTTCTCTCCCTTTCATTCCTACAGCTTACGAAAGAGAAATCACAGGCAACTGCTGTTGTTTGAAAAAATTATATATTCTTTTATTCGAGGTGTTTTCTCTTTGCTCTCACAACAACTGTCGCCCTTCAAAGACGCACATGGTTCGCTCTAGTAGCACTTCTCTCCCCTTTATGTCGTCTTTGTGACGTACGTCTCAATATTTCATTCTACGTCTTAGACTTTTTATTAAATTGATATTATTTCTCTACGTAAACTTGAGCGACATACGTGTACATTTCTAAGCGGCCAGATTAAAAGTAATTCAGGGGATCAGTGGTGAGGGAGGGGAAAGGAGGTAAATGGTAGAGTGAGCTTGGTTCCAGTCTGATGCTGGCTAGAAAGACATTCAAAGTAAGAAACGTTCATCTCAAAATTTCTCGACTTTCTCGAAAATACAGAACTCTGGGTGTCGTATATTTCATCCACCTTGATATTTTCTAAGTATACTAGAACAGAACTGAACAGAAAAAATGTATCTATCAAAATATTAGTTACTGATGAATATACAAATAAAGATTTGAAGTCAATTGATACCTCAAAATTATTATATAATTGTCAGATACAACATTCACATTATATATTATATACTATACATGATGCTAAATATTTTAATAAAGATTTGATTTATTTCAATGACATAAATCAGGTACTATATAATATTCATACAACTTTAATATAAAGAAACAAATATATTGCTTACTATTTAACTATTAAGCACATTTATTTTATTTTTAGTTATTAAATTGTTTAACACCTGTGGCAGATTAAATTTGCCTGTCCCTATTATTAAATGTTAAAATGACCCGACTCTGGGTAGTGCTTATGCTGATACTTTCAGGTGTCGGAGTTGGAGTAAACAACTCAGGTAAAGAATATGCTAGAATTTACTGATGCAATCCAAACCAGTTCCAAGATGATGAGTAGTTTGTTTTTTTCTAACTAATAGTCTCACACTTGTTCATAAAACCTCAACCAATTGGGATGGATCGGAAGTTATTTTGTTGAAGAAAGTCCTATATTCTAATCAATTTGATTTTGACATAACTTGAGTCTAGTCGTGAAGGTGATCATTAGTTTATGGTAAGTTAACTTACTGATAAAGAACGTATGGACTTAGAAACATTTTTTGTATATGTTTGCTAAATTGAAGAATGCTTATTTAATTGAACCATTAATTATTTCTATTTTCACTGATTTGATTGCATTGTACATTAAACTTGTGAATTTTGAACAATACTATATTTCTTATGCTGCATGTGTGTCTGGCTAATACTTATCTATATTGTTTTTGTAAGTTGAGAATGTTTGTAAGAGAGAAAGGAGTTTATAGATGAAATATACCTGAAAATTATCACTGCCTTAATTTTACTTTTGCAGAAGGAGCACACCTTTCTTTTTAGATGCCTTTGATCTGCTTCAGACTAAAACTGATCACGTTGGTGTGAATCCAGAACAATCATCGAACTTATCAGTAAATCGATTGCTCTAAATCGATTCCTGTCAATGTGACGAAAATTGAGGCTTTGGTTCAGTCTCGAGAAATCACGAAGATTACTTTGAACATTCTCATGATGTGTTGGGTAGTGCACAAGAAGATTCTAGAACACTCTTGACTGATGTGCTTTTGATAGTGAATGTGAATTTCTGGACAATTTTCTATGGTGTGTTTTGTGAGTGCAGCAAAGATTCTAGAACAGTTGTGTAATGTGCCTAGAAGGGCATGTTGGACTATCATCTAAATAAGAAAGTCAGTGACTTGTTGCAAACTGCATGATAGTGAACACGTGCTAGTAACAGCTGCCATCAGTGATAAAGTTTATGTACATTTACAATATGTATCTCTCTAATACTCTACTCTCATATATGTTCATTTGACTGCTGATGTCTATTCTAGGATAATTTATTGTCTAATGTTTAAGCAAACATTGCTGTGAAGTGGTGTAAATGTTTACGTTCTTTTGATTATATTCATATTTTGCAAATTTGATAAATTAATACATTTATTGTTACATTTATTAATCTTCTTGCATAGTGGAGTAATAGTGGGTGGATGGGGGGGGGGCTCGTTAATATTAATAAAAGACAATTTTTATTATACCTTGATAAGAGATTTCCACCTGCAGAACTTTATGCAGCAGTAAAACGTCTCTCTTATTATTGTGTAAAGAGTAGAGTTTTTCGACACCCTTGTAATCCGCCAAATGAGAGATATGTTGGTTCTTCTGGAAGAATTATTAATAAGTATTAATTACGATTCTCTATCACTTTTATTTAATTGTGTGTTATTAATTAATAAACAATAAACATGACGAGTGAAGGGTGCCCACCTAACATTATAATGTACATTTCTTTAAATAAAACATTTACAATATGCGTACGATACAACAATTAAATTATTATTCATACAATATTCTCACAGTATAAGTGTTCTTATATCTTTAACACATCCTCTCATATTTAAAAACTTCTCACAGTATGAGTTTACTTATATTTGTATTTATCTTTGCAACTGTCTATGTTATAAATGTTGTATCTTTAAAACATGCTCACAATATTACAGTTATTATATTTTTAAACATTCTTACAATGCTATTGTTGTTTGTCTATTCCTATAATAATAAAGTGTCTTTACCTATAAAACAGTTACAGAATTTTATTATCGTGTTACTTTTAAAACAATTATATAATTGTTCTTTGAGTTATATTCTTATTGTCCTTTGTCTAAAGAATATTTTACAATAATATTTTTTTTTCGCATGAGATTGTTTTCCAAGATAATTGATTTTCGATGTTATTTTTATTCTGTTTATATAACTTTCATACACAATTAATATTAATTTATCTATAGAACTGGTTTATTACTGTAGTGTTGGTATATTCGAACTGCCTAAAAGAGTAATATTATTAAATTGCTTTAGTTTTTATTGTCCCCGGTACTTTTAAGGCAAGCCACACCCAAATGTGCATGCACCCAATTGTCTCCATAAAATTATTTTAAATTCTCAAGGGTTTACTTGAAGACGTTAATACTGAGCAACATCTCCCATCTTTGTACTACGCTATGTCTGTCTCTCATGAAATTTTCACGAAATCTAAACCGTCCGTTCTTACCTTTTGCTAAATGTGCTTTTGATTATTTAAATTTTACAGGGCCAAACTGCTACTTGCCGAATATGAGCATACTGCTCGCAGGAGAGGTAATCGAACTGGATGGGATGACGTGTCAGTGCCCATACAATAACTATCAAGACTATACTTCCTATAGTGGGAACCTTGAGGCAGTCTGTGTGTCATCAACTGCTACTCCAACAACATCCACAGAACCTTACACTACAGAGATTCCTTGAAGACAGCTCTAACAGTGAAAGAAGGAAGCTTTAACTTTAATTCGAATAGCTGTCAGATTGACAAGTGCAAATAAATATCAGGAGTGAAATTAAGAAAGGCATTTGAATCATTATTACAGTAATTGTTCTTTAATGATTTTTTTTACATCGTATGTGTTTCTTTTTTCATCTCTTTATCTTTTTGTATACCTATTATCTATTTACCTGTATGTCTGTCTGTCTGTCCACTTACTTATTTATCTTCACGCTTGCTGAATGAGCATTGGTGATACAGGACGAGTAGAATGGTATCAATCTTGTAACATGCCAACAATAGTAGCATATAACACCTGGCCAGAAATGAACCAGGCTGGTGTCTAAGGTTCTGGGTTCAATCATTCATGATGCGTTTTTTTCAGCGTAAGAAGTACTAGCTTAGAAGCTCCAGAGTGAGAACTGCAGAATATGATTAGCTCCCCTTTAAGTGGTCTGCTCTTCTATCTCTGCACTTAATCATTTGCGAGAATGTGGTTGACTGCATGGCTATAAATGCATCAATTGATATAGTAGTCATTTTCGTAGCCATACTTAACAGAGTGACTGATATAATAGCATTATCAAGCACAAGAAGCACGTACACGGTCTTACAGAAAGTCTCGGAGTAAATGACGTATTTCACTGATCAATAATATAGAAAAACAATTCAATACCAGAGATATCATAAAGAGATAGAGTCACACACGTATATGTCTATTGCACACCAAAATATACGTCATAATTTGTAAAATAGTTGTAAACAGATGACTAAAAAATATTAGAAATTGTATTCATAACAAATAAAATTATTTAAATTGAAGGCAACAGCGGTCAATCAAAATAAAAGAAAAGTTGGGACATTCTTGTAACTGCTAATGATGATTAATTTAGAATAAGCTAAACAAAACTTAAATGCTCTCTCATATTTTAGAAATTAATTTAGCAAATAATGAATAAAATTACAACAAAAATGGGGAATCATTCTTTACACAAAGAGTAAAGCAATCTTTCCCGAATACACAAAACAATAAACCGACTGTTTAAATATCTCTACGCCCTCAGAATTTGCGCAAAGGAAAGAAATTTAGATGAGGATGGAGGTGTTATACTGAAATTATGAGAACACATATATATCTGCTACAGATACCAGCAGAACATGAGATATAGGAATTTCTTTATGGTAGGAATGGGAGTGGTGCTGGACAGATGTCGGTATATTCTAGCTGAAGGGCAAGATGATACTTCAAGAATACAACAGGAATGGTCAGAATCAGTGGTGGTATCAGTATTAAGTAGGGGGAAAACGAAGTATTTGCAATGTGCTGTTAACTTCTACCATTTTGATTCAATAAAGGTTTCATCACTTCAATTATTGTTCCCTTTACACTACTAGATCTTAAAACAAACTACTTTCAAGTGCATGCATGCACAAATATGTACACACAAATATGCAGATACATTCACAGATAGATAGATAGACAGACAGACAGACAGACAGATAGATAGATCGATCGATCGATAGATAGATAGATAGACAGATAGATAGATAGACAGATAGATAGATAGATAGATAGATAGATAGATAGATAGATAGATAGATAGATAGATAGATAGATAGATAGATAGATAGATAGATAGATAGATAGATAGATAGATAGATAGATAGATAGATAGATAGATAGATAGATAGATAGATAGATAGATAGATAGATAGATAGATAGATAAAAACATACTGGGTCAGATTTGATACATGAACTACATCTGTCAGACGCTTATCTCCCTTACTGACTGACGGTCTGTCTATTATATCGGTATTCAACGTATTATTTATGGTCCGATGGCTTTTATAATTAACGAAATTGTATTTCTTCATTCGGTCCTTGAATTATTACAAATCTGATTCCTCAGTCGTGCTTCCAATTTACGACAAGCTGTGCCCTGTGGAAAGGTAATCATCTTTGAGTTACCTCGTTTGATTGAGGTAACACATGCGTTCGTGTGTTTGAGATGAATATTGTATTCTTATTTATTAGGTTTCAAGTTGCTAATCAAGTACCAAACAATATGCCGTCACCCCATCATTGCCAGCGTATATTCATAACAAGTAATCGTCCTTGAGTAAAAAGCAATTTGAAAAGGCAAATAATTATGAAAGACTATAATCATTAAAGCAATGATTAATTTGCCAAGGTACTTAACCACACCAGAATTTTACCGGAAACAAATTGACTTTGCCAGCAAAAAACTATGTGCATCACGTGCCCAGAAAATCGCAGCATGTAATTTAATGTTAATCAAGCTACTGCGATGACATCTTTCTGAAATTTAGCAGTCATTTCAAGAGAAATTACTCCTATAATGTGTGGATAATTTTGATTGCTTGTTTGCACAATGACGGATTTTCTTGTATGCAACGTGAATGCTTTTAGTCGTTAACCATTCTCGTTATATCACAGCTTGCATTAGTAATTATTAATTTTCTTGAGCATGCATCGAAGGTCATTTACAGACAAAATCCTGAATTTTGTTTGCTTGGTTCTCGCGATCTGGAGCATGTAGTTCTTAATAAAATTCATTGCATTGGGTTTAAGGAGTTTACTTGCAGTAGAGAATTTTTCTGTCTATTCACATTTCAATTTGAAAACAAAAAGAGAAGTCCGGCTCTGAAGGCAGTCGTTAGCTTGAATGGTGAGTTCAAACTGACTGATTGAGAGAGAGTGGACATGGAAACATTTCATACATTTTTTCTATTGATATGTTATACTTGTGTTATAGAAAGATGTACTATGTAAATTGATTTATTTTTATTACAAATGTATGTACCTGCGTCCTTGTGGTGTATTAAATAATATATGACATTGTTTCATACATTGTATTTATTGTACACGTGTGCATGTGGATAATAACTACTGTTGCATGAGATTGTAAGTTTTGAGACTAGATGTGAGAAAAAAATGGAGTTATATTGTAATTAATAAGAAACTTAGGCTTGCTCCTTGATTGTATGTTGCAGTCAGCAAGCAGCCTTCTGATTTATTCTTTCTTTTTGTTGTGCCTTACTCTGTGAGTGAGTTCAACCCTGAGCTGTGAGTCTCAAGTGGAGCCTCAAGTTCAACTTTCAAGTTCTTAGCTATTGTGTACTTGATTTATAGTTTATGGCCTTTTATTATTTTTGTGATAGATCTGTAGATTGTTAATTGTAATGACGTCAACGTAGCATTCTTTGCTCGAGTTAAATAAGTACAACTCGAGCAAAGAGTGCTACGTTGACGTCATTACAATGTCATGTTGACGTCATGACAAATGTCTGCAACACATGGTGAAATGGTGTCCTTGAAAGGAGATGGGGGTTAAAATGAGCCGAGAGACAGGAATGGAGTAGGCACCGCTGAATGGAAAACGTGTCTCCTTGTGTTGGGATGGTGTAGCCTACGTGCGCGCGCACACACACACACACACACACACACACACACAGACACACACACACACACACACAGACACACACACACACACACACACACACACACAAACATTCGAGTGTGATATTTTTGTCATAAATTAACCTCTCATAAAAGCTTGAATTTGGAATATTTTTTTCTTTTTCCAGCATTGCCTTATTTTAAAAGGCAAGTCCATTTAATTTGGAATATTACTGAAAATATAACACGGTCCCTTTTAAGCACTCCCAGATGGGATTTAATAGTGTATGTTTACTTTGCTTATAGTGAAATCAATAATTTACGGGTGCAGTTTAACACCTCGTAGGCGTATTGTGAGGATCGATCTATAAACGATTAGGATTTTGCAAGTGATCGCATGAATGATTTCTTCGTAAACAACCTTAGCTATTTTTAGAATCAAGTTACTCACTTAACTTTTACAGATGTCTCCTTTGACTTAATATTTCATTCAATTCCTGTGCTTTTGAGTTCGCTGAAGCAAGATACGTAAAAGGATTTCCAACAATTTCGATCTCGAGTCTACTATGCTTAAGGATTGTCAAGTACTTTTGTCGAGATGGGATTCACTTTTAAAACGCCTTTTTAAAAAGAATAAATTAATGCGCATTCACTTCTGCGTTTACTGCCTCAAATCCGTCCATGCGTGTAATCTTGGACTGATGGTATCTACGACCAAAGAATTCGTCCAATCGCAAGGCACTGGTTGCTGCTGTTTACGAGCTTGCGAGATAAAATATCGTTTCTGAAGCAAGGCGAACAGACGTTTCTATGAGAAAGAAATGTATGATGAAATTGTTGTTTGGCGCTGGTCAGCAAAAAATTTATATAGCATAATATACAATGTATTATTGCCAAATGTTTTTGTTGTTGTTACTACTACTACTACTACTTTAATGGAGTGAATTACAACAGTTATGAAATGAAAATTATGTTATATTATGTGTATGCTACTAATATATGAGTTCACTACTAATGTATTACGTTTACACTACTAATGTACTATCAGTATATTATTAATGTATTATATGTGCACTATTAATGAATTATAAATACACTACTAATGTATTATATGTACACTACTATTGAATTATAAATACACTACTAATGTATTATATGTACACTAGTGATATCTTATATGTACACTACTGAGATATTATATGTACACTACTGATATATTATATGTACACTACTAATGTATTATATGTACACTACTAATGTAATATATGTACACTAGCGATGAATATGTGTACACTACCTTTGTGAATACACTACTATATATTATATGTACACTAGTGATATTACTAATGTATTATATGTACACTACTTTTGTGAATACACTACTATGTATTATATGTACACTAGTGATGTATTATGTATACAGTATTAATGTATTATATGTACAGAACTTGTGTGAATACACTATTAATGTATTATGCATTTCTGTAAACCGGCTTTTTTCATGTCTTCCATTGATGAGAATTTTGTCATTTTACTACCGTGAGTGTTAAATTCAACATCCTTTAGGTAAGAAGTGAAAAGTTAATCGATCTAATAAAAAAATCGCAATGATCAATGCTGATGGAGAGCAGCTGACTTTGTTTTTACCTCATAGCTAATCATTAACTTCAGCTATTATATTAGTTACGCTAAACTCAATCACATTTTCACTTAGTTAACACTTCATTTAATTCATGTTTTAAGTTTCTAAACTTTCTGAGTTTTAAATTGTGTATCTATCTATTTCCAAACCGCAGATAAATACTCATGTGTTTGCATCTGTGTGTCAATATGCGTTAAATGAAATATTTACAGGTATGATCGTTAATCAGATAATGGAAATGATAATTTTCAGAGTTTGTTTGTGTCTTTTATAGTCCCTCTCAAATGCGCAGTTAATTCTTTCATATTATAGATTGCAAATATTCATCTAAATCCGTCTTTGTACTTTACTTGCCGCTCCCCATCTATTTTCCAGGCATACAATGCAATCCTATTACAGGTTCAGTTTCCGTAATTCACTTGTTTACAGTGTGTGTTGTTTACAATAATCCCTGGTTTTGTTTTTGTACTAGATTTGATTTTTAAAAGGACAGCTTTTCTAATTGGTTATATGCATTTTTTTTGTACAACTAATTAAAACTTCAAATAGCGTCTACGAAATTTTATAACCCTACACGCCCCTGTCTGAATAGTCTTGTAAATAGCTTACATTCCCTATGGAAAACATATAATACACATTTGCATTACTGTTACCCGAGAACTAATTGCAGTCATGATTTATAGTGATAATATTTTTTAAAGAAAACTTAAATCTATAAATGACAGTTTTAAACAGTATTATTGCAGGGTGTCTTTCTTATTTTAATAATTGAATGAAAATATTACCAGCATCTGATCAATTGCCCGCGGTTGAATTTCATGTATTAAGAAATAATTCAACAGCTGGCTTCTTTGCTTTGATTGTGTGTACAAATCAATGTAGCATTCTTATGGACTGCTATAAATGCCCGATTCATTCACTGTCGAGTCATTTCAAACTTCAGCGTTCTCCTGTTATTTCTCTCTCGAAGTGAACTTTGTAAACTAACGCGCGTATCAGCTCCTTTGATTGATTCATTTTTCTTTTCTCGCAACGACTCTCAGCTAAGGTAAGTGTGGAACATATTTGATTCTACGGAGCAGAAACATAACACCTGAATGAATGGATTGTTACTCTAACAAGATTTCAAAACAAACTGATAAAGGTAAAACAACAACTAAATGTCGAGAAAATTAAAAAAGCGTGGGCTGCTTGACACTGTGATTCTTTCCTTTTTTTTCCAAACTATTACCAGGTTTTGCGGAATCTTTCGTTGACATCATTCCAGAGTTTTGTGTCAAGTGCTATTTAGTACGTACTTCCCTCAACAAAGCCTCGGGTTTAATCATCATTTCACACTCTCGCAGGGTTGAATGAAGTTACGCGGGTAAAAATGGTACAAATATTGAATTGTACCAACTCTGTCAGTAGTAGAGATGATTTAACATGCATAACAGCAATACATACATTCATGTGCTCAGCAATATGTTATTTTAAAGAAAAAAGTTCATGATCCCAATAAATTTCATGATTTTACTTCTGAGTTAGTGCTTTTGGTATTTTCTCTCAGTAATGAGTATGCAACACACAATCTTAATCCAAAAGTGCAAAGGAAACATAAATTTATCTTTTAAAATGATTTTAAAGCATCATGGTTAGTGTTAGGATATGTACAAAGAATACATGTGTCCTAAATCAGCCAAACTATTTATGGCCCTTATACACATCAGAAAATCTAGAAAGAAATATCAACTGTACACATTTCAATACCTTGGAACAGCGACATCAATGATTATAATTATTGCTGTTCTGTTGGACTTATTGAGAACTATAATATCTGGTTTTCGTGCAGGAAACACTCGATCTGTTCCTATCTTGAAGTCCCACAGTATTTTGACTTCTTCTCTTTCAAATATTATTATTATTCAGCCTCTTTCCACGACTTCTGGTTTTGACTGTCGGTTGTGATCCAAGGTCTCTGAATCTTACCAATCTTACGGAGGATGTTGGCACTTCCGAGGAGCACTGCTTTGAGTAGTGGAGCGAGTCTGTGGTTTCCAGGGAGTTTATTCAGATAGCCTTCCAGTTCAGATATTATGTTCCCCAAGGCTCCTATCACTATAGGTATCACTTTTGCTTTTACATTCCACAGTCTCTGAATTTCTAGTCTGAGGTCTTGGCATTTTTCTATTTTTAATCTTTATTTTGCTTTTATGCTTCTATCACTTGGAACAGCGACGTCAATGATTGTTGCAGTTCTGCAGGAATCACCCGATCTGTTCTTATCTCGAAGTCCCACAGTATTTTGATCTCTTCGGTTTCGGTGACTGCTTCTGGTTGGTGTATCCATGCTCTTTCTGGGGTTTTTATGCCATAGTTCTCACACAGATTTCTATGTATGTGTTTTGCCACTTCATTGTGTCGTTTGGTGTATTCTGTTCCAGCCAGAACCTGACATCCAGATAATATGTGCTCTGATGTCTCATCCATGGATTTGCAGAGTCTTCATTTGGAATCATTTGAGACTTTCATGATTTTCGTTTTGTGTGATTTGGTGTTGAGTGCTTGATCTTGTGCAGCTGTTATCAGTGCTTCTGTTTCTGCTTTCAATCCTGCCTCTTTCAACCATTTGTACGTTGATTGCCTTGTTGATATTTCGTCGGCTTGTCGTACGTACTGGCCATGGAGAGGTTTCTGGCTTCCGGTATATGCTAGTGCTTGATTCGTTGTTTTCTTCCATGTTTCTTTGTCTGTTTCCGGGGGTTGGAAACGTCCACTCATCTTTACTGCGTCTATCAGAGGATCATCTTTTGTTATTCCAGATGTAGTCCACAAGACCAATGACTTCTGCTTCAATGACATGTCTGATTTTCGGCCTCCCATTTTTTGAGATACATAGAGCCTGTCAACGTCTGCTTTGGGGTGTAAGGCTTTATGTACTGTGAGTAGTTTGGTTTTCGATCCAGTTCATTTATTTCATTTGCTGTCCAATCTATGATACCTCCAGTGTAGTTGACTACAGGTATTGCGTATGCATTAAGGGCTTGTATTTTGTTCGCCCATTTAGCTTGGACTTCAGAACTTGTCTAGCACGTTTTTCCTATTCTCTCTTAACTTTGGACTTTACTTCTCTCTGCATATTTTCTTGATGCTATAGTATCCCAAGATACTTATATCCATTTTCCATTGAAACATCGTTGATTTTTCCGATATCGAATTGCAGGCCCTCTGTTGTTTTGACCTTGCCTTTCTTTCACATTTTTCAAGGCCGAATTTCATATGAATGTCCTTACTGTAGATCTTGACAGTATTGATCAGGGATGTGATGTCACGTTCATGAAAAGAACGGTAATAATGCACCCGAATGTGTTTCTGTACTTATTATTCTATTTGTAACTGTAGATCTGCGAAGCCTGTTGACTGAGCTACTTGTTGTAGGCTGCTGCTTCAATGCATTATAATTGCATCGTGTTTGGAACTACGTTTACAAGTCGAGAATGACATCTTAACTGTCCGTTCATCTTCGAAATCCAAATTCACATCACCAAGTGATGGACAACCACTAATATTTAAAGGAAGGGCGTCACTGTCTGTGGACAAAAAAATTATTTGGTGCAGTGACGGAAGATTCAAAACCATCCATACAGGTGTTCGGACCAAGTATAAAAGAAATAGTTTGACTTGCATGAAGAGATATGTTATTACAGCTATAGTTTTCTTTACTGTACTTTTTAACCAATCATATCACATACGTTGATGAGATTTCTTAAGTGGTCCTTATGGCTATAATTTGTGGGTCGTGTATGTGGCGAAAGGATACATGTTTCTCAAACATACCTGTAGAGAGTTACGTCCCGTACTTCGGCACGATGTGAGTAGTGAATATCCAGGTAGAAAAGAGACTGTCCAAGAAACAAAGGCACTCTCACTGAAGAACATGTTACTTATAAGCTGCCTTTTCAAAACCTGTGATATATATAACTACATTTAGCATGTTTCTTTACATCAAATTATAATAATTACAGCCTATCAATTTATAACATTTGATTTTCATTCACTAACTCAATTTATCAATTTCTTCTCTCACTTAACCCCAACTGTGCATGCATAACATACAATTAAGAGTTAATGTGTACTGAAAATATAACTATTAAATTAAACTATTACCAACCCTCCTACTATCCAGATGTACAATACATTTTTTAAAAATTACTATTATGTTTTCAAGAAATATAACTTTCAATCAAGATCAACAACTTACGTGTGACCAAAATAAAAACAGACTATAAACTTCATCGTGCACATATTTTTGACGAAATCCAGTGCACTCAGGGGAGAAATAACGGAGATAGAGTCATTCTCAGCTAGCCCTTGTCTCAATTTACCCTTGTCTGACCTAGCCCTAGTCTCAATTTACCCTTGTCTGACCTAGCCCTAGTCTCAATTTACCCTTGTCTGCCCTAGCCTTATTCTCAATTTACTCTTGTCTGTCCCAGTCCTAGTCTCTTTTACCTTATCTGACCTAGCCCTGGTCTCAATTTACCCTTGTCTGACCTACTCTGGTCTCAATTTACCCTTGTCTCATCTGGCCCTGGTCTTTGCTAACCCCTGTCTCACCTAGCCCTGGTCTTTGCTAAACCTTGTTTCAGCTAGCCCTGGTCTCAATAGTTTTTGAAGACCAAGTGAAATTAAAAACTATTTTATGTATTTAGTATTGTAAATGTAAAGCTTTTAAAATTAACAATCAGTGGCCAGTGTTATATTAATGTAATAGTTAAATAGTCTTATTAAGCTTAAATATATGCATTTCTTCTTATTATTACAATTAGTAGTTTATTGTGTACACAACAAATTACTTATAAAATTTACTGTGTGATAAAAGTAGCATACACGGATTTTGTGTTTAAAACAGCAATTTCTTTCTAAGATAATCAACATATTGGTTAAATGTTGGTTATTTGTTGTTGTTATTGTTGTTTTCAATGAATTGTTTTTTCATCCTTTTTACATGGAACATGTACTCAGAAATTTCGTGATAACATATTTAGGTTGAAAAAATAGATTAATACAATAGACAAACCAGAAACAAAATTCTGATGACTTCGAAATTGCTTTTCTATGGTGTTTTCCTAAGGGTTGTAACCATGGTAGCCATCTTGAAACTACTGACCATTATTGGCGTATTGATACCAGTGCCTTTGACTATGGCCTTTCCTAACATGGACCCTGGACCGCAACCAATCCCGGAATCTAGAACAATGTGCACTGAGGGCGAGACGATTGTCAATAGCTGTGAAACTTGCACCTGTACATACGGACAGTTAGATTGTGTACCTTTCTACCTTTGTGAAGCGCCCTTATGTGATAATTTTGAATTTGACCAATTTGGCTGCTGTCTCATTTGTCCCAACGGTAGGTCAAGTGGCTTGAGTTCGTATGTGCATACGTGTGATTGAGAGAGACAGAGAGGGGTGGGGGGTATCCTTCTTTTCTTACCGAAACAATAATAGTTTTCCTTTTCTTCTGTAAAACAAGTCTTTATTGTCTTCCTGAAATAAGAGTTGTCTTCCTTTTCTCTTTAAAATAAGAGTCGTCTTCTTTTCATCTGTAAAATAAGAGTTGTCTTCCTTTTCTCTTTAAAATAAGAGTTGTCTTCCTTTTCTCTTTAAAATAAGAGTTGTCTTCCTTTTCTCTTTAAAATAAGAGTTGTCTTCCTTTTCTCTGTAAAATAAGAGGTGTCTCCATTGTCTTTGTGAAATAAGAGCAGTCACCATTTTATCTGTGAATAACAATTGTGCTTATTTTTTCCTCCTAATCAAAGTCAGTATACCTTATTATGAAAATGGATGGAACAAACACAGGACAGATGTCATCAATTCCCTTAACAGCTGATTAAAACACAATTAGCTAGGAAAGAAAAATAGACAGGTGTAATCAATTCCCTTAACAGCTGATTAAACACAATTAGCTAGGAAAGAACAATAGATTGATCTCATCAATTCCCTTAACATCTGATTAAAGCACAATTAGCTAGGAAAGAGCAGAGACAGGTGTAATCACTTCCCTTAACAGTTGATCAAAACACATCTAGCTGGAAAAGAACACTAGATAGGTGTCACCAATTCTCTCAAAATTTACATGTAGCAGTTAATTGTTTATCGTGAATATAATCGTGACTATCAATCACTTTTTTATTGACTGTTGATCACCCGGAAATTAATAAAATCTAGGACAACGCGTCATTAGAGTGACACACCTCCTGGTGACTCATCGAGCTTGAAAGCAAGCATCTCATGCTAAATATAGAACAAAACAGTCAATTACAAGATAAATTTTATATAACGTGAAGATGATAGTGTGATACAGAACAAACTAGAGTCCTGAAACCAATTGAGAGAAAAACACAACAACCAAGGAGGAAGAAGAAAAACCTAGTAACTGAAATATTGTAATTGTAATTGACTGTCATTTGTAATTGACTGTCAACATGTATGAAAGCAGACCCTCTGTGTTAACATAGTCAACTACCCTGGAAGAGAATTAAAGATTAAAATATATATAGAATTCTTCTAATATTATTACAATTTACAATAGCCATATCATACACACAAGAAAGTTTTAAAATTATTATATTCTCACATACAGTACTTAAAAAAATACCATACCTTTAGTTTCTGCCAAAAGAAAAAAGGGTGAAAGAAAGAATGTATCAACGATTCCTGACTTCTGTTACAGAGAATCATTCATTATTTTCTAAGTGTATATGACTTACACACACACACACACACACACACACACACACATACACACACATTAGTTCTTATGATTGTTGGTTAATCAGACTATCTTCGCTTCTAGATTGAGTGTAGGATTTTTCTTGAAGAAGTGATTTAAATCCGTTCTTCAATCGATGTTGTCACTGTTGTCATGTGAAGCCTACATTGCACCTTGACCCCGTGAGTCACCTACAAGAACAAGGCTTTAATCTCCCTTCGTCCACTTAAGAAGTACAGTTGAGCCTTTCCTAGCCACCCAGCTATAGTTGGCTAGTTTTATTTCTGACTTTTCATTGATACTCTCTGGGGTTTTACTCACTACTGGAGGTCAAGGTCAAATCTGCAAATTTATTTTAATTATTTCTATTTGCTCTAAACTGGACTCTAATTGAACAACATCCAGTCTATTTAATGATTAAACATACGTGTATGCACTGTTTAGCTATTATAACAGTACATCTTGTATTGCTTGAATTTTATATTGTAATGCTTTAATATGTATGTAGTGTGGCCAGGCTAAATCGATAGCTCTATCTTGGGAGAGATTGACCTTGACAATCTTAGCAAAATTACATGTGAATCCGATCTTTGAAATACACAAGTTTTAAGATGAGTAAATATAATGTGATGGGGTGGTCTTCTGGTGTAGAGTGTTTGTTATGGGTCACCCCAGGATGCGAGATGAGAACAACGATGACGAAGGATGCACAATACGTCACGCCTTTCACGACAGCCACAGCAAGAGATGACAACACGCAACACCGCGTTTACAGCTTACATGACGCCATTATTCATGATGGCGCACAGCCAAATCATGGTCTCTTCTTCGCACAGCCACATTGGCCCACCACTCATTCTCTCTTCTTAGCACAGCCACAATGGCCCACTTTTCATTCTCTCTTCTTAGCACAGCCACATCGGCCCACCACTCATTCTCTTTTCTTAGCATAGCCACAATGGCCCACTTTCATTCTCTCTTCTTAGAACAGCCACATCGGCCCATCTCTCATTCTCCCTTCTTAGCACAGCCACATCGGCCTACCTCTATTTCTCTCCTTTATGGCTACATTGTACTCTATTGGTCTGCATGCCCATGCATTTTCGACTCTCTCTCTCTCTCTCTCTCTCTCTCTCTCTCTCTCTCTCTCTCTCTCTCTCTCTCTCTCTCTCTCTCTCTCTCTCTCTCTCTCTCTCTGTCTTCCCCAAGAAGCTGCATTAGACTTTTTATCTTCACGATATTCTCAGTCATGGTTTGCCTCTGGGGGATCCCAACAGCCTCACGGTGCGTCTGAGTTGGAGGGTGACTCTCTCCCACACATTTTTCTTCTTTACGTCATCTTCTTTTACCCCACAGGAATTGATGAAAACTTTTCATCTTCTTGATGTTCTCAGTTTTCGTAGGATTCCTGTGGGGCCTTCCTCTTTTCTCTTGTATTCAAAGAGGTTAGTGGAGGGCTGTGCTGCTGCAATTGGCCGTTGTTTTTCTTCTTCTGCTCGTGGTTGTGACTGTTGTGGATGCTCTTTTTTTTTGACAGTTGTAGGGCTTTGTGTGAGAATGGCAGGTGTATGTGATTTTGGTGATGTTTGGTTATATTAGTCTGTCTTTCATGATGTTGTCCACTAGACTGTTGGTGGCATCAGTGGTGGGTCTTTGGGGTCTGAACCCATGTTGTTCTGGAAGGAGTAGGTTATTTGTTTCCAGGTAGTGTGTGTATTGCTGAATTTTTATTTGCTTGTTTACTGGGATTCAGGTTTCTAGTAGGCATATTACATGGGGGGGGTCTTTAATTATGCAGTGGACGTGTGGAGTTTTGATTCTTATTCCATTGCAGTTCCATGAAATAATGTTTAGTTGTTTTGTTTTTGTCTTGGAACAAGTAGGTTTATGCGTGTTGGTAGCCATTGTGATGTTTGGAATTTGTACTTTGATAATGTGTGTGTGTGTGTGTGTGTGTGTGTGTGTGTGTGTGTGTGTGTGTGTGTGTGTGTGTGTGTGTGTGTGTGTGTGTGTGTGTGTGTATGAGGGCAATGTCTGGCATGTATTGTTTGTCTCTAGTTTCCCTAAGAGGTGGTCTGTATCTGATAGCTAGTTGTCTAGGGAGTATCGTTCGTCTGGAGTGGGGTGGGGAGGGGAGGAAATGAGGGTTTGGATATTTCCCCATTTTTGTGGTCGTCTGAGAGTGAATGGATTGTTGGGGGGACTGGGGGGTGTATTGGTTATTGCCTATTTGGCTTTGTTTCTGTTGTTTGGGGGTTGGGTTGCTTTTGCTGGGTGTGAGGAGGAGTTGTTATCTTTTGTTGCTGCTTGTGGTTGGGGTGGGTATAGTGGTGGTCGTGTGTTATTGTTGTAGGATTTGGCTTTTGGGAGGGTCAGTGTTAGGTGTAGTGTTTTCATGATTTCTGTTGTTCGTATCAGTGTGTGGTTTGGAGTGAAGGAGGGGCGAGTGGGTTTAGTTCCTTTGTAGTGTTTGTTTTCTCTGTAGTAGGGTTTTCTGTTTTTGTTGTACCTGTGTCGACGGATGGGTTGTGGGTTTTGGGATTTGCCCTTTTGGTTAACTCGTTTGGGTAGGTTAACGAGCGAGCGATTACCTAGCTTTGTCCTACAGTGAAACAAAAGGTCTGTACAGTAGTACACACACACACACACACACACACACACACACACACACACACACACGCACGCACGCACGCACGCACGCGCACGCACACACACGCACGCACGCACGCACACACACACACACACACACACACACACACACACACACACACATTCCACATTCAGTATTTTTAATAAACAGTTCTTTACTTCTCACTAGCTTTACAGTTGTGTTTCCAGTGAGGAGTTGGAGACAGTACTTTAAGCCTGATTGAATCAAACAAGTGTTTGAACTATAAAATGCCATCTTCATTATAGTGTGCTTTTATCTGGCAATTAATAGAAGTTATTATTTCAAGAATTTCGCTTACAAATCAAATAAATTTTGTAAAACATTACTATTTCTTCAGTTACCTACTTTCACAACAAATGTTGTTGTTGTTGTTGTTGTTACAACTTTCACTTTTCCCTAAAAGAATTATTGTTCTTGTTTGAACCTATCTAATTTATCAAAGGTATTCTGTTTGTCTTGGCAAATTTTGACCGTTGCCCCCACATCAACCTTGCAAGGCGTGCATGCCTAAAGTTGGCTAGCCCAATACGAACGTTGATCGAACGTTATTAAAGTGTAAACGTTAATATTTATTCCATTGAACCGACAAATGTGAATACTCTCGCTACATGCTTTATTAACACCCAGTCCTTTCCTTTCTTTCGTAGTCTTTTCCGCTTTAATAAATGTTGCCACGTCCTCGTAAGCCACTTAGTTACATTTTACTTCTTCACATACTGTTTTAGATATACACTAAACGTACTTAAAAGCCATTTTAAACATAATTTACATATCCTCGTAAACTATCTCAGATATTAAAGTACTCGTTTTCACAAGCTTTGCCGCTCTTGCGGTCACATTACTTTTAATTAAAAGATGTTTTCAATAAAGAAACAGGTGATTGTTTCAGTATTAACGTTAATTCAGGTACGTTCAGAATTGCCAGGAGTAATATTGCTTCGGTTACATGTTAATGTTTGTTTTCCCAGTGCCCAATTAGCAAACAGGAATGTGTCGATGAGAGCGCAAACTGTGAATGAGTGTGATATGATAGAGATCGTAGAATGAGAGATGATAAAGAGGGTAGAGTTTGAGATGATAAAGAGGGTAGAATGTGATATGATAGAGAGCGTATAGTGTGAGATGATAAAGAGGGTAGAGTGTGAGATGATAAAGGGGGTAGAGTGTGAGATGATAAAGAGGGTAGAGTGTGAGATGATAAAGAGGGTAGAATGTGAGATGATAAATAGGGTAGAATAATAAAGATCAAAGTGTTGATGTATTTATCTAATGTTTTATATTTTACTAGGAAATGCATAAAATGCTTTCTATGTGTAAAAATACTAGCATTCATGTCCACATATTTACGTATGTTACAGCCAAGAAGTAAATCCAATAGGATGCTTATTGTACAAGAGACCGGCATATTGTGTTGGATGAGAAACCTCCAAGCGGTCTCACCTGGAAAGAAAGTCTGCAGAGTGTCAATATACAAGTAAGAGACAAGAGAAAGAGATCCATCAGTGAAAGATAAGACAAAGTGACTAACGGAGTTGAAATCATTACTTGGATATAAGATTATTTTCATGTACATGTGCATTATGTTGATCGTGCAGCTTTGCTTTAATTTTACTTTCTTACAATTTTCATTTGCGTAATCTTGCACACAATGTTGACAACGTAGTAAGATAAATACTTAGTGAGAATGTATAACGGATTTATTACAACGGTATTTTTTTAACAATCCTAGCTAGGCCCTCAATATCACAAACTTGATTTACGCGCCAAACACCACAAACAAGTATTAATGTTTATAAATGTATAACGCACGTCCATGTATACATACTTAAATTCATGTTTACAATCACACACTCATACTTATGCTTACTTACGTGATGTAACATAATTCAACTGAGATCTACAATAAAAATTTATTTACAACAATCTAGTGTAAGTAATATTTTGTTGTGTGCTGTCATCAAATTCATAATATATGAGTACCGTTGAAGATTTGTATATTAAGGGTAGCAGAAGAAATCAAGCAATGTAGTAACAGCTGATGTTAGTTATTCTATTCTCCTACTACAATATTTGCTGAAAGTCTAAGAGATAAATATCAGTTGTTTGTTTTACTCCAATATGCAATTATGAGGCCAAATAGAGAGCGTCATACTACAATAGCTACCACAT
The DNA here is from genome assembly GCA_028829895.1 of Sinotaia quadrata. Taxonomy (NCBI): domain Eukaryota; kingdom Metazoa; phylum Mollusca; class Gastropoda; order Architaenioglossa; family Viviparidae; genus Sinotaia; species Sinotaia quadrata. The sequence goes on from CM054180.1 coordinate 16,520,037, forward strand.
CCTAATAGCCACAATACAGAGTGTTAGCTGTTTCTTCATCACGACATTTCAACCGTTATCTTTGTGTGACCCATGAGCAATCTTGAAGAACTGTGACCCATTCAGGTGAATTTGCTGCCTTTTCAAATCAGTACCGTATGAGTGTTTAGATGCAATGCATTTTGCTTACACTGTTAATATGAACACTTATTTCTGAAAGTCGTATTTTTTCCCATCTGTGTTTTGAAGCAGTTGATGTCGAGTGAGAGATGGTGTGGATAAATGCGTGCCACAAACCCTCTTCTCAACGACAATGGCAATAAGATTGACCCAAGCTACAATGATATGGTTGGTTGCACATAAAGTGGATAGACTGATAGATACAAAATGTCATCCTTGAGACAGGTGTAGATAGTTGATAAAATGACTTGAACTTCTGGTGCACGAACTGATAAGTATATTAAGTTACATCTCCATCATGTTCTCTGGATCACATTGGCGTCCAAACTGATGGACACTAGTATTCGTCATGTAAAATAAAATCCTTTGTCTAATCAGGCATCTGAGAGACATTTTGAGACATAACGCTGTCTTAATGTCACGCAAACACGTTTTGACAGCATTCGTCCACACTACATTGCATGGCATGTTTCTTTACGCTGGGTTTATCAGTGGGGATATTCATGAACTAAAACTAAAACCTTTCCTGTAAAATCTACTAGACCTCTAGAGACATTTCACCATCAGCAACTGCAGATTAAAAGATGTCTAATATATTAAATTTCTACGCACCTTCAGCTGTTAACTGTACTGCTTTATCCACGATCGCACACCTCTCTACAGTGTTGATCCCGTGCCTCAACCATGAAAATGAGGTAGCCCATAACATTTTCCGTGCCTCTGCGTTGCAGTAGTTCAAAGGGTAAACACGACATTTTTGAAATTGCAAATGGTGAACTCTGAACCCACCGAACGACATTGTACGTCACTGAAAGTTTCTGAAGTGATGAAAACAAGGATGTATGAGACACGGTCGCTCACAATTCATTTGCCAGTATTCACATGCCAAAATTGTCTAGTAGTACTGGGCAACTTCCATAACATGTCTGTGATGTTCTATTTACACGTGATTTCTTTGATCTTTCTTGACTAAAAATATATTAGACAAGCTTGCAGTCTTCTTGATAATGCCTAAATGAAGTATGGTTTTAGCCCCTTCTTTCATGGTTTGTACTTGACCACACGATAAGGGAGATAATTTAGTCTTAGGTATTTTTAGAATGCAGCCAGTGGTTTCAATTAAACCTCTTAAATACCTATGTAAAGATTTATCTCCCTTTTTAGATGTTCTGTAAATTCATTGGTGCCGTGGTCACTCTTTCAATGCAATACAATGCAAATATCTAGTACGTCAGTGGAAGCGAAAATGTCAAAGCGTCCTATGTCATAGAAATCAGTTTAGAAGCTAGATGCAACTGTAATGGAGATAACAGTATTACATGCAAGTCAACTATCCACACCTCGTGTTGTGTGATATAATCAACAGGGAATTAAGCTCATAAGTCAAGGTACAATGGTGATATCGCTCGGCGTGTATCCAATAACACATAAATAGTAATTTAATATATCAGTAAATAAGAATGACCCGTCTATATTATCATGTTTTTAGTTGAATGATAACTAAACAAAAATGAAAGCAAGGATAGTAAAAATAGAAATATACTTAACCTTTGACGTAAACCTCAGGGGTATACCAGGGGCATAAAAAGAACAATGGTAATAAGTGAAAGTCAGTGTATAAAATTTTCAAAACCAATTATTGATCCATACAATAGGTAAGATGTACATGAAAAAAACAATCATACAAATTGGAAAAAATAAAACTTTGCTCTCAACATTGTTATACATTAATAAATTATAGTCATACATTAATAACTTATAGTCATACATTAATAAATTATGGTCATACATTTACACTAAATTTCCAAATAGAAAATTTATTCCAATAGAAAAACAAATTCGTAATTAAGCTCCAGATTTTTGGAAATGTTAGCAGTTTCAGTTTCTTGGACAACCCTCCCACCCACACCAAAACCTTTGACTTAAAGATGGCGGGAAATTGCGGCCATTGATGGTGGTACTGATGACCACATTCACAACTCCCAGCTACACCCAAAGAACCAACCCATGTGACGTGACTGATCGCACACAAGGCAGATTCATCATCGTAATGTGACGGTTCTCTCCCCTTACACTTAATTTACAAACAGTTTGATGCGGAAAAAAGTTTGGGTGAGACCACTGATATATTAGAAATATAAATATTAATATTATGACACAATGGGCATACACTTTGTGTATGTACATATGTTATATTTAATATTACTTTCACAATTAAACTCTACATTATACCTGAATATAAATGACGATGAGAGTGTGTCTACATTCTTTCAGTGTACATACACATACATACATATACAAATATATGTACATCTTACAGAATGTCACCGCCGCCTTGGAGAGGGCTGCGGTCAAGCTGGACGACACACTGACCTGATAAGATGTAAAACATCTCGCATACTGACAACCCCGATGGTTTGGTGGGATATAGTTTATTCTGCGTTTGGAGTAAAGTGTGAAAGCCAAAGGTGTGTGAACGTGAGCATGCGGATATGAATGTGAAATGAGGAGTGAACGGGACGAACAAACAATCAACTGCACTAATTCCCATTTCTGCAAATCAAGACAGACTCGATAAATAAAGATGATAAAAGAGAATGTATTCTTGGTACTGGGCCACACTAGCGGACGGTTGTTAGTCACTAATCTGATAAAACTTTCACGCACACATTCATGGGATAGGGACCAGAGCGATGAAGGATGAAATAAAATTAAAATTAAAAAATAATAATAATACAATGCAATATACAACACGCAGTGACAACTGCGTACTCTTATACAAATCAGATATGCGATGACACAATTACTGAGTGAAAATCTAACACAATCAACCAAACGTTAATAGTAAGCAGTGATAACCATGGAAATCACATACTAGATTTATTTTGATTAAATGTCTGCAAAATCAGTAATAATAAATGTTCGTGTAATGTGTTCTGGGGTGAGAAATCCAAAGTGTCAATAATCATTAAATTCCAAATAAACATCAAAAGAAACTATAAATAATCTTATTTTTCCTACCTACCTATGAGTAATGTGTCCCTAATGGATATGTCTTATGCTAATCTGTAGAAAAAAGTGATGGATGATGATGAAGTACGCACTGGCAGATGCACTGAATAAATGATGAATGTTAATGTGCACAAACGTTGAAGATATTCACACAATAGTTCACCTCCCTCCTCAGAAGGAATAAGAGTTCACAACACCCGCTGGTGGAATGAAAAACACATGATATGCTGACCACTGAAGACTGATGGGGTCCTGCTTACAAACAAGTGAAAAACTGAATGCAGTCTCCTCTTTGATGAACGCAGGAATAATTTTGCATTGATAAGCAAGAATGATGAGATGGTGAAAATTAGATGAATATATAGATGAATGTTCTCTCCTTGCTTGACCCATCCTGATACGCTGGACCCTGATGGTTGCTGCTGACAGGTTTTGATCCATCAAATGGCCAGATAGAGACCCAAAGGTCTGTATTATGGTAGACTAGGAAAAAACGCCTGAGTATGCTGTCCCAGCCAGACAGTGAACTTTCGAAAAGTCTTTATTTCAAATTATGGAATATTGAGCTCTGTATATTGTCACACTGAGCCAGAGCTCAGTGTGACAAAGGTGAAGTTGAGATTCTAACACACCTGATGGGAGCTTGCATGCACATACACTGGAGAGAAAATTGGAGTCTTGTCTTTAAATGTAACTGTCAAAATCTGCTTCTGGAAAACCCGCACATTAAAAACATGCATTATGACTTGCCAATATGCAAAACATCTATTGTTTAAAGGCACATCACCCCTGTGTGTGCATTCTCATATTCTTAGTTAACATCAAAATAAATAAATACTCCTTCACATATTTATTTGAATTTATGCATGTGTATATGTAAAGGTATATGGAAAACCATTCTCGAACACACTGACTGTGCATGTAAAACCTAAGCTTTCATTCAACAACACAGTAAACAATGCATCTGGTGACCAATAAAAGAGAGGTAACAATATCTTAAGAAAAATAAATACATTTTGGATAGGATTATTCCCTTTTTTCTGTGACACAGAACATAATAAATGTAGACTTACTTAAATGTTTATGCTAAAATGAAAAGCAGCTGATGGAACATTCAATAGCATGCTAATTGACACATGAAAAAAGACAATTCTATTGTGACAATACACTTTCAACTTTATTACAAAAACTTTACAAAAGAACATTGCTGCCTCACCTAGACAAGGTTATGTACAAACTAGTATCACTATAATCTCTATAGCTCCATTTCTACTCTCTGATAAGAACTATCCTGTAATTTTTACTGACACTAACCAGTTGAATTAATTGTTAGGGTATAAGCTTGTATACTCATTGAAATTATTAGAACTTGGTTTTCCAGAAATATTGATATCAAGTAATATTTTCATTGAATTTGTTATATATATATATGTGTGATTGTTGATTTAATAAATGTATTGTTAAATTTATTGACCTTACACATATTGATAACCATATGTTGCAGAGAGTGGGTGGATGTGGATGGATGGGGACTCACTAAAAATAGATTAAAGATGGATTTTTCTTCTCCTTTAGTATAAAGGTTTCTACCTAAGGAAATATTGTGTTATAGTGAATGTTTGTCTTTAATGTTATGGAAGAAAGAAAATAACATAGTATTAGTGTACAAAATTGTATTGTATAAGAAAGTCTTAAAATATGCATTTCCAGCTTTGGACAAGGTAAGGATGATGGCACATAAAGGCTTATGTAGCCCAAACCCACCCTCCTCTAAACGTGGACTACATGCAAACCTACCTTTTATAAAGCCTGACCCTTATCCACATTCTGGAAATAACATGAATGTTCCAGACACTCATTCTAATGAACCAATCAGAGAGCATCTGAAATACTCAAAATGAATGTACTACAAATTCACTTAATATTCATTAGTCAATATCAGCTGACCATTGAGGAAACATTTATTTCACATTAACTGTATTTTATAGTTATATTTCACTTATGATATTAAAATGTATGATGACCATGTAAGTGTGTTCTGTCAGAGAACACATGAGGATGAATACTTAGTCCGTGTGTATTTTACTGGGAGATCAGAACTTTATCTGTCATTGACTCAACATGTGCTGAGCCACAAAACAATTCTAGAACAGAACCACTTTATCTTGGATGTTGACTTTAACAAGTATTGCACTGTGAAGCAACACCAGACGAGAACAAATCATGTGCCAAAGACCACTTCAAGGGACCATGTATGCATCTGCTCAGACATTTACTGGGACCCTAGACTACATGTCAGGAGATCCCCAATGTGTGTATTTATAAAGTCATAATTGCACAGCTTGTCAAGATTCAATCATTCCAGTTGAACTATAATCAAGGTACTTTTAGAGTTCATTCAGAAGCTTTCAGTATTCTCTTGTAAACTCATTTATAGGTCATTCATACTAACAAACCAAATAACTATTGCAGTGACATAGGACTCAAACAAACATTCTCTTATAACACCACATAGTCGTGATTATAATCTATAACATTTATAATATCTAATTGTAACTGCTGAAATATTTGTTATATGTAACTACTTTGTCTTATGTTAATTTTTGTTGTTGTTTGATACTTAGACCACTCATGTTAGCATGACTCACATGTTACATGTTGTAGTCTGTCACCTATATTTACTTACTGTCCAATAATATCATACCCCACATCAATCGCAATACTAACCTAATATTCAAAACTGAAAAAGTCAAAAATGGTTCATTGTGTTTCTTGGAGTAGAAAGAACAATTTTGAAGAGCAACTGCCTCAGGGTATTGCATAGCATAATTGATGAAAATGAGAATTCTTCTATTCTCTCAAATTGATGAGAGTGTGAATTTTCCCATAAGATGCCTTTAAGTAATTTTAACGGAATGGGAAGTTATGTTTTCCTGTTCACTCACTGACAGATATCGCATGACTGACAGTAATGAGCAATGTCACAATCATATCTGGCCAATAAAACTCAACCTACACAAGTGGTAAAATTTTGCTTAGCAGTGGGTGGGTCATGAGCCAAATGCACCATTCGCCCTTTCCTGCTTCTGAATGAGGCCATTCTTTCAGTGAAGCTCAACAGCTTTCTCCAGAAGATTTGGATACATATGACCTCGAAAGTTTAGTCTTCTCATGACATTTCCTGAGAGAATCATCTGACAACTGTGCAATGCTAAGTAGAACCCTTTTCCCCCTCGGCTACCATTTTGTAGTCAGGAACAATTACCTGTTCTGCCATGACTGAATCTGTTGTACTGTTATGATAATATGCCCCGCTAACAATGGGTTTATTCATAAGATTGTCATAGTTATGATCAGGGTATGACCATCTCTTGTCTCTATGGGGTTTTTCGGCCATGATTCAAAGTGACTGCTGTATTATATCCTCCTAAGATGGAAAATCATTGGAGCCCTGCTGCTCCACTCGCTACTCGAATTTGCCCACAACGATGGTCCCTCTAGCCAGCCACGCTAAAACCCTTTCTGATTAGGGCACCTTGAGCACTCCATCTCATGCACTATAACGTCCCCTACTCTGACGATTTTGTGGTAGAATAGAATTATTGTGTTTGGTTTTTCGTAACTTTTCATCCCTACACACATCTGTGTCATCAGAAGGGAGACCTCACAGTCAAATTCCCTCCCATCCTTTGCCGCCACCTTCCAGTATCAGTGGGCGCTCGTATATGTTTACTGGACATTTGCAATGCAGATCATAATAAGGCCAGATGAATGGATTACTGATGGTGTCCTTGTTTAGGAAAGGGGAGCCTTGGCATTGACCCAGTGTTGATGTAATGAACTCTCATACACCAGGTGCTAACCTAAATCATGCAGGACGTCATGCCTTCCTTTTGGTACCATCCAGCAGTCAGCAGCAATGGCCTGTTTTGCAATAACCAAATCCGCTGTGACGTTTTGATGACATGCCTCGGTAATGAGGTGTTCAGCCAAATTCGTCGTTGTCACGATTGCATGCATTTCTAAGCGTTCTGGTTCCCATGCATACTTCCACATGTCCTTTTCCTGCCACTTCCTGCACAGCCCCCCCCCCTCCCTATGCATGAGTATGTAAACGTTATGAAAGGAAAAAGGGCATTCTCACCACTGAGAACATATGACCTCGAGATTTTAGTTTTCTGGCAATATTTCTCAAGAGAATCATCAGACACCTGTGCTGTTCCGAATAGTGTTCTTTCTCCATCAGAGTTAGTTACTACTGTCTGGCAGTCGTGAACAATTAATTACCTGTTGTGCCACGACCATATCTGGCACGACTTTCTGATGACACATCCCACTAACGATGGGTTCAGTTGGGGTCATCGCCATGTCATTCTAGCACATATTACTAACTGTTTTAGTTCATGATTTGCACACTTTCACAAGTGTCTTTTGCTGCCCTTCCCGCACAGCACCCAGCCAACGCGTGACTACGTTATTTAGAGAATTAGAAACATTCTAGCCACTCCATAATCGCACTCTCGACACAATTTTTTTTAAACACAAGGCCTGAATGCTTCCACACAGATACTCACTATGTCTACCTTTACAATTTGCACTATATCTTGTTTTCTTCAATTCTGGCAAAAACAATCATCATAAGCATTGCCTAAGGTTGTGTTACTTTAACATTCAACATTTTATATCATAATATATCTCTCTCTGTCTACTTATTTGTCTATCTATCTATCTATCTATCTAACTATATATATATATATATATATATGTCTATGTATCAATCCACCCATCTAGCCATCAATCTATCTATCTGTCTCTCTGTCTATCAGTCTATCTCTCTATCTGTTTATCTATCTAATTATCTTTCAATATATGTCCATGTGTGTGTGTGTGTGTGTGTGTGTGTGTGTGTGTGTGTGTGTGTGTGTGTGTGTATGTTTGTGTGTGTGTGTGCGTAAACGTACTATTTGCTGTTTACATATATATTTCTATTTATCTGGCTATATATATATAAAGTACGTGGTGCCCGCTTGTTGTCTTTTGTTTCAGAAACACTCAACAGTCATTATGTACTTCATCATGACATGTTATCTATAAGCCATCCAGTTTTCCATTTTATCATTCGCCATTCAGTTTATTATAATATAGATTAACGATGTGCGATATACGCCCTTGTCTGTTTGATTAATGCATTTTGATGCACATATCAGCGCCTGAGCACATTTTCAGCTTGATTACATGTGCTTTATGATGTGTGTGTATTCTTGTGTGCCTGTGTTTGTCCATTTTATGCTCATGAAATGATTTACACCATCAAATACTAATTATACGTTTCGCGAAATGCTGCATTGCATTTACCTTCTCATTAAAACAATATTATCAGTTAATAGTCAAGTTACAACTTAACCCTTTCGTGGTGGTTCCACTAAAGACAGTTGAACATTGGATAATTAATCAAATGAAAGGGTTAAGTCATCGCAAGTCATCGCAAGTCATCGAAGAAAAATAAGCTAATAAATCACACATGACGTGTGCAGCACTCTGAGCCGATGTGAAAAGTTATTCAGGAACAGTTTGAAATTAAGTAAAATCTCCCTTAGATGAAAGTATCAGGATTACATTTCTGTTTCCATTTTCCAAACATTATACTGAATTTTTAATCGGGTTTCATCATAATCAACCTGTCCTTGACATATGTGTACTTATACATCAAGTGAAATAAGATTTTATATCACGTGAATAAGTTCTTCCTATTACACACTGGTGCTTTTCAACACGTGGTCTTAGAAATTAATATTATTTTGGTAAACGTGTTCTCACGCGGCGAAATATATTTTCCGTATTAAAATAGGTTTGGGTTAGATGGCTGCGTGTGGTTTACAATAGAATTTGAAAAATATCTTTCTTAATAATTTGTTGCAAATTAATAGAGAACTTGCTAGTGAAAAACACGTGGTATTGTGTATTTCTTTTCAAATGCTTCTTTCCGTTTGTCATAAATCATCATTCATTGTTTGCTGCCAAAGCCCATTTCTTTTCTCGCAGCTGCTGTTTGATTTGTAATTACTCTACCATATTTTATTTCTCATTATCAAGGATCCCGCTAAGGGAAATTAATGGTTTCCTTCAATGTATTGTTATTCTTATGATTATTACACATTTTGCTTCAAATATATATTAGTATTGTGCTATTAAATCTTTTTCACTAAAAGTTTCAATTGCTAATATTATTCTTTTTCTCTCAACTGATATTATTACTCACTCTCTACCAGCACCCCACACTCCCTAATAATGCTTTCAACATATGTGCGTCCGTTGTTGTTTATTTCCCCTGTCACCTTCTCATATTACGTTTTAGAATTAATCATAAAACGAGTGTGGATGTTTCTCTTCTTATAATGTTCAGTCCTAATGCTGTTACAGACACAAGTCTCTAATTTCGCGTTCCAGCAGCATAGCTCTAAACTTCAAGTCGTCATACCTCTCTATGTCCCAGTCTATGTGAAAAATCCGGTAAGTAAAGATAGATAGACAAACAGACAGATAGATAGATAGATAGATAAATAGATAGATAGATAGATAGATAGATAGATAGATAGACAGACAGACAGACAGATAGATGAGAGAGAGAGAGAGAGAGAGAGAGAGAGAGAGAGAGAGAGAGAGATTGTACTGATATTAAAAGATTTGTATGAATTAGATACTACATATACATATAATACATCATTTGTATACTCTGTTATCTGTAGTTAGTCTGAAAATAATTATACTTAGACTTCAGACAGCTTTAATGTTTGGTAGTTATATCGCCAAAGATGTCACTGTTACAACGTAATAATTTGGCCCAATACCCGAAAACTGGAGGGTAGGAATAACGTAGTGTTATTGTTCCATTACATAAAATATAATAAATAAATTCAGAGTATATTTAATCCATGAACTATTTATTTTTAATCAATTACTTTTAAAACAAAGTACAGAGACAGCAGTCAGAAAATATTTTAACCTCGAATAAAATGCAATTGGGTAAATTTTTGTAACAAGAGACCAGCAGAAGTAAACATGGTGAAAGCATCTCTGCTATGTCTGGCTGCCATGGTCACTACGGCTGTGCTGACTGAGCCACTGTCGGTAGCCACGACCACCGGTTCAACAACGCCGACCACTTGCATTTTCTACGATGGGCTACTTTGGATAGCTGTGCCGGCAGGGGAGACAAGAACTTCCAACTGTAAAACATGCTTCTGTGACAATGGCGGTGTAATTGAGTGCTTTCATGTCGACTGCATTATTGTCATGTGCTTAGACTCGGTGCCAACGCAGGACCGATGCTGTAAGATTTGCCCCAACGGTAACGATATTTCTTCCTACATTGCACGATGATTTATTATATTTATCAAGTGCTCCATTAAGTAACTCAAAGTGACAATGTTTATTATCAAGTAACCATTAGGTAACTCAAAGTGACAATGTTTATTATCAAGTAACCATTAGGTAACTCAAAGTGACAATGTTTATTATCAAGTAACCATTAGGTAACTCAAAGTGACAATGTTTATTATCAAGTAACCATTAGGTAACTCAAAGTGACAATGTTTATTATCAAATAACCATTAGGTAACTCAAAGTGACAATGTTTATTATCAAGTAACCATTATGTAACTCTAAGTGACAATGTTTATTATCAAGTAACCATTAAGTAACTCTAAGTGACAGTGTTTATTATCAAGTAACCATTATGTAACTCTAAGTGACAATGTTAATTATCAAGTAACCATTATGTAACTCTAAGTGACCATGTTTATTATCAAGTAACCATTAAGTAACTCAAAGTGACAATGTTTATTATATATCAAATAACCATTAAGTATCTCTAAGTGACAATGTTTATTATCAAGTAACCATTAAGTAACTCTAAGTGACAATGTTTATTATCAAGTAACCATTAAGTAACTCTAAGTGACAATGTTTATTGTCAAGTAACCATTAAGTAACTCTAAGTGACAATGTTTAATTCCAACTCGGAGTTTGGTAGAACACTAATTTATTTGTAATGTGTTACGAATGATGTAATATGATTGTGAATATGAATGCTAATGCCTTGTCTCGTCTCCCCTTTCCTTGCCTTGTCTTGTCTCGTCTATCCTTTGCCTTGCCGTGCCTTCTCTTGTCTCTCCTTTGCCTTGCCTTGTCTTGCCTTGCCTTACTTTGTCTTGCCTCGTCTTGTCTTGCCATTTTATTTTTGTCTTGGGTTGTCTTGATATTCACTCCTCTCTTTTCGTGTCGTTTACCTAATTTGCTATGCTTTGTCTTGTCCTGTTCTCCTTTACTTTATCTTGTCGTCTCTTGTCATGATTTATAGTATCGTGCTTTAGCTAAGATTTCCTTATATTTTATTGTCTTTTTACATGTATATATTTACTTTTATGAACAATACTGATATAATTAATTTAAGTGAAGCACACATTATGTTATTTTCTGTACAGGACCAAATTGTAAGTTGCCCTCTGGTGACCTGCTTTCCGCAGAGCAAACAACAGAGCACAATGGAATGATCTGCCAATGTCCCTACAATATTCATAACTCCTATCAAGGATACATAAACGATTTTAACGCTGTGTGTATTCCATTAAATGTACCATCAGGTTTTGCGTTGGACAACTCTACCAAACGACGTCCGAAATGCAAGGGACCGAATTGCAGGCATCAAAGGCCATGGCAAAATCAAAACAATAACAGAACTAGAACTTAATAAGCAAAACACTATAGGTAGCATTATAATAATTTCGCTCAGATCATTCTCACTTTCAGTACAGTGGAGATGGCACTATATGCCATTAGCAATAAACAATGAAATTCCTGAATGAATATGGTCAGTTCTGATATTTGTTTAAATATTCAACTTTTATTTGTATCGTTACATTCGTCCCGAGTGTGATACAATAGGTACCGCGTCCTTTACTGTAACATTAATTAATTATAATTACTGATGTAATTTACGTCGACCCGCATGCGCCTAAATAACTTGTTGCCTCAGTAATTGTTGCTTGCTCTTATTTTTTCCTGTTTGCTTATTTATTTTTCATTAGTATCAGTCAAGATATAGCATCTGTCACGTCAGACTATTCAAACATCGTCCATCACAACTGTTGCAACAACATGTTTGATTAATTTCCAAAACTAAACTTTGCCTAATAACGGATATCTGCATGACTTTCACTGACAGTAGACATGTGAAATATCGTGAAAAGGGTTATTTTACTGTAAACAAAATTCATTTTATTTCCTGTACAACAAACTATAGAAATTGTCATCGTGAATTGGAAACAAGGAAAGGCTCGTAACTAAGGTTCTGAACTACGACAGCTCACGACAGAGTGAAGGTTCTTTAAGGACCAGGCTAGTTCTGCGAGGGACGAAAAGGTGCAATGCACGCTATACTTTAGAATTTAGATCCATCTCTGCAAGAAGGCTATCAAAGCTGAGAGACATCATTTCACGGTGCTGTTAGCTGTCAGATATGTTACGTTAACGGATTATGACTTAATTAATGAAGCAGTTCTCTCTCTGCTGCCGAGGATAACTAAAATACGGTTTGTATTTAATATTTTCGGTCAATGGCAAATATGAAAGTAGCCGAGAAAATATTCTATTGGAATTTTTTACTTCAAAACCTTTCTCACAAGTTTTCATAATTGAATTCAATAAATTTATATCGATTGATGTGTCTGTTTTACTTTTTTGGAGTATTTTATTGCTATATACAAAGAATATATTTTTAATTTTTCAGCATACTTTTATATGCAGACAAATCATAAGTACATAAATACATTTACATTTAATTATCTCTCTTACTGTATCAGCTCTTTTATTTGTCTACTACACATCTGTTACAGCACTTCTCTATAACAGTTTATATGTATGTATAACGTTTTATGTAGATAGATAGATAGTTGGATGGATGGATGGATGGAGAGAGAGAGAGAGAGAGAGAGAGAGAGATTTTGTGTTTGTGACGTCAAATCCTTTACGTAATATTATTTGTAAAGTGGATTTATTTAGAAAATACATTCCTGGTTAAGTTTGAAGAGATGTAAGCAAGTCAGAAAATGTCAGAGCAATCAGCATGTTAGGTTTCCCAGATAGCAGTTTCTATAATAAAACAAAAGACTTTGTTGTTACATGCGTAAAGATTAAAACCGTTCATAACTAGAAATAATGTCGTGAAGAGCTATAAAATAAAAAAAATAATTTGTACAAAACATGGGTGACGTTATTCTGACTTAAGACAAATAACGACTGCACGCAATAGCACTGATGTGTAGGATGTGGGAATTAAAATGAAATCATGAAATAAAACCACCTCCAGCAAAATGGAGACAATTTGACGAAAGATAAGGATAAAATAAGAAGGGGAGAGGGGAGACAAATACGTAAAATTGTTACTTTACCTTATGTTCCAGAGTGAGAGGAATGCAGTGCACTATCTTTGCAGACATTTCGTAAATAATTTCTCAAGTCGAGTAAGCTTTATTTTATTCGTTTCTGTGCGGAATTAGAGAAGAAGTAGGGAAAAAAAACATGTACATGTGTGTAGAGGTGATTTCCATGTGTCAGAAATTTCATGTGTTGTTCTTTTCAACAAATGAGCAATCCTCTTAGATAGGTAATATCTGCTGCGTGTATTGTTGAAAAAATATTTAATTCGTGGTGCTAACAGTACAACTACATGTAAATGCTTTTCTCGCAAATATAGTCATGTACACCTAATGCTTATAATCATCTGCCAATCTCAGGAACAACGTCTTTCAATAACGACAGGTAGCTGTTCAACACACTACGTGATGCAGTTATTGACAGATATGTACACAACATACGATGCAGTTAATGACAGATATGTGTATACAGTAAATGATGGAGTTAATAACAGATATATGAACACAGTACATGATGGAGTTAATGACAGCTGTCATTGCACTGCAGTCAATCATAGAGAGTACATGATGTAGGTAATGACAGTTATATGTACACAGTACATGATTAAGTTAATTTCGGATAGATGTGCACAAGACATAATACAGTGAATAGGAGATATACGTAAATAGTACAAGATGCTGTAATGATATACATGATGCAGTTAATGACAGATATGTGTACACAGTACATGATGCAGTTTATGACAGATATGTGTACACAGTACATGATGCAGTTAATGACAGATATGTGTACATGGCACATGTTGCAGTTAACGACAGTTATATGTACACATTATATGATGCAGTTAATAAAGTTCACACATACAAAGTACATGATACAGTTAATGAAGGTCACACATACACAGCACACGATGCAGTTAATGACAGTTATATATACTCTTTACATGAAGTAATTAATGACAGACACATGTACACAGACATAATAAATTAGCACACACGCACACACACAAGACCTTTTCTATTCAAATAAAAACCAAAACATTTTCGTTAATATAATTTATTGAAACACGTCGTTGATAATAGTTTCTGTGTTTTTTTAATAAAAATGTGAAAACAGATTTTCAGTGAAATTCTTGGCATACAAATGCTAAGCCGTTCAGTATGTTTTACTGAAAGGCTTTTTGTTTTAGCTATAAAGTCAGGTCAATAGATTAGAAAGAATTTCTCACCTTGTTTATAGATGCAATGATAAATTCCTAGGAAAGACATTCAGAAATTTTACTCGATCTGCCAAAATTTATTAAATGTGCACTACCGACCTAATGTCCCTTGCTACGATCAGTAATAAATATTACATACACACATGCACGCATATAAACATACATAGCATAATTTATTATTTTTGTAAGATTTTAATTATTAATTTGTATCTGATGCAATCAAAAAAGGTTCATTATAAGAAAACTGAAGTACTGAAATAATTTAGAAATTTGTTAATATAATTAATAAAAGCGTTGTAGGTAGAAAGGTAATCCTTGAACTCTTACGTAAAAGAGACTGCCATAATGCCTATTGCTGAACACAATTTTAAATATAACATTATTATAACATTATTACATTAGTAATAACTAGATAAGCGAAACGTCAAGAAATTCATTGAAGCCAGTAAAGTTATTATCAATTTTACAAACCCGAGAAAATCCTAAATAATTAATTTAACTTTTGATACTTAACTAATAATGGTAGTTTGAACAAGTATTTTCAACATTAGCAAAAATTAGGAAGATATATATAAAGGTAAAAAATGTATATAAAGTTAAATGCTTTGAAGCATTCTAAGACATTGTCTTCCCCCCACCCCTTTTATCGTGATTCACAATTTTCATCCTCGCATTGTGTTCCTGGCTCAAAGACCACTGGAGGTCCTGAACACCCGTACACCGTCCCACCAAAGCATGTGCATGTGGTGCCATCAAACTCCACTTCTGTATCAATTGCTACGATTTGGCCATTTATTAAACAGTTTTCCCCTGTGCAGACAGACAAATTAGGGCATTACTGAATATTTGCTAAGACAACAATCAGCTAACCCATCATCAAATGTATGTTTAGTTGTTACTTTGTGGGGTGGGGTTGTTGTTTCATTTTAACGACAAAAAAGAGAAAGAAATTGGGTAACGTGTCTGTACGATTTTTATTATTTAAATAGTACAAAATACACTTTTCCATTTCCAAAGTCATCACAAACTTTTTAGCAAAATGTAGAATGATACGTAGTTTATGAATTTTAATCTTCAAAATATGACATTTATGCCACCGATTTGTCCTGAAGCATAAGATTCGTTAAAATAAACATAGGCTAAGTTCTAAATACAATTTTTTTAACCAATCAATCTTTTCTTTAGAAGTGACTTAATTTCAGAATAATGAAATTTATATTGACAATGTTCTATCCAATCAAACAAGATTGAATTAGATACATCTCAGTTAAAATTGGAGGTAGATAGATGGAATAAGATACGATTATGTGATGGGGGGAGGGGGAGAGTGGTCTAGTAGGCAGTGGTCAAATAAATATAGGTGACAGACTACAACATATACTATACAAGTAAGCCACACCAGCATGAGTGGTCTAAGTTTCAATAATAAAATATATTTAAAAGAAGAAATAAAACAGACCAGGTGATTGCTTGCATATATCATGAATAGTATAATCGATAATATGAGCACATAGCGTTCATAATCACAAATCTATATATAAGACAGGAACCAGAGGGGAATCAGTTGCTGTTGACCCTGAACTATCAAGATAGTGTGCTGAATTTGGCTCATGAGTCACCCATTCCCAGCCATCTAGGACCAAGCTAAACTTTAGTACGTGTGGAGGCTGAATTTTATTGACAGGTATGGTTGGAGGATGACACTTGTTTTACTATCAGTCATGCGATATCTGTCAGCAAGTGAACTGGAAAACTGAATGTCATTTTCAATTAGGGAAACCCTTACTATCAACATTCCTTTCAGGCATGTAGGCATTGATATCATTGGAGAATCCATGCCCTCTTCACTTGTGGATTCTCACCAGCATTGATTATGCTAAGTGATACCCTGAAGCAGTTGTTCTTAGTTCTATTAGTACTGCATTGGTAGCAAATTCACTATTTACCATTTTCTCATGTGTAGGATTTTTGGAAGAAATCTGGTCCAATAGAGGGACGCAATACATTAGTGAGTTAATGAAAGAGATTAACCAACTTCTGAGTGTAAAGTAGTTCAGAACTGCTGCTTACCATTGCTTGTTTAATGGTATAGTTGGAAATCTGAATGCCATCATTAACAAGTCAATGACGAAATTGTGCATAGAAAGACCATGTGATCGGGATGTATATTTGCCAGTGCTCTTGTTCATTTTGATGAAGTACCACAAGACAGCACTTTTCTCACCTTTAAACACTTGTATAGATGAACTGTTAGGTGACCCGCGTCATTATTACGAGAATATTGGACAGAGAGAGGGCTAGCAGAATCTGTAAAAATTAAATGTCAGCTTGTGACTGAACTTGCTAACCATATTGACACTTCATGTAAATTAGCAGCCAAAAATGTATGCAATCGTAAGACCAGACAAGTATATCTGATTAATCATAAGACAAAAGCATCTAACTTAGAAGTTGGTACGTGGGTGATGTTGTTATTACCGCTTCACCAAAATAAGTTAGGAGTATCGTGGCAAGGACCTTATGACATCATAAAAAATTTTCAGCAGGTGTAATTTCCAAATTCAGAACGGATCCAAGGTGAAATATTTCATGCTAATCTGATGAAGGCATTTAAGGAACGTCCTGATAGCATGGTTGCTACCATTATTATAGAGGACGACATTACCTCTGTACCCAACTCAGTATCAGTACCACACCCAGGCTTAACCGATGCTGAAAGTATTGATGATATCATCTTAAACCTAGAACTACCAGATTCATGTGCTCAACCATTATGGAGCATGATAAGAGAAGCTCACAACATTTTCTCCAATAAACCCGGAAAACGAGTCTGTGAGAATTGACGGTCACACGACGGAATCATAAACTGATCCACATGAAACCCTACATTTCTCCTTATGCTATACAGGATGCTGTAAAGGAAATCAACTCTATGTTAGCCTTAGGTATGATTGATGGGGCCGAGTCCCCCGTATAGTTCTCCTATCTTCCTTGTAAAAAACAAAGATGGCACACACCGATTTTGCATGGACTATAGACAAATAGACTATAGACAAATAAAGAAGTCAGTCATACTTTTTAGTCGAACCGATGAAGGTACCAGAGCATCTGTTCGCTAGACTGAGTGGAGCTAAATATTTTTTCTCCACTCAGTCTTGTTAAAACTGGTTCTGGCAAACACCAGTGAGTGAGTCAGAAAAGCACATCTGATACCCAATATCAATGGCTGCTGATTCCATTTGGAATCCTCAGAGCGCTAGCTGTTTTCACCAAAATGGTGCGATTGCTCATCGAAACCACGAAAGAAGAATCGATATTCATTGAAAAATTTAATTATGCCTAACTTTTAAAAAATATCACTGTTTCGTCCTGTTCCCATTATATCTATATAAGGGAAAATGCCAATTAAAGTGAAAAGCATTATATCATGATAACAACATTATCAGAAGTGTCTTAACTGCCCAGCTTTCATTAATAGAGAAAGCTCTGTATCCAATTTTTTTAAAGTGTAAACAAAAAAAATGATTTTTCGCTAACATCAGTAGTTGAAAGAATATTCACATATAATTATATTATACATTATAATGAATGATGCTGTTTGAATCATAATTATATTTTCTAAATGTATACATTTTTGCCCGCCATAAATATATTAATTTTTAAAACAAACTCTCTCCTTTCGAACACATTTCTATGAAAGCTCAACAGGTTTGTATTGCTGAAGCAAAAAGGAATAATAATACCAAAACTATAGGAAATGAGGATGCATAAAAATGTAAGCAATATATAACTAATCGAGATACCGTGATAGGATGTTTCATGCTAAATTTTATTACATAACTCAACAAGTATTATTTATGACATTTAAACATCTATTGCCCTTTACAAGGCACTATTATCTTTGCTTCTGTCCTCGGGGAGTGGGGAAAAGGGTGAACTAAACTTGTACACGTATCTTTATATTAGGGTTATATAACTATGCATAAACAAATTTCACTATTTTAAGCAGTTCTCTCCATTTATTGTTTTATTGCTATTTATCCTTCATTATTAGTCTAAATGATGTCAGAATAAAGTGGACTAAAAATAACTTAAACCGCCTAAGTAGTGTCAAAATAAAGTGACTAAATATAACTTAAACTGCCTAAGTAGTGTCAAAATAAAGGGACTAAATTTAACTTAAATCTCCTAAAGTGACATCAGAGTAAAGTGGGCTAAATATAATTCAAACCTCCCAAAGTCAAGTCATAACAGAATGGGTTAAATATAACTCAGCACACAAAGTGACGTCAAAATAAAATGGGCTAAATATAAATTAAACTCCCAAAGTGACGTTAAAATAAAATGACCTAAATTAAGACCTAAAATGACGTCAGACTAAAGCGGGATAAATATACATCAAGTGGTGTAATGATACAGTGGGCTAAATTTAACTTAATTTCACTCGAACACATTAAGTTTCATTTAAAACACTATTATTATTCAGTGCAAATATTTTGATTTTTCTCAAATATTTACTTTCGCTGAATTTGGTAGAAACGTAATCATACAAATATATATTATTCAAAACTTTTATCCTAAATCTCCACGCAACTCTCTCTCTTTCTCTCCTCTAGTCAATCGCTCCAGTATGAAAAAACAGGTCATCACCAGTCTCACCACCGCACTTAAAAAGAAACCTCTTTAGGACTCATTATATATTTCTAACCATCTAAACCCACTCGGTATTTTTCAGGTGATACTTAAACTTTAATATCAATATTTTCCTCTATAATATATATGCGTTGTTCTGCACTTTTTTTCAAAAACGTAAGTAAACTTATGGCTTCTCAAAGACTGGAATAATGTGTTTTAGGAGAAATCACTCTATCTCTACGTCATTCTTACCATTTGGGCAAGTGTTGCAACAGCCGTCATCAGATAGAACGAAATCCACACACGGAGGCTTTGGGCAATACTCGCTCATGTTGAAGTATGTGACTTCTCCTTCTTCATCGCATATGTAAACTTCGCACCCTTCCATTTTCGCTTGCTGTGGTCTCAGGCCCGTCTCTAGGCCTTGGTAAAGACACTGAGCACTGTTAACCGCACGTAGTGACTTGGCGTTCGTGACATGGCAGTTGACCGCAAGCACCAGAACTGTAGTCGATATGAATATGATCTTCATGGCTGAAAGGTAAGTACATAATAAATGAGTAGATATTCTTCACTTACCAATTTGTGTTCCGACTGACTTCATGCTTTTTAAATAAGAAAACTAAGATCTAAGACATTTATGTTCGCTAAAGGGACACTTTGCTTCTCACAAAGGCCGTGGGTCACGTGGAGTCGTTAAACGAGTCAGAATTACTGTGATTTTAGTCATGCACGAAATTGTGCAATTAGTATTACTATGATTTCTCACATGCACGAAATTGTGCAATCAATATTGCTTTGATTTATTACCTTTCAAGCACTTACTATTGTTTCATTTCTTGTTTACTCTAAATATTTGGTGAAGATTTTCCTATTCTTAAAAGTGTAATTTACAGACTTGATATTCGTGAATTTGATCAAAACTAGAATCCATTTATTTTACAGGTAAGACAAGCAGCTAGAACTGGAATTATGTTCTTACGACAGGATACGTAAGATAATTAGCCCTGCTTCGTGAATTTAACTTAATGAAAGTCATTATTGCTTGTCGTAAAGTAAATTAATTTACAGAACTGCTGAGATGAACCATCAACTTGCACGCGAGCTCTTGACCCTCTTCTTACACTGTTAATGTCCTGCTGTTTGTGTAACCGTGTAGAATTTCTTTTCTTGTCATATACTGTGAGCAGCATTTATACCCTAGACTATAGATTTATAGTTTCTTCGTTATATAAAGAGACACACGAATAACAATTACTGATTTTAATGTCACATGTGCGTATCAACGTGTTTCCTATAGCAATCAAGCTGGTCTTTAATAATTAACGTGCTTCTTTTTGTTCATTTTTGCAGTCAATTCATCTCGTCATTGTTCGCTGTCTTTAACATCGTTCCACCATCTGCTGTATGCACTGGTGCTCAGCTGTGTAACTGACACCAAGCAGAGGCATCAAAGTGCAATATCATGATTATGTCAGTTCATTAATGAATTACAATTATTAATGTCGTTCTGAACAGCTTTATTCTCAATGCAAGATGTTGTGAGTGAGTCACGAAGAGCAACAATTAGAATACAATTTAATATATACTTATACATACATACATACATACATACATATATATATATATATATATATATATATATATATATGATCTTGGAGACGGTGGCCAGGGGGTGGGGGCTGTAGATTGAAAACAATGGCTGATTCGCATAGTAGCTGTGGAAGTATATTAAAACAAATTTTGTAAGTTTAATAACCCTTTTCATATTATTAACTGTTTCTTTTATATACGGGTTTTTTCCACACCTGACGTGCTATTGGAACTTCCGTTGAGATTAAAGCTTAAAGGTCGTGGAAAGGCTTCTTTATGCATTTGGGGGAAGTGGGTTAGATCACAGGTGAAGGTCACACCAAAAATCGGATACTAACTACTCATGTATGGTCATTTGCTTTCCTGGTAATGACATAGCACTAAGATGTTAGCTGACCTTTACCTCATTGATAACACCACTTGAATGAGCTGGTCGCGTCAGATGCCTCCACTACACTGCACCCAACTTACAACAGGAAATTAGAGAGCCCCATCCATCGTTTATGACCGCGCCTATCAGAAAACACATAGTACCTGTCCTAAGTTTTACCTCAGAACTCTGATCTGACCGCTCAACACTATTTTGATGGGAGTCCAATGCTTATTGAAGTAGGAGCCAAAACATCAGTGTGTGAGCGAGCATCTGTGCTGGATCCATATCCCCACCTTGTTGAACCACGAGGACTGTCAAGGGTCATGTGAGCAGCATGTGTCAGTGGACAACAACAACATGTGTTTGACTAAAGCTAAGTCTAAAGGACAATCGAAATAGATTTTCATGGTGTGGAGAGTGAAGTGACTTTTCGGGTCGCACGAGATCACTCTATATTCGTGGAATCAAATTGTTCATTTTCATTAAATTTAATTTAATTGTTATTAAATTTTATTGTTAATTTTCTTAAACTGTTATCTCTCTATGTTATTACATAAGTGTATATAATCAACCATGATTTGCCACAAGAGGGACAAGCTGTAAATAGAGGAATAAAGAACCATATTTATTAATCTATAAATAAATGGGAGATAACATTGCGGCAAGAAGTCAACTAACTTATCAGACTAGGTGTCGTGAACAATCAGCTGAGATTGTGGCATTTGAAAGGGAGATAAGTTAGGCAAGTCCAGCTGTCGCTAAATTCGAGGATTATCCTATAAATTGTTGAGGATTATCCTATAAATTGTTGAGGATTATCCTATAAATTAATATTGATGAGGATTATCCTATAAATTGTTGAGGATTATCCTATAAATTAATATTGATGATTAATGCCTAAATTAGGACAGAGTCGTAAAATTAAAACTTGACATGTGACAGTATGAAACAATGTGGACGGATGAATTGCCATGAAAAGAAAGGACTAACACAAGTTTTGTTAATAAACTGAAAAGATATGACTGGTGTAAACACAAGGAGTGTGAGCAATGTATGTATGTGCATGTATGTACGTGTGTGTATGTCGGTGTGTTTGTGTTTATGTGCATGTGTATGTATATGTGTGTATTTGTGAATGTATCTGTGCATGTGTTTGTATGTGAGAAATGTTATACTAGGCTCGGTTAATTATTTCCTCACACACAAACAACGTATTTTTACTTTACATACTAGAGCCTAAAGATGCATTTGCTGCTATTGTTTCTTATGCAAGGTAGTTTGCTATCCATTTATCAAGTTTTGTTTCCTGAAATAAAAAGAATTCAGCGCATTTTGGATAAGGTGTTTCACTGTCACATTTTATCTTGAGAATATAATTTAGTGAATCCTAGATTTTAATCGTATAGTTTTTTAACAGGATATTGCTCAAGGTTGTTTCAATTTGTCCAATAGATCTGAATGAAGGGAGATTACCAAGATGTTATTTATGCAGTTTTCTTTTTTTACTAATACTCTTACAGCAGTGAACTTCGATTGCTTAATGTGCAACTACAAGTGAACAATTACGAATTCTTCCAAGATTCCAGTATCAAAGGTTGCTTCCCCTTTATTTTCCTTTTCTCGTAATGCGCGTGTAAGCTCTTAGAGTTTTTTTTTGCATAAATACGTGCATTACATTTTGACTAAATAGTTGAGCAGTGAGAGGATGGAAAGAAAGTTACATAATTAACACATAAAGTCCGTCATTTTGCAAATTACCGTCCATGAGAGGGCATTATTTTGTGTCATGTATGATATTTTAATTTACCGTTTCTGACGAGGTCCCAATAAACATCTGTTCAACGTATTGATCACGTGAGTTAAATAAGCATTGCGACAGACCATGCGTGGCAGAGGCAACTCGTGCATATCGTGAAGCATTCACACGAGTCTGAATAGCACAAAGGGGAGTGATTCACACTGTGCTTAATGGGCATTCAAGTCTTCGATTACATTCACACTGGCAAAAAGGGGGGGGGGGCGAAAGTAAGTCAACAAGAGTGTCGTTTGCCGGCAGCGTGTTTGGCTGTTCGCGTCCTTCTTTGTGTCCATGTTCGCATAACCAATTTGTTTGAATACTTTTGTGTATTTTTTCTAATAGAGTTGGAGATTTGATTCCAGATTCAACAATAAAAGTGAAGAAGAAAACAAGATAAGAAAACAACCTAACCATCACGTTCAAAGATTCAAATCATTGTAAAACAGCTGTTATATTATCTATAAAGGTAAGTGCCATCTAAGAAATCAAATGAGCGTTTGACAATGTGTGATGGTAGGACCATGGGCAAATTATGTTCTTTGCGTTCTATTATTTCTTTTTCTAATTTACTTATTGTAATTCGTAGCTATTAGTTACGGCAGTCAAGTCGCATGGCCGATTATGCAAACTGCCACGCCCGCATACACTAGACGTAGTAAAGGATTGGAGTCAAGTTCATTGATCACGCGTGGACAGTGGAAATGTATAGAAAGGGAAGGGTGACAGTAAGAGTGGGGTAATGTTGACAGGATACAGGATGCCCTTATATGGACGTTTGCATTCCGCATAATGACGTAGGAGAACCTGTAGGTTGAGTCTGAGCCATTCATATATGTGCTAATGGACCCATGTATAGGCAGACGCACCACACTCACGCCACTCTGAAGGGTTGAATTCTGCATAGATGAAAAGAAGGTTTTGCACATTTCCGTCTGATACTGCAAGAGTGTCATTAAATATAACCGAGCATGTGACAGACAACTGGCTTTTATAGCAGACTGAATGAGTGGCAGTGAAAGAAATAGGCAATCAACTGATGGTATTGCAGAGAGTTGTCAGTTGGCGAGAATCAGCATGGCGAAGTGTGTCCGTCTGTGTGTAGTCAGAGAAATTTGTATGTGACAAAGATTTATCGTCAAATCGCTGCGCAGACTATTGTCATCACACCAATGCACGTAAGATATTTGGGTCTCGTTCTGTTTCTAGCATGACGTCAGCCTACATACTATCTATCTTTCAGACAGATGTGGCATTAGCAACGTCACAATGGACGGAGGGGTCGTACTTAAATTTGCGCTGTCATACATACTTTAGTCAAAGGGAACAAGTACAGACAATATGTTATTAGAAGAAGGCAATTATGATTCAGTTATGAAAATGAAGGATATTTAATTATGATGGATCAGATATATATACTGTCGATCTTTCTGGGTGGGGTGTGTGTGTATATATAGAGAGAGACAGACAGAGAGAAAGAGACAGACAGACAGAGAGACATGATGAAAATATGTTATGTAGATATATGTTTATGATAAAATTATGTTACATAGATATATATTCAGATAGAAATATATTACGTAAATATCTTAGGTTGATGGTCAAGTGTGTGTATGCATGCGCGTGTGTATGTCTGTTACACGAAATGAGCATCTAACATAAGGGTTCGAAAATCGATCAAGATTTCTAGAAGGTAGATCACAGCCAACTTATTGTTAAGAATCAAAGATTTGTCTGCCATTCACTTCTGAGGTGAAAGCGTCTTAACACTAAGGATCTGGTAAACACATTCAATGGCATGAAGTGGCCAGTAGATTGACTGGATTTATGTTTAAATTTTAAGAACAAATATATAACGACTGAATGTTTTTTTATACCTAAAATTCTAAACTCAGCAAACTGGAAAGTAATAAAAGCACTTAAAACATTAATTTAAAGACAAAATAGTTAATTAACGTATGAAAAATATTTAACGTAGATAGATAGATAGATAGACAGATAGAGAGAGAGAGAGAGAGAGAGAGATGGATAGAGGGATTGATGGATGGACGTATGGATGTGTGATGAGGTGTAGTGTTGGTGTTGTTATGGGTCACCCCAGGATGCGAGGTGATGAAATGATGATGAAACGATGATGAAACAATGAGACAATACGGCTACGGCAACCACAGCAGAAGAGGCAGAACACGCAACACGTGTTTACATTTCTATGTGCTCTTTATTCCAGCGACACCGCC
This sequence comes from Sinotaia quadrata, assembly GCA_028829895.1. Lineage (NCBI taxonomy): Eukaryota > Metazoa > Mollusca > Gastropoda > Architaenioglossa > Viviparidae > Sinotaia > Sinotaia quadrata. The sequence continues at coordinate 16,545,494 of CM054180.1, forward strand.
AAATACTGTCTCTCTCCCTCTCAACATACATAGTGGCAACAGAACACGCCTTTACTAGACAACGCTTCCTCTCTCTTGCTACATGTTTGCATCAAAAACAAGCCTTTCTCTTCAAAGGCCACCCCTCCAAGACGACTCCCAAAAGACGACCCTCTCACACCCAATATAACTAAAAAGTCCGGGCGGCAAAGGGGACTCCACTAGACAATTCTGGAACGGAGACTAAAATTAATGCTAAACGGGCTCTTCTGTGCTAACGTACTTTCGTTCTAACATAAATTCCTTCTAAACTACCTAGAGTTATATAACACTTTAACTATCAAAAAATAGTACACTAAATACTCTTTAAATACAATACTTCCTTACAATATAATTCACAAAATAAATTATCAAATAAAATAATTAACTATTTTCCTGTGCCATGGGGAAAACCATACATATATATAAATCATAGAACACACTTAGAAAACAATATAAACTAACTTACAAAATTATATAAATATAAACTACATCCCACTAACTATTAGAATACATAAACATTAACTTTATTAAATAAATATATAATATGATAAGTGGCGGTTAAACACGTACACAATGGCACAGCCATACACTTTACTATATAGCAGACCGCGCCGCGCGATTCAAACTAGCGGCCGATGACCTACTTTGCTGTCCGGCAAAACAAGTGCTACGCACACACCGCTCTGTACACACGTACATCAACCCTTCCACAGATGGATAGATAGATAAGTTATAACCATACTATTAACTTTTATTGTCAGTTATAAACACAACGGGAGCTATTCTCTGTATATATTACTGCCTAAGGTATGTGGTTTTGCTTGCCTAATTAATAATAAATTCATATTTATCTCTTAATATAACTATATTTATATTGTTATATGTTGCTTATGATATTAAAATGTATGATTACCATGTAAGTAAGAGTGTTCTGCAAGAGAGCACATTTGGGCAAATTCTTAGCCATGTGTATTTTACTGGCAGATCAGCATTTCATCACAGATGTTTAATTAGTATTAGTAATGAGCTGTGAAGCAATACCAGAATGGAACCACATTATCTTGGTTGTTGAATTCATCAAACATTGAGCCACGAAATAATGCCAGAGTGGAACGACCCGTAGGCCAGAGACAGTTCCATGGGACATGTGAATGACTGCATAAACAGAAACAGTGCTCTCTTATGAACTCGAATATAGCTCACTCATACAAATGGATTGAGTAACTATTGCGGTGCCATAGGATTCCAGCGAACTTGTGACACCGCGTGGTCTTGATTATCAACTATTGCCTTTTATAAACTCTAATTGTAACTTTTGAGTTATTAGTTATATGTAATCATGGTCGTGATTATCAACTATAGCCTTTTATAAACTCTAATTGTAACTGTTGAGTTATTCGTTATATGTAATCATGTTGTATTATTTTATTTCTTGTTGAATACCTTTAATATCGATACAGTGAAATCTCACTATAATGTGAATTGGGGGTTTATAAAATCGGATTGCGTTAATAACAGTCGCATTAATACGGGTTTTTACAATATTTTACTTTTTGCTGAGAACATATACGTGTATTCATGTCTAATGTAAACAATTCGGGTTATTATCGGACAAATATTAAATGTCTGTTGCTTGGCTGTGTATGCAGTTAAAGAAGAAGCATATGCCAGCTATTTTGTGCAAGATTGTATAAAGAATTAATTGAATATAATCACAAAGGCCATTTCCCTTTCACCCACTGTTAATGGTGCTGCTAAATTTATTTTTCAGGAAAATGAAACGTTAAATAGTCCGGAAATGAGCATCTGCTTTGTACATTAAGCATAAAGCAAGGGGACGCAACCATTAAGTATGCTAGTTCTGTAAAGAGCGAAACAAACTTAATTCCCTTTTGTTCTTTTCCGTTCGGTTATAATCACGAGATGTATTTAAGTCAAAAGAGGGCTTGTTACTGTGATGTTTTGCCTGATTCTTGCCTTGAAACCCAAAGATCGTAAAAAGTATTGAAACCCTTTTTATTTATTGTGAGTTTTTGTTTAGTGATGCTTTTGAATAAACACTGAGCTAAAACGCTTGGTACTATACATATTGGAAGTGAGTTTCTTTCTTTACCTAGTCTTTTACTTACTTATTGGTTGCGTCCCTTTGTTTAATACGTAATGTACATAGCAGCTGCACAGTTCTTGATTACTGGACGTTTCATTACATTTCCAGGGAAAGGAAGTTTTGTCAGCATCATTGTCAGTGGACCCGTGAGAATACACAATGAGCTGCTTGAGAAAATAATTATAAAAAAATAATTTTAATTTCTAGTGTGAAATACAAACTAGAACAATCTATTATATTATCTATAGACCACATAAAAAGACATTTGTTTTTAAATTCAGTAATCATACAGTCTCAAAAGAGTGTATTAAAAGATTTAAAAAATGTAAGAGTTTAAAGTTAGCGCACACTAGTTAAGGAAACACGTGAATAAATACAGTTGAGGAAAGTTAAGTACGAACAAATACCTTTGTCAGTGGACAGCATTTGAAAACAATTGTAAACCAAACTAAATTATCTTAATTGAACTTTCTTGATTTGCCATTGTGAAATTTCTTCCTATTTTATCTACTCTTTCTGCCTTACCTGCAATTTAATCGGAAACTTCTCTTTTAAACTGAACTGCTTAGGTGTCGTTAATTCATGTCTTGATTTCTTGTGCTAGAATTGTTTCTAATCAGCTGCTTAAATCTACCTACAATTGAGTCCCATGGTTAACAATTGTTGTTTTTGTCTTTCTCGTTGTCTTCCTGTGGAGAGTTGACTTTTATGGAAATCTTCTCCGTGTCAAACACATTTTCTGCCGTTATAAATTGAAGTGTTGTGTACTCTACAACCCCCTGTGTATTGCACTGTTCTCTTTCAAACCCCTGTGTACTGCACTGTTCTCTTTCAAACCCCTGTGTACTGCACTGTTATCTTTCAAACCCCTGTGTACTGCACTGTTCTCTTTCAAACCCATGTGTACTGCACTCTTTCAAACCCAAAAGTACTACACTGTACTGTTTCAAACCCAAAATTACCTCATTGCTCTGTTTGAAACCCAAAGTTCTGCACTATTTCACACCCAAAGTTCTGCACTGTTTCAAACCCAAAATTACTGCACTATTTCAAACCCAAAGTTCTGCACTCTTTCAAACCCAAAAGTCCTGCACTCTTTCAAACTCCACTCTAATAAACTTCAGTTCTGTTCACTCTAACTAATTCCAATGCTCTCTGCGTAAACTCCAGTGCTCTTCATTTAAATTCAAGGGCTCTCCACTCTAACTCCATTCCTCTCTAGATAAAATGGTTGTGTGCGTCTTATTTCGGAGCGGTTTCACGTGGCTCCAAAGGGAATTTTTTTTTCATTTATTTCATGTAAAACTAGAGGAATGGTGAGTAAATGTGTGTGCTAAAGGTTTCCATAAATAGTCCATGGCGTGACCAACACCTGTCTAAAAAAATTTACAATGTATGTCTCTCCTTGTGGTGCTACTTGTGGTGTAGTCATTAAAACATTAAAACAATGTGATTTTATTTTACTTTTGTTAGGGTGGATAGGAAACATCACGTGACTGTTTTTGTAAAACTATTACATTTTTATATGGCTGAAACTCTGTGTTAATTAAACAGTATATTAACGTTCGGACACACAATCTCTCGTTTGAAAAGGAACTATCTAATACATAGCATTCCGTATTCAACGAAAAGCAATATTTTAAAGAGATTTAACTGAATACTTTTACCATCTCTGTCTCTCTCTCTCTCTCTCTCTCTCTCTCTCTCTCTCTCACACACACACACACACACACACACACACACACACACACACACACACACACACACAAACAGTTCAAGCAGTAAATAGTAACTAAACATAAGTACAAACAGTTTATAACTAGAAATTATGCAGATTAGAATATATAGAATATGTCAAATTTAACAACATAATCTGACTTAGTTTCCAAACAGAGATTGATTTACTTATTAACACATTTAGTGGGTAGCAAAATGAATTACTTTATGTCAAAAGAATTACTTGTTTATACTTAAATTTAAAACAGCAAATCACTAGTGTAAGTTCAGCGGTCATTTATGACGACTTATTCTTTCTTAATTTCGATTCGGTTTTCCTTCCTTGTTTTTTGTCGTTCTTGCTTTTCTGTGTTTTGTTATTTTTCTGACTATTCTTGCAGCTCTTTCCTTTGCAGGGCTTTGGCGCAAGGCTTTCTAAAATTAGATCCACAACATACTTTGGGTCCACTTCGTAGACTGGGTCCGTGCCATTGGTTGGGTCCACTTCATAGACTGGGTCGGCAACGTATAACGGAGGTGGTAAACAGTAAATCTGTGTTCCTTTAACACACATGCACACTGTGCCATCGTCATCGGTTGTCTCCCCGCCATCAGGTATGATTTCGTTATTTGGCATCAGACAGTTTGGTCCTGTCGACACAAAGAAAATCAGTGAGAATGAAGGCAAAGTGATAAAACCCTTGGATTCTTTTTAACCTGTATTGCGTTCTCTACAGGTTCAGAAGCCGAGTATTTATAGCTAAGGCGGTTCCATTATCAAAAATTATATTTTTTGCGATGTCGTTAGACCTGTCTATTGTACAATACCGATTACGTCATATAATAATATAAAATAAAATACGATGTAAATTACGTAATTTTACGTAAATCTTTTTCAAATATTTTCTTTCCAAATGTATATGAAGAATACATACTTCTTAAATGAATACAATAATGAAAAAATATTGGTGTTATATGTGTATATCTTAAATACTAATTATAATTAAAAATAATAGATGTTCTCCTTATGGAAAAGTATGGAACATAACCGCAATATCTTATAAAATATATAAAACTCTTTTAAAAACTCGATAGGGTGTGTGTAACATTTAACTGTTTTATTGTATACTTTTGAATAAAAGTGTGGGTCTGTACACAAAATAAGTTCATGTAAGTGTCAGCACAATATAACTAAAGATTTTATATAATAGTAGTCGTGTATTTTGCGTGTAGCGATTTTGTCTCCTAGATTTTCAAATTTTAATACGGTCATTTTTATTGTGACCCTTAATTATCAATATTACTTTTCGATACCAGGTTTTATTCATTAAAGATATCTTTGTTTTAACATAGCTGCCCAACATTATCTCACTTTTATATTTACATCATGTAGGTTCTTCTAATATGCTTAATAACCGAGAGCTACTCATTCAAAGCTAGAAATGTCATATCTCAATCTTTCTATTTCAGTCAATGAGAATCCTAGTCATATTAGTGCTTCCTCCAAAAACTAAATTTCTCGTAAGCTTAATAATAATGACCCTTAATAATACTTTTTTTTATCTAGTCGCTAAATCTATCATGTATGTTTAAGCGTTTAAGAATTAGAAACGTTCTTCACAAATCATTGATTTCCTAGGGCAGAGAAGGGGATGGGGGAGTAGTTGGATAGACATGATTTCGGATGCCGTTTTCTCTATTTATTTGGGGGAGGGAGGGGGTACAATCGCTGGAGATGGTCTTTTGTTTGTGCTTGCATGTCTTCATGTGTATTTTAACTTGCTGAAGGTGAAATAGTAATAGAGGGGTTATATGTCAGTGGTAGTAGAGTTTGGTACATCAATGTCAGGATGTAGCAATCATAGAGTGCAGTAGTAGTAGGGTATATCCGTAGTAGGGTGAAGCAGTTGTAGAGAGGTAGCGATGATAGGGTTGTAGCAGTGGTAGAGTGTAACAGTAGTATTAGAAGCAGTGATAAGTGGTATTAGTGGTAGGGAATAGCAGTGATGGAGATAGCAGTAGTAGGGGTAGTAGTGGGGTTAGTAGTGGGGGGGGGGGGTAGTAGTGATAGTGATGTAACAAGATAATGAGGTAGAAGTGGTAGGGGTAGCAGTGGTAACGAAGTGGTTGTGGAAGTATTTTCAAGCAGACTTTTAAGACAGTAAGTACAAGTTGAAGATGCTATGGGTCTAGACTTACCATTTGGACACGTTGGGCAGCATTGTCCAGTGGCATCTGCACATGGAGGCGTCGGACAGGATAGTGGACAGGAATCTATCACACCATGCTCAGTTATTGGATCAGGAAGACTTGTCTCCACTGGCAGGGACATTGCAGTGGCCCAAACAAATGTAAAAACGAGTGTCGACATGCATAAGGTCTTCATGGCTATATTGAAGAAAAGGGATCAATTAGTTCGACCCATATAGAAACATTTGTCTGCATTTTCTCTCGTTCTTGTTTCCAACGACAGATTGGAGGAAAGGATGTAGTAGTTATAACATTATCATTTTTAAAAATCAAATTAATTCCATTAAAGCCAATTAAAGTCTATTTCTCTGTTTTGTCTTTCGGTATCTCTCCCCTTCATACTTTTATTCTATCGATTTTTCTGTTTCTATCTGTCTCTCTGTCTGTCTCTCTCTCTCCTTCCCTCCATCCCTATATCTCTTGCTCTCCCCCTTTCTCTCTTTTCACTTTAATCTCGTTACCACTCTCTGTATTCTCTGTCTTTATATATATCTACTGTTCTCCTTCTCTCGTTCTACCTCTGCCCTTCTACTTCTCTACCGCTTTACGTCTCTCTACCTCTCTACTTTATCTCTACCGCTTTACGTCTCTCTATCTCTCTACCGCTTTACGTATCTCTACGTCTCGACTTTATCTCTCTACCCCTTTACGTCTCCTCTATATTTCCCCTCTACCTTTCATAGGATTAGCCACTTACAAGCGGAAAACTAATCGGAATCAGTATGTATTTGCACGGCTAATTGCCATTAAAGACGCCCTCTAGGAAACAATATGCCAGAAACGATCTTGTTCCATTTTCACAAGAAAGCATTGTTGTCCGGTGCTGTAAGCAGGTTGTGCAATTGTTTAGTGAAGTAAAAAGGCAGTCGTAAGGTACAGGATGTCTGTTGAACAACAACATCCTATGTAGCGGTAGAGGTATGGAGATCGTTGCATCAATTCCGAAAGTTAGACTACTTCGAAAGTGACAGCAGCGATTAATACATTTTTATGGCTACATTCCAGGAACTCTGGGTAGCACCTCTGTGTGTGTATGTTTATGTGTGTGTGTGTGTGTGTGTGTGTATGTATGTATGTGTATGTGTGTGTGTGTGTATGTATGTGTGTGTGTGGGGTGTGTGTGTGTGTGTGTGTGTGTGTGTGTGTGTGTGTGTGTGTGTGTGTGTGTGTGTATTTTATATCACTTATTTTATCTAAATTTCTCTGTTTTAATACTCTAGGTTTCTGTCTCTCGACAACCCATCTTTTTCAGTCTATCCTATCACCATATTAGGAAGGCGTATATATAGAATTATTAAAGCGTCGACTTGATTAATGTAATTAATTATTATCATTACATTTAATATATAGCTATAACCCCATCACGCACATCAAAGTAAATTGAAAATATGTAATAAGTTACGAATTACGTATCTATCAGATGCTAAAGTATTTAACAAACTATACTGCTGCATAGTCTACAGTCATTTCCCACCTCAAGTATATTAACGGACCATAACAACCTAACTCGGTTAATTATTTCATTTTTTTTCTCTCTGACTTATATTGTCTAATTGCTGGAGTTTGTTTTCCTACATTTTAATTTTTTTTTTTAAATAGCTTATTTAGACATCTAGAGCAACTGTTCTTCTTCTCTTCGTGTGTCAGATTGGTGTCTGCTCGCACTGTGCCGTCAACAATGAGATTTTCAGTGTAGATTTTCTTTCAATCACTCTACTATCATATCAGCAATTAAACTTTTTTACACTCTCCATCAACAGTGTCATCAACAAGTGGATTTGCTTTCGCTCACTCCACCATTATCACATCAACAATTACATTTTTCACCGTCAGGGGGTCATAACCAATTATATTTTATTTTACACTCTCCACCATCAGAGTCATCAATAATTAGATTGTTCACACTCCCACCATCAGTGTCATCAACAATTAGATTTTTCTACGCTCTCTACCAGTATTTATTTGCTGTACTTAGAGAATGATTTCACAACTTAAAGTTGAATGCTTGGGCCCTCATAGAAAGCTTAATTCATAACCTCAACTCCTTAAACTATCTGAAATATTTGAATATTCTTACTAAGCCTAAATCAAAATAATATTAAAACTTGTGTACCTTTCTATACTAAAGATCTGTATTATTCATTTATTCAAGCAAAGTCTCTCTCTCTCTCTCTCTCTTTCTCTCTCTCTCTCTCTCTCTCTCTCTCTCTCTCTCTCTCTCTCTCTCTCTCTCTCATTTATTCTTAATGTCTAATGTCAGTTCTACACTATATCTACCTCCATGTAATTTACATATTCTTACAATCACGTAACAATGTATAACAAATTGTTAGGTTTATGTACAGAATTAATTACTATTAATTAACAGTTTATAACAAATTGTTAGGTTTATGTAGAGAATTAATTACTATACAATCACGTAACAATGTATAACAAATTGTTAGGTTTATGTAGAGAATTAATTATTATTACAATCACGTAACTATGTATAACAAATTGTTAGGTTTATGTAGAGAATTAATTACTACTACAATCACGTAACAGTTTATAACAAATTGTTAGGTTTATGTAGAGAATTAATTACTATTACAATCACGTAACTATGTATAACAAATTGTTAGGTTTATGTACAGAATTAATTACTATTACAATCACGTAACAGTTTGTAACAATAGAAAGTACAACGTTAAGAAAATCAGTAATGATATGTGTAGGTTTGTTATAAATACACAGGTATCATCAGGGTTTCAGTTAGTGAAAAGTTTTGTCAGTTTTATTAATCTAGATAACAGAGATTGTATTAAATTAGATAAATGAGAATTTTATTAAACTGCATAACAGAGAATTGTTTTAATTTGCACAAAAGAGAACTGAAGTAATCTATATAACAGAGAATTGAAAGGAGTTGTAAAACAGGAATTTAATAAGCTACATAACAGAGAATACTATTAATCTACATAGTAGAAATTAATCAATTTTATAAATAACAATTGTAGTAGAGTACTTTACATAGAAATGAAATGAAACAGATTTTCATTAAGTCCTTTACAATTACATACCAGTATAGAAATGAATTACAATGGGTTTGTTGTACTCAACTACAAAAGAGCAGACACCCTACCTGTCAGTGACGTAACACACATTGCACAGCCAGCCCTCCCTTGTTTAATGTCAAGTATATCAGTAATTTCACTCATGTGCATTGTAATCGTAAACAGGTTTAATCCATTTATTACCGTAAATAGGATTAATCCATATACGACCGTAAACAGGATTAATCCGTATGTGCAAACACCATGATGAATTAAAAGTTTAATGTTCAAAAGTATGATGATAGGATCCAGAAATACATTATCTTAATATGTCCAGTTCTTGGAGCTTTTTATTATTCAGCCTCTTTCCACGACTTCTGTTTGACTGTCGGTTGTGATCCAAGGTCTCGGAATCTTACCAAGATTCTGGGAGATCCAAGGTTTTACGGAGGATGTGGGCACTTCTGAGGAGCGCTGCTTTGAGTAGTGGAGCGATTCTGTGGTTTCCAGGGAGTTTATTCAGGTAGCCTTCCAATTCAGATGTTATGTTCCCCAAAGGCTCCTATCACTATAAGTATCATTTCTGCTTTTACATTCCACATTCTCTGGATTTCTAATCTGAGGTCTTGGTATTTTTCTATTTTTTCTCTTTCTTTTGTTTTTATGTTTCTATCACTTGGAACAGCGACATCAATAATTGTTACTGTTCTGTTGGACTTATTGAGAACTACAATGTCTGGTCTTCGTGCAGGAATCACCCGGTCTGTTCTTATCTCGAAGTCCCAAAGTATTTTGACTTCTTCTGTTTCGGTTATTATTATTATTACTCTTATTATTATTGTTATTATTATTATTATTGTTATTGTTGTTGTTGTTATTATTATTATTACTATTATTATTATTACTACTACTACTCTTATTATTATTATTGTTATATTATTATAACTGATATCTCAGTAAATTCTAAAATACATTTTAATGCATGAAGATTATTTGAGTCTTAAAGCAAGAGTCACATTACATTTAGAATTTTAAAAAATCAAGGCAAATTACGTGCATACATTAATAACAGTCTCTCACCTAGTTGTTGTTTAATTACAGGCAGTCTTGTATTATTTCTTCTTGTTATTTATAAATACTGTGATGTTTCAACAGCACACCTTAACAACATAGTCAGGAATTTGTAGACTAAATCGCATTTATACCTTTCAGTGTGACAGGAAACGCCACGTCTCAGAAACGTATGTACGTATTTCTTTTTCTGGATTGACGTCACGTGTGTGAAACTTCGATTTAAATATCAAGTTTACTCTTATTTTTTAATGTCCTTGACATTCAGTGAAAGTCAGTGACTCAGTTCGATCACAGCAGAAAAATACTTCTGTTTTAAAAAACTTAAATGTCCTACAGTAAACAGATTGTATTCGTCATAAATCAATTCTACAAAGCTGATTATTTTAGTGGTAATAATGTATGATAGTGTGTGTGCATGTATATGTGTTTGCGTGCGTAGGTTTGTTTACTGTTCTGCTCATCCGACAGGTATTTTCATATTTATAAAGTCTTTTTGTCTTTTTGTTCATTTGCTTGTTGCGAGAGACTGATGTCTTTTATTTGTTTCCTTGTTTTTGTTTAGCATCGTTTTGTTATGATTTACTTCGTTTTTAATTTATATTGAACCGGATGCAAATTAAAATAATTACAATCAATAACTTACTTTCTTGTGCTGATATTGGATCAGTGTTTATCATAACCGATATATTTGCTAATTCTGAGTGTCAGCAATATTGGACATACTCGCTAGTTTTAAATCAATACTAATGGAGGTGACAATAGGTGCATATCAATCGTATTCGGAATTTGGATACACATTGAATCAATGTTAACCATATCCGGCATATCTGTTCCCTTGGAACCGGCATTAGCCGCAACAAGTCCTAACGTCAGACTTTGCTTTATTCCAGTAAATTTTGCAGAATGTAAATATGAGAAAACTTTTAAAAGAATAACAATTTTAAGGGGGGGGGGGACATAACTGCATATACATGGCGGTCAATAAAGTAAACAGGTTGCCTGCCTTAGGACGACATTTGAGTCGAACGTTTTCGTGCAGTATTTTCTATTTAAGAAAAGGAAACAGTTTGCTTTGGGCAGTCACAATTTTATCAATAGTTTGCGTAAATACTACTGACATCTTTCAATCTTTTAATTTTTTTTTTTTTTAGTTCTTTCAATACTTATCATTATATTTTAAATATTCATATTATTATTGATGATAATGATGACGGTGACTGTGACGACGACGACGATAATGATGATGCAACAATTATTGTTTGCAAAGTTTTATTTGTTTCACGCTTGTCGATTGAATATGTGGTTCTTTAGAAATGTAATTCAGTGTTAAGTTTAGGTACTAGTCTCTTCATGTCGGTGAAAACTTCTTACGCTGTAGTTTGAAGGCAATTTTATTCAATAGTGTTGATTTTCGAGTGAATTACCAGGGGTATTCCAAATTTATTTTTTTAAAATGATAATTTCTGAGATTTTGGAAAAGCTTAACATAATTGCAGCTTGATATAAGCGTTTTAATTCTGAATGTTGCCTCACTAAATCCACAGTCAATACGTGAATCGCTGTCCAATTTGCTTGTACCGATTTTCCACCAAGACCATGTGCAAGGCATGTTCCCTTTGAATGGCTGAAAGTTTTCCTTGTACCGATTTTCCACCAAGACCATGTGCAAGGCACGTTCCCTTTGAATGGGCTAAAAGTTTTCAAATCAGAAATAATCATAAATGTTCTTAAGGCTTGTCATTGCTCGATAACGTATCATACAAGAATATTTTAAAACAAATAATTCTGATTTACTCACATAGCTACTTTTGCTGCCTGTGTTACACTTACGCTCTGTGGTACTGTAAGTGTTACATGTACACTTAAAAGTACCGTATGTGTTATATTTACACTCTGTGGTACATGAAGAATTAAATTTACACTAAATACCTGAAGTGTTACATTTGTACTTTAAGGTGACTGATGTTTTAATGTTGTTTTGTTGTTAATGACTTTAAATGAAGCTATTTTGTAATTGCAGATTATTTAAAATAAAGCTTCTTTGTACTTACTGATTCTTTAAATAATGTTGTTTAGTTGCTACTGATAAAGCTTTATTGTATATACTGATTTTTGTCATTATGGCTGTTTGGTAATTATTGATTTTTTTTAACTAAGGCTGTTTTGTAGTTACGGATTTAAAATTTTATAGTTACTGATATTATACATTTCTCCATCTAAGGAGCAGGTAAATCTTCCTAAACAGTCTCTTATTAGAATGTCCGTAAAATGTTTTCTTTTGTGAGTGTGTTCCTAAAATGGTTTCATTAAATTTTTTATGAGTGTGGATCTTATAGATGATTAATGCACTTTTGCACTTTTTTCTTGAAGTGCAATATTAAAGGGCACTAGCTTTCCCTATAAATGTTGATGTGTTGAAATATACACTAAAGGATTTCCGTAGCGTGTCAAATGCGTGAAGAAATCCCGAAATGTATTATAATTATACAACAAAATGATTCAATATTTACAAATAAGATTCATACGTAGAATGATACACAGACAGACATGAAAAGGACAGAAATTAAGGGACAGACAAATAGACGTAAAGACAGGAAAAACAGAAGAATGGGAGTGAGTTGAAGTTTGAAATTATTTCAAGTCAAGAGGTAAAGAGAGAGAGAGAAAAGAATAAGGATTGGTCACGCATGGGTGATTTTAAGACGTTAATAATATACAAATAAAGTTGAAACAAAATTGCATTATTAATAACTATATAAAATGAATATTTTAAATGCTAGTTATTTTATTTTAATTTCACAATAATTTGTTTTAATCAAATTAAAATTGCCATGCCCTTTAATAAATCCTACACATTTTCATCAAAGTGTTTCTAAACTTATAAAGTAACTTAATAAATAATATATGAAGAAATATTATATGAAATATAAAGCAGATAACCTTCTTTCAAATAAGTTCACTGTATTGTACCTACTGAATAAAATGCTAGGGGTTTTATACATTACATAAAATATTTATATTAATTTAAGCAATTGTTAAAATCAACAGTCCATTTGTGTCGTTGTACACTTCTTCTCTTGTATGATGTTCGCTTTTCCGCAGATCAATTTTAAATTAATTAAAACCAAAACGAGTGCTAGGATAATTACCTAATTAATTTGGACAAACGAATTAAAGCATCTAAAGGTGTCCTGGATTTTATGGAAATGAAAAGCATTTTATGCATCTTTAAGGAGAGAAACCTGATTAACTTACATGTTCACTTTAAAGCAATAACCTATTCGCCAGTAAAGGGTGACATTATTTTTACGCCATACTTTAAGTGCCTATAAGGCGTCATTGTTTGCCATACATTAAGTGCCTATAAGGTGTCATTGTTTGCCATACATTAAATGCCTGTACGGTGTCATTGTTTGCCTTACATTGTGCATATAAGGTGTCATTGTTTGCCTTACATTATGTGCCTTAATGTGTCATTGTTTGCCATACATTAAGTGCCTATAAGGTGTCATTGTTTGCCATACATTAAATGCATGTAAGGTGTCATTGTTTGCCTTACATTAAGTGCATATAAGGTGTCATTGTTTGCCTTACATTGTGTGCCTTAAGGTGTCATTGTTTGCCATACATTAAGTGCCTTAAGGTGTCATTGTTTGCCATACATTAAGTGCCTATAAGGTGTCATTGTTTGCTTTACATTAAGTGCCTATAAGGTGTCATTGTTTGCCATACTCTGCTGACCTGTGCAATGGCATTGTTTGCATGCCGCAATCTGATTGTAGAGTGATATTATTAGAAAGCTGTATCATAAGTGCCTGTAAGGTGTCATTGTTTGCCATACTCTGCTGACCTGTGCAATGGCATTGTTTGCATGCCGCAATCTGATTGTAGAGTGATATTATTAGAAAGCTGTATCATAAGTGCCTGTAAGGCGATACTTTGAAGGCCTAATGTAGTTGCCTATACTCTATAGGATAGCATTTGTTTGCTAACGTGCGTTAAATATCTCTAGGTAAGGTTACTTGTAAGCTGTAGTCTAAGTGCTGTAAGGTGATATTTTGAAGACGTAATTTAACTGTCAATAGTGTGACATTGTTTGCAAGCCGTAGTATAATTTTCCGCACGGTAACATTGTTTTAAGGCTGTACTCTAATGACCTGTAAAGTAAAATTGCCAGACGTATTCTAAATGCCTGTAAGGTAACATTGCAAGGCGTATTCTAAATGCCTGTAATGTAACATTGCAAGGCGTATTCTAAATGCCTGTCTGTAAGGTAACATTGTAAGCTGTACTCTAATTGCCTGTAAGGTATCATTGCTTGCAAAGAATACTCTAAGCGCCTGAAATGTTACTTTGTTGTAAGTTGTACTCTAAGTGCCTGTAAAGTAAAATAACAAATACAATCTTGAGGAAATATTTTATGAACTAAAGTCTTTCATTTTCGGAGAGAAACAGAACGTGCTCATCATTTTCACGGGTGTTGGATAGGTTATTGCTTATTTGTACATTATCTCATTACTAAATGAAAAGTATAATGCAGAGTGCTATAGTGAACAAATATCTATGACGAGTAAGCATTAAGGGTTTTGTATGAGAACTATTTAATTTTGTAGGTTCTTCTGGCTCCGTCTCCACGGATGATTCCTTCGCCGCTTTCGGTGCTTCCTGCATTTCCTTCCCATGCATCTCTTTTTGGGTGGAGGGAGTTCAACAGGTGGCTCTATTGGAAGTTCGATGGGGTCGAAGTACAAAGGTGGTGCTAAGCAGTAAATACGCATGCCTTCCGCACACCCACACGTGTTGTTGTCTGCATCAGTCATCTCCTGGCCAACCGACAGGATTTCATTATTCGGCATCAGGCAGTTTGGTCCTGTTTACACACGAAGCACAAATCACACAAATCACAAAGGTCGAATGTTCTAGAAGGGAACAAATATAAACAAAGAAAACCGTTGAAGTATTTTTAATTCTGCACTCTCCTTAACTTGATGAGCGATAGTTTGTTTTTCGTGACGAAGAGGAGGAATAAATGAGTGTTCAGCGAGACATGACTGCCTGTCACGTGTTTGTTTTTGATGATTCTCTTCCTTTAATTGTGAATTTTGTGTTTGTTTCTGTCTTGAGGCCTCCCGTGCCTCTTATAGTCCTATGTACTATGCCAATATTTGGCGGTTAAGAAGATATCATTTCTACAAAGTAACAACACAAGTAAAGGACTACTGGTTGTAAATATACATATATAAGGAAATGTCACAGTGGTTTAAACTCAGGGCCCCCACTCAGTAATATACTCAGAAATAGATATACATAAATATAGAAAAGTGAAGAACAAGAAAATAGAGTTATCCTATCATTGCAGTTTACAAGAATCAGAGAGAATATGCTATACTAACAAATGTGTAAAGATGGAAACAACAAACATTTAATAAAAAGCAGATTGACAACATTTTAAAACAAAATACATTATATGACAGGGTAATTTGCCTAACCCTATTTCTAAATTTTCTATATTACCATGTAGAGAAGCATGGAATTTGCCTAACCCTATTTCTAAATTCTCTATATTACCATATGGAGAAGCTTGGAATTTGCCTAACCATATTTCTAAACTTTCAATATTACCATGTAGAGAAGCATGGAATTTGCCTAACCCTATTTCTAAACTCTCAATATTACCATATGGAGAAGCTTGGAATTTGCCTAACCCTATTTCTAAACTCTCAATATTACCATGTAGAGAAACTTTGAGTTTCTAGACTATTCAGACAATTCTGAGACATTCTTTCTCTGAAGTTGAATAATTAAGTTTAGCTACATTTAATGTACGACTGTGATACGCTACTGGATAGAGAATATCATATTGCTTCTGCATCAGTACAGCACCTAGTCCTGCATTGCTAGTATCTATTCTGAGTACAAATTTCTCATTGAAATCAGGCAAATGGAGGACAGGAGCTCATAACAGTCAATCTTTCAAACTAGCAAAGCTGGCTTCACACTCCTTGCTCCAAATCACTATCTCAGGTTTGCCTTTCCTCATCAAATCAATGAGTAAATAGTCAACAGTAGTCACTGCTGCTTGAAGTGAAAGGAACAAGTGCTTGCTTTCTCATAAACTAATGATCGCCTTTAGACCGGACTCGAGTTATGTTCAAATTTAAAGTTATTTTTTAGAGTACTTCTTCAACAAAAAACTTCTGGCCCATTCTCATTGGATGAGTTTATTATGAACAAGTCTGAGACTATAAGTCAGAAAAACTACTCATCATGGAACTGGTTGGATTGCATTAACAATTTTCTAGCACATTCACAACCCAAGTTGTTTACTTCAACTAACTTTTAAAAAAATAGCATCATAAAGAGTACCCTAGATCGGGTTAATTTGAAAATTTGACAATTGATATAAAAATTCAGTTTAGAAATAGGGATAGGCAAATTTATTCTTCCACACTATGTCCGATAATGTGATTATGTTGTACATTATACTTCTGAATTTGATTGATGCTATATTTTTATGCTGCATGTGTATCTGGCTAATGACATTGTTGCAGGATTTGTAAGTTGATAATGTGTGTAAGAGAAAAAAGAGACAAAGATGAATATGCCTGAAAATTAGTGCTGCCTTAATTTGACTTTTGCAGAAATAAGCAAGCCTTTTTTACCTGTGTCTTCAGGCAACAGTGATTACTGAACTCTACCAGATTATTTTAGTGTGAGAATCCAGTGTTATCGTCAAACTTAATAGCTAATGTTGCTGTTAGTTGATTCCTTAATTCGTTCAAGAGCCAATAGGGCAGAGATTCGTGGCCTGAGATTGGTCTCAAGACTTCAAGAAAATTATCGAGAACACTCCTTCTGATGTGCTTGATAGTGAATGTGAAATTCTTCGTGGTGTGCATTGTGAGTGCATCAAAGATTCTGGAATGGTTCAGTAACATAACAAGCATATAGGACCAACTTCTGAATAAGAATGACAGAGATTTGTTGCAAATGGCATGATTGTGAATATATGCCCATAAAAGCCGTCATCTTTGAAAATGTTCTGTATAGTGACTTAATTATTTCTCTGAAACTCCACTCCTTTCTTGTGATGAATGCAATCCATAGTCTAGGTCTCAGTGAGTGTCATTAGCAGACACACACATACTCTGTTGAACTGGTCTTTGACCTATGGGTTGTTCTTCTCAGGTGTGGCTTGTGGCTCAGCGCTCGCCAACACCCAAGATAAAGTCAGAGATAATATATCAGACAAAGTGCTGATCTGCCAATAAAATATACATTGGCAAAGAAAATGTTCTTATGCGTTCTCTGGCAGTACACTCTTACTTATATAGTCATCATACATTTATATAGTCATCATACATTTATATAGTCATCATACATTTATATAGTTATCATACATTTAAATATCATAAGGGAAATATAGCAGTATAAAATAAAGTTAATGTCAAGAAATAAATATGAAAATATATTATTAGTTAGGCAAGCAAAAAAACATACCTTCAGCAGCAATATATACAGAGGATGATTTCCTTCTGTGTTGATAACCAGCAATAAGGTTAATAGTGTGGGTAAACTTTGTTAACATAAGGAGCCAAAATAAGCATTGACTCGATGGTTGGCTGCATTCGACTAACGATTTACAGTGAGTCAATTGTACATTCATGTTGCTGAGCTGCACTTTGATTTGTTGGTTCAGTGAGTTGTCGAGAATATTCAGGTATGTTTCCAGCCTTGGGATAAGGATCAGCCTTTCTAAAAGGTAGGTTTACATGTAGTCTACTTTTAGAGGAGGGGTGGGTTTGGGCTACATAAGCTGTTATGCAATACATATTGCATGGCTGATATTTGCACTTTACTACAATCTGTTCGTAATGCTGCCTGCTTCTTGGTTATTTATCTGATTTCTCTAAACAAATAAACAAAAAAATGTTTGCACTGTGATATTTTTATTTCTATTTTCGTTTTCGGTGAAGGTTGTCCAAATTTAACCTGATGCTTACTTTTTATTTTCATTTTTATTTATTTATTGTATTTATACCAAAAACAGAGGGAGAAATGGCTAAACTTCATTATAGAGGATAGGGGATGAAGTAGTATTGTATATCTACATTTACCTGAAATATCAATACACAATAATATATGATCATGCCCATCTACACACATATGTACACACACACACACACACACATATATATACACACACAATGACAAAACTAATCTCACCATTTGGACATATAGGGCAGCATTCGCCAGGTTTGGTAACTGGGTCAGCGCACATAGGCATCATGCAGTCCATCACAAAACAAACTGCATTACCTTCTTCATTACAATAGCAAAATTCACACCCTTTAAAACTGGATTCACCCGGGGATAGCCCCGTCTCCTCCCCGTCTCTCAAGCACCTTTTGGGAGGTGGCATTGTGACAGGCTCATCAATTGGGTAGTCAATGTACAGTGGGGCATCCACGCAATACATCGACATTGGTCCGTCACATGTGCATCTATTGCCCTGATCATCAACTGTCTCGGTGCCCACCGCCACGATTTCATTATTAGGCATCAAACAGTTTGGTCCTGTTGGAATAAGAATAAAAATAATTTATAAAAATACAGATGCATTTGTATTTGTGTCTGTGATTGTGTGTATTTGAAATTGATTGTGTATGTTTGTGTGTGTGATTTGCGTTTGGGTGTGTTTCAAGTTGATTGTGTATATTTGGGTGTGTGATTCTGTGTTTGGGTGTGTGTTTGCACAGAATAACAATGGTTACGATCAGCGAAGCAACAGACGCCATATTATTTTCCTGGTCGCTCAAAGTCAGTGAGATCCTAAGAGATATAAAAAAACAATCTAATATAAGGTAAAATATATTCTTCTGCACAATAAATACACCAAACACTCTTTGCATAAAGACAAAATGCAGAATAGTTCTCCTTCCAGGCCTGATAATGAAAGTCACTTTATATGCGTAAACTTACCGTTTGTAAGTGTTATAAAGCTGATTTCTAGGTGCAGTCTCCTCGTCAGTATAACATTATATTAAATTACATCTTCAACATTATAGATAGAGTGGTAGAAGCATAGTAATGAAATATTTATTTATAAATATATTATCCCAAAATAGTAATGTTCAAAATATTGCTAATATATCTAATTAAATAGCTTCAGCATTTTAATTATGAACACTGCTCTTATTTTTCTACATTACTAATTCTAAATAACTTTATGACGTGTAATTTTGTAATGACGTGTGATTTTGAAACGAGAAACGTTATTAGAACAAATATATTGTTTTGGACAAAGGTTGTCAGTAATTGTTCTGATGCCATTCAGTTCGATAATAAGATAAAACAAATAAATTTGTAATAATAATCTAATAAGAAAAGAATTTGTCATGTATCCAGGTTATACTATTTGTGAGGGAGTAAATTTGTCTATTCCTAGAAAGAGAGTGAGACCACTGTCTCAAAAAGAAAGATGTGACTTGTTGCAAACTGCATGAATGTGAACAAGTGCCCGCGACAGCCGCCATCTCTGAGAATGTTATGTTCATTGACTTTATTATTTCTCTGAAACTCCATTCTCATTCTGTGATGAATGCTCTCCATGAACTTGATTATATATGTATGTTAATGTGACTGCTTATGTTTATGCTATGATAAACTGAATTATTGTTCAGCATTAAATGACCATTGCTGTGAAGTGATGTAAATGTCAATGTTCTTTTGATTATATTCATATTGCATATTTGATTGTTGATTTAATACATTTATTGTTAAATTTATTGACATTCTTATACATATTGATTATCTTATGTTGGAGAAATAGTAGATGTAAGGGGGGGGGGGCTTGCTAAATATAGATAAAGATGGATTTATCTTCTCCTTTGGTAAAACGTTGTCCACCTACTGTAAAATTGTGTAATGGTAAATGTTTGTTTTTAATGCTGTGGAAGAGAGAAAATAAACGTTTACGGCGCCTGCATATCCGCCAAGTGAGAGAGACGATTGATTGGTGTCTGTAGGAAAATTATTAATAACATAAAGTAAGATTCTCATCACTTGTAATTAGTTATCGATGATTAATAATAACAATTTTCATAACCAATAACTAGATTGGTATTGGTGTCACAATGAGCTATTGTGTTTGACTATAGGCAGATGGCGTCTTCTTTGATGTGCAGTCAAATAAGGTAGACTAAATTAATTAAATTATATTTTTTGTGTGTGTGATCAAGACCCCGTTTTCTGTTTTACTTACTTTTTTGGACAGACATAACCATGAACTTGTTTATGAATAGGTGATATGTGTGTTGAAAGAATGTGGGTGTACAGGATGTGAGAAAAAGTCATAAATAGTTTGAGATGTATTCATGAATTCGATTAATTAAGAATGTTTACCTAGATAGAGGTGGGTGCAGTATCTAGGCTAAAAGAAAATTAATGTGCAGTGATACAATTACAAACATACTCTTCGTATGAGATGTCTTGTATAGATGTGACGGTACGAGACGGCCGCCGAACTTTCATTCATCTTTTAAACTGTCAGGGCCAGAATCTACTGTCAAACTCGCGGGAGCAGACCGAACTTTAGATTTTTCTATTTTTGTATATAACAGTTATCTGCCACTTGCACGAATAGCTTTCACTAAACGTCTAGCTGAGAGGTCATCACGAAAAACGCCACACCATTAGTCTGCATAGTAGCAACGTAAAAGAGATAAATATGCAAAACTCTTTCTCTAGTTTACAGTGAACACTGAACAAACTGTGAACACTAAAGACGAACTCACGTCTTTGTGATTTGATTTTGTAAATTCTTTCTGCCACCATGACTCTTTCCTATAAAGTTTGTATTCATCCTTAAGCATCTGAGTATTTGCATTTTCTTTTAAACTTTGTCACTGAGTATTTGTCAAGTCACAATTCAGGGGGGGGGCCTCGTTGTAGCCGCATATGTGATTATTATTGTTCAGATTAAAATTTACATATCCAAGTACTTGTAGCATCTGACACCACTGAAGTGTGAGTGGGCGCGTAGCCGGCCACCTTAGGGTTTCAAGTTTTTCTGTAACATCTACTTACACCCCCACCCCCACGCCGCAATAGAGTCCCTCCTTCTAGAGAATGTAGTGCAAATTTCTTAAGGGAACTAAAACTATACACTTTCGACTAGAGAAGTTAAACGTTTTCTCTATTTGTGTGAATAGTTAAGCTTTTATATTATAACTAAAAAGTGTCGTGGTATTACACACTGTATTAACAAGTCTAAATCTAGTTGTTTGCAGAAATTCTGGCTCTAATTAAGTACTTATTTATATCATAATTTAAAATGTACTTAGAAGCTACATTTATTTCTTGTTTCATGGTTTTTATTTTTGTCTTTCATTTTGAATGGCTTTGGGTGCCAATGTCGAAGCATGGTGTTAAGAGTGGTGCCAATATGGATGGGTTGTCATCAATTGCTGTTCAAGTTAAGTCTTTAGTGTGCAATGATGACAGTGCACAAACATTGATTCTTAAATCTGAAAATTTATCAATGATGGTCATTTCAAGATTGTACTGGGAATTAATTTTGTTTACAAATATTGCTAACCTTTTTATTGTATTATATTTTTGTTAATTGTTTCCGCATCATGTATCTGTTAGTGTAGTGTAACCTTTATTAGATTTCTTGTAAATTGAAGGGATATTATATTATGTCATCTTCTTGTTTCTTTGTCTTTAAAAATCTATTTTATATCTATTTCTCAGTCTGTTAATGAAAGGGACTCATTACTCTAAAAACCGATGGTGTCTCCCTTTTTATCGGCACACCAGTTGCTGACACATAGATTTATAACCAGTAATCCATACCTTGTATCAGCACTTTGTTGATGTATTATATCTTTAACTAGTAAAATTTAGTATAATAAATTATTATAAAGCCGTCCCAAAGTACCTCACAACAATCATGATAATCTGTAGTCCTTTCTGTATGTCATGGAGTAAAGGGCAAATTATGCCTGTCTTACTAACAATTTTATCTTCAATCATTTATTAATTTATTAAGCTCTTTGATGTTTTCATCTTTTGTATTATGCATTTCTTTATGCTGGCAATCCCAGCCAGGTGACGTCATTGCACGCGTTGCGCCATAGCAGATTACTGACAATTAGCAGGTCTCATGCATGTTAAAAGGGATGTAGGTCACTATAACCAGATGATTGTAAGGAAGGGGGTTGCTGTTCAAACCTGATGCTGATAATCTTGCTTTACAGAGATTTTGTGCCATTGATTCATTGATGTGCATAAATGGAGTGAGACTTGAATTAGGAATTTGTTCACAATGCAACTTTGCCTAAACTCACAGAGGCCACAGCGATTTCTGTTAATTGAAAGATAAACCTACCGAAAATTCAGACTAGGTAACACATCAATTTCTTAATTCTTATTAACTGTATTTTATTAAGAATGTTGTAGCATGATCATGTGTATTTTATTGTGAGTAATATGAATTTGTTGCAATTTCCTCCTAATGTGTGGCTAGAGAATAGAGTGACCAAGTTAACATGTGTTTCATAATTGTAATCATTTATTGAGATGTATAATGATGTTGTGGAATGTTATTTTATCTCCAATGAAGTAAATATTAATTGACAATTGTAAAATGATGTGCGCATTCGATACAATTTGTTTATATGTAATAATTATAATCCACTTGTGCGTAACATATTTTATTCTAATTGTAACACACGTCCATGGTTTAAATATTTTTTTAATTTCATTGTAAAAATATGAAGTGAGGTCAATTGTAATAGGACACCTATTGTCTGTTGCCACTATGTATGAATTAGCAAAATATAGGCTCATCGCTCATGTAAATAATTGCTATTGTTTCAGAGCAGATTTCTGGATTTGGATTTTCTATTTTGGAATTTCTTTTGGAATTCAGTTTGGAATTCCAGGTTGGTGTTTCAATGGGCATTTCAGTTGATGCCGAATTCTATAGCTATTGAGCTAGGGACCTAATGCTTAGGGGGGGGGGGGGCATTATTCATGCAAGATGAGTTGCGTGAAGTCCAAGGTCAGCTAGAATATTCAACGATGGACTATTGATGTGTGAGTCACTGAGGGACCCCAACACCAACTAATGATACAGATAGGTGGGCGTCTGACAAAACTCTGAGATCATAAATTCATGTTACGATGGATATAAACAATCAAAGACAGAATACGTAGGCCTAATGACCTTCGTATTTGTAAGCCTTTATTGGTGGATTCACTATTTTGTTAACTATTATTTTTTTTATTTTTGTTATCATAAGTTGACTAATTATTAGCAAGAGGAAGACCAAAAGGAATTGGGCTGGAGGTGGAGTCAGTGTGAATGATTTGTATGCATAATTAGTTTTTATTAGGATAACATACCCAATTCGTTCACTATTATACAGATTCATCGAAAGAATTAATATGAGTAGACTGAAGGGTGAGTTTGTCAACCAGTGTGTCAGCATAGGTGTAGCATTAAAATTAACAATCTTTATATCCTCATGGTGAGACAGTGACTTTAAACAAATGCTGAAATGTAACACTGTATATTATTCAAATTTAAACAAATGCTGAAATGTAACACTGTATATTTTAAAATTAAAATTAACAATCTTTAAATCCTCATGGTGAGACAGTGACTTTATACAAATGCTGAAATGTAACACTGTATATTACTCAAATTTAAACAAATCTTCAAACTGCTACCAAACATAAAGTGCAAAGTAAATAATAATAATCAAATATTAAATGAACAGATTAATTATTTAAAATAATTATTTCTTTAAACTTAATGTAACTAAACATTTTAAAATGCTACAAAACAAAACAATACAAATGCAAACTCGTCAAAAGAAGAAAGAAAACATGATCTACAGTTTTCCAAATGGTAAACAAGAAAGTAAATAAACGTTTGATACAACTAAGTCTGCAAGTGAAAATTCCTATGAAATTCTATTCATTCCATGCTTTAAATATCATCTCCTTTGCTATGCAGTAAATGTAATGATATTTCAAATGGGGTGGGGCTGAAAAATAGAAAAATAATGTAATGCTTCTTAAATATAATCTCACCATTTGGACACTCGGGGCAGCATTGTCCAAGGGAGATAACTTCATCTGCACACTGAGAAGGTGAGCATATGACTTGGGTACAGTCGACAGGATTTGGAGGTAAGGTATGAATCTTTAGCAGTGACATGGCATTCGTTAAGGAAAAACACACTCCGATTAACAGAGTTATGCTTCTTACGCTGAAGATCTTCATGACTGCAAAAGTTGATAGAGAAACTTTACTTTTCTGCCTGGACCTTCTCGCCCGCAGAAACTGGAATGCATGTTTAATATGAACGTGTACATTTTTTTGCTTAAATTAAAGAAATAAAGATCTGAATCCTCTAAAATATAAAACAGAATGATAAAATGTACAGAGGGAAGATTAAACATGTCAGTTTAAATATCTTTCATTTTTTTCTTTAACTTTGCCTACCCAAGATCTCTTTTCTTTTTGAAGTTTATGATATCTTTATAACAAGATTATAATATATTCTTTTGTGTTATTGTAAATTGTAATTACTTTGGGAATGATACTTCAAATACATTGCTTATTTTTAATGACAATTCAGTTAATGTTTATTAATATTATTTAATTGTATTTGATGACATTAATATTATTTAATTGTATTTGATGACATTAATATTATTTAATTGTATTTGATGACATTAAAATGAAATGAGTAACACAAAACAAAATCGAGACTATTAAAAGAAATAATTCCAAACATTATATTAACAAACATTTTATAAAATATCGTATGATTTTGCAACTATACGCAATATTTCATTAAAAGCAATTAGTTTTACTTCACCGATTTAAAAATTATAAATTTTCCCAGTACAAATCAAAGGCGGTTACGTAATACTTTCTTTTTTTGATAATCTTTTACTTGTAAACTTTTAAGTAATCATTTAACGCTGCATAAAAAAACGAAGATATGTGTTTAACTTATGTTTGCAATTCATTCTAAAGCAAATTTGGCTAGGTTGTTTTTTTTTAACTTTTGCATTTCAGTTACTTTTCGTAGACAATCTCAAAAAGTACCATATTATTATTTACACGTCATTAAACAGATCGCGGTACAAAAGTTACGTTGGTTGCTTTCTTACCGGAACTCTAGCTAGGGCGGTATGCTGAATAACTACGATTTTATATTCCTTTTTTCCACCAAATATTTTACTCTCACTATTTCGTATGCGTGGTCATCTGCACAAAGAACGAACCCGTCAACTGAAAGGGATGGAATAACGTTGGACAAATGCTATTTATGTGGATAAGAGTAAAAGTAACCGCCACGTGTGCCAAAACCCGACGTATATTAAAATTCATTTTACCAAAGGCGACCTATTGTATTCAATACTCATTTGAATATTAAGCCTCTTCCTTTGACAAATTTGCTTCTAAGAGTCGATAAGCACATTGCGTTGGCGACAGTTCTGTCAACAGATTTATTACACAAGAAAATAAAATACAAAGAATATTTTTGTAATTTATTTTTAAAAATCCGTTCTCGGTAAGATTGTGAAATAGCTAACTGAATAACTGAATCTAGCAGGAAACGAACTATGCAACATGTAAAGCTATAGTGGTTAACGAGCGTTATCGTTCGTCTATTCTATTTGATATATTGATATTTATTGTCATACACACACACACACACACACACACACACACACACACACACACACACAGACACACACACACACACACACAGACACACACACACACACACACACACACACATGCACACAATCAAATCAAGGGAGCTAACCCATTCTCGTATGCAAAATTAAGAGAGATAATTCAGGTTCACAGTCATGTGCTGGTTGGACTCAGCCGCCCTTGGTTAGTGAAAGGCCGTCAATCAGTACTTTCTGTTAAAAAATAATTGGTCTTTAAAAGCAGGTTCACATCCAAGGGCATACCTTGGTATCCAAGGCAGAATTTAAGCACAACCACCCATTAAATATTTTTATTCTCGCGGAGTGGACAGCCTCGCATCCTAGTAAGTGCGCCACCGCTCGCATCGACACTCACAAAAAAAAAGTGTTTTTGTTCTATTTTTTACGTGGTTCGTACTTACGTCATCGACACTCACAAAAAAAAAGTGTTTTTGTTCTATTGTTTACGTGGTTCGTACTTACGTCATCGACACTCACAAAAAAAAAGTGTTTTTGTTCTATTTTTTACGTGGTTCGTACTTACGTCAGAATTCTCTGAATGCCTGTATCTTCGGTTTTATGAAATCTAAACGGCTGACATTGATGGCTCAAAGTCAAAAATAAGAAATAAAATACAGAAATGCATTTAAGTATATGTTCGTTCTAGAGCACTTGAACTAAAAATAGATCATATGGTTTATAACTTTGCACTCAGAAATTTTGTTGTTGTGGGCATTGAGTTAGACAGGTAGTTCTTAAAAAAATGCTGATTCCACTCTGGAAATCCTATATTATTATAAGCACATATTCCTATTGTCGAAGCAATGGCAATTCCTTCTGCAAGTAAGAAGCTTGAGAAAAAAAGTGGAATCTCTAGGAAGATTTGTGTTCTATACACTAGAGTTAAGAGTGGTTCCATTTTACTAGGCAATGTGCATTTATTTTGATGAGTCACCCATTTTTTATTTTGTACATCAAGATTGATCCAAATAGGAAATTTTTTTAAAAGCTTCTGGCAAGACAATAAAAATGCTTCACATTCTTGGATCTAAATCTGTGACGACCTTACCAAGCACTTGGCTGATTTTCTTGTGGATATTTTCATTGGCGAAGATTTAACGATAGGTAGCATACACCTGTCTGAAACAAAAATGAAACAATTAGCTTAAGCGAATGAATAATGGTTTATAAACAATACCCCGGGAGATTCAGATAATACACGGAAAGGTTGCTTTGTCCCTGCAAAAATATAATCAAGGAACAAACGCTAAGTTTCCAGTTTATCCCTTTTTAATCCATTTTTTCTTACATTCAAGTCTTAATATACAGTTTCATGCAACAGTATTTATTAGCCCGAAACACGCATACATTATTATAGTTTTTATGAGAGGTTTCATTAGAAACAATGTCAAGTGTTTAGCATACTACATACGAGCATCTTAGTACGAACATCTGTAGAAATAATAGTCTACTCACATAATACATCTCTACGTAAAATACAAGCAAAACATATCAATAGCAAAAATTAACGAAATATTTCTAAGTCTATTCTCTGTAAATCAGTCAGTTAATTCAACATTAAGCTAATGGTCACTTTTGATTACCGAACTTCTTGCCACACAATATTCAAGTGATTATACAATAGAATTCTCTACAGCATGTAAACGTTTGATCTCAGCCCATTGGTTGGTCTCATTCTCGTAAATCTTAACCATTAAACTACTCATCTAGTTGAAACTGATTTGCATTGTATCAGCAATTTCTAGCATATTCTGAACTTGAGTGTTTACTCCAACTCTGATACTTACAAAAAATGCTATCATAAGGAGTACCCAAGTCGGGTCACTTCGACAATTTAACAATTTATATAACAATTAAATTTTAAAATATGCGTAGGCATATTTCCTCCACCACAGAATGAAATCAAGACTTAAATTGTTAATTCTTTTGTATTAAATTGTAATAGTAAAATTTATTCAGAGATCGGTAAATGTAATTAAGACAATCCAAAACAGTTATTAGGAAAAACTTAGGGCCAGCCACAATTATGTATTTCAGGGTCCTAGTCTACAATATTACATGATTATGTATTTCAGGGTCCCAGTCTACAATATTATATAATTATGTATTTCAGGGTCCCAGTGTACAATATTATATAATTATGTATTTCAGGGTCCCAGTCTACAATATTATATAATTATGTATTTCAGGGTCCCAGTCTACCATATTACATGATTATGTATTTCAGGGTCCTAGTCTACAATATTATATAATTATGTATTTCAGGGTCCTAGTCTACAATATTACATGATTATGTATTTCAGGGTCCTAGTCTACAATATTACATGATTATGTATTTCAGGGTCCTAGTCTACAATATTACATGATTATGTATTTCAGGGTCCTAGTCTACAATATTACATGATTATGTATTTCAGGGTCCTAGTCTACAATATTACATGATTATGTATTTCAGGGTCCCAGTCTACAATATTACATGATTATGTATTTCAGGGTCCCAGTCTACAATATTATATAATTATGTATTTCAGGGTCCTAGTCTACAATATTACATGATTATGTATTTCAGGGTCCTAGTCTACAATATTACATGATTATGTATTTCAGGGTCCTAGTCTACAATATTACATGAGTATGTATTTCAGGGTCCCAGTCTACAATATTATATAATTATGTATTTCAGGGTCCTAGTCTACAATATTACATGATTATGTATTTCAGGGTCCCAGTCTACAATATTATATGATAGTGTAATTTCTGCAGAATTGTCTGCAGTGAAAGGAAAGCAACATTTTGCTGAGCACAATATATGCATGTGCCAAACACGTGGTTCAGTACGATGCAGGGACACATAAGTAAGTCTCTAATTATGAAAGAGGTGTAGCTTGTCTTCCAAAGTACATTTTGTCTATAAAAAATTGTAGCCCCAAGATTGGAAAGAATAAATCGTTCCAAAGATTGGAAAGCGTAAGGACAAAGACATAAATCCAGTCACAGAATAAAAGACTATATTGATATCGCCTAGTGCCCTAGTCCTATATTATTATCCCTTGTACTTTGTAATTTTGTTGTCAATTATCTCTACACTCTTAAGAATCTACGTTAATGTAGCTTGCTAAACGTAAGTGTAAGTTATCAGCATCATAAGTGTTGATAATGTCTCTTGTAATGTTATCATCATTATTGTGTATTGTTTATATTTACATTGAAGATTAACTGCGGGGAGGGGGGGAGCGAATATGCCGAATCTGATCTAAATATAGCAGGCCGTTGTTCGGGAAAAACAAATGCCACTATTTGCATTGGCACTTTCTGGCGAATTAGCATGCCATGCTTAAGACATTTGAAATAATCGCATACATATAAGTAGCATACAACAGTAAGGCTTAGCTGTGTGTTACTTGGTCATGCTTAGACGTGTGCAAACAAAAGTCATAGAGACAAGCATGTATAGTTGTAAGAGAATTTATCGTGCATCGATGGTACTTAACACTTTCTGAATATTTTCTTGTGCATTGTGTTAGTTTATTTTTCTTTGTTCTTTTCTAAAATGATTTTGTACATACGTACATACTTGCATTGAACATTGTCTCAATAATTATTTCCTATTTATTTCTTCCTTGTTTACTTGCTTGCTTGGTTGTACTTTAAATATAAAGTCATTGTTATGTTGTGGAACCTGTTAAAACGTCAACTGCTATGAGTCATTAGAATGTGTTTACATGTACTGAGCAGTTATGCTAGCGTTGCATTTCAATCTGTACTTTATATATGCAGCTGTGTTTGTCGTCAATGGAGAAAATATGAAATCTTATCGATTTGAGGAGTGTAAGATAATCTGATTATTGATAATATATTCATAGAGGGTTTTTTTTTTTACTAAGTTCGTAATGCTCGCTCTTTTTTTTTTCTTTTTTAAAGTTATAATAAACTAGGAAAATGTTCGAAATAACATTGATTATGTTTTATTTCCACAATAAATATGATTTCAATATATCAATCTTGAAATGCGCCCTTGAACAGACGGTATTCTGACAGAGAAAGTAAGTCATTGCAGAAGGAGAAATGTTTCCATTAGTAGATTTTCAAATAGTATCTGTATTTAAGACTCTGCTCTCTCTCTCTCTCTCTCTCTCTCTCTCTCTCTCTCTCTCTCTCTCTCTCTCTCTCTCTCTCTCTCCCCTCTATCACACACACACACATACAACAACACATTGTCTCAAACAGGTACACTTAGATAAATACACATACATACACAAACACACACACACACATGAATACACGCAAAAGCGCACGCACGGGCGTAGGATTCTGTCCACACGCAATCAAGTAGATAATCTTTCCTATTGTTTGTAAGTATTACTCTAAGAAATGTCTGGGGGAGAGGGGTAAATGAAAGTTCATCCGGCTGCCATCGACGCAACCTGAATTCACTTGTCAAAAAGGTCCAATACAGAGACAAAGTTGTTAATGTACCTATCTTTATTGCCAATGTTCTGTGAAAATATTTCAACCTAATCGTTAATTCTATTTTCACATCAACATTTTGCTAAAAGGTCGACACGAAAATGTGTAGAGTGACATTGTTTATTGCCTACAAGCAAATATTCCTGAACTTGACAGAGTGCAGAGATCAAACGACATAAATTAAATGACAGTTTACTTTTGACTTTCCCTGACACCCTATTTTCCGTCCTGGACCTACATGCTCCTAGCTCCTCCTCCCCTTCGACTCTAAATATTAATAGCTCGTCTTATGTGAATGGAGGAGGCACCCTGGCGGCCATGATTGAACCGTCAACCCAATGTCTGTCTTGGAGGTAAATCACAACTTCCCGCAAAATTTTAACTTCTTAGCTTTTCTTTATAATTGTATGTGGGTAAAGGGGCGCTCCGGGATAGAGGCTAAATTTCAGCTTTCTGTCTCCTTGTAATAGTCAATAGAGAACGTGTATGCCAGAGTTCCAGAGTAAATTTGCCTCTCCCTATTTTTAAACTTAATTGTTATATAAATTATTAAATTGTCGAAGTGACCCGACAATTAGAACTCCTAATGATGGAATTTGTGTAAGTTATCAGAGTTGGAGTAAATAACTCGAGAATGTGCTAGAAATTGCAATCCAAACCAGTTCCAACTAGATCAGCAGTTTGTTTTATCCAATGGTTACGATTTACGAGAACGAGACCAGCCAATGAACTGAGATCGACAGTTTACCTGCTGTAGAGAATGTTATTGTCTAATCACTTGAATTTGGTGTGGCAATAAGTCAGGTCATGATAGGTGGCTGTTAGCTTAATGGTGAGTTAACTGAACGATTGAGATAGAATGGACTTGAAATATTGCATGCAATTTTGCTATTGATATGCTATACTTGCGCTTTACGTAGATATGTATTATGTGAGTAGACTATTATTTCTACAAATTGTGGACTATGATATATGTGGTATGCTAAACACTTGACATTGTTTCTAGTGAACACACTCATAATACCATTACGCTGTATTTGTTGGGCTGTATGCGTGATTCGGGCTAATAAATACTGTTGCAGCAAAATGTAATGTGAGACAGCTCTAAATAAAATCAATCCTAAATACATTTGTTTACATCGCGATGTCCAGATGGTTCGACAACCCTCCCCCACAACAAGTACAGCTCTAAATAAAATCAATCCCAAATAAATATTTCACAGCTCAACGTCCAGATGGTCCGACACCCCCCTCAACACCTATAGCTATAAATAAAATCAATCCCAAATCAATACGCACATACACACACACGCTCCATCCCACTTCCCATTAAACTGATAATGTTAGTGCAGCTCATATTCGGGTATTCACCTAATTATGAGGTGGAATCTAATGTCATGTTGTAAACCAATGCTTCATTCATTTTACTAGTATTATCAAAATGAAATAGAGAGGAACAATCCTTGTCTGCATGCGTGCTTGTGCGTGTGAATTTGTGTGTATGAATGATATAAAATAAAATATATATTTCCTATCCCAAACTCCATGCAGCCAGAAGATGGCTTTTCCTGTTCTGACATCACATCTGTACACAACATAGTCACCCGTACTCCCACCAGAGTATATGACTACTAAAATAGTTGAAATAGATACCTAAAGAAATACTTATATGGACCTCTAAAATAGGTGAACTAGCCACCTAAAGAAATGTTTATATGGACTACTAAAATAGGTGAACTAGCTACCTAAAGAAATGCTTATATGGACTACCTCAACACCAATGCGTAATCCATTCAATATTTTTTAAAATATTAAACAATATTCCCAAACAGATACCCAACCCCAAACTAAATAACAACCAAAACCAAGTAGCTAAATTCAAATACACAGAAATTCTCAACACTTTTAGACGTATTTATACTCAAAAGTCCTAGATTAAATTTAGCAATGTAATACGGACAGCAATGGACGGAAAACAAAACGAGAGGTCACTACCAAAGGATTCGGCGACATTGGAGTTACCTCAGTGCAACTGCACTTTGCGCTTCAGACTGTGATCGATACGGCAGAAAATTGAGAAACCACGTGACCCTGAGTCTTTCGCGCAAAGCGTAGATGGAGACGTGTGGTCGCGCCACTCCTCCACCACTTCCGGCAACGTGTAGCTGATGTAACCCAACCTCTCCCCAAAATTACTCCCTACCCTTCTCCAAACTCCTCTTTATCCTCCCCTCTCCAAACTCTAAGCTCGGCAGCAAGTGCGTCACACGAAACTACAACAAAGAGATGCGATTATCAAGAAAAACTGGTATAGTTTAGCTCCCCACTACACCCCCCCAAAAGTTCTCCCTCGTGACCCTTCCCTATCCCTCCTAACTCCAGTGTGATATGGGTGCCAGCTGGAATCTCTTCTAAGTTGCCGGCAAAAGTCTTCGGTGCAGACCACGATGGTGCTTTTATTTTCAAAAGTGAAAGTGTTATCAGATAATAGGATTGTGAGGAAAGTGACAACAGGTCATTCGGATTGTGAAAAAAGTCATATCAGATAATTTGATTGTGAGGAAAGTGCGTTAACAGCTAGCAGGAGTTCGCATGCTGCTGCTAGGATCAGATGCATAACATTTTAATGTTACTTACGTGTTACGATCAATGTTGACAATTTAAAGCAATGATCTGAAAAGTTGGCTATGTGCACAGATTATGATCTGCGTAACTAACACTAGGATTTTGTTACTGCAATGTTTCAATGACAATTGACGACACCTGCCATATCACTTTACTGGCGCGTTACAAAGACGTCTTGACATCTTCAAATACTGGAGACATTGTCCAAAGTCTACGCCAAGTGCTGTAAACCAACAGTGGAAAGGTCAGCTAGAAGATATTCACTGCATGACATCAGAACCGCACTGGTTGATCAATGACAACAAATTCAACTACCTCAAAAACTCTAAATTAAGTTGGTTGTATTCCAACGAAAGACAGAACTAGCAAACTGCATGTAAAAAAATTTGGGCTGAGTGACAGATTATTCTCATAATTGAGATTCGCAATTGTTCATTCTCTTTCATTAAGTGAGTTGTTGTTAAATTTATTGTTACCTTACCCATTGTAACATAATTGTTTGTAGCACGAAGGGAGATTAGCTAACTGGGGGCCGAGCCGTAATAAAGGGATAAAGAATTATAAATCTCAATTTATAAATAAAGGGGATTAACATTGTTAGATAAGGCAAGTCAAGTGATTTATCTAGCAAGTTATCATGAGTAATTGCCTGAATCTTTTGGCACTTCGTAATGGATAAGTCAGGCCGTCCGGCTGTTGCTGTTCTTAGAAATTATTCAATAAACAAATATTGATAATTGGAAAGACGAGCCCCCATTTGTCACATGTCCGGTCTAGGTTTAACGACTCTGTCCTATTTTAGATGCATGATTTCATTTGCCGCCATACTGTGGGTGAACTTCAAACTGCCATTATCCACCATCTTGAAAAGTTACGTGCCTTGCACGGAGGCTGCCATGAACCGACAACTTCGTACTTCTACATCCAGTGCCACTTCATGAAGATATCCTACTTCATCTACCGTGTATATTTCTATTTAAAGTCCTTTTGTATATTCTACTTCATCTACCGTGTATATTTCTATTTAAAGTCCTTTTGTATATTCTACTTCATCTATCGTGTATATCTCTATTTAAAGTCCTTTTGTATATTCTACTTCATCTATCGTGTATATCTCTATTTAAAGTCCTTTTGTATATTCTACTTCATCTATCGTGTATATCTCTATTTAAAGTCCTTTTGTATATTCTACTTCATCTATCGTGTATATCTCTATTTAAGGTCCTTTTGTATATTCTACTTCATCTATCGTGTATATCTCTATTTAAAGTCCTTTGGTATATCGATCACAAGACTACTTTGTATGAACTGTTTCCGAAGTCTTATGCACGACAATCTATAACACTCCATGACTATATTATGTAACGCAAATCTCCTGTAACAGTTTTGATAATTAAATATTTATACGTAATCTTAATTTTTACCCATTTGAAAGCTTGGATTGATAATATAAGGGACTATATTATGGGGGGTGGGCCTTGTATTAATATCTATTACCTGCTAATGTAAAGGATTTTATAACGTAAGTTTTATATTGACATTTATTTCGCATAATATGTTTCATATGATTCATGTTGTGGTGAATGTATCTGTTTTGGCTAATCACATATTAAATTACTGATAATTAAGTTGGCAGAGTGATTTCAAGTTTAGTTATTTCAAATATTAATCATAGGCAAACAAAATGAAAACTGTCACAGTAACCAGACTGGTCTAGTTACTTATCAGACTGGTCTAGTTACCTATCAGACTAAATTACCTATCAGACTAGTCTAATTACCTATCAGACTGGTCAAATTACCTATCAGACTAGTCTAATTACCTATTAGACTGGTCTAGTTACCTATCAGACTGGTCTAATTACCTATCAGACTGGTCTAGTTACCTATCAGACTGGTCTAATTACCTATCAGACTGGTCCGGTCGCTTACCACAAATAAAATACTACAGTATTTGTGTGTCGATCTCCATTACAGTCGACGACCTATGGCAAAGAACGTTAACAATAAAATCAATCAGCTAATCGTTAAGTCAATCAGTCGCTCGATCAGTCAATGAATCTCTCGATTAGGTGTTATTTCATTCGTCTCAGTGTTTTGACTTTTATGATCCGTAATGGAAAATCCACAAAACTGATGTCACTCTGACCTAAATTCATCCATGTGGAACGGGGATCGGACAGATTGCCAGACTCAAGAGCTTTGCAATAAAATTAAATATAATTATTGATTCGTCTATGGAAAGATATAGGATTAACTCGATCTAAAAATTATTATTATCGCTAGTTTATTGATGGGAAACATTAAATACAGGAAGAACATAATTTTCTGCTGGTGTGGTCATAGGGAAACTTATGTCAGAGTTGTCGGAACTGTGCTCGCTGGAGAACAAGTTGCCGTGTAGAGTATTTCCATGGATAACCGGGCAACACATAACCTTGCGGCCGACAACTGCAGTTTAGTCCATCTCTTTCTACAGGAGCGCCTGTTGGAATTACTTCCCCTGACGGAAGGAGACAGTTGCTTCCTGCAGACAACAATGCAGTATTAGTTTCTTAACTATGTAAATGATACACTCTACGAATATTTGTCATTCAAATTCCATATTTGGAATAAATTGAGCAAATCACTTTTGTAGAACAGCTTCATTAAATTTATTTTCTGATAATAACCAAGATCTCGTGTCAATGGCTTCAAATCGATTAATTTCACACGGGCCATGGTGATTTGTGAAAGCTTGTCAAGGGATTGAACGAATGCAAATTTACTCCTACTGATGTTACTACCACGAGACAGACGAACTCTTACTGTTGTTACAAACACCAGACTGATTCCTACTGTTATTACAAATACCAGACTGATTCCTACTGTTATTACAAATACCAGACTGATTCCTACTGTTATTACAAACACCAGACTGATTCCTACTGTTATTACAAATACCAGACAAACCCCTACTGTCGTTACAAACACCAGACTCCTGCTGTTATTACATGCATCAGACAGACTCATACAGTTGTTAAAAAACACAGACATACTGTGTTACAAACACCAGACAGGCAAACTCTTACTGTTGTTACAAACACCAGACTGACTCCTACTGTTATTACAAGTACCAAACAACCACCTAGTGTTATTACAAATTCCAGACAAACTCCTAGTGTTATTACAAGTACCAAACTTCTACTGTCGTTATAAATGCCAGACTCCTGCTGTTATTACATGCATCAAACAGACTCCTACTGTTATAACAAGTACCAAACAGACTCCTACTGTTATAACAAGCACCAAACAGATTTCTACTGATGATTATGATTACACTCTCTCTCACCCCAGAAGCCCCAATAAACCTTTCATCTTCATGATGTTCTCTGTCTTGGGCTGCCTCTGGGGAGCCTCACAGCCTCGCTGTACGTCTGAGATGGAGGGCAGGAGGGCTGGCGGAAGAAGGTGAAACGGGTCGCACCTAGTTTGGCGTAGACCCTCAACCGCCCTCAATTGGTAGGGGGTGGGGGTAGGCCGAAGCCTCTACTCTTATTATACAAACAAACAGACTGACTGGCGCATAGTCGTAAAACTTATACCGCACAATAAAAATTGGTATAAAAAAACTAAATGGTTTTCCTTGATACTGTTTTGAATTTGTGGTTGTTATTATTATTTTTAATGTATTATTATTATTAATGTTGTAGCAACGGTAGGTCTACAAGTTGTAGTGTCAACCGCTGTATTCATCTCATTCCGCATTTTCTGGAAAATAAATATTTATCCGAAGGAAGAAAGCAAGAGTTACTAAACTTACCATTGGACAAGTATAGCAACATGCCCCCGGAAGTCGAATCGCGTCTGCGCACATCGGGGGCTGACAATCAACGTAGTCACAAGTCATATGGCCACCAAATTGACATCTGTAAGAAAACCGATTGTCAAAATCTTTTCTTTGCCTATATTGCATGGTGTTTTAAGTCGTTTTTTTTTCACATTTACATCTTAGTCTAAAAACAATATGCATTACTAAAAACACATTAACGTAAAATAAATATTATTTTGTTTAAATATATACATGAATCGAAAGCAATATTTTGTAGTTCGATTTTTTTCATTCAGTATTTAATGCATTTTAATTGTTTGAGAGTGTAACAATCTTAGTCGCATTTTTATGAAATTTGTGTTTTCTATTTCGGGAAATGCTCAGATTTTTCAGAAATGAAGAGAAAGCTCTTGTTGGGCGATGAATGGGTTACCGTCCCTACAATGCTGGCACGCCCCTTGCTCAGTTTGTATCAGTCGTTCTTCTCCCGGATACAACCACTGTCCGTCAGCTGTGCGGCATGATACCCCAGTTGTAATTATTCTGTGTGTTGTCGATATTGTTGTAGTTGTCTCTGTCGATGTGGCTGTAGTTGTCTCTGCTCCACAACCAACGGTGCACAACCAGCATATACACAACACTTTATACAGGTGAGAAGTTCGTACTATAGCCATCTCTAAACAAGGGGAAAAAATCAATTTACTAAAGGATTTCAAGTTATTCTGCCTTGCAAACATCTATCAAAATAATATAAAGTACTTGTCAGATGTAAAATGTCCTTTCAAATGTAAATCATGGCTATTGAACGTGACAACGACAATCAAATGCAAACCATGACTATCAAACGTGACAACAGCTATCAAATCGTGACAACGATTATCAAACGTACAACAACTGGCAAATGTTAACGGGTTATCAATACATCAGTGACATCAATTTTGACATCAACTGTCCTGCCATATATGAAATTACTTTAAATTTACACTACCCTTGGAATTAATAATGACTTTGTCTAAGCTAAAACGTTTTTTTCAAATGTATGAATGATTATTTATATAACAAAATGTAACCAGTCCTATCAAATGATACATAGTAGCAAAATTTAGCAAAATGTATTGTGTATACTAAGACAAATCGAATGTAAAAGAATGACTAAAACATGGAGCAAGATCTATCCAGTGGTAAAAGACATATTTTTAAAATAATTACTAATTGTAATTGACCATGTCACATAAAGCATCGGGTGATAAAAGACCTATCAAGTAGAACTGGTTGTTAAACGTAACTATGTATATATAAAAAATAGCATTCATTATCAAATGAAATGAAGACTATCAAGAATAGCTGGTTGTCAAATGTAAAAATGTATATCAAGTGTATAGCGTTCTCGCTTTTCCTGTCTAGTAATCCACTGTGTAACAAGATGTAACTTATTTCAACGATTTCTCTCAAATGTGAGTACGAATAGTGTGTTAAGTTGATCAATACCCCTTGTCCTCCAGATACACTCGCACAACTAGACATACAATCATGTCACTAAACAATGTGTGTAAAGGATTAAGAAAGCAATTATTTCTTTATTATAAACAAATGTTTACATTTACACTTGTGACTCACTGCATCAAGGAATCTTTTAACTCACACTCCAGAATTAAACATATATTTTTAACTAATTTCCACTTTTATACACAAGGAATCTTTTGACTCACACTCCAGAATTAAACATATATTTTAACTAATTTCCACTTTTATACACAAAGAAATGGATAATCTGTTTTAGAGTTTCTAATCACGTGATTTCGCGTATTTTATTTCTACGTACACGTGAAATAATGTTACCTTGACTCTGATCATAACGGGAGCATCCAATAAGTTGTTTTTTTTTAACTGCAAAGAATATAATGCAGTTCAGACGTGAATCGGATAAAATTGTAAATGCGAATCAGGTAAAGAGAAAATGTTATTCAGGTTTACAAAACGATGTTCATCCGCTAGTGTGGTACAGGTAGGTCACTTTTCTCAAGTGACTAATTCATGGTCGTGACCAATTCAGGACAAGTGACTAATTCGTGATCAAGTGATTAATTCATGATCAATGACTAATTCATGGACAAGTGATTAATTCATGATCAATGACTAATTCATGGACAAGTGATTAATTCATGATCAAGTGATTAATTCATGATCAATGACTAATTCATGGACAAGTGACTAATTCGTAACTCTGTCGGCAGATTCTTCCGTATGGAATGGTTAATTGGCTCGTCTTAAATAGAATAGTAAATGTGCAGTGAATGTGGTATAAACTCACACACTCATAAATATGAGGTACATGTTGTGCGTGTGTGTGTGTATAAATATATATATATATATATATATATATATGCATGCGTGTGCGTGCGTGCGTATGCACGAAAACTCACAAAGCACAGAATGTCAAAGCACTTACCTTTCAAAAGTCTGTCAAAACAAAATGAAGGCTAACGCACAAAATAGCATTATGTATATATATAAATAAAAAAATCAAAGCGAGGTATCTTACACACACACAAAACAAAAAACCCGTTCCTGCACAGACATGGGTTCCAGTCAAAAAACGATGTGATAAATTTCAAGACGAGGTTAGAGAAGCTACAAGTTCAGTTCCACATGTACCTGTCTATCTTTCATTTATTGTTGTTCATTACAATATGTACCTGTCTATCTTTCATTTATTGTTGTTCATTACAATATGTACCTGTCTATCTTTCATTTATTGTTGTTCATTACAATATGTACCTGTCTATCTTTCATTTATTGTTGTTCATTACAATATGTACCTGTCTATCTTTCATTTATTGTTGTTCATTACAATATGTACCTGTCTATCTTTCATTTATTGTTGTTCATTACAATATGTACCTATCTATCTTTCATTTATTGTTGTTCATTACAATATGTACCTGTCTATCTTTCATTTATTGTTGTTCATTACAATATGTACCTATCTATCTTTCATTTATTGTTGTTCATTACAATATGTACCTGTCTATCTTTCATTTATTGTTGTTCATTACAATATGTACCTATCTATCTTTCATTTATTGTTGTTCATTACAATATGTACCTGTCTATCTTTCATTTATTGTTGTTCATTACAATATGTACCTATCTATCTTTCATTTATTGTTGTTCATTACAATATGTACCTGTCTATCTTTCATTTATTGTTGTTCATTACAATATGTACCTATCTATCTTTCATTTATTGTTGTTCATTACAATATGTACCTGTCTATCTTTCATTTATTGTTGTTCATTACAATCTTCTACGATGCAACTATTTACAACAATAAAAGAGTACCTCTTTTTTTTTTCTTTTTTCTTTTTTTTTTGGGGGGTGCAGCTCCTTTTACAGTTTACTGTGACGTAAATAAGGAGGTACGACTGGCGAACGACGACAAGAATTTAAATACCTTTTTTCTAGTTCCAAAGCGTGATATGTTTGTTTTTGTTTTTTTGTTTTTTTGGGGGGTATTACTCATTTCTTGTACAACTTGACGCAGAGAAAGGCTTTATAGTGGCATAGCGTTAAAGGCATTTTCCAGGTCGTCACTCCGCTCAAAATCTTGAGATAGTGGGTTACGATGTTGTCGAAGCTTTTGCAAGAGAGTCACTTGACACAAGCAAATGTTTACAGAATGCTAAAACAATATAGTATGAGATAGGAGAGAAAGAAGCCACTGTCTCTAAACAGTGTTTCAAACATTACTGTGCATAATGTAAAAATAAGGAAATATTTCGCGTGAAATTATACATGTTTTGGACTTGATATGCATGCATTGCAGGAGACAAAACTATACACATATTTTGGACCAAATATGTATTCATTGCAGGAGACAAAACTATACACGTATTTTGGACTTGATATGTATTCATTGCAGGAGACAAAACTATACACGTATTTTGGACTTGATATGTATGCATTGTAGGAGACAACACTACACACATATTTTGGACCAAATTTGTATGCCTTGCAGGAGACAAAACCTATACACGTATTTTGGACTTGATATGTATTCATTGCAGGAGACAAAACTATACACGTATTTTGGACTTGATATGTATGCATTGTAGGAGACAACACTACACACATATTTTGGACCAAATTTGTATGCCTTGCAGGAGACAAAACCTATACACATACTGTAGGAGAAGAAAAACCAATACAATTTGCAGAAAAAGTATACACAAAAATACATACACTCAAATGCAAAACTTCTCCAATCACAAACGCTGTACGAGGTACAAACAAAATGGAAGTCATGTCGGTGTAAGTGGCGTTACGAACATCGTAATCAACCAGAAGCGAAGTCACATAAATAGTTTGTTATCTTTAGATAATCAGATCACATTGTTTGTGCGGTAGCTTTTTCTGGAATTGTCAGGGTATCTTATCAACCATTCGCTTTATTTTTTTTTCTTTTTCATCAAATCAATTGTTTAGAACTATCTGTCATGTGAAAATGCGCAAAAGAACTATAAGGTTAAAGTTTACAAGTTTGAAGACAGTGATCGGACATTCTTTTCTAATGATGAAATTATGTGATGCTTTGAAAGTTAATAAATTTTGATTCACGAATCGCGATAGAAAAGCAACTTTTACAATCATTCAGCCCAAATTGTTCACTTAACAGCAGACTTCACACTGACAGTATCGGACAGCCTCGATGATGTCGCAGGATTTTCAAAGAAGACTGGAGAGTGTAAAATTCATAGATCAGTAAAACTTCTACATTATCTATGTGTCAAATTATACAATTTTCAGACAAACAAACACAGTAGATTTGTTGTTGCAATAATTAATTTATTTCAATGAATTGATCTTCAGGAGCAAATTGCGACAAAACTATTCCATACTTTGGTCAATGATTTTCGTACAAAGAAATTATATGACTGGATTAGGTTTTGAAATTATTGATGTTTCATCAATTACATCAAATTATTGATGTTACATTAATTTAATAACTGAATTCAAGTACTGAACTAGCAAATGTGCCTTTAACCTTGCAATGTATACATTCTGGAACCTACTGTAAATATCTTGAATTATGTTAACTAAGTATACGACAGAATTTGGCAGCACGTATTTGTGTGAACGAACGTTTTCAGTAATGAACACGAACAAGAACAATCTCTGTTCGATTTTGAGGCAGGCGACTACAAAACTCGAATCAAATATTGACAAAGTTTTTAACAACATTCAGGCCCACCCTTCGCACTAAAGACTAAAACTAGGTTAGTGAGACAGAAACGAATGTAAAGCACATTATTTCATTATTTGTGTTGGGTTTTTTTTTTCTACTGAGCCATCCATGTGCAATCTGACTTGTGGCCCTCCATGCACTATCAATTGGAAATTTGGCCCTCTGACCTAAAAGGTTTGTGCACCCCTGTTCTAGAAAATGTACTTGGCTAATTTAATCTGTTTTATGAGTTGTTCTAGAAAATGTACTTGGCTAATTTAAATGTTTTATGAGTTGTTCTAGAAAATATACTTGGCTACTTTAATCTGTTTTATGAGTTGTTCTAGAAAATTTT
The DNA here is from genome assembly GCA_028829895.1 of Sinotaia quadrata. NCBI lineage: Eukaryota > Metazoa > Mollusca > Gastropoda > Architaenioglossa > Viviparidae > Sinotaia > Sinotaia quadrata. The sequence continues at coordinate 16,587,947 of CM054180.1, forward strand.
TCTTGGCTAATTTAATCTGTTTTATGAGTTGTTCTAGAAAATGTACTTGGCTAATTTAATCTGTTTTATGAGTTGTTCTAGAAAATGTACTTGGCTAATTTATTTTCTACTATGAGTTGTTCTAGAAAATGTACTTGGCTAATTTAATCTGTTTTATGAGTTGTTCTAGAAAATGTACTTGGCTAATTTATTTTCTACTATGAGTTGTTCTAGAAAATGTACTTGGCTAATTTAATCTGTTTTATGAGTTGTTCTAGAAAATGTACTTGGCTAATTTAATCTGTTTTATGAGTTGTTCTAGAAAATGTACTTGGCTAATTTAATCTGTTTTATGAGTTGTTCTTCCAAACCGTGATCCAGATCACGACTACGTCGAGTTATAGTGCCATTCGAGCGTGACACCGGGGTTACTTTCTTTGCTGCCGGCTCGCCCAGAAACATTTCCAGACAGACATCCTTATTACAGCTCATCACAAGCGTCTAACATGAATAGCAAAGATCTGTTTCTAACGGCCATTTAAATCAGCATGCTTCCTGTGAAAGAGCTCTTTTGATTTGATAGTCTTAGTATCAGTATCAAACGGCAAACACCAAACAATGAAATAAAATAAAAGTTAACGAATAGTCAGTGCAATGAACACCAAAACACATTTATTATCTTTATTGTTTTCAGAAAAGGCAAATATCAAGCTTTTCTATCAAAATTACCTATATTTATTTTCTCTGGAGGTACTAATTTTACTGTGGCTGACTTTTTTCAAATGCCCATTGAATATAAAATTTGTGTTGACTTTTTATTTCTTATAGTATATGGTTTTGAAGCTTTTTATTTTCTACTGTTGAGGATATTGTAGCTGTAGATCTCATGCAGACTATAACACACTTCTATTAAAACTCGAGTACTGTGTATAATAGTGTAGATCTTTTAGTTGAACACCACATAGGTCATGTTACCTCGGTCAACGAGCGTACTACACACTGGAATGACCTCCCTTTGTTGAAAGTAGACAGTCCAGATAAATAAAATCGAGTAAATGTAAAGAGAAGTGCTGAGAAGTAAATTAATCAGCTCATAAGTTCTAATTAATTCTTTCAGTTTAATTAATAAATGGACAGCTGATCCTCGTCGTGATGTTTATCAAGAGAATTTTGTTTGCTCTCTTTTTTTTTAAAGTCACCTTCTAACCGTGGAATGACTTTAGACACATAATTTCCCCTTCCATGTTATTTTATTTTCTTCTGGCATTACTTTATCAGGTATTTAGAGAACTGTTATCTATTGTGGTCTCAGTTATCAAAGTCCGTTAGAATGCATTGGTCTGAAATCACATTGTTTACCTCAGTTTACTGACTCTACTTCCGTTTTACCGTTGGTGTTATTGTTGATGTTGTTGTTGTTGTTGTTGTTGTTGTTGTTGTTGAAGCTGTGCATATCGCTGTGTAATGCTCCTCCAAGCGAATGCCCGGCAACATGTAGCTCTGTGGTGGACACACACATCTCATACCACCAGAGTAAACTGGTGCGCCGGAGGGAATTACCTCCCCTGAAGGAAGTCTACAATTCTTTCCTGCATTACAAAACAAATAATGTTTTTAAAAGTTTACAAACCTATTGTTGTCAGACACAGTTTAAAACGGAAAAGGGGAGGGGGGTAACTTCATGTGGAAAATTTTGTGTTGTAATACAAGAGTTAGTGGACCCTAGTAAAAGCCAGAATACATTTTCTTTTAGAAACTACACACTCCTAGAATGTAGTTAAGAAATGGTTTAGATTGAAATGTTTCAGTATGTTTTCTTTTATATGTTTTGAAATGTCATGCCTAGTTAGCGTATAGACGTATTGGTTTTGATTCATGATTTGCTTATGAGTAGCGATGTAAATTTTTTCCTGCGGTTGACATGATGCACTAGCGTAGTTTTTTTATATACTGAGATAAGAGTATATAATTGTTCGGGGATTCTGTAAGGATATAAAATAATTAATGTGTATCCTGTTAAATAGAAATAAGCATGTTCAAACATTACACCATATAACGTGCCGCTGTAATTAACAAGTGGTTAAGTTATAGACACATGTGGGAGTACTGCTTAGTGAAAGGGTTTTAGATCTAATTGTACGTTACGAGTGGAAATAGTGTATTGTTGCATCATATCACCACATGATAAATCATGCTCAAAGAGAACTGAACACTTTTTTTTAACTGTATACATTTGCGTGTGAAAGTGTTTTATTGTTTTGTATTGTGGCTGATAATGCTAAAACATTGTAAAGCAAATACCTACCTTCCGTTTCACAAAAAATAGAGGGCTCCTTTAAAATGACTTGACAAAATTATCTTAATTAGTGGCGGACAAGTGGGAATGCATAGATTTCGCAAGAAAATTATGGCGAGAGGTTAAAGACGTAGGAGACTCTGATTAGAAGCAGGGTTGAGAATTCATGGACAGAGTAGTAGCTGAATTGCTGGAGAGAAAGAGAAAAGAAAGAAAATAGCATTCGACATAGAAATGACAGAAAGAAGCTTAGAACACAGGAAGAAAATGGTAGCTTTAAAAACCAAAGGCTAAAGACTCATGAAAGAATAATTAGATAAATTGAGTGATAAAAACCCTTATCCTGGATAGACAACAGAGATCTTGAGGAATAGAAAATGGCTTAGAAGCAAAACATTCTGAAATGCATAGAATAAATCTTAGAACTTGAGGGGCTGAAGGAAAAGAAAACTAGAATGTGACAGATTAGAAAAGATAAGAATCGAGGAGGAAAAGGAAACTAGATCTACACTTAAGCTGGCTAGAGATTGACGTTGAGAGTCTAGCTGATAAACATGATAGAGTCAGTTATGGTTCCCGACCTAAAGTGTGGTCAAGGAAGAAACAAGGCCGCTAAGAAAGTTAAGAAAGACAGTAATACGACACAGGTAGAGACAGTTACTGTAAAAATCAGTGACACTTTGACAGTTAAAAGCAGTGATACAGTTAGCATCCATCGGGCATGCACTGAGAATGACGCAATGGTGGTAAAAGACAGTGGTGCGATTAGAAATCAACTAGCAGACACGTGACACAGCCAGTACACAACAGATTAGTGTATAGACAATCATTGTAATAAACACTTACAGTACAGATTAGTGTATAGACAATCATTGTAATAAACACTGACAGTACACAACAAATTCGTGTATAGACAATCATTGTAATAAATACTGACAGTACACACAGATTAGTGTGTAGACAATCATTGTAATAAACACTGACAGTACACAACAAATTAGTGTATAGACAATCATTGTAATAAATAAACACTGAAAGTCACCACAAATTCTGCAAAAGAAAACGTATTAGGCCTAAATATAAAGGATTGTGATTGAGGATATTGAAGTGGTTAGAAACAGTAGTCTTCATGACAGAAGAATTTTTTTTATTTTAAATATGCTAAGCCCTGCCTATGTATAAGTCACAGAGAGGTAGGGATACATTTCAGAATCATGTATGCTTTAACTGTAACAAGTCAGGCCATTCAGCATGACTGCACCCACCACTTGATGACGTGTACACGGATATACGGTAACTGCTCCCACTGACACGGTTGTTAGTATAGATGTAGGTCATGAGTGTATATCAGGATTGATAGTGGGGGAGGCATCTATGAGTACTGTCATGACTGCAGGTATCATTGGCAGTAAGCTGTCGATGGGTCAAGCAGCAGACCATGTAACAAGCGTAAAAAGGTGATTTGACGCGCGATTTAATTAGAGGTAAAGACAGAGAAATCTTCTCTAACACAGGGTAGAACTTTTCGGTATTACTTGATAAGAGTGTAGCAGACAGTAAACTCTTGACAGTGATGGTTGCAGTGCAGGCAGATGATAAGAAAGGTTTGACAAGTAGTAAGAGTGTAGTTGATACATAGAGCATCAGTGTAAAGATGGCACGTTAGACCAGTTACAGAAAGTTCCACAAAAAAACATATAAGTGACAGTGTTAGGGGAGACAGAGAGCACCAGAGTAAAGAAGACATTTTGACTTTGCCCACTGAGACAGTAAAGCTGACAGCTTGCCTTTGCCCACTGAGACAGTAAAAGATGACAGCTTGACTTTGCCCACTGAGACAGTAAAAGATGACAGCTTGACTTTGCCCACTGAGACAGTAAAAGATGACAGCTTGACTTTGCCCACTGAGACAGTAAAAGATGACAGCTTGATTTTGCCTAATGAGACAGTAAAAGCTGACAGCTTGACTTTGCCCACTGAGACAGTAAATGATGACAGCTTGATTTTGCCTAATGAGACAGTAAAAGATGACAGCTTGACTTTGCCTAACGAGACAGTAAAAGATGACAGCTTGACTTTGCCTAATGAGACAGTAAATGATGACAGCTTGACTTCGCCCACTGAGACAGTAAATGGTGACAGCTTGAGTTGAAATTAAAGCTAAAAAAGAAGAAACTCCTACCATAGCTCTTGACAGTGAGACATGAGAAACAAAGGAAGACTTAGTTCATTTGAGTAGGACAGGTAATGAGACTGACTTGATAGACCAGGTAGCCCATCAATAACTATCACTTTGTTCTACATCTTGCTATACGCAATGTTTGTCTATTGAATTCCGGATATATTAAATTCACCAATAGCTATCGTTTACTTTTACATCAAGATCAAAACAATCTCTCTGTGAATAAATATTAGAAAAACAAATGCAAGCCCTCACCATTTGGACATGTATAGCAGCATGCGCCAGGTGGTCGGACAGGATCTACACACATTGGAGGCAAGCAGTCGCCATAGTAACACATCAGTTCACCGTTGTATTCGCACCTTTAACAAAACTTCAGTACATCACCAAACAGGCCAAGAGCAAATACAGAAAAGCATTTCGGACATCTTATCATTGTTGCCTGTGACACTATAAACTCATTTCCCAAGAACAATCCGTTAATTTTAGCAACCGTTACGCTCGTACTTAAGTCTATTCACGGGAATTACGGAGCTTTAAATTTATTAACAAGAATTATGATGACGTTTATATTTTATTCACAAGAATTATGATGACGTTTATATTTTATTCACAAGAATTATGATGACGTTTATATTTTATTCACAAGAATTATGATGACGTTTATATTTTATTAACAAGAATTATGATGACGTTTATATTTTATTCACAAGAATTATGGTGACGTTAATATTTTATTCACAAGAATTATGATGACGTTTATATTTTATTAACAAGAATTATGATGACGTTTATATTTTATTTACAAGAATTATGATGACGTTTATATTTTATTTACAAGAATTATGATGACGTTTATATTTTATTAACAAGATTTACTAAGACAGTGTTTATGATAGTTATAATGTAAAGCAGGTGTCCCCGTATTGTATTGTCTCATTTGATATGTCCTTAATTGTCGGTAACTAACTTCTCCGGGAGTTCCTTCTTTGCTGGCAAAATAAAGGACGGGGGTGGGGATAATTACCGATTTTTGTGCGTGAGACTAAGATGCTAAGGTGATAGCTACCGTGAGTTAATATACTGACATTAATTAATGAGATAATCACATTACCCTCAATGCAATCTAGTCATGCTCCTCACCAAAGTCGCTATATCGGAAGCATAGAATAATTGACGGGAATATACCAAATCATAGTGGAGAAAATAATATTATTAATATCGGTTATTTTCCCTACTCTCCACCACCATCACCACCACCCTTGGGTTAACCAGTACACTCTAAATGTGTAACTGTGCGAACATGATTACCTTACCTGCAATGTTTGCATGCGCCTTCCTCCACTAAAAATAATTCTTGACCCGGGTACATCATCTGACCATTGTCCGTTATGCAATTAGCCCTTGGGGTTAAAGGAGGGGGCGTGGTTGTTGGAGGGGTCGTTTTTTCTGTAAGAGTCGTTGTTGGTAGAGGGGTCGGTGCATTCGTAAATTGTGCAGCTGAATATGTGGCGATGAAGCAGCCAAAAATTAGAACCCTCATCACTCCTATGTCTGCAAACTTTTCCACAGTGGCCATTTGCAACTGGTGAAATCAATTTATTGTTGTTTTTACTGTTGTGTAGTATTTACTGCTGCCTCTGGTACTGCAACTGTAACAAAAATTAATGACATATAGTTGTTTATGTTTTCAAGAGCATCAGAAAGTCAGGAATCAGTTGTGTAATCTAACAACAAGTGCAACATTCAAAACTTATATCCATCTAAATATTTGGCAACGCGTGCAATCGACCTTGACCGAAATACAGCATGTACCGTATTGCAGGCAGAAATTAAGTCGCATGCGCGCGAAGTCTTTAGTGTCGTGTGCACCACTAATATTAGTACAACAACAGTCACGTATTACATACAAAAATGCATCCTCTTGTCCTAGTTTAATAGGCGAGGGGGGAGGGGCGCGATAGATGAAAAGAGAAATGAAAGCCAGAAAGAAAACTGTTTTACGGTTTTCTCAGACCTCGAATTTTCATCGCTTAAAATTGGAATATTTTCGTTTGTTTGCACATGTTTCGCGTTTCACGCTTGGGACTGTACTTTTATACAAGTATTATTCGACACTAAATAGATGAATAAACTCGTTACCAACGTGCTTGTGGCAGTTATTTCTTACAGGTGAATCCGTTAGACTTGAAGGCCTTGTATGCTAAACCCGGATACAAGGACAGCAAGCTTGTTTACTGTACAGAAGACGAATAGACAGGGCCCGAAATCAGATATGTCCGGATGCGAGCTTGTTAGCGGACGAAATTCGCAAGCATCCGGAGACTACACTTTCGGCAAGCCTACAACTTCTGTTACCTGTGTTTGAGTCGTACTTCAAGTCAGGAACAACAAAAGTTCAAGATCGCTTCTTTACGATCTAAGTGTGTTGTTCTGCTGTCCGGATAAAATACCCAAAAGCCATAGATAAGCTATCTCCAAATTTACTTGCTCTGTCAGTTTCGTGTACTGTTTCCCCTCTTGTGGCGGATTCCAGACTGTGTTCTGAGACTGTCTTTGCGTCAAATATTCATTACACTCACATCAGACGTTAAGAGAATTTTTTTTAAAATAAAAATGTACGGCTTTCCTTGCTGGCTTTTTGTGTCTGGGAGGGTGGTGGGTGGATCAGGAAACGGATATTGGACAGTTTGCACTTTCGTATGACATCTTGTTTTGTAATGATGCCGTGTGAGAAAGTTTAACGGATACGATAGAAAGGGTTCGCCAGTCTCAAACAAAGTATGTCGTCGAAGAGTAAAAAAAAAAAAGATTAATGAAAATACTCCAGACACTTCACGTTGATAGTTAGACAGATACAAATTTAAAGAGATAGTTTGGTAGACAGATACAAATTTAAAGAGATAGTTTGGTAGAAAAAGGTAGACAGATAAAAATTTAAAGAGATAGTTTGGTAGGAAAAGGTAGACAGATACAAATTTAAAGAGATTGTTTGGTAGAAAAAGGTAGACAGATAAAAATTAAAGAGATAGTTTGCTAGAAAAAGGTAGACAGATAAAAATGTAAAGAGATAGTTTGGTAGAAAAAGGTAGACAGATAAAAATTTAGAGAGATAGTTTGGTACAAAAAGGTAGACAGATAAAAATTTAAAGAGATAGTTTGGTAGAAAAAGGTAGACAGATTAAAAATGTAAAGAGATAGTTTGGTAGAAAAAGGTAGACAGATAAAAATTTAGAGAGATAGTTTGGTACAAAAAGGTAGACAGATAAAAATTTAGAGAGATAGTTTGGTAGAAAAAGGTAGACAGATAAAAATTTAGAGAGATAGTTTGGTAGAAAAAGGTAGACAGATGGAGACGCTTTCTAAATAAATAAGCAACCTACAATTGTCAACAGATATCGGTTATGTTTTTAAAATAATATAATAAAAATAGTCTAGAGCCCTAGACTCTTCAAAGCGTGTTTTCTAAATAAATAAACACCCTACAATTGTCAACAGATATCGGTTATTAAAAAAAGAACATTATTAATGAAGAGAGTCTACACACTTTTCATCGTGTGCTGCGTAAAACAAAATGCAGTTGACACTTGTCATAACGTATCGATTTTTTTTTTAATATTAAAGAAACGCCTAGAATATTCTAGACACATCATTGCGCGCTGCCTAAAACTAAGTAGCCTACAATTATCAAGCGGATAACGATTACAAAAATAATCATTAAAGGGTCTAAAACACTTCAAAGCGTGCTGCCTAAAACTAAGTAGCCTACTATTGATTTGCAGATAACGGATTGCTGCTTTCACTATTCCGTGTCGTGATGACAAGTCGAGTAAGAGGGATAGAAACCAGTCATTTGTAGACACTGGTAACTGTGTGTGTGTGTGTGTGTGTGTGTGTGTGTGTGTGTGTGTGTGTGTGTGTGTGTGTGTGTGTGTGTGTGTGTGTTTAACTATGATTTTTATTTTATCTCCAAATCATCCTATGAAGGTTTTGAAAGTAGTCTCCATCTTGTCTGTCTTAAGTCGATCAAGATTCCAAGTTTTTGTTAACGCTTGATGTAATCTCTCTCTCTCACACACACACACACACACTCACGCACGGACGCACGCGCACGCACGTGGACTGTAAAATTTAGATTTTACTTACCATAAAACTGTTTTGTTGCAGGACATACTAGTTAGTGCTGACGTCGTTTAAACAACTTCTAAACTACTTCGTTCTTAAGTGACGATTAAAAAACCCTACACTATTTCGCCCCTTAGGTAACTATGACAACAGAAAGTGAACCACGACAGCGACCCAAATACAAATCTGTTGCACTTTAGCAAACTTTAATCAACCTTGTCCAAACTGAAATGTTAACATGAAGGCTGAAACGTGGTTTTGAAAGAGATTAGATTATCTGGATACCAACTACACAGTCAAACAAAATCGTCTGACGAAAGAATGACGATTTACTCTCCTATTTGAAAAGCTCCTTTGACGACTTGTCCTTGCCCTTTGAGAGTAAAATCCCAGGCTTTGTTTTGTCATGGCGTTCGGCCGATACGCACAACTGCAAATGCGATCCTTCACCTCTGACTTTCATTACTAAATTGTTGTTTAGTTTAGCGACCGGCCTCTGAACTCAGATGGCCAACTTCCGTCTATACTCTATAGGGAATTTTCTATGTCCTTCAAACCTGATAGCCACTACTCTCTTAGCACGTACATATCAGTTTATAATTCTAGCTCAACTCCCGTGAAAAATCGGAAGTAAGACATTAAAGTACTTAAGTAAAATTTCAGTTAATAATTTTTTTTTATTTTCTAGCACGGGCAAAAGACGGTAACACTCGATTGTTGCTCTGACAAATGGGTTGATTTTGTGGACTCTTGGCTGATTATTAAAAAAAAAACTCCACAAAGTAATTAGGCCTACGTCTAGGAAACACCAGCGCAACCCAACTACTATTAAAAAAAAAAAGAAATAAAGAACGGACACAGATTTCTGGAGTTCAGTAAGCGCGGATTTTGAGTACTGCGACAACAGCAATTGCAGGATCCACACACACACACGCACACACACACACACACACACACACACACACACCACATTCCACGCTCACACGCAAAAATAACCATGCACACACTAACATAAATCTGCACACAGACAGACCACACACATACTATACGCCTAAATGTAAAGAATTTCCGGCGCCGTTCTGCGCGCACGTTGATGTGGTCCGCTTGGTGCAAGTGCAGTATTTAACCTCTGACCGCACACTGAATACTCTGACGTCACAAGTCCGTCACGTGCACGTCAATCGTCATTAATTACGGGACCGCTGTTGCTAGTCAGCGGAAGTTGTTATGGATCAATGTACCGGGCACTCACCTCATCCCAATTCTGAAATCGACATCACTAAGTCGCAAGCGTCCCCGAATGACTGACATAAGGACTTTGGTCATTGTCAACACAGATATGTCTAGGAATCCCGCATTCCTAACTCTAAGGGCCATCACCACATCTTAACAGAATTATGTGCTCAAACCTCACTCTGTAGGAGAGGAATACTTCGCGTGCTGTTCTTATAGTTTCTTTGTAAGCGCTCTAATGTTACAATTGCGGGTTTAAAAGTGTCACTGGCTAAACTCGCCGCTATTATTGCTTTCCTGGCATTATGGCCCAGACTGGAAGTTATAAACAAACAAATTATTCTGTAGGAACCGTGCACGTGCATCCCGAGAATGTTGATTGGATCGCGCTAATGAGTGCCGAGGATTAGCGCCACCGTAACATCGCTAGCGCTTGCGCACTTAGGCGCAAGGGAAATAACCTCCTCGAGACCCGAGAAGTCTATTTTAACAGGATTCGGGATGCCAAGCATTAACTGGAGTAAATAGCAGCGTGATTAAAATTCTGTAGTGAAAAGTAATACCAAATATTTTTTGTTTGTTACTTTGTTTTTAAAATTAATTGTCAAACACAAACGGGGTGGGGTGGGGTGGGGGGAAACAAATAACAGGCTTGTAGTATTTTGCTGTAACTATAGTGCCGATTTCATGAATATCTACAAGTTCACATCCTAGCAATGCCTGCACTAGCGCACCCCTCATTTCAGTGAACCACCAAGGTCTATTAAAAGCTGTGTTTTCCTGCAGCTCCAAGTAATTTAAACTGAATTTGAATCTTGATATTGCTAGTCGCGTCACTGAGATAGTCAGACGTTATAATTTTGCATTTACTGTACAGACAGTAATCCGATCTTCTCTTACCACAACAGACTGTTCTATTAGATCTGTATCAGTAAACTAGTTGACTCTGACACTATAGACTGTTCCATTAATTCTGTATCCGTAAACTAGTTGACTCTATCGTCAGATAGAACGGCGTAGATGTGAGAACAGTGAGGCCTTTAAAGGGTTGTTCATCAGCGATGTTACACATTTGGGAACGTTTACTCTCCCCATTTGTACCCCAAATCAGAGGCATACCCTAAATTTTCGGGTACCCGCGTCGGAATCCTCGCTTGATACCCCTTTGGTCATTGTCAACCCCAAAATTTAGGGAAATACGTTTTGTTGGGCTGTTATCCGGGAAGGACTGCTCCATTCGCACCCCACTTATTACGCTTCTCTCTATCCAATACCTTAAATTCCACATTTGGTTGTTGGTGTGGCGATTATGAACGTCGCGACGAAAAACTAAGTACAGTATAAACAAAATAAACAATTACAGAAATAACGTATAAAATTTATGTTGAATAGCTGGTCAGAAAACAACCCAATATTTTTATTTTTAAAAGTGTGATTTACATCAGTACACCTGCCCATCCCACCATCACATCATCCACCCCTATTTGGGAGCGAAATTATTTTTTATACTGCAAATGCGTCTGAATTCCAGGACTTTAGCTTAATAACCACGTGCAATTTAAACCTGACCGAACCTTGAACCCACGAGTTACCAACAGGACCTTTATTATTAGATGATGACCTGTCCTTAATTCCGTTCTCGGGCTTTCTCCAGTACTCAGTCCCTCTGAATGACACAAATAAAGAGTTAAGGTTACCACGAAAGTTTAAGTATGGAATGTGGCGGCGATTCGGTGTTTGTTTGTTTGTTTGTCTGTTTGTTTGTTTGTGTGTGTGTGTTGTGTGTGTGTGTGTGTGTGTGTGTGTGTGTGTGTGTGTGTGTGTGTGTGTGTGTGTGTGTTTGCTTAGATCAGGCCTGCACCGAACAGATGAGCTTGTCTTTCAAATAAGACCGAGTGCACAAGTTCATTCCGTGTATAGTATCTTGTCTTATTGTTGCTTTGCTAAAAATAACTCTCGTCTTTCTATTCCTAAGTTCATTTCCATTATATTAATCAGCTTTTTAAAAATATATATTATGATGAAGTGTGTGTGTGCGTGGGTGGGGGGGTAGAGAGGAGACAACGTTGAAATAAATAAATAAATATACAAACGCTAAGTGTCGTGAAGTGGTATGTATCTAGCCTGACGATGGACAAACTGTTGTTAATGTGGGGAACGCTTCCGGCTTCCGCCGCTTTCGCGATTATGGACAAACTGACCGATGCGACAATTTAAGTACCCGTTAAGTTTGTGTGAGTTACTGAATAGAACGGGGGGCTGAAATAACAATAAAACCCAATCGCTTCACTATAAGTTTGTGTGAGTTACTGAATAGAACGGGGGGCTGAAATAACAATAAAACCCAATCGCTTCACTATAAGTTTGTGTGAGTTACTGAATAGAACGGGGGGCTGAAATAACAATAAAACCCAATCGCTTCACTATAAGTTTGTGTGAGTTACTGAATAGAACGGGGGGCTGAAATAACAATAAAACCCAATCGCTTCACTATAAGTTTGTGTGAGTTACTGAATAGAACGGGGGGCTGAAATAACAATAAAACCCAATCGCTTCACTATAAGTTTGTGTGAGTTACTGGATAGAACGGGGGGCTGAAATAACAATAAAACCCAATCGCTTCACTATAAGTTTGTGTGAGTTACTGGATAGAACGGGGGGCTGAAATAATAAAACCCAATCGCTTCACTATAAGTTTGTGTGAGTTACTGGATAGAACGGGGGGCTGAAATAACAATAAAACCCAATCGCTTCACTATAAGTTTGTGTGAGTTACTGGATAGAACGGGGGGCTGAAATAATAAAACCCAATCGCTTCACTATAAGTTTGTGTGAGTTACTGGATAGAACGGGGGGCTGAAATAACAATAAAACCCAATCGCTTCACTATAAGTTTGTGTGAGTTACTGGATAGAACGGGGGGCTGAAATAACAATAAAACCCAATCGCTTCACTATAAGTTTGTGTGAGTTACTGGATAGAACGGGGGGCTGAAATAACAATAAAACCCAATCGCTTCACTATAAGTTTGTGTGAGTTACTGGATAGAACGGGGGGCTGAAATAATAAAACCCAATCGCTTCACTATAAGTTTGTGTGAGTTACTGGATAGAACGGGGGGCTGAAATAATAAAACCCAATCGCTTCACTATAAGTTTGTGTGAGTTACTGGATAGAACGGGGGGCTGAAATAATAAAACCCAATCGCTTCACTATAAGTTTGTGTGAGTTACTGGATAGAACGGGGGGCTGAAATAATAAAACCCAATCGCTTCACTATAAGTTTGTGTGAGTTACTGGATAGAACGGGGGGCTGAAATAATAAAACCCAATCGCTTCACTATAAGTTTGTGTGAGTTACTGGATAGAACGGGGGGCTGAAATAACAATAAAACCCAATCGCTTCACTATAAGTTTGTGTGAGTTACTGGATAGAACGGGGGGCTGAAATAACAATAAAACCCAATCGCTTCACTATAAGTTTGTGTGAGTTACTGGATAGAACGGGGGGCTGAAATAACAATAAAACCCAATCGCTTCACTATAAGTTTGTGTGAGTTACTGGATAGAACGGGGGGCTGAAATAACAATAAAACCCAATCGCTTCACTATAAGTTTGTGTGAGTTACTGAATAGAACGGGTTTTGTGTGAGTTACTGGATAGAACGGGGGGCTGAAATAACAATAAAACCCAATCGCTTCACTATAAGTTTGTGTGAGTTACTGGATAGAACGGGGGGCTGAAATAACAATAAAACCCAATCGCTTCACTATAAGTTTGTGTGAGTTACTGGATAGAACGGGGGGCTGAAATAATAAAACCCAATCGCTTCACTATAAGTTTGTGTGAGTTACTGGATAGAACGGGGGGCTGAAATAATAAAACCCAATCGCTTCACTATAAGTTTGTGTGAGTTACTGGATAGAACGGGGGGCTGAAATAATAAAACCCAATCGCTTCACTATAAGTTTGTGTGAGTTACTGGATAGAACGGGGGGCTGAAATAATAAAACCCAATCGCTTCACTATAAGTTTGTGTGAGTTACTGGATAGAACGGGGGGCTGAAATAATAAAACCCAATCGCTTCACTATAAGTTTGTGTGAGTTACTGGATAGAACGGGGGGCTGAAATAATAAAACCCAATCGCTTCACTATAAGTTTGTGTGAGTTACTGGATAGAACGGGGGGCTGAAATAATAAAACCCAATCGCTTCACTATAAGTTTGTGTGAGTTACTGGATAGAACGGGGGGCTGAAATAATAAAACCCAATCGCTTCACTATAAGTTTGTGTGAGTTACTGGATAGAACGGGGGGCTGAAATAATAAAACCCAATCGCTTCACTATAAGTTTTATTACTATTGTTATTTAAACGAGAAAAGGATGGGGACGAGAGGGTGCATGTGTATTATTCTCCTGCAGAAAACCAGTTCAGAGCCAGAGCCGGCAGACATTGAGCACGGAACCGTGACACAGGAGTAGTCTGTGAAATGAGACAAGCGCGCGCACCTTACGAGTTTGGGGAAACCCGAGCCCAGGTGGCAGGATAAGTAAATCATGCAGACGGCACGCAGACCCGAGTTCATCAAAGACCTCTAATTAGTGGCCAATTTCGCTACAAACGTCGATACGACATTCGCACGTGCACAATCTTTCATTTATGTAGAAAAGGGAAAAAATACTTCACACATCATTTAATCATCTCCTTAGTAGCTTCCATCAGTAACGCCAACAGCACGCTGATGGAATGTTTTTGGGGAGCTTGTATTAACTAGCTCAACAGCAACAGCGCAGTAATAAAAACAAAACAACGTGCGCATAATCCACAATGAACGCAGTAATAAAAACAAAACAACGTGCGCATAATCCACAATGAACGCAGTAATAAAAACAAAACAACGTGCGCATAATCCACAATGAACGCAGAAAAAAACAAACCTCTCTCGATGTATATATATTAAAATTACAGTTTTTTTCCATGCCAGACTTTGCTGTTTTATGAAACCGGTTTTATGAATGCGGTGACGTTTCAAGTAGTAGCAAATAGTAGTTAAAAAGACTTACAGGTACTGTACACTACTTCTGATTGGGTGGGTGGGGGTGTTTCAATAACATGCTTTTAATAGATATCATTTTCGGCATGTGAAATCTGCTTTGAAATACACACACACACAAACACACACACACACACACACACACACACACACACACACACACACACACACACACACACTCACACACACACATACACACACACACACACACTCACACACTCACACACACACACCAATTTGCTAGATGACGACGTCTCGCAATAATTCACAAACCTTTCATTTCCATACATACATATACACACATTTACCTAGAGCAAACAATAATTCACAAACCTTTTATTTCCATACATACATATACACACATTTACCTAGAGCAAACAATAATTCACAAACCTTTTATTTCCATACATACATATACACACATTTACCTAGAGCAAACAAGTAACCTCTCTGATAAGCATACACATATCCCAGATGAATTCTCTGTTTTGTGTGATGAATATTGTGTGATGAATATTTTGTGTGATGAATATTTTGAGACCTGCCAGCCAAATGATATCACATTTTCTTTGAGGCTCATTTCAGCCCTGAAATCGTAGATGAAATAAGGCTTCTCTAGCTGTAGTTACTTTGTTCTGGATAAATGAGTTTTCGTGCACCATTGCAATTCACAGGCAAGACAGATGTGGTTTCCAGAAAGCAAGCATGGCATCGTTTTCATTAATCACACACCTGCACTCATGTCTTTGTCACTATCACGTGCTTACAGATTGCATTCAGCCAAGCGTGTCTGACAACATTTTCTCATGCAGGTAGAGTGTTTACTACATTGGATGTGAGATCAGGTTTCATAATTATAATCATATCCGTAACTTATAATGCATGCTAAGAAATAAACAGAAACAAACCACACTAGAAGAGTGCATTGTCTTAGAAACTTTCTAGAAGCCAGATTACTGAAGTCGTATACGTGTCATTTAAATGTGTTACGTTGTACTCTAGGATGTGTCTCTCTGGTCACATATTTCTATGCTACTCTCAGAAGTGTCACTGGTCAGATTTAAATGTGTCATGGTAACACAATGAACACATCATTCTTCACTCTGTGATGTGTCATTGGTCAAATGAAATGTGCCACTAATCACACAAAGTACTCATAACTGTTCACTCTGTGTTGTGTCACAGGTCAAACAATTTACTGTATCTATCACCGGAGTGATGCTCTGTTGATGAAAAATGAATGTTAAATCTTCCACTACACCCGTACCATGGGTAAGTCCCAAAACACATCTTTTGGCTAGTCACTCATGTTGGATAGAAAGAAGGATAGACAAAATTAAAGCCCCAAGCCCCTGATACCTACAGCCTGGATCAGTCTATACCTGCGTCAATGGTCACACTATTACATTATCACTGGTCACTCATACTGTATCTATGGTCACACTATTACATGTTATGTGTTATCACTGGAAACTCGTACATGCGTCAATGACCACAATATTACATGATGTCATTACTAGTCACTCTCATCTGTGTCACTGGTCATTGTTATGTGTCAATCTTCCAAGTATCACGTCAAATGTAATTAAAACACAATAAAAAATGACACACCAACAGAAAATTGATAAGATAGTTAAGCATTTATTAAATTCCTTTCTTGCGAAACTTGGCAATGAAAAAACCAATGGTATCATTGTCACATGTTGGCATGGGTATGTGAGACAAATTACTAGGATCAAACCTCTGCACTAAAAGACAGTCTGCTTCTGACAAGGATGAGTGGGTAAAACCATGAAGGCCAAGATGAGGTGTCTGCACAACAAATAAAATATGTCCAGTTGAAAAAGCATGACGAAATGGCATCACAGAAAAGTTCTTGAACTATTCCATTTAGAATAGTGAAGATGTAATTTAATGGAAATGACCTATAAAAAAAAAATTAAAAAACAACTCCCTGCTAGAATGTATAAGAGACAAAAAAATTACAATAAATACATGGCTCTTAAGAGAACACACTAGTTAAAATTCAACTGATGTTTCAGTAATATAAATAACTTTATACAAAATAAGAAAATATTAGGATGGGTCAAAATAATTATCTGATAATAATATAACACAAATCATATATTAGAAAGGTAATGATAAAATTAAAAATAAACAATAAGATTAAACATTTATAATCACTTAGTAGCCATGAAGGAATTTTTCTTAATCTTTAATGCCAAAGTTTTCAGATACATTTTCTGCACAGATGATCTGACTACATTAAAATATTAATTCTTTAATTTCAAGATAATGCTGATACAGTAATACCCACTATTTCACTAAAACTTTAATAATGGTACTCCATCCAATATAAAAGGACAATGCACGTTTTGAAGAAAAAAAAAAGGAGCATTATTAAAAATATAAGAAGGTAAAACTTATCAAAAGACTACTTATTTTGACTGCCTATAATTAATCTTGTCCAATAGACAAAGCCTCTTCATTAAAAAAAATACACCTAATCTTCAACATTTGGGATATTTACTTTGATTATACTCTCTTTTATTTTCATAATAAACCTTGTACTGCACAAGTGCAATATTTTTAAACAAAAGCATCAGTCAAAAAAACGTTTCCCTAAGTTTGAAATATAAATTGCTTGACAGGATTGCTTCAGACTTCATCAGCCATAATGGTACATCCTATTTCATAGTTTATGATCCAGACTTTCTGTTGTCCTTTTCAATCATGGCTTTACTAAACTAATACTAGTAATAGCAAAAGAGTTGTTTGCCCATTGTCCAACAGCAATAGATAGCAAAATACATAATGATCTAAACAGGTTATGGAGTAAGGGAGAAAACTCCAACTCATCACTTTCACTCATAACTCACTCTGGATCATTCCCCTTTTCTAACTCATGACAATCTGACAGCTGTTATAAAACTAATGAAATCATATAACACCTTCAGCAGAAGTCCAACACATTTGTGAAGAAAGAAAAAAACTTTTCAGAAGAAAAATGCACTTTACCCTAAAGTGACTTAAACAAATCAATCCTTTCACAAGGGATACAACATTATATAGCTTTTTCAATAATATTATTTTAAAATTATGTTTATTTATTTATTTTTAAAAACAAATAAAAACAGCACAAACTAGAGTTTGGCCAAAGAGAATGAAACAAACAAAAAATATTTTCAACTTCATTTTTAAATCTTATCCATGAAAACAAGATACTACGCACCAAAAAGTTTATATTTATGAAAAAAGTACAATTGACAGTATCTCAGTAAACTACAGAAAAAATAATGTATATATGGACAGAGTAGGTATCCTTCTTGCTGGAATATGTGCTAGCTCTTTAACAATAATTTAAGAAGAAGCTGACTTCTGGACATCAATTATACATTGTAAAACAATAAACAAATGAAAATTTCAGCAAAAGAATAAATTTCTCATATTAACACTAACTTTTCATGAAGTATAACGGAAAGAAATTTACCAACAGAAGGCAAAACTGGTCATTTTCACATGACATATATAAAGAAAATCACAAAGTGCTGTGTAAATTCACCTCAAAGGGATTATTATGTCTAGTTAATGCTATGATAAATTAGGTATAACAACCTCACTTAAAATGTAATTGTGCCCGACAGTAAATTAAAATAACTTAGAAAATTGTATTATGACTAGCACAAAACTTTTATATTATTATTTCTTATTTTGGAAAGACTTTCAACATTAACATTTTTCTTCCTATTTTAGTTTAGAGTATATACAGTTTTTAATATGCAAACCTGTTTCTCCAAGACCATATCTGGAAAGGTCTGTAATACCCAAGCCACCTGATCTTCATTCTCTTCCATCACTACTGTACATGTACTGTAGACCAGGACCCCACCAGGTCTCACCAAAGACACAGCCTGGAACCACAAATTGTCAATATGCCACCATTTTCGACTTCACTTCTTATGCCACTATACCACATACCTACATTCCACTGCTATCTGCTACCACTAATTTTGCTGTATAACATATTTCACTGTAAAAATGTTGCATTGTACTATATATTTTTTTTGTGTCAAATGTCTCAATTGTACCATGTATTTTAATTAGCATAACATATGTTTTACTGTACCACACATTCCACTTATATCTGTGGCACATATTTTACACACCACTTATTCTACCAAAGATCCACCATGTATTTCACTGTCACCACAAAAAGGAGAGGTTTGAACAAAGACAGTAAGACAGTGGGGAAATGTCGTTGTAGTGTACCGCTATCGTCTATGTCACGTCTTCGTTGTCAACTTTATTCAGCCCCTTAAGGATATGTCAACACTATACAGGACCTGTTGGTTGTTCGTCACTATGTCCGACACGCATACACTATAGATGTTTGTCTGGCTCTTTTATTATGCATGCAAGGCTTACATATGCTGACATGCAGTAGAAAAAAAGAAAAACTTAATTGCTTATTTCACAAACCATTCCATCATAAAACACACTCTCTGGAGATAGAAAGAGTAATCTTTCTAAATGATGGATGATGAAAATAATAAGAAAAGTAAAGAAAAGAATGTGCAAAGGCACAGAAATGTCTGCTATGAAAAAAGCTACAAGTAAAATGTACAAAGTTATTTCTAAAAACTGTCACTACACGGGATAGGGGAGGAATGGCATACCCACGGACAGTATCCAGCATGGGGAGACATTTGATGACAGCCACAAACACTGTTTTATTAAATAAGTTATATTATTAGTTTTTATACATTTTGAAACATAAACTTTATACAACATTTCCAAATCATACAAATCACAATTTGCATCTCATTTAAGTATTACCGATCAAAAAATGAAAATTTATAATGAACATATAAGGGAGGATTTTCAGACTAAATACTTAAGTTGTACTAAATGAAGTTACTAGACCTGAAAAAGTCAAGAAGAGTGTATTAGTTCTGCACTGTAGCGCAACAGAACTTGTGTGTACAAAAAGCTATCTATTACTATGGACAAATGTTTAACAGAGGTAGCAGCTTAAAAATTTAGTGCAATTAAACAAAAGCAAACAAGCCCTCCTTACTGCTGTAAGAAGCATACGCTGCAGTTTTGGAAAAGAGGCAAGGCTACTAGCAGTAATCTTGTTCTTTGCTGAGGGGCGCTGACCCAAAGCACTGCAAGGTCCATCCAACAAAACACGATCAAATGTATTGGGAGGGTATGGTGGTCCTGCACTTGCATCTAAACAGACAATTAAAAACAGTGTAAATAGTAATACTCAACTCTGTTTAGATTATCTCAATGAAAAATAAAAATAAATTACCAAAGTGACCAAAAAATATAAAAGGATTAAAATATGAATGTAAATTTTAAAAAAGAGCCAGTTATAGAAACTATTAATGACACTTGCAATAAATATATTACAAAGGATGCATAGCTAGCATACTGAGTTTAATAGTCTACAATCAAAAAACAAACAAACAAATAACATCATATTGAGTTTATTAGTCTAATAGCTATATTGTCAGAAACATTAAACATGAAAATGGTGCCTATTGACTGGAAACATCATACTGCAAAAGTAGTGCTCCAAGTATGTGGCTAGAAAATAGTGCCTATTGACTGGAAACATCATACTGCAAAAGTAGTGCTCCAAGTATGTGGCTAGAAAATGGTGCCTATTGACTAGAAACCAATGCTGTGTAATTACAAAAATAATTTTAAAAGACCTACCTGCCTCCATCTGCACAGTTTTTCTAGCATCAAATGCATACACATCCACACAGCCAAGCTGAAAATTACTGACAGCAATTTTAATTTTGGCCATCTTGTCAGCTGTTTTGTCTAAAGCCACCACCCGACCCTAGGAAAAATAATAATAAATAATAGTAAATGATAATAATAGTAATGAGAAACACTTTGAATAAACATCTTAAGAGCAATGATTATGACAGAGATGTATGTTTTTTGTAGCATAGCCCCCTCCCCCTATCTCTCTCTCTCAATCTCCTTCCCCTTTTTCTATCTCTTTCCCATTCTTTCTTTCACCATCTCATTGGCAAATTTTTCTATCAAACCACACAGTAATTCAATTCCTAATTTTATCTTCATAGAGCATTTAAGAAATTGAAAGTATGATTACAGCTGATGTGAATGTGAATAAAAGTATGATTACAGCTGAAGTGAATGTGAATAAAAGTATGATTACAGTTTATGTGAATGTGAATAAAAGTATGATTACAGCTGATGTGAATGTGAATAAAAGTATGATTACAGCTGATGTGAATGTGAATAAAAATATGCTGCATGGAGATGGATTGATTAATAGACAGAGGATGGATGGATAGCCACAAGTGAATTATCCTGAAAAAAAATGTTTACATTTAGAATAAAGTATATAAAAAAAATTATAAATGGAACCTTCCTACAGTTGATTCAAATCTGTTTGCTTTTTGTGCTTTCTGACTGCATTTCATCTTAATTAATGTTAATAATTAACAAAAACAAAGTACAACAATCATAGTATAAAATTATAATTACACTGCAATGCAATAGTTATTCTCAAATAAACTTTTATGAATTAATATACAAATTATGCAGTCTAAGACTCATCCTGGACAACCACTTTATTATTTTAACACTATTTTAATAGTCAGCTACATAAATACAACTGCTTATAATGTCAGTCTCTTTTCTAAAATATTCAAATTATATTTGATTAAGAAGTTTTAGAAAATACATCAATTAGCAAAATTTCACCATAATAACATTCAGGCAAAAGGTCCAAAATAAAACCATAAAGCCACTAACCACATAAACATGGAATTACCTTATCTCCCATCAAACCAGCAATATGTGTTGTTTTCCCACCTGTCAAAAATACCATAATACAATTAGTACAAATTTCACAGATTACCAAAAGTTCTTTCCGCAAGATAGAACCTACTTCACAAACTAAACACAAAACAAATCTGAAAATAAATTATTTCTTTGGTTACTTTAAAAGACTATTATTCTATTATTTTCAAATTACAAACACTTTCACACTAATAAAAACAGTACTCATAAAATATTAAGCTATCATTACATTTAAATAAAGTGTAAAGAATTAAAGAAAAAGCAGTTATCTTGCAATAATAGAATATTATTAGTACACACACACACACACACACACACACACACACACACACACACACACATTAAATGCAAACTAATGCTCTACAACTCCAATACCTGGTGAAGCACACATATCGAGAATGGTCTCCCCTGGCTTGGGATCCAACACATGGCCACACACAATGGATGGTAAATTTTGTGGAAAGACAAAGGCAGGCAGAATGTTTGATAGTGGTGGAGCTTGATACAAAGCTTCAGTCATGTGTATCCCAACACCACTGAAATACAAAAGAAAAAAACAATTAAATTATTAAACTTTCAAATTTTCATAACAATTTTCTGTGTAAATTAAAAAATAGAACTTATAAAATCAATCTGAATTTGCCAAAACTGGATTCCTAGTGGAATCATTTAAAAAATTCAATCACAACAGAGAACTATAAAACACTGATGATGGGGTTGCATCATGTATGGCTCTTAAGTGCTAGATAAATTCCTTGTTTAGGTTTACGCAAATATACAAGTGTCCACTTTTAACATACTCTACTTTCTTGACTTCTAAAATTAAAAGAGACACAAGGGCTCATGGTTAAAACTTCAGAACTAGTCTCAGATATATTTTATAATGCGATAAGAGTGTGTCACATAATAGCTTATGTAGCCTACACCCACCCTCCTCCAAAATAGACTACTTGCAAACCTATCTCTAGAACATTGACCCTTATCCTAGGGCTAGAGTAATATCTGAGTTTTTACTCACTTAAACTAACCAATGGAAGCACAGCTCAACCACATGCAATGAATGTACCAGAAACTCACCTAATAATTATCAGTCGAATGTAAGCTGACTGCTGAGGCGATATGTATTTTGGCTCCCGGTCTTATTAAGTAGAAACATACTACTAACCCTTATTGCCAGTTATCAACACAGCAGGAAACCATCCTCTGTAATATATTATTGCCAAAGGTATGTGGTTGTGCTTACATAACTAAATATTATATCTATGTTCATTTAACCTTAACTATATTTTATATTGCTATATTTCGCTTATGGTATCTGAATGTATGATGACCATGAAAGTAAGAGTATTCTGTCAGAGAACACATGTGGATGAATTCTTAGCCTATGGCAGATTGGCACATTATCTTGGATGTTGAATTTGATGAGCACTGAGCCACAAAGCAATGCTAGAGCAGAACAATGCACTGGCCACAGACCCATTCAATGGACCACATGCGCGCATCCACCATGACATTAGCTGGGACCCTAGATGACATGAGAGGCATTCCTAAGTTAAGTGACTATAAAGTCAAAAACAGCACAGCTTCGGTCAAACTTATCTCAGATTTATCCTAGAGTTCATTCAGAAACATTCACTGTTCTCTTATTAACTCATTTATCATTCGTTCATATGAATGAACCAAATAACTACCAGAGTGCCTTAGGACTTACAACACCATCTGGTCATGATTAAGAATGATAGCCATTTATAACTCTAATTGTATCTATTGAATTAATTATTTGCTAAATGTAGCCATGCTGTGTTACGTTACTCTTACTGAATACATTTATTGTTATACTTAGACCTCTCGTGTTGGCATGATTCACTTATATATTATATGTTGTAGTCTGTCACTTGTGTTTAATTAATATACCTGGCTGTATGTATCAGGGAGTTCGAGCTGTCTTCTAGAACTATCACTCTTCCATTCTACATTATCTATCATTCATCTTTCTAACACGTGACCAGCTGGGAGGTGTGTTTTCGGGATTAGGTTACAGGTAGATTGGGGAGGTGGACAATTGACATCCTGACAATCTCCCAGCAAAATCTCACTGGTGATATCCTTTAGTATTTGATATATATATAACCCACCATGGGTTCACTGTTATTAGATTTTACTTTCTTGGCTAATATTTTATTCATATGTATCCCAAGTCTGATAGTTAAGATTTCTGTACTAATTCCCCCAATCTTTTAACTCAAATGTATCAATATTATTGTAAAGAAATTAAAATTAACTGTACTTCTACAAATAAACACATTACTTATGCATTATCAATCACATTTATCATTAATGCATTACTAGAAAAGAAAATAACATTTTTAAATGATTTTATATATAAACAGGTATTTAAAAAGATATATTTAAAAGGGAGTAAGTATTAACTTAAATTTTCTAAGCTCAGCATTATGTATTACAAATTAAAATATCATCAAAGTGTGACAACTCAAAATATTTTTAACTCTTAACTAACTCTCTAAAGTAAATATAACTGCAAAATATTATTTATCAGGAGAGAAAAAAGTCTTTGTATAATTTATTCTATTCACCTGATAATGCTAGTACTCAGAGATACAAAGGTTCCTATAACAGATCAAAACAAACCTTAAAGCTGACGAATCTCCACAAAACAGCTCATCCCTCCCTACCATAGAGATGCCAGTTCCAACATATATTTTTCTCCCAAGGTAATCTTTAGAAAAACCTCGTAGACAATGGCCATCCAAATCAGCCACTACACTTACTCTGTCTCCTGCAATTAATGCTATGAAAGTGGTAAAAGAAAATAAATTAATAAATATTTTTTGTTAAGCAAGAACAAGAAAAGAGCAAATCAGCTCACAAATTAAATAAAAAATAAATCGAAAAGTAACAAATAAATAAAATTGAATAATCTACATGTATTCTAACATTGATATTTATATTTTACAGCAATGAATATTCTTGGTGTCCATCCTGAAATGTATTGACATTAAAAATACACAACGATAAATAAACTGTACTTTAAAACATTACATAACAATAAATCGACTGAACTTAAAATCATTCAAACAATTCTATAAATGAAGTCAGAGTTACATATTATTTCAAATATTATGTTAAAGTGTTTAATGGCATGTTTAAATCTTAAATGAATTCTGGAAACTATTTTATTTTCCTCACAAATGTTATTGAGAGCATGAGATTTTTGCCAAGTGTATTCACTTTGTGAGCCACAAATTATGCAATATATTAAATAATTAGAAATTGTGTAATTAATTTTTACAGTTCTTACTAATTGGAGCTCCCATGATTCCTTGTTTAAAGACATCAGCTCCTCGAAGTACAGCCATTCCACAAGAAAGGTCTACAATAACTTCCTTCAATGCCTAACAACAGAAGTATTTTACATGAATTACAACAGTGTTCTGCAGATTATCATGCATGCAATTATGTTTTGTTTTAGTTTTAGAAGTGTGTTTTGACAAAGAAAATTACATGCATAACTCTCTGAATACTTAACTATAGCATAATGCTATAAAATAAATATATCAGAATTCTGGTCCTATAATTTAAAATGAAGCATCAGTAAGACACTCAAAAATCGTTATAATCACCAGGTATTCCAGCACCAACAGAACATCTCTAAGTGGAAATAAATGGCAGACGCTAAGTTTTCTTGACATCAAATGATTCAACAGGCCATGAAAAAAGCATGAAACATTTGTTAATCAATTAATGAAACAAATTAGTGGTGATGGTGCTGTATGCTTAAAGGGTGTATTGCAACAAAAACGAATGCATCAGTATGGCATGTGTTCTGAAAAAAATATATTTTATTGCTAACTACTGTCTGCTTACTTTATCCTGTTAAGCTAATGTGTTCTGAAAAAAAAATATATTTTAATGCTAACTACTGTCTGGTTACTTTATCCTGTTAAGCTAATGTATCACAATAAAGATCAAAATCTAGGATTGGCAATTTCAAATTATCCACTGACCTGGCTTGAGACAAAGGGAAATCACTTTCCTTCATAATCACCACAATAGTCAAAAAATGACTGTTGATATGAAGAGGAGTAATTACAAAATGGTCAAATGACAGTCTTTAGTCAGTGTGAATAAGAGATAAATGGAAATGTGAAGTTTTTCATTGTCCAGCAGATTAAATACAACAAATGGAGCACTAAATACCATCTGCTGAACTTATGACTGAATTCTACCTATTGAGTGTATGGACTGAATTCTACCTACTGAGTGTGTGGACTGAATTCTACCTATTGACAGATATACCTTGACATGAGGTATGTAAGGTCCCCGGTTTTCTATGACAATGCAATCAGGCAGAAATGGGTGTAACATTATTTTGAAGGCATTGATCCCACGAGTATCGCAAATCTGTTTTATAAGAAAAAATTTAATCAGAAGAATTAAAAGCTTTCAATAATATTTCATTCATAATTGTGCTATGCTATACAAAAATGAAAGGCCAGAAAGAAAACATGTTTTTTTTCAAACAGCTACTATATTATAAACAATACTGAAGGCATATATAAAGAAAAAGAAATTGGTACTATTTAAATTGTAAATACAGTAGAACTTTGATTATCTGAACTAAATGGGATCAAGGTTGGTTAGGTTAATCATATAGTTTGGATAATAAAAATACATGAAAATATACATCAAGGTCACAGGAGCCTGTCCTGAGTCCACATAGTCGCTAAAGCCAAAATTTTATTTTAACTCCTGTAATGACAAATTAAGACTATTTATTTGAATTACTTGTGAATAAATAGTTGGATATGAATGTATTAAGCAGCAGGAGTAATACTTCAGCATAAAACTACTGCACTAAATACTGTAATTATTTTGAGGTGACAGTGGTAGTTCAGATAACTGACTGGTTTAAATCACTGATGCTTGGATAATCGATCCTCCACTGTAAAAAGAAATTAAAATGCTCAAATGAAAATGAAAAGAAAGCAGAAAATGTCAATTCTATACACGGACTTCTTTAAGCACATAAACAGGCTTTGAACAGTTTCAAATAAAGTGAAATTTTGTTTCTTTTGCTTTCTTTTGCTTTCAGATAAAAATTAAAAAATCACCATCTTTAGCTCTGTTTCGATAATGTTCATGGCTGTGCTCGCATCAATAAGAGTTGTATTAAGTCTGAGAGTTGTGAACAATGGTGGTACAGCCAACCATTTGAGCAAATCGTCAAGATTTCCCATGATTTCTGCATCATCAACAAACTGAAATAGTGTTGTAAAAATGAAATAAATGTTAGTCAGTGTTAACTGTTATTACAATTAACTTATTAGTATATTACTTTTTGTTCATGCTACTTAATACCCTTCAACAAAACAAAAAAAAGAAATATAACAGAGAGTACATAATCTTTCATTTGCAAAAGATATGTCATACGAATTAGTGCATAATTGTTCAAATTAACAAACTTAACATCGCATATAAGTAACCCCCCTTCCCCAGTTCATGCAGCCAATCTGAACACACTCACACAAACAGCATCATGCGTTAACAATAAATATACTTCTGACTAAGAAAAGAATACTCTTTATTAATGCTGTTATATCGTTTGGATATTTTTAATTTATAAATCAATGTAGTCTGCAACTGTTTTACAACTCAAATTTAGATACACATCAATGCATTTGTCTTTTATAAAATATTATATTTAAGATAAACTTGTAAACGTGTATTATAACTAAGATAGGCCTAAACATTGTAAACACTTTTATGTTCCACCAATCTTGTGTGTCGCGAGAATGGGTTTATAAAGAACCGTTTCTCAGTCTCCCTTTCAGATATAATACAAATTACGGTTATAGGATCCGTGTATTTATTTATATTCGTTATAACCTACTTAAAATATGGTTGGAACCGGACACTAGCAATCAAAAAAAATCACATGAAAATATGTTATTTCGATCCTAAATGGAAAAAGTAATACTCATACTTGCTTATATGATCGTAACAGTACACCTAACACTTCTTTATTTACTTCCATCGGTTGCTGCATCATGTTAACTTTAGTATAAACAAAACATTCCTCTAAATATTATTGTACTTATACACTCCCAATATAAATCGCGAGCAATGGGGAAATTACTCTTGAAATACTCTTCAAATAGCCGAACTTTGCTTTCACTGATCTCTGCCGTAAAGTAATCATTCCCTTATACTATATGCCTGGTGATTTTATAAAAATGGGAAGACTGGTACTGTTTTTATCTTTGGGATTTTGCCTACTTGCTGTTCTTTTTACTTTTGCCCCAATAAGAACCAAACTGGTAGACTTGATGCCCGATATCATTAAACAGACAGTTCAGGAAACGATCAACACATTGAGTCTCAAAAAGTCGACTAATCTTTTCACGATGGAAGAACTCGCACAATACAAAGGCGAAAACGGGGGGAAAGTGTATGTGGCAGTTCTTGGAAACGTCTATGATGTAACTCGTGGAAAGAAACACTATGGACCAGGAGGTGGGTACAGTTTCTTTTCTGGACGCGACGCGTCACGAGCATTCGTTACAGGAGAGTTTCAAGAGGAAGGATTGACTGATGATGTTACTGGTCTTACCAGCACGGATATTCTTGCACTGGAAGACTGGTCGAAGTTTTATGCCAGAGAGTACACTTATGTTGGAAAACTAATCGGGACCTATTATACTGCAGATGGCAGTCCTACCAAGGCCTTTCATCTGTATCAGGAAAACTTGGAAAAGGCTCAAAATGAAAAGCAAGCACAGGATGACATGAGAAAAATCTTTCCTCCGTGTAACTCAGAATGGAGTGAAGGGGGGCAAACTCGTGTATGGTGTACGACTAAAAGTGGGGGGATTGAAAGGGACTGGATAGGTGTACCTAGGCAGTACTTCAATCCAAAAGAACACAACTCTGTTGCGCAGTGTGTGTGTGTTAGGACCTCTGGCCTCCCTTCAAATGCATTCAACAGCCATTCTAATAAAAATAATGGTGATCTTGACAACCCAAATTTACGACCGTATCCAGAGTGTATTTCTAATTCAGACTCATGCATTTTGAAGAAATCTTAGCAATATGTTTATATATTAAATCCACCTATTATATATATATATATATATATGTTTATATATTAAATTACCTACCTATCTAATATCTATATTTGAATGTTTTTGTCAACTCTTTTTCCCCAGAAGTGCTTCCATTTATGAATACTAATCTCTCCTTCATCTGGCTTGTTTGAGTAAGAAAAATAAGATTCCCCCCACACACACACTAGAACTATTTTTAACTTAATCATTTCCATAAGAAGTTTTGAACAAAAGTATGCTGATTAGTTTTATTCATGTCTTTTACCTATTACCTATTTTTTTTTGTATGTTGTACTACTTTTAGAATAAATGATTTACACACATGCTGAAATATGTACATTTACATCATTTTAATCTGACTCAGTGTCTTTTGTTTTATCCATATTCATACTGATTTCTATATTCTGAAATATAGGAATAATAAGAGTAATAAAAGGGTGGGCTGGTTGACTTACCAGGATATAGTTAAAGAGTGGTAAACATCTAGATTTGAGGTAGCACATTTAGAGAAATTTTATTTTTAATAATCTTTTATTTTTCAATAAAACCTACATCTGAAAGTGAAACTGTGATAAAAGGGTTAGTTGACTACTCACATTATACTTAAGTTTGGGTTGTTGGACTGATGAATTATAGGATAGTATCTTTAAGACAGATGTGTTGGGGTTTTTTTTTTAAGGACTGATGAATTAGTCTTGTCTTAAACTAGTATCAATAGAGCAGCAAAAATGTTGCTTTTTTTTTTATAGTTTTGCTTTGTTTGTTTTCTCTGAGCACCATAATTTTGACATAATTAATTAATGCATGTTTTGCCTGTTTATCTGATTGTTCTTTTTGTAAGGAATTAGGAAAAGATTTATTTGTAAAGAATAGAGGGAGAGATTTTTCTATATGTTGTTTTTAAAATGTTTTTACAACTAGAAGATTGCAAAATAATTT
Source organism: Sinotaia quadrata (assembly GCA_028829895.1). Lineage (NCBI taxonomy): Eukaryota > Metazoa > Mollusca > Gastropoda > Architaenioglossa > Viviparidae > Sinotaia > Sinotaia quadrata. The sequence continues at coordinate 16,617,734 of CM054180.1, forward strand.
GATATATAGTGCTATGACTTCAGACTATCTTACTTTTAGTTAATATCCACCGTGTATTGCTGGCTTTCAGAATTTATTATTACTGTAGTACCTTTCATCAAACCATGTATTGTAACAACTAAAATCGTTTGCCTACTTATTATGTATTGTTTCATTTGAATATTTCATAATTCTAGAAAGAAAAAAATTCACTAGGTATTTGGCCTTTTGGGGGTTGGTTGTTTTTTTTTAAATTTTGTTTTTGCATGTGTACATTTGCAAATGAATATATATAACATTTTAAATTCAAATTAAACAGTTTAATAGTTCAGACTTAAAAACCTAAAAAAAAAATTTTTTTAAATGTCTGTTTCAAGGGTGGTTGTGTCATAAGCTTTCAAAATATTCGCATTGGATTTTGTCCCGTCTAAACTGAATATATACAATTAATGACTTTGATTAGCTCATGAAATTTACTTTCATTTGACAAAGCAACAAACAGCTAATTATGTTTTAAAATGCCAAATTTGTAGATAATGATCAAACAAGAGCTATACACTTTGGTAGTATCATTTGTAATTACAGGTATGCTTTTTACAAATTTAAAGAATTCCTGCTATACTAACATTTTATTTTTATATTAATTATTTTTTAATTATTAGTTAAACTGTGGCACTTTTTCTAAACATACATGAACTTGTTAAACAACTTTATTTTATTACAAGACCATTCCTTTACATTGTTACCTACAATTGTCAGCCATTAAATTTTTTTTAAATACTTGAAATTGAATGGGTTTTCCTTTGATGTTGGAATAATGTTGGTTGGGGAGGGATTTACTGTATTTTTGTGTATGGGAATTGAAATTTAATTATAACAAAATAGTTTTCTGATGTTTTAGATGTTAAGGAAAAAAGTGAAATAACTAAAAATCAATCATCCTGATACATATGTAGGCCATTTAAAAAACAAAAAATAATAAAAGTGTGCATAATAAGTTTACAAATCAAATTCAGATTTACTAATTATTAAAATATTCTTATGAATTAAAAATATATTATGATGCATTAATCTTTATAAGTATTTGTAATTAAAATACACTATGAATGTTCATAATTTATATGTACTGTATATGGGTTTTTTGAAGATGGTAGTTTACTAGTTGTTATTATATAAGCAGCACATTATGTAAATTAATATTACTCATATGAATCAGTCCAAACATACAATCTTTTTATTTTATTTTTTGAATGTGAATAATTCTTTCAAAACGTAAAAAAAAATGTATGATTCAAATGTGAATCATTCAGTTCAAACATATGCTAATTATATTTAGTACAGTACTTTGATGTAAAACATTCAATCCAAACACTTACACAAAAAGAATGAAAATGGATTTCTTTTATAAATTTATTACTGCTTCAAACATCAAAATAACATATAGCTGTTATGGCACTGTACTGAATAGGGAACAAAAAGTATTGAAAGAATTTTGAGGACACAAATACAAAATTGTGAATACACTTTAAAATGCTTTCTTCTGGAAGTAGTTTTAAATATTAAAATTTTCAAATGCTCTCTTCATATACAGATAAGAGAGTGATATATGTATAGATATGTGTTTCTTTGATCAAAGGCCTATTCTATCTTGACAAGCAAAACTGATGCCAAATTCATATGAACATACTAAAGACCCCAGATCTGCTACGTTTTCACCTGTTTACATCATTTAATTCTGATCGTGCACTTGCAATGCCTATTGAATGATTCATTCCAGACTGTACTTGAATCATGAATCTTTCCCAATTTCCAATTTTTGTTTAATGGTAGAGAGGTTAATTTGAACTATCGGTAATTTTTGCTATATAAGAAACAAAAATAGAAAGAATTATATACCCTTAGAAATATGGACAATTAAATGATAGGGGTTTACCTCCCTGTGATTACTTTTCATTGTGAATTAGCAGTACATTAGAAACACATCTAGAACCCAATTTGTACAGTAAGAAAAAATTTCTCCTGTGTAGAAGAGGACTCAAATAGAAAATGCACTATTTGCACATGAATGTCATAGACAGCAAGTCTGTCATTCATGCGAACCTTAAGCTGTCCAGTATAGAATGATCAAAATGACAGAATTGCATGTTTTATAACTTTTTATATCTGGGTTTTTTGTGAATTAATCTAAGTCTTAAATGGATAGGTCCTTGTGCAGATTTAATGAAAGGTTGAAAGTACTTTATGAGAATCAGCATTAATTTCAGATGTCACCTGGGTATGAGTTATTCCATATTTATTTATTCCTCAAAGATCAGCATCATATACTTTGCTATGAGCAAATGTGAAGATGCAATGCACCAGTTTTCAGTTTTCCCTTATAATTAGAAACAGAGACCTATGAACATTGCAATGCAGAGCTAAAACTCACTAAGTACATAATTATTATAAATAGTACTAGTTGCTCAAAAATACACAATTGTAAACATTAAGATAAAAAAAGCAAAAGTAGCATTGATTCATGTTGAGCATTTATAAATTAAATAAATATCATAATGGCACCAAGATATTTTTTAATAAATTAATATGAACAATATAGTACTAGATGTTCAAAAATACACAATTGTAAGTAAGCATTAAGGTAAAAAAGAGCAAAAGTAGCATTGATTCATGTTGAGCATTTATAAATTAAATAAATATCATAATAAATGGCACCAAGATATTTTTTTTAATTAACATGAACAGAGGTATAGCTAGCATAAGTTACATTTTGTACAGTAAAAAAACGGGGGGCAGGAAATGTTTACAAAAATATTATAAATATAATTTTAAAAAACATTACCATTATTAACGAGCTTGTGTAAAATCAAGCATGATTTAATTTGCTTACTTGGACATGTAAATAGCACCAATGACAAGAATGATAAGAATGGCTGCAGAATGAATCATGGTAGCAAGATTTGTAACTATATTTCATTCATAATACAACAGAGATCACAATTTATAAAATAAATTCATATACTCTTCAACCGTTGCTACCTCAAAAGATTTTTTTCTTAATGGATTTTTGTAATTTTCCTTTTTAAAAGTTCATAATAGACAAAATCTAGTGCAAGCCAGGCCACACTAGGAAGAATTGGATTTCTGTTATAAAATTAAAGTTAATATATTATTGAAGGATAACAGCAAAAGCAAAAAGTGTTCAAGCAAAATTTAAATATAAATTTAATTGCTTTACATTAATTAAAAATAGTGGTGCAAAATTATACTATCCTGAGTCATCATTATGAATAGGATGAATTTTATCCATCATTCAAATTTCAATACTCTTTCATGCCATAGTATGGACAATCAAATTTTCTTTCAAAGTACGTTCAACATCCAATCTTGTGATACATGGTGAAAAAATAATTAATACACTTTTGACCCAACATAATGCAGCTCAGTATAAAACAGAATCACTTGAAACATATTCAGTGGTTGGCCCCCATGTTTTGCTTGCTATTTCACCATGTTACTTAAAACAAGAATTGGACTCCATTTCTGTTGACAGTTTTCACAAATGTAGCAAGCACTTTTGACTAATTTCAAATGCCAATCAAGAATTGAAGTTTTTTTTTTTTTTTGTAGTTTTCATTTTTTTTTCATGTGTGTAGCAAGTATGACTTTTAAAAATGACAGTCAAATAAAAGTGTCTAATAAAATGTGTACCACTATACTTGTATATAAACTCAATGAACATGCAATCAAAGCAGAATTTTTATTAACATTGCATAAATATGATACATCGCAAACTCACTTATAATGTGGTCAGATATCTTGGACACATTGCAAACTTGCTCACTGTGATCAGATATCGATACACTGCAAACTCACTTGTAATGTGGTCAGATGTCTTGGATACATCGCAAACTCGCTTATAATATGGTCAAATATCTTGGACACATTCCAAACTTGCTCTTTGTGGTCAGATATCTTAGATACATTGCAAACTCACTTTTAATGTGGTCAAATGTTGAACTCACTTATAATTTGGTCAGATATCTTGGACACATTGCAAATTTGCTCACTTTGGTCAAATGTCTTAGATACATTGCAAACTCACTTATAATTTGGTCACATCTCGGACACATTGCAAATTCGCTCACTTTGGTCACATATCTTATATACATTGCAAACCCACTTATAATATGGCCAGATATCTTGGACACATTGCAATCTCGCTCACTGTGTTCAAATATCTTAGATATATTGCAAACTCACTTGTAATGTGGTCAGATGTCTTGGATACATCACAGAGTCACTTATAATGTGGTCAGATATCTTGGACTTCAACTACTGCATTATTTCAGGTCTACAGAGTAACATTCATAAAATAAATCAGTAATATCAAATTTTGCTGCCTTCATACATTTTAAATTTATAGAGGTGGAATTGAGCAGGAAAAGAATATAGCTTAGGTCTTTGAGACACATTTTTGGCCAAAACATTTGAAAGCTACTGTCACTTATTTGTATTGTGACAAATTTGTATTGCATCATAAAACAAAAAGCAACACATGAGCACATACAGGACAATGATCCACTTGAATACGAGACAAAGAATTATTTCATACAACTTTTCGTAACAGATAGAGAAAATGTTAATACTTGGTTCTAGGACATTCGGACACCTTTATTCTTTTCAGTATCATTATAACCTCTGTTTATAAAACCTTTTTGCAGACCTGTGAACCCTATCCAAAATGATTATTAAATAAAATGGTAAGATTCAAGCAATAAATTATAAAGGTCGGAGTAAAAGTATTATGATTGTCTATGCTAGTTGTGAAGGCATAACCTGTAAGTGTATATCATTTGTTGCTTATAAATGCATGTTTATGTTACCTATTTCAATGAGGTTGCCAAAAGTGATAAAACCTTTAACTGAATCTGTTTCATGTGAGCAATCATCATCAATGTCATAATTTTATTTTTATTTAACCACAACAGACAACTATTATTTTTAGTGTTTGATACAAGTTTAGAGAACTTTGACAAAGAAATTAAATCCTTAACCCTAAAGCTCTCCACTAAAGATTTTTAAACCACTACACTGTAAGTGTAAATGTTTAAGTTTAGTTTCCAGTTTGAAATCTTACTAACTACTTCCCCAAATTTCAGTCAAATGGTAGCCAAAACTCAATTTAATTTAGAGAGAAAAGTGAAAAACACAAATGATCAGAGTAAAGTTTTATATATGGGTGCTTATTATATCATATAATCTTCTCCAAAGTTCTATAAACAGTCCTTCATGTTTATTTACAATAAATAATTTTGTTAGTTGACAAAGCATACTCTGCACATGGTTTTGTTTCAGATTTTTATGGTGAAGTTTTATTATTACTAAAGTGTTTATCATTTACTTATATCACTAATATTCTGTTGAATTGTTTTTAAGTACCAGACATTAATATTTAAACCCATCTGAGTGTGACAAATAACCCCTCCAAAGCAGGATCTTAAACAAAATTTAAATTGTTTTTAAATATCAGACATTATTATTTAAATCTATTTGGATGTAACAAATACCCTTTTAACGCAGAATTCTTTTTACATCAGTTGGCATTAAAGATAAAGCACATCTAAATATATGTCTGACATAATTTTATATATAAAACATATATTACTGCTTGGAGTAAATTAATGAATAATCATATAAAGCAAAATCATATCATACAATCTGTGATTGAATTTTACAGCACTCTTTGGAATAGACATAATAAAAGTGATTAGCACCTTTTTGCACTGTTATTGATATTTGAAATTTTATTTAGGCCATGACATTCACAGCATTTGTATTACATAATGTCAAGTGTTGACAGTTCAGATGTCCCATAAAGACCTAGAAAGAAAAATGATTACCATGAAAAGCATCCAGAGTTACTGATAAAAAATGATGGAATTCTGGAGACATTTACAAATCCTTCTGGTGAAAGTTTAATCACTGGACAAGTAGGTCATCTAATATATTAGTCTTCGAATTTTATAATATATGCTTTAGTGCTATTAGGAAATCTCTCTACACTCGGAAATTGTAGTAGTATTGCTAACCAATATACCTTAGTGACATCTGCATTTTAATTCATGATAAGTGTTATAAGCCACAGAAAATCTACAAGATAAGGCACTCCTGAATAATAGATAATTAATTGATTTGTATCCTAATTAATTCAAAATAATATGACAACAGTTTTTTTTTTAAAGTTCATTATCTGCAGAATACAACTGTACAATTATGATGTATTTCAACAATAGCCCTTACAGAAGAAAATAAAAAATAAAAATTAATTCAACTAAATCTTGACCTAGTAAACAGATTTTTTTATAGTGGACTTAAATAATTTAAATATTAAAGCTATAACAATTGATATACCTGAAGAATAGTATACAATACAAATCATTTGTAAGCAAACAAATCAAAATGTACAGTCCAAATGTACACTTCAAAAACAGAAGTGAAAATTATGAAAAACAGAAATATGTAAACAGTTAAGGATAAGCTAACCCTTAACCCGTTCGCTGTCGGCAATGAAAATCTCGCGCGACGTCACGGTGTCAGGCACTTTTGCTGCCCAACGATTTTTTTAAAGGTTACCCTAAAAAAAACGCGAAAAGCGACAGTCATTTTACACGGATATTCAAAACGTTAATTGAAAATTAATCTAGACAAACTAATTAAATAATAAAGTAATATTTTTAATTGATTTAAAAATTGAAAATAAATAAATAATAAAAAGTTTTCTTACCTTTTTCTTGAACTTGAGAATTTCTGCATCGATGTCGTATTCCATGAAGGCTTTACATCCACACAAGAAGAATGTTTTATACACCAAGTGTTGTGGGGATGTTTCGACGATGTTTAGGATATTTAGGAGAAATATCCAGGGTCTCGCCTCATCAGAAGCCTGACCCAAAACTGTTTATTATATGGAACATCAAGCACACAAATACCACGTACTTGTACTCAATGGCTACAGTGTCCGAGATCTATCTGAAGAAAGCTTTTTGAAGTATAAGTCACAGTTCAAAATTCCAAAGGAATGATGAAGAAAAATTACTGAAATTATATATTCAGCTGAAGTAATGATAGATGTAGTCAAAGATAGTGAAGCGCAAATCCAGATGCAGAAAATAAGTTGAAAAGTTCCAAAGGAATGATGAAGTAAAATCACTGAAATTATATAATGCCAGCCCCTACCAAACAAGAGAAGAGATGTGAAGATTTATATCTTATACAAATGTAGAATAGGCAATAAAATAGTAGTTGTAGTCAAAGTTATGAAGCACAAATCCAACTGATGTCCAGAAATATTTTTTCACATGTCCACTTGAAGAATACATTTTGTTTTCACAACTCCCAAAGAAGATAATTTATAAATAATCCAAATGGAAATGTAATCAAAGTTATGAAGCACAAATCTAACTGTTGTCCAGAAATATTTTTTATGTCCACTTGAAGAATACATAGAGAGTGAAAGAAAACTTTCTTGTACCAGTTTATTGTTTTTCTCAAGCTTGGATATGCATTTGTGTTACTGTCACACAAATCCACCCCTTCCCATGTATTTGTTGTAATCACAAATGCATGCTGGTTTTAGAATTGGTTCTTTTGTTTTGCATGTATTTTTTATTGTACTGTCATGATGCATTGTGCTAAGCATGAGAATTAGTTTCTTGTCTTGCCATGCAAAAGAAATGCCATCACTATGAAGAATTGAAATTTGTCCTGGTGTGAGTTTAGTGCTTGGAAATTTTTTTGGCATGTCTTTTCTGTTCCCCAAAACAGTTCCCCAAATGTATGTGTTCTTTTCCAAAAGAGTGCATGCTAGGGTGGGCTAGTGAAAAAGTGATCTGTGTACAGCTTGTAATATTTCCCTAGCATGGGTTCCAAAAGTGTTTGTACCACTTTCTCACTCTGATTCCCCTGTGTACGTCTTTCCCCATGTAAATAATAAAATCGAAAACATATCCTGTAGTACTCTCGCAGATTTCGTATGATTTGATTCCAAATCTAGCATGTTTCGATTTTATGTAGTGTCTAAAACCCAAACGATTTTTCCAAAGCATCAAAGATTCATACACACAAATATTTTCACCAGGCACATAAATTGATGAAAATACTTGTCTGAAATGATCAACAAAGAATTTGACTTTTTGGATACTGTTGCTATGTTCAAGGACTCGGTTATCTGAAAAATGTAAACAGCTTAGCACAAACGAGATCTACGCCTGTCGTGACTTTACGAATTAGACTTATTTAGTTATTATAAAATGTTTCATTTGTTGTAAAGTAATGATCAATAAAAGATTTTCTATCTATTCCCATCAAAATAAAAAAAAACCAAACACTGATAAAGTTCACTTACCTCTGTATCTCGCAATTGTTTGAATCGAACCTACGAAGGAAGATCTACGAAGAAAAGATCGGTCACATTGCTCGCATACCGGCATAAATATTAGCGTACTTGACAATTCTTTGCACAAAACTTTCTGGGGAAAATGTTTGGAAAATATTGAGAACTGTAGCATTTTCTGCAAATGGTATTTGTACTCCACTGCTGACTGTAAAAGGGGGATTCTCCATGCATTGGTCACAGATGAACGCACCACACACACACGCTACACCATGACAGACCGGTTTCGGTTTCGCCTCATGGTGACCTTCATGTCAATAGGGGCTGGAATTTCATCTTGTGATAAAAAAATCACTCTCATCTAATGGGTCATACTCTAATCCATCTGTGGCTTCAAATTCTCCAACATCAACATCAAAAGTTGCCTTAGCGAATGATAAACGTAGCGTACACAATATCCCAAAATGAAAGCACACAATGGCGTCCACCTTTGAACAAAGGAAAGTAGGGTGACCCTACCAAAGGCGGGAATTCAGTCACATGAGCATTCTCATTAAAGTATCCAATGATAAAATTTAGAACAAAATTGGATGCTGAAGCGAACCCACATACTATCTTTTTTCTGATTGGTTACTTTAATTACATATCATCTGTCGAACTGAAGATGCGCGCGCAGGGTAAAACAGTTTTACCTTTGACAGTCGTACATCGTTTTTTAGATGGTAAGGATTACATACCAAAGACAGCGAACGGGTTAAAAACGACATTGCCTACTAAAATTTACTGACATAGAATGTATGAAATGTTTCTGTATGAAGAGTATTTGTTTAAAAAAAAACAAAACAACGTAAGCATGTGCAAGGCTATGATCACCACCAATACATTCTATATCACTGCTGTGTTCCTAAATCTTACAGCTATTTTAGTTGGAGTGGTATGGCATCGCTGACCAAAAATCACTTTTTCGACCCTTACACAAAAAGAGACAACAAAAGAACAAAGCCAAAACTATTCTAAAACCATCTTTACACAGAAAGGATTAATGTGTGGTAAATCAAAGTTAACTGCACTCTGCTGACTATAATCAGTTGTCAATCCACAAATTATACATTCCTTCAGAAAAAGAAGAAACATTTATCTATTACAATGAGCAGACAGATCACCAAAACATATTTAAGAGCATATTTACTATAAGGTAGAAACAGTCAGATTAGTAACAAAATGTATGGAATCAGAAACCATTCCAGCAATATTTGTGGAATTCTCTGTTAGCTGATGAAGCATTGTACTATTCACAGTAAAAGTTGCATTGTCAAGAAAGTCAATGCAAGGGGTCAGTTCATAGGATGTCTCCATTACTAGAAGTCCTGAAACAAAGAAAAAGTCAGGCACATCAATAAGTCTCTTGCGGTATTGATGCTTCTCAGTAAATTTTTTAAAGTGGATGGTGTTCCATCTTGCATGCATTTAAACTTAAAATGAATTCAACTACATGTGCTCAGGGAAAGAAAGAAAGAAAAATCAAGTGAGCAGTAAAAGAAGTGAATGTAAGCAGCAAGATGAAAATGTGAATCTGCTCTTCTTCCCTCAGTCTCAGTTGCTGCATGTTTGCCATAGAGTTGATAGTTTTGCACCTCACCACTTTAAGTGTAAGTCTAATATAGTTTACTGAATATGCCCCTAGTACAAGCCAACTACATCCTCGAAATATCAAATTTACTGCAATGGTGCTGTTCTCCCATTGTTTCACCTACAGCTAGCTATGTTATCCTCTTATTAAAGAAAAATAATTTATTTGCAGTTCCTTTCATAAAATTACATGATCTATTATTTAACAATATCAATACCTAAAAGTAAACACTAAAATCTGTATATGACTGACAACTTTTGATAGAGATAGGCCATACATGTACAAAGGTGTGCAATGATTAGATGGAAAATGAGGAAACACTTGAACAAATGCACAAAGCCTATAATTTGCCACAATTATAATGCAGGCATTTTTGTATACCATATTTTGTCACAGTTAATATGCAGGCATTTACATACCATATTTTGTGGGTTATTATGCAGGCATGTGTATACAATATTTTGTCATAGCTATTATGTAGGCATTTGTGTACCATATTTTGTCAGTTATTAGGCAGGCAGATGCAGACTGTGGCTGAGTAAATTTGCTCCTCCCTATTTCTAAATTTAATTGTTGTAAAAATTGTTAAATGTCAAAGTGACCCGATCTTGGGCACTGCTTATCCTGTTATTTTAAAGTGTCAGAGTTGGAAGTAAACAACTCAGGTGGAGAATGTGCTAGGAAATTACTGATATAATCCAATTTTAACTGGATGAGTTGTTTTTCTGACTAACAGTCTCACACTTGTTCATAACAACCTCTACCAATGGAAATGCACCAAAAGTTATTTTGTTGAAGAATATCTATATTCTAATCACTTCAAACCTAAACAAAACTACAGCCATCGTAAAGGCAATCGTTAGCTTATGGAAAAATTAACTGATAAAGGAAGAATGGACTTTGAATATTTCATACATGTTTGATAATGATCATTGATTTGAATTAGAGAATGGTTATGTAATACATGTAGTAATTGGACTATTACTCCTATGTTCACTAATTACATTGTACATTATACTTGTGAATTTTGATCGATGCTATGATTCTTATGTCATGTGTGTATTGGGTTAACGAAATTGTTGTAGCATGTGTAAGTTGAGAAATTTAGCGCTACCGTAATTTTACTTTTGCAGAGAAAAGTGGACCATTTTTTGCTTCAGGCTATAGTGACTACTATACCCTACCTGATCATGTTGGTATGTGCATCCAGCATTATCGTCAAACTTATCAGTAAAGTGTTGCTGTAAGTTGATTCCTGTGCATTCTGTTCGAGAGCCAATATGGCCGAAAATGGAGGCTTGGGAATTCACGAACATTATTTTGAACATTTCTCCTGGTGTGCTGAGTAACATATACAAAAATTAGGGAACACTCCTTCTGATGTGCTTGACAGTGCAAGGGAAATTTGGGACGATTCTCCACAGTGTGCTTGGAGAGCACATCAAAGATTCTGGAACAGTTGTGTAACCTTCCTAGAAGGGGTAAGTGAGACCATCATCTGAATAAGGACAGTGAGTTGTTGCAACCATGGATTGTGAACACGTGCCGGCGATAGCTGCCATCTTTGAAAAGTTATGTACATTGACTATAATTATCTATAAAACTCCACTCTCATGTCTATGATGATTTATGCCTATGAATTTGATTATAATTACATGCTCATTTGCCTGCTGATGTCTATGTTAGGATAAATTGAATAATTATAGTGTTAATCAAACACTGTTGTGAAGTGATGTAAATGCCATTGCTCTTTTGATTATATTCATGTTGTATATTTGATTATTGATTTAATACATTTATTGACCTTCTTACATATATTGATAACTATATTCTGGAGAAATACATTTAATATAAATAAAACAAATAAAAATAATTTTCCAATATGCATGGAAAGTTGTAAAATCTGAAAAATGCTACGGACACATCCAAAAGATATGAAAATATAAAGATAATATATCCTACAATGGTACAGACATATAAAAAGTTCAATTTTGAAATTCCAATTATTCACAAAATATATATTTGGATTTTACTCACCAGCCACTGATGCAGTTATGAGGCAAGCAACAATGCCCCCAAAAAGGGCACTGATCACGACCTGTGCCATGTCACTCAGACGTTTTGGTGCCATGGGACCTAAGCCCCCCAGCATGATGCCAATAGAACTCAAGTTGGAAAACCCACAGAGTGCATATGTGGCTATTATTTCAGACCGCGGCTGCACAGAAGCAAACAAAAATAGTGAAATGTGCTTTTTTTTTTATTTACATGAATTAATTTGTGACATACAATCATGGTAAAATTAAGCACACAGGCAGACAGACTCACATCTACACTGAAGAAAATCGCAAGTTAAATAAATAATATTTGACATTCAGGCATTAAATTTACTTCTCTGCTATGGTCTGCACTTCTCTGACTGGCAAAACACCCTGGTGTTCATATGTAAACCCTCCTAAAGAAAATCAAACTACAGAAAAAATCTTTTTGTACAAACTGAACAATAAAATTCACAATGGTTATTATTTGAGAAGAAGTCCTATTCCAGAATTGTAAAAAACGGTCTTAGTGCTCCAAGTTGGAATTCTCAGTTTCCTATCTCAGGCTTTGAGCGACATGCCAGAAATAAACAAAAGTAAATGCTGAAATATCAATAATGAGTAATGGCTTGCACATGTTTTCACAGCATTTTATTAACAATAAGAATATTTCTTTAAAAAATAAAATTCAAAGACTTCTCAAATAACTCAAAGATTTAGAGCAAATTCAATATTTTTTCAAGGGCGAAATAAAATTCAAATACTATTCAAAACAGTTCTCATTTTTCAAGAACTTTTCATGGTTGCTATGAACACTGTAATTTAATGGGGAGTAAAATAATATCATATAAAAGCAAAACCAAATCAAGTAATCTATGATCAAGTAAAAATAAAGAATGTGATGTCTAACACTTGAATCATTCACACTGCATAAGACTGAACTCAAATGTGCATGTATTCTTTATTATGTATGTTCTTTCAGTAAGAAATGTGCCTTTCACTTACAGACATTATGTGGAAGCTATGGTCACAATTCATCCGTGCTTGAATAAACTTTGAAAGTTTCTCGTAGGCCACGAACTCATTCAGGAAAGTCTTCAGAGCAATCAACTCAGCTACTTCGCCAGCATCCTCCCACCGGACCCCCATCAGATACACCACAGGCATCAATACATAGTGACAGATTTTCTGCAGACATAAATAGTATTCTTTAAACAAAAACATTGGGTCCCCAGCAGACAGACCACAGACCTAACCTATAAATCAGCCACTGCCATCTTGCTCTCTTTATTCTATTATTTGTATTTGAAGAGTTTAATTCTGCACAACACACCTCTACTCCACCCCCGGTAACAACATATTTATCTGCTCCTACAGATTCACCAATTTGCTGTGATGTGCTGGGGAATGATTGTTGCAAGCAATTGGATTCAGTTATCACTTTTTCTAACAAATGAAAAATATTAATATTTTTGACTGCTTCATTGTCACTTATTATGCTGAAGGTTTTAATTATTTAGTTTTTGTTTTAACTAGCTACACAGCTGGGTGAAGAAGGCACTGAAGATTTAAACAAATAAAATGAATGAATTTAAAACAAAGTCTGAGGAAACTAACACACAACATGCCGTATCCACATTGGCCACGTGATGTCTGACAGGGACTGGTATTTGATGCTGATACAATCAACTCTTCTGAACATGGCTGTGGAGTCAAAACATTTCTGACTCAAGACTCCTGAAAGTTTAGAAGTCTGACTCTCAACTACGACTAGTTTATTACTAATTTAATTACTAACTTATATGGAGTTATATGTATGAGTATGGTATAGGTGTAAATAAATTAAGTGACTTTCATAGATTTCATTTTTAAACTATTTTTCAGTTATACAATAATATAATAAAGCTCAAAATATAATAAATATGGTAATGATTATCTAAATTGAATTGGTTCTTTAAAAAGATTGCTTCTAATATGTCCAACTTCATTGCTGCACAGAAATCAGATTTGATTCCTGAAGGCAGAAACAAATGTTCCCAGTGACTTGAGTCAATCCTGTATGTCTATAGATGTTTTCAAAATCTTCATTTTTAATGGTTACTGTCAATGAAGATGAAGGTGAATGAATGCTATCATGTAGCAACCCAACTACTGTCTCATCTTCCTATTGTATACCTTTCATACAAACTTCTAATCTATGAACAGATCTTTTTTGTTTTTAGATCATTTCATTAACTTCACAAAGTAGTTTTTATTTACGTTGTATTAAATTAATATTAAACAACTACCGTAAGACGTTATTTCAATTTTTTTAAAGTTTTTTTCCCCCCACCCCACGATTCAAATGTGGATCTGCCTTAACCTCAAGTTTCACAAAATTTTCAGTTAAGAGTAGGGACATTTTTAAAGACTCCAACTCCAGTAAAAACTAACCGACTCCACGACACAGACTCCAATGCCCTGCTTCTGAACCTGAACTGATCCCAATATTGCAGAGTTACTTCAGTATAGATGTGCAGTTGGCAATGTCGAAAGAGTGGGTATCTATGTGCCAAATATGCATCCCACCCACACATATCATGTGTTCAAGATGTATAAGTATAATATTATTGTTATTCTAGTTCAATGTTCTCAGCAATCGCAACTCAAATCTAACAGGAAACGAGACATCAAATTGATTGCCAGTAATTAATTTTTGTTATTTTTAAAAGTAGATAGAAAATCATATTTGTGAAAAAATATTGCAGCCTACTTTTATTTTCTGAGCTCGCAAATGACATTTTTCCACTTGCAAATTGTGAGCTTGCGAGTGAGATTTTAAAGGGTTGAACATAATTGCACTTCTCAAAATTTTTTTTTTAACACAAAAGATAACTCTCCAAGACTTGCATGCTAGTCTCATGAAAGGGAGACAAGTCTCTTAACCCGTTCGCCGGCAGCCATGTTTTGACGCTTACCGATAACTGAATGGGTCAGTGTGCTAAAAAATTTAAAGCGACTGTAATTATCAATGGATTTTAAAAATTTAAATTACTACCTATTATAGACATACTAAGGAATCTTAAAAGTATTTTTTAAATTTTTTTCGAATTCAAAAACAAAGAAATAATACAAAGATTTCTTATCTTTTTGTTGAACTTGGGAACATTTTCACCGTTTTTTTTTTTTTTACTAGTCTACTAAATAATTAAAAGCAAGCATAATTCGTACAATTCTAAAATGATTTTCAAAATAAATATTATGGAGGACATTTTAAACATATTTATTTAATTTTTTAACGTTTGCTTATTATTATTTTAAATTCAAAAATAAATAAATAAATAAAAAGTTTTCTTACCTTTTTCTTGTGTTGACCTTCGTCAATTTGTTAGATGTTTCCTTGAATAAAATCCGAAAGAAAACGATTTTTGTTGATTGCCATTTGAATATATGGTATAAATAATAATTTATCTTGTGTAAATAAATATTATTCCTGGGGAAATTGGTTGATTTTGAACAAAACGAAAGAGTCATATGAAAACCACGAGGGTTCGGTTTGAGACTGATCGGTTTTTTTTTTTTATTATCAAATGGTCACATCCAAAAATTCAGTAGGCCTGTCGAATTTCATCTACAATATATTAAATTAATTTACACAATAAAGTTCTTTAGGTAGGATCAGGCAATCAACTAAAAATCGTGTTTGAAACGTGCAATGTATAATTCCAAACCGGTTCAAAATGGCGGCTCAGCTTCTTTACAAGCGAGGGGTGACTCGGGATTTCTGAACTTTGTAATGGAAAATACCTTTCTAAAATTAGTTAGCCAATGATAAAATTAGAGCAGATTGGCTGCTGAACACAAACATATCTTTCTCCTTGACCTTGATTGGTATTTTTTTTAAAGTGGCTATCGATAAAAATAGTATCATAACGACGTCATAACGACGACCACGAGGGTTCGGTTTGAGACTGATCGGTTTTTTTTTTTTATTATCAAATGGTCACATCCAAAAATTCAGTAGGCCTGTCGAATTTCATCTACAATATATTAAATTTATTTACACAATTAAGTTCGTTAGGTAGGATCAAGCAAACAACTGAAAATGGTCCTTGAAACGAGCCATGTGTAGTACAAACTTCGGTTCAAAATGGCGGCTCAGCTTCGATAAACGTGAGGTGTCTGGGGATTTCCGAACTTTGTAATGGAAAAAACCTTTCTAAAAATAGTTAACCAATGATAAAATTAGAGCAGATTGGCTGCTGAACCCAAACATATCGTCTGCTTGACTTGATTGTTATTTTTTTTAAGTGGCTATCGATTTAAAAAAGTGTGCGCATGCGTTAACCTAACTCGGTAGCGGGCCGGCGAACGGGTTAAATTTAAGCCTTTCCACTATTTATATGCAAAATATTTCTACCAGTCTCAGAAAGATATGCTATACAGGAGACAGTTCAAATCTTAAGTATAGTGAGTTAAAACAACTTTTTCTTTCAAAAAGGAATAATTCTGAAAGTAGCTACCTCAAAGGAGAGGTCAGGGATGCAAACAAAAGACCCAAACCAGCCAATTGCAGCATTGATGAAAGCTAGAAGAGCAAGAAAAGCAATGAGGTTGGCAGCGATGTTGGCCACCAAGACAATGGACTGTGAAGCGCCAGCAGCTGCAGCTTCCAACAAGTTTCTGTACTGCCTGGAAAAATTAAAAATAAAATCAGACTCTCTGGAACAAAAATTATTGGGAAAAGTTTTAATTATAAATTAAAAATAAAATCAGATTCTCTGGAACAAAAATGATTAGGAAGAGTTCTAATTATAAATTAAAAATCAGAATCAAAGGAACCAAAATGGATGTATTGCAAGGGGTGGGATGCATTGCAAAAAACATAATGTATTGCAAGGGACGGGATGTACCGAAAGGGACATAATGTATTGCAAGTGATGGGATGCATTGCATGGGACATAATGTATTGCAAAGGACAGGATGTACTGAAAGGGACATACCTAACAAGCATTTGTCACATCCACTCAAAACCATGATACCAATGCAAAAGCTACATTCTATTATAAGCATCCATTCAAGGATTTATTTTCACACAAAAGAATTTGTTAATGTTTCAACACTAATTATGCAGCGACAATAGCAATTCTTTATCATAAACTACTGCAACAAAAGTCATTCCACTAAATAAAATTTTTAAAAAGTCACATAAATGTAACCAAAAGAAGTTGATAAAGAATATATTACTTAAATTCCACTCACTGTTCGCCTTTGGTCTTCACAGCTGATTTAGATAACTTGCTTTTTTTTGTTTCTGGCCAAAGAAGTTTTGAAACTGCCAAGGAGCATGGGGCATTCATTACTGAGGCACAAAGCAAATGCTCTGGTGGAATCTGAAATGTATAAAAAATAATGTCACTGCCAGAAAGAATCACTCAACCAGTAACAATGAATTAATTTTCAAAATTACTTCCCCTGCAGATGCAATCCGCCTGCCCCCATCCCCCAAATTCTGTAGTGCTGAAATTAAATATAGGTATATATATATGGCGTAACCAGTATAATTACTTAAGTTGATTAAGTTCTGAAACTGAAATTTTTAATAATTATAAATATTTAATTCTGGAATTTTTTTTTTTTTAAATTGAGTTAAATTTTAAAACTTACAGAAAACTGAAGAGTTGTTAGATTACTCCTATCTCAGGGTTGTGTGCAATCTTAAAATCCAAATGGGGTGGTAACTCTCCAAAACACAAGAGATGATAGAAGGAGATTCAGCAATGCTTAGAAATAATCTAATCTAATCTAATCTGATCTGATCTAACCTAATCTAATCTGTTGTCAGAGCACATAACCAGGAGTAATGGTTTGCTATGGGGAAGCAATGTAGATTTGAGCCCAAAAATGCTCTCCAATAACAAGCTATTATGTTAGGCCTCAAACATTTTATCTACGGAAACAAAAAGTATCACAAACTTTTGTTTTAATGTATGGTTCTCACTAAAATGCTGGGGGGGGGGGGGGGGGGAAGAAACAATTATCCATCTATTTCTAAATGGCACGCTCTTCCTCCTACTTATAGTGACTGCTTAAAATTTAACATCATGGTCTACATCGTTCATTCTAGGGTGTTTGCCCATATAACACTAGACTTTTCAACATAATCACACTAAGTAGATTTATACATACAAACACTCAACTGACATGGCCACATAACACTCATAAGAAACTATTTGCCCATATTCCAAACTAAACTTACATACTCACAATACAACAAACTGATATGCCTGCATCACACATTAAAAACACTGTATAGACTCACGCCAAACTGGATATAGGCAACCAGTACACTTCCAGCAATAGTGGCAAATCCCCCAACCATAACAGCATGCAGCTCAGACTTCGTCATGAGAGGAAGATAAGGACGTATCAAGACTGGTGCCTCTGACTACAAAACAAATTAATTTTAAAATTTTTTTAATTTTTTAAAATTTTTAAAAAAAACAAAAATTAATGCATTATAATAATGTATTTTAGAGAACCTCATTTCTTTACAAGTTGAGTCATTTGTAACCTCTAACAAGAAATGGATGCAACAAATGAAAATTTTAAAATATGTTTTAAAAATGCAGATGCATCACCTGTCCAACAAAAATGTTGCTGGCAGCACAAAGGGATTCTGCAGCTGTGGTTCCAAGAGTACAGCGCATGACGTATGCAATTTTACTGATGATGACCTGCATGATGCCCAGGTGATACAGCATGGTGATGACACAGCTAAAGAAAACAATCACTGGCAACACCTGAACACAAGCAAAAATACTGTAAAAGTCTTTAACATCAATTTCTCACTCAATGAACATATTAGAAAAGATGTTCATGTATATGTCTCAGTTTTTTTTATGTTCATGTATTAATGCGAGTGTCTCTCTTAATAAACTTTTAATAAGAACCCAAACTAGCTAAAATATACCATTTGTGCACTTTTTGGAACAACAAAACGCAAAATTCTCCTCTGTTTAGCACTACAAAGTTATTGCAAGATCAACAAACTTATTCAACATATGACAACTGACATCATTTTCTTACTTCTAATATCTAATAAGTTAAAAGAAACAGTTGTTGAATGACAGTTGACAGTTGCAACCTTAGTGATTCCTCTCCCCTAAACAATTACTTTATTCAAAGATGTGATTTATTTGAAGACATGGTCAAAGTACATTTAAAGTTTGAATTAACCAGAAAATCTGAACCACCAACTAAATCTGGTTTCACAGTACTATCTATGTAATATGCGAAACATGTATATAATAAATAAATATAATAAGAAATATAAATCACACAATGTATGCAGACAAATAATCTAAACTAAAATAAAGACCATTACAAAAATAGGAAAAAAAGTCACATACTGAAACTCACTTCATACCTTCATAGCAAAGATATGATCTGAAAATTTATCGCCAAAGACAAATTTTGATCCCACATCAGTGAAAGCAAGGAACTTGCGAGCTTCATTTCCCAAGAAGCTGAATGATTTGTAGCCGATATCGCTCTTTAGTATGAATGTCGCAAAGAGGAATTGCAAAATAAAACCACCCACCACTGGCCGCCAGTTCACCTGCAAATAATAATTAAGTGGGCTACAGCAAACCAATATATTATAGATAAATGGAATCAAATACTCACTAATACTAATACTAGCATTCTTGAAGCACAATCCTCAGAAATTATTTACCTTTGTTGGGTGAGCCGAGAAGACGAACAGCACAAAAATGAAAAATGCCAATCCTGCAAGAGATATTAAGTTGCTAGGTTTATACCAAACCGTTGTGATGACAATGGTAAGAATTCCAGCCAGAGGTACTAATACAACCACCCTGCAAGTAATAAGATGAATATTAAGTAAAAAGAGCAAAAAGGATTGTTATCTGGTACCTATCTAACTGAAAAACTTCAGAAACTAGCATTATTGTGCACCAGCATATTCCAGTACTCTACAAGATGAAGTAATGCCAATCACCTTAACAAAATTAAATATGATTAAATTTAACTGTTTTGCTTGTCCTGTACATAAGTAAAGATACAAATGCTTACATATTTATTTTAGTATGATTTATATTAGTACATGTCCCAAAGTAACTAAAACTTTAATTGTTAAAATAGACAGGCAGTTCAGATAACTGAAATATTGCACGTCTGCTTACACTATATCCATGACAGTACCAGAAAATATTTTTGTAAATAAATCAACTGAAAAAAAATAAATTAGTGGAGAAATATTTTTAGATGCAAGGAAAAGAAAAGAAAAAATAAGTACCATAGTATAGATGCAAACAATTCAGTTACAAAAAAATAAATAAATAAAAGACCGATAGTAAACAAATAAATAAATCATACCATTTCAAACACCACCAGTGATAATCTATTGCTCTGGCAATGGGAAGAAAAATCTTTTCCTGAATGCATTGACCAAACCATGATGAGAGGAAGGAAAGCCCTAACAGCACTAGGCCAGAACAAGTGATGACAACAAGAGGCAAGACATTGGTATTGTGATCAGGGCAAAAGTGGATGACCGCAAATACAAGGGCAGTTTTGAAGTAGGCAATATAAAGCACTATAAGCACGCCTATCAAAATCTGGAAACAAACAATAAAGAGAAACACAATAATTTATTTTTAAATATATACAATGTTGTAAGTTTGTTCGACATTATTTCAGTAGGCTATGTCAGATTAACCAGTGTTTTGTGATTATTATTTTTATTTCAATTCTTTTTAATTTATGATAATATATAACATTCCAATTTCCATCATGAAGTATATGTTCGTGTTAGAAACCTCACAACTTTTATTGCATGAAAACTGCTATGAAAGTGTGGAAGCACAGTGAGTGAATATATACTTAAATAATTTAATCATTTGATAGTAGATACTAAAAACATACTCTGATTTTGGCTGTTTAGTCAAGTTTTCTACATTTTCAACACTCATGTTCCCTCTATATATTGAAACTTTGTATAATAATAAAAGCACATAAAATAAAAAGTTTGCTCTCTGTTCTGTCTAAATAAATAACTGTGAAAAAGTAACAAGTTATTCAAAAGTTACCAACCCAACTGTTGGCCAAGCCACCATTACTTGTGGCCAGAAGTAATGCTTAACACCTGCACTCTTTCTCGGTTCATCAGTAAGCATGTGGTATATTAATCTAAAAGTAATGGACTGTTGTTATGAAGGGAAGAGAAACAGGTTCATTTCTGTAAATAATGTGCAGTATTTCAAGATAAAGTGCAATAAAGTTAAACTTACATTTTCTTAAATTAGGTTCATGGTGATTCAGGTAAGATATCAGCTTAAAAGCTACCAGAAAAATCTTCATCTATAAGTTTATATAGTTTGTTTGAGTCAAAAAAACACCACATACATAAAGAAGTGTTTTGAAAAAACGTGTCAGTGACCAAAACTTTTTTTTAAAAGCATCTAGAGCAAATTTTAAAAAAATTGTATTTTATGCACTTAACCTTTGCATATTTGTCCTCTAATTTCTTAATCCTTAAAATCACATTCACCATCATTCCCAAGGCTTTTTAACATTTAGCTGCAAAAAGACATTTTTGAATGCACAATATTGTATTGTTACTATATATTTAAACAATCTCCTTTATGTGGATATGATATCTATGAGTAATGTTGATTCATAATCTCGATTCTCCTACATATAATGGGAAATGGGAGTTGCCAGTACAATGTTTCCCTTTCCTCGCCCATCCACAAACTTATCAAATACCAAATTACTGTAATCACTGATTAAATCAGATAGGTGGAAGGATGTAAATATTATTTAGGGGATCTAATATCTAAATATTTATAAGTACATAAAGTCCACCTATCAAAATGATCTGCAAACCATATTTTACCTAAATGCACAAAAGCTAATTTTTCATTAATCATCTATTTATTTACATTGTTTTTATTGTATAATTGTTTTAATTACAAAGAAAATAAAATGAATAAATTGACACATCTCTGAAACTATACAATAGATATGGTTCACCTGTTAAAATGATCAACATAGTAAACATAAGCAAGCTGTCTATAAAAGTGATCCCCAAACCAGTACCTGTGGGCACCATGGCGCCCACTTTTACAGGTGCCCACAACGAGATATAAATAGTGCAGCTATAGGCTGTTCCATCCAACCTCTCGTCACTCACTTTTGTTCCACCTGATTTTATTTTTATAAATATGACTAAACAAGGCATCACATTTTAAAAAATAATGCTGGTTTTAAATTAATGCATTAGTAGTAGCTTTAAAAAAAAAATCACTATTTTGTTTTACATTTTAATCACCAAGTTGAAAGTATGAAAACAACCCAAGGACACAACTTTTTAAGGCATAAAACTAAAGCAACTTGCTAGAAACGAATTTAAGAAAAATCTTACGATTTTATTTACAGCCACCAATATAAAACAAAATATCACCTATAAATAAAGATCTTGCTCCATTATAAAGGTTCATCTGGTCAAGTGGTGAATACGATATAAAATGTTACAGGCACCAAAGAGACGATAAATCTTCACATACCCTTTTTAAATGCACAGAGTTAGTTGACAAACAACCAATAATTGATGAATGCAGTGCAATGAAACATGACGTACTTCTATCTTCAGAATCTTCATCCTCTGAAGCAAGCTCTATAAAGAAACAAAAATGACCTTCAAATGGTGAGACCTTCATTTTTTTGTTTGTTTTATTTTTCCATTTCTAGAAAAACAAATAAAATAATGAATAATGGGCTGAAATGACTCAGAGAGTACTAGTAATAATATCTCAATAAATTATGTAAAGACTAGAGTCAAAAAAGAATAAATTAAACTAATGATGCTCTTTCTGAGATGTAGTCATTCATTAACATAATGGCTTTGTGGTGAAATGGATCCCCAATTGGTAATATTATCTCAATAAATTAAGTAAAGACTAGAATCACCAAAAATTAAATTAAAGATTCTCTTTCTGAGATGTAGTCATTCAATGACATCAAGACTTTGTGGTGAAATAGATCCTCATGATCATGAATCATCACTGATTGCACAAAGATACCTAAATCATTACTGTCCCACTGTCTTAAACACTAAGTTATCGTCAAGATTCACCAGTGGTTATGTAGAGATACCTGACCAGTACTACTACTACAGGACTGTCTTTCAAACACAAAGCAAGATGATAGCAAAGACCTTTTGCAATCATGCTACCTTTGCTTGCTGGCTGCCAAAATCAGAAGATATGCTATACAACACTATGCATATATCATACAATAGTTCTAAATGTTGCAGTCTAAGTGTAACACAATGATTCTTTTCATATCTAATAAACACTTAGTTTTATGTAAAACCTCTGAGCAATTTAAACACAAAGAAATCTGAACATAAATTCCTGTCAAACTAAGACTGTTAGTAGTGTTAATATTAAAGTGTAAGTATTATTTTCTTAAAACCTTTATGATGTTTATCAATACATTTTATATGAAACCCTATAACCAATTAAAAGTAATCAAAGATAACTCAAAAAAATATGTATACCTATAAAAAATTTGAAAGAAATCAGCTATTTTGGCTAATTTTTTGTTCGACAGCTCAAAAATATGTGAATCACACGATCTAATTAGCTATTCAATATAATTATAAGGAGACTTCTGATAACACAAAACTCCATTTTAACTGCATACACAAAATCTTCATGCCATTATTTTAAAGATAAGTTTTTAATATAGAAAAATTTTCTTTCTACATCTGATTATGCACAAAACATTAAATAATAAATAACATACCATCTTCAATCTCAACTGAAAGTGTAACTTCCATTGGCTTACTACTGTCAAAAGTGTCTGTTAGTGGAAGCATTTTGTCATTCTCTGTCAAGTCACCCAGCTGTAGGCTGACACCAGAGTCATCTGGACTTGGTGACTTTTTTAAAGGTGTACTAGTAAGGTAAGACATAGTTGAAGTACTTGAACTGAAACATAATCCAAATGAAAATTAAAAAAATAATAATTATAAACTTCTTATAACAGGATTATATTACTTTTAAACAAATAAAGTCTACTCTAGTATAGATGATTACACTTGTACAAATTTTGATTAAATGCAGCAAACGTTTTCATGTTATGATGATGAGTAGTCACAAGCAGCTCATGGGGCACTGATCTAAAAAAAAAAAATATATATATATACACACACAGTAGGCATACAAACAAAACAAACTATAAAATTAATTAAAGACATCCAGACCAGGACAATAAACTCACTTGATACTAGAGTACACATCAAAAATTATCAATTTTAGCTTGAGCTAAGCTATAATAATAATATATAAATATAATTATAATAAGAAACCTCAATAAACTGAATAAAGGTTGGTTTTAAATTTAACACCGAACTACACTTTCTTAATAAACAATCCCTACACATAAATCAATGGATTTATAAAATAAGAAAATACAACACCTATTCTCAAAAACAGCCTGTTTCAACAATGACTGAACTATACACCTATAACTAAAGAACTACATGACCAAGAGTAATGCCAGCTTTAGAACTGAACTACACGTCATAAGAAACTATGACACCATTATACAGGCCACAATTGGCAAGAATGGCCAATGTGAATACCCAGCTAAACATGCTTTGAGATTAAACTAAATGACATATATATATATATTAGAAAGATCCCAATATATGAATTAAGAACCATGTGTTAACTGTTATCTGTGAATCTGAATGTGATGAAAAAACTTTAAAAGTTCAGTGGTTGACATAGCATTTTATTTATGATACAAAACTTTATACAAAATCTATATGTTTAGAGAAGATACACTGTTTGCCTATGAGTTTAAAATGCTTTATTTATAATTACTTCTTAGCCTTCAGATTCACAAAAAAATACATAATTTTGTAAAATAAATTTGAAATTGCATTTTCTCTCACTTAATACTAATAGAAATGTTAATTCTATTTTAATGCATAGTAGCAAATATAAGCTACCATTCAACTTATCAATACAATAGCAAATCTAATGAACTTTGAAATAAAAATATTGCCTTAGGGCCTATTTACATGTTAATGTATACGTACTAACATAGAAACATCTGATTACAGTGTATATTGTTACATAATAGCAAATATTACACTTACAGATTAAAGTACACTACATATTACATTAACATATTAATATATATACAAAGTTACAAACATTGCAATTCAGCGATCAATGTTACGATTTAGTAGCCTATCAAGTATCACTGTATCAATATAGTTATGGCATGGCATCTGAACATTAATTGCTCCGGTTCAATATTTTTAACAATAAAATGCCACAATATAAAATAATAACTATAATTCAAAAGAACAAAACTAAAATTAATGAAACAAGAGTGAGGACCCACTTTTCAAAACAGTTCTTTAAATTAAACCTCTAATTTTTCTTTCCCGCAAAATTTCACTGTTCAGTGGCTGTCTTTTGTGTACTGTGGTTAACGAGTGTTGTAGCAGTGATTTGTCAGTAAATAATTCATTAAAAAAAAAAAAAAAGGTTTTCAATCATTTACGGGAAGGTATTACAGGTTCTGAGGCTAGAACGAAAGACCTAGAATTAGTAGAAATTACAGGTGAAAATGACTTGGCACTTGCCGTAACGCCAAAGGTCACACACAATCTAGTGCATAATCGTACTTAATTAAGGAGTTTTGAAAATACTAATATACAAAGTTGAATGTCTAAAAAAAGAATAGTTTAAAGCTGAAAAATGAATAATTATTAATAAAGACTACTTTCGTTAACATGCTAGGCGCATACATACCGGTGCGCAATATCTCTACCCTCTCAAAAATTTTGAGGTTGAATTTCGCGCCAATTTCATGACTGGGTCATTTGGGTTTTTTGCATATTAATTAGACAGTTCAGTGTGTCTACTTTCAGAATCATTCATCAGTTTGTCATAATACTGTTTTTTAGGTAACAAAAGTTCTTTTATTACACTAACCATCACGCTTTTGGAGTCTTTTATTTCAAATTTTTGGTGAAATTGCTGACTTTTGAAAACGTGACTTTCTTCGGCACTAACCGTCATGATTTATATACTGGAGAAAATCGCCATTACTTCCCCTGCCTTGTTGTTGTTGTCACGTCTTCGCTCCTGGTTGAGCGTGGTTGAAAGTTTTCATCTACGATGTTCTCACCTTTGGTGGCGCTCAGACAGGGCTTCGCATCCTTCACTTTTTTTTTCAGGGTGCGGGTAGGCCGTCGTGTTCGTCTTACAATGCGTTGGGTGTTTTTTCGTGCGTGGTAATTTTTTTTTTTTAATTATTATTTTTTTTAATTTTTCCTGCGTGTGCGTCTGTCTTAGTTTTTCGGGGCCACTCCAGCGCTGTCCTCGGTGTTGTTCGGTGGCGCTGGTAAAAAAAAAAAAAACCAACCCGATAATTGTCGGTGTTTGTCCGTGGCTGACTGATCCGTATGTACTTCTACAAGAGCACAAGGGACCTCTCATCGAGTTTCAGACTGGCGATTTTTCCCCCGTGATGTAGTCGTGCTTCGGGGCGGGGGGGGGGGAGCATTTGGGGTAAAGATTACATTATTTGAATGTGATTGTCTCCGGAGGTAATGAAAGGAAATTTATAAAATACATTGGTCACAAACAAAACTAAATTTATATAAAATATTGAAAGGTCTGGAATTGGATAAACGGTTCTCGAGTTATAACATTCTATATATTTGGAAATTTTCGAATCTGGATTTAGCTAGAACATTAGATAACCTGTTAATTATGTATTATACCTATAAATTAGTGAAATAATTCCTTCATGAGAACGCATGGTTAAAATATTTTGAGATTTAGTGTATAGCTTGTCTATGACAGTGTGTTTGAGAGTCCGTGCATTAAAACCTGTTCGGGAAAGGGCATTTGTCTGTCTGCAATAGTAACACCTTTTGATATGCTATATCGTACGTATAAATTAATAAAATAATTCCTTCAGAAGAACGCACAATTTTAATGTTTTGAAAATTAGTGTCTAGCTTGTCTATATCAATGTGTTTGAGTGTATATGCATGAAAACCTGTTCGGGAAAGTGCGTGTGCATACCCGCACTTAGTGCACCATTAGATATGCTCTCTCTATATATATGTAAAAATTATTGAAATATTTATTGTATGAGAACGCACAGTTAGATTGTTTTGAAAAATAGGGTATTGGTTCTATGTGTTAGTGTGTTTGAGACAATATGCATGAAAACCTGTTTAGAGGAAGGACGTGTGTCTGCCCGAAATAAGTGCACCATTGGATATTTTATACGTTTAAATTATTAAAATATTTATATGAGAACGCAATCTTGGAATGTCGTGAAAATCGGTAAATATCTAGTTTTCTGGCAGTGTCTTTGAGACATGTTCGGAGAAGCGCATATACCTATCTGCCCGCACTCTCTTTCACTCTGCCCGCACGGTTTCTTCGAGTGCCTGTTTTTTTGTGTGCGCATTGTCCTGCACAGTTTAGTCGGAAGCCTAGTAGCGTCCCTTTTATCTTTTGTCGTCTGAGCCTTTGGCTTGAGAATAGTGGCGTATAAAATTGGATTTACAGGAAAAAGTGCCCTGTGTACATAAAGCCACAAAACAGTATAACTTTTGGAATTTAAATGTTATCATTACTGCTAATTTGTGAACTGTTCTTGTTAAATGTCACTTTTTATATTCTACGTTTTACAATTCTTTTTTAAAATAAAACTATCTCCTCTAATTGTTAACAGTGAATGATCACAGCGTGTTTCTGATTTAAATAACTTTTGTTCGTCAGCGTGCTCTGAATATTACGTCATTGTTTACACATCTGAACATCTCCATCAAAGAAGGGTGGGGCTGAGCAGTGAATTTCTTTAGAATATGGTTCACGGGATGACTTGCGTGCTCAGTAATCTTTTTGTCTACACACACACACACATAAATATATACACATTTATATACACGCACACTCACATAAATGTATACACACACATATATATATACACATAAAATATACACATTTATATACACACAAATATAATCACATGTATATGCACGCACGCACGCACGCACACACACACACACACACACATATATATATATATATATATATATATATATATATATATATATATATACACCATTCAATCGGCCATACATAATGAAATACATTTGAGTTATAACATTAAAATGCCATTTAATATATATATAAAAATATATAAAATAAAATAAGATTCTAATTCTCGTAGATTGTTGAAAGTAATTGTTATGTCTATAAAGTCCTAAAAGTCTACATGTGTAAATATAATTCACGAGATTTTGAAATATTGCATAACAGTTAAATTAAGTACAAGTGCTTTCTAAAATAATTATATTGTAGTAATAAAGAAAGAAAATCTTGGTTTTAATTCTCCAAACATAAAGATTTACTTAACTCGCACAAACATCTCACCACTTAATCACCGAACCACACCTCCCCCGCCCCCCAAATAATACAAAAATAGAGTAAATAAGTGATTGATTATTGTGTGGTCATATACTATAAATAGAATGTGGAAGAGATAAATAATGGATGGAAATAAGTGTGGGTGCGTGCATGAATGTGTTTGTGTCTGTGTGAGTGTGTGTGTGTGTGTGTGTGTGTGTGTGTGTGTGTGTGTGTGTGTGTGTGTGTGTGTGTGTGTATCTGTGTACTTTTATCAGTTTAAGTAAAGACACGTCTACATGATTCCATGGAATAAATAATCATGAAGCCACAGGAATGTAACAGGTGTGACACATTTTCTGTTATTATAGTAACCATGACTTGCATAAATAAGTTAAGAAATAACATGAAGTATCTATGACCGAATTAAACAATGGAAATTATTCTTCTTCAAAGCACGAGTGCATATAATAAGTATTGTCCTGTTCGGCAGAGAACACTAGTGAAGGTCACAAATACATATAAAAAGTATTGTCCTATCAGGCAGAGAACACTAGGGAAGGTCAAAGTACATATAAAATGTATTGTCCTATCAGGCAGAGAACACTAGGGAAGGTCAAAGTACATATAAAATATATTGTCCTATCAGGCAGAGAACACCGAGGAAAAGAACAAGTAGATAAAATGTCATAAAACTCGGGAACACTAGAAAAAGTCGTATGTAGATAGTAAAAATTGTCCTATGAGGCAGGAAACACAATTAAAAGTCACAAGTAGATAAAAAAAAAGTTATGTCTATAAGGCAGGTTATGTTAGGGAAAGTCACAAGTAGATAGGGAAAATGTTTGTCCTATCAGAAAGGGAACACAAGGAAAAGTCACCAAAAAAGGTAAATAGGAAATGTTTGTCCTATCAGGAAGGGAACACAAGGAAAAGTCACCAAAAAAGGTAAATAGGAAATGTTTGTCCTATCAGTCGGGAAGCACAAAGAAAAATCACAAAAGTAGATAGGAAACGTTTTGTTAGGGAAAACAAAATAGTCATAACCAGAGAAAAAGTATTCTCCTACAAGTTTGGAACATAAGGAAAAGTCACAAATAGATAGAAAAGGTATTGTCTTTACAGGCAGAGAACACAAAGGAAAGACACATGTAGACAGAAAGAGTATTGTCTTAACAGGTAGCTACACAGAGTAAAGTCACAAGTAGATGGAAAAGGTATTGTCTTAAGTAAGAAATACTAGGGAAAGTCACAAGTAGATGGGAAAAAAGTACTGTCCTACTAGGCAGAAAGCACTAGGGAAAGCCACAATTGAACACACAGAAGAAATAGTGTCTTTTCAGGTAGGGAACATTTGGAAAGACAAGGTGGTGCGTTGCATCTACATTATCAAAAGAGCAGGTAAAGTGTCAAATCACTTTACATATAAGAGATATTAAAACACACCGTACATGCAAACGAATATGCACACACTACGTTTCCACATACACATTCCTATATATATACTTTCACTACGATCAAGTACACACACACACACGCACACACACAAACGCACGCACGCACACACACACACGCGCGCGCGTGTCCTTTACCAATTGCAATTATATGATTGTGTGTGTTTACCCAAACTGAGTGAAATGGACGTGATCTTATCACGATCTTCAAATTCGCTACACACCTCACCCTTGTTTCCGTTTTCAAGCTCTTATTTACCGTTATTTCCTAATCTTTGTTTGTTTTCAAGCTCTTATTTACCGTTATTTCCTATTCTTTGTTTGCTTTCAAGCTCTTATTTACCGTTATTTCCTATTCTTTGTTTGTTTTCAAGCTTTTATTTACCGTTATTTCCTATTCTTTGTTTGTTTTCAAGCTCTTATTTACCGTTATTTCCTATACTTTTTCACTACTTCTTGCATCTTTTCAAACGCCTGCCTGTGGTTTAATTGTGCCTGTATTTGTGTGTACTTACTATTATATATATATATTTATTGACAGATATCGCCCAGACAAGAACTTAGTGCGGATTAGTGAGATGACCCTGAGAATTCCAGTGACGGTGTTGCGAGAGATATCTATCAAAGAAATATGCTGAGAATTCAGTGACGGTGTAGTGAGAGATATCTATCAAAGAAATATGCTGAGAATTCAGTGAGTGATGTCACCCCGAAAAAAACTTAGTTAAAGAGGTTATCAGAGAGAAAGGTACTGATAATCGAGTGGGAGATATCACTCAGGGATATAAATATATAAGATAAATCACATAGTGAGGAACATAGATGGAGTTCATTTTGATAAATCTCTTAGACAAGAAGCATTCTTAAGGCTTCGGGAAGGTAGCACGCATCTCAGAGGCCAACACGACTCACACTTTAGGTCTGCCTATGAATGGTTTACCTGACGTATAACTGCAGTATTAAATAGCAACACTAGAAGAAAAAAAAAGAAAAGAAAAGCTGGATGTGACGATGATTTTTTTTTTAAAAGTTAACTACACCATTTATTGCTAAATATCATTTTGATGAGCAAAAAGTGTTTTTAAGGATAGGTTAAAATAATTGATACACATGATACAAACTAAACATTCCACATTGAAGTGGTCAGTACCGCTGCCCTTCTTAGTATAGAATATAATATTATGGATAATCTTCAGCTAAAGTATATAAATAATGATTGCTCTAGTAAAGTACAGTTAATAAAACCCTTGGGTGGGGAATTTTCTTCAATTTTACCATGTTTCCCCTATGCTTATGGGATTGTTATTATTCTTTTTTTTTTTTTGGTGGGGTAGTGATGTATTTTCAAACAGCTTAAACTCTGATATTATTTGACCTATTTACCCAACACACACAAAATGTTCTATGCATGAAACCATTAGATATTTAACAGATCTGTATTTTTAATGCTACAGTATCAGCAGCAACAAGGCTTCAGTTAGGTATCAAGAGCTTGTTTCTGATTCTGTGCAATGTTCTTAGATATCAAGCATGATCGTGGATTAGGGTGCCATTGTAGAAGCTTGTGCAGTCGTAACTGTCAGTACGGTTGTTAGACCAGCGAGTTCCAGCGTCCCATTGCCAAGACAATTACCATCAATGGATGGTGCCTCTATCACGAGAAGTCCTGAAAACGTTCAAGTGGCCACACAGGATTTACAGCATTAAGTGCAATTTTAGTATGAATAGCGCATTTATACAAACTATGTCATGTTTTATTCATTCTTTTTTCTCATCTTGATTTGCATAAAGTATAATATTAACATGTACAAATAATGTTCAATTTATTATACATGGCGCAGTTAAACACATAATGTTCAATTTCAGTATACATGGCGTAGTTAAACAAACTATGTTTATTGAAAGCATGGCGCAAACTGTATGCGTATAGAAAATTGTAATTAGAATAATATTAGACTTACAACACACACACACACACACACACACACACACACACACACACACACACACACATATTAAGGTGGGGTAGTGGTGTATTTCTAAACAGCTTAAATCAAACTCTGATATTATTTTACCTATTTACCCAACACACAAATCAAAACTCATGTGTTCTATATACGAAACCATTTTATTATACATATATATGTGTGCATGTGTGTATAGAGACTCTCTGAATTATTATTGATATAAATTTTATATTATTACAGTTAAACATACGATTATTTAAAAAGAAAGATTCTAGATGCATATTTCAACAAATTATAAAGAAAAGAATAATATAAAAAAAATAAAGAAAAGATAAAGATTGAAAACTAAAAATGCTAGGCTACACAGACCTTAACTGAACAGAAGGGCGTGTGCATTTAATTTCACCTTCGTGCGAACCTAATGCTTGACCAGCCAAACACAAAGGAAATCATCACTTATCATCTATACACGCTACCTGATACTCCTTGCTAGATTTCATCAACAAAGAAAATCATCACTTATCATTTATACACGCTACCTGATACTCCTTGCTAGATTTCATCAACAAAGGAAATCATCACTTATCATCTATACACGCTACCTGATACTCCTTGCTAGATTTCATCATCAAAGGAAATCATCACTTATCATATAAACACACTACCTGGTACTCCTTGCTAGATTTCATCAACAAAGGAAATCATCACTTATCATATAAACACACTACCTGGTACTCCTTGCTAGATTCCATCAACAAAGAAAATCATCGCTTATCATTTATACATGCTGTTATACACACCATGCTAGATCACACCACTTACCAGCAACAATAAGCTGTTATACAGTCCTTGCTAGGTCACACGAACGAAAGAAATCACCAGCAACATAAGCGATTATATAGTCCTTGCTAGGTCACACCAACGAAAGAAATCACTTACCAGCAACATAAGCTGTTATATACAGTCCTTGCTAGGTCACACCAACGAAAGAAATCACCAGCAACATAAGCGATTATATAGTCCTTGCAAGGTCACACCAACGAAAGAAATCACCAGCAACATAAGCTGTTATATACAGTCCTTGGTAGATCACGCTAACAGACGAAATCACTTACCAGCAACACAAGCTGTTATAAGACACGTGATGATTCCACCAAACAGAGCGCTGAACACCACTTGAGCCATGTCACTTATTCGCGTTGGCGCCATGGGACCCAGCCCGCCCAACATGATGCCAATACAGCTCAGATTGGAGAATCCGCATAGTGCGTATGTTGCTATTGTTTCTGATCGTATCTACGTACAGATAGATAGATATACATGGAGAAGCAATAAATAACTCCTATTTCAATTGTCCCTGATAGTATCTAAACAATACAAATATACTCATAATCAAAATAATTTTACCACAACGATACATAATTGCAAAACATGATGAAGGACCAAATTAAACAGGTATTGATTCCGATTGTACTTAAGAAACTAAACAATACAGATGTTATCAATGCTTCTTTGACTGAAAGAACTGCACATTGCATAGTGTCATTGTTTCTCTCTATATAAAAAAAAAATTCAATTCACTCAAATTTAAGTGGGGGATGCTTCTTGCTTACGCCGAATTCGCGCCTGAATAGGTAGAGGTCGGGTGGGGATATTGTGGGATGGGTGGGGCAGAAGTAGGAGCTAGCCGTAAGCTATACATAGCACTGGGTTTGTTCATATTTTTTTAACATGGATTTATTTATTTTAATTTGGGGCGAGTTGAGAATGCTGTATTATTTTCTTTTGCTTTGTTCTCTTTTATCATTATTTACACACACACACACACACACACACACACACACACACACACACACACACACACAATCATTAATATTACTATTATTATCGTTACCATATTGACACAATTATTATTATTAGTACTGTTGACATATTATCGTATAATAAATTGTCCTTTGCCTATTTCGCCTATCGTTACTCAATTTTATTTTATCCTGGCTTTAGGGTATTTTTATTATTAATAATAATAATTAGATTAATTCGATTGTAATAAATGGAATTGATAAAAATGTCACTTTTCTTGGTTCAGAGTAAGATGATAGTCATTTCCTAACATCTTCGTTTCACTGGATTTCCTCTCTTTGTCTAACAATGACTTACATCCCTTCGTGCTAATGTTGCCTGAAGGGGGTTAAAATATCCCTGGTATAGATGACGGAATGTTGTCTTATTTTGAATGTCAGTTATTTTTTTCTCGTTTTGATCCTACTAAAGTACATTTTAAATAACCTTCTCGACTGTCAAGAGATCTCCACAGATAAAGGATGTTCGTTGGTGACGTGTAAATTCGCTGTTCGTTGGTTACGTGTAAATTCGCTGTTCGTTGGTGACGTGTAAATTCGCTGTTCGTTGGTTACGTGTAAATTCGCTGTTCGTTGGTTATGTGTAAATTCGCTGTTCGTTGGTTACGTGTAAATTCGCTGCCAAATCCTAATTTGGATAACAGGGATTGTTCATGGCGAGTTCCGCTGAAAAAGTCGAAGTATGGTTTACCCATCGATCTACATAAGTGGACGGCTGCCTTATGCCAGTTCTCAAAAATGGTTTTGCCAAATTTTATCTGTTTTCTAACAGGTGCACATTTTTTCCTGTGGTTTGCTGAGATGTACTTACATTCGTAATCTAGACCAGGCCAATTTTTCGCTAGTTTATCAGCTATTTCATTGCCTGGTATATTTATAGGTGATTGCATCCCGTTACGTTTATCATTTAGTTTTTAATTTAGTTTAATATCATGTACTTAATGTCTCTCTCTCTCTCCTCTATGATTTTCGAGTGCTGCTGTTGAGAGTGAGTTAGTGGCCATGAGACATTTACTATAATTATGTTTGTTTTTCATTGTATAGGACATAGGTGATACCAATCAGAATAGCAGTCGTTTCAGGTGTAAATATTGGTTATCCTCCAGACTTAGGCTAAAGTCTGAGTTATTAGGTATATATATACCCCAACCCCAGTCTTGCCAGTCAAATGGAGCATTTGAAACACTAGCAATAGAACGTTACCTAGTTTATAATAGACTTAAGTAGTTGCTCTTAGTTTGTACGTAGTCATTCTTCAATTAATGGTAATAGTAAAAATAATGACAAACTATACAATAATTAATTTTTAAAATAGGGACAAGCAAATTTACTCCGCCAAAGATGGATGGGTGAATGGATGGATACATTTTATTATTTTTTCTGTTTTGAATTGACTTTTGTAATTGTCTCCCTTGTAGTCTCTCTCTTATTGTGTTTTGTGACTAAACTTCAAACGCTTTTCAATACATTTCTAGGTGTATACTCAGAGCACCAGGGATCAAGTGCATTCCCGCACTCTTTTTCCCTCCACTGGCTATCTGTTCACAGCAGAATACAATGCACAATCTTTTCTCTATGTTGCGCTTCAATGTCTGGTCCCAGCCTTTAAATATCTGTCTCCACTGGCACACTTGTTTCTTCCTGCACTCTTTTTCCCTCCACTGGCTATCTGTTCACAGCAGAATACAATGCACAATCTTTTCTCTATGTTGCGCTTCAATGTCTGGTCCCAGCCTTTAAATATCTGTCTCCACTGGCACACTTATTTCTTCCTGCTAGAAACTTGGGTGCTCATCTTCAGAGGCACACATCGTCATAATCCAAAACAGAGCGAAATCCCAATATATCTTATTGACAATGTTCATTTATTTATCAGGATCCATCTACTGCAATATGCTGCCATTTGAACTGACAGAAGATCATGACCATTTTCAAGACGACTCTCAAGTCATAATTTTATCCTCGGCAAGGAGGACACTCTCTTCTGTATCATTATTTATTCAAAGCGCACATTTCAAACCGTAAATTCATTTTACTTAGTTTTCTTGAAAAAGAAAGAATAGACATTAGTATTTTGCAGTCATGTGAATTTATATTTTTTGTTTTGTTATATCATTTTAGTTGATTATTTGAATCTAAAACTTTCTTGAATGAAGAGTTTACTTGTATATGTGTAAATATTAGAGAGTGATTAATGTTTTCACAAAAGTAAACAGTGTTCTGTCATCTTATAGAAGGATGAGAGGGAAAGAGAATGATACAATACCTAGAAATAAATTGGTATAAACATACAGTTACACACATTTACATGCAATCATATTTGCGTGCATGTTCAAATATACAGCATAAACATATACACACTAAAAGCACATTTGTCGAAATAATATTATACACGATTACAACTGAACATTAACATAAAGTTTCTGTACCTATTGCAGCATTGTGCAGTGTTAACTTACCGACAGGATATGCATAGCGCGACTACAAGCTTTTCTTGACTTAATGAGTTTAGCTAGCTTCTCATAAGCCACAAACTCGTTGAGGACTGTCTTGATGGCAAGCAACTCTGCAATTTGACCAGCATCCTCCCAACGGACTCCCATCAGGTATACCACAGGCATCAACACATAGTGGAAGATTTTCTGCCAATAAATACATTTATATTTCATCACGTGGTCTTTTAAGAGTGTGACGCCAAAGCCACTTAGCTAATGGATAATATTATCATTAATTAATTAATTATACAATATTAATTACAAGTGATGAGAAACTGAATTTATTTTATTAATGATCCTCCAAAAGTCACCACTCGTCTCTCACTTGGAGAATATGCGGGCGCTGTAAACGTTCTCTCTCTTGCACAACATTAAAGAAAAACGGTTCATGGTCACACAAACTTCAAGTAATATGTACACGATATACATTAATACAAGTTATTAATATTTAGTATTAATGAAAAATGCTTACAGAGCTTTTGTAAGATTAGGCAGTCTAATGAAATTATCACAATCATTAATAGGTAGTAGCAATAGTAGTCGACGTAGAAATCATAGTGCTAGTGGTATTCTTACTTTCAGTAACTTTAAATAGTATATTTAGAAATTAACAAATATAATTACCATTCTGAATGAAAAGAAAGCAGTACCTACTAAAGGGATTATAATCTTTAAATCTTTATACAATGAGTCATAAAAGTTCACAAACAAATGAATGTACACCCAAAATAAAAATCGAAAGGAAAAATCAAAACTATTGGTAATAGTTTTCAAACTATTCAAACTGTACTGTATCAAAATAAATTCAAACTGCACTGTATCAAAATAAATTCAAACTGCACTGTATCAAATTAAATTCAAACTGATCTGTGTCAAAATAAATTCAAACTGATCTGTGTCAAAATAAAGTATCTACCTCAAACGAAAGATCTGGATTGCAGATAAAGGATCCGAACCAGCCTATGGTGGCATTAACAAAAGACAACAGTCCCAGAAAAGCGATGAGGTTGGCTGCGATGTTGGCCACTAACGGAATGGACTGGGATGCGCCAGCAGCTGCAGCTTCCAGCACGTTTCGGTACTGCCTGGAAAGAAAAAAAGAACCAGATCCTCTGGAACCAAAATGAATACACGTATCAACAACTGTGACAGGTGTACTGAATGGGAGTAACAAACAAACGCCTGGGGACAAAACCTGATTTCTACCAATTGTTTCCTTCAAGAGGTTTTGCCGTTGTGAATGCATGTTTAATTGTCTATAATTATAACTATTCTTCAGGAAAGAAAACCAGAGGTTTGGTTAAGAGGAATTCTACTATATATGTTGCATGCTTTTAGTTTCATATCTTTGAGAAACTGTATTATTCACCTCCACACAGACATTAAGATTGTTAAAATCTAATAATAAAATATAAAAGCACCCTTAGTTACTAGATATAGTGTTAACTTAGCGGGGACAACAACGCTTGAATCGTGCATCGCGGAGTCAGTGTAGCACTTTGTATAAACGTTACAATCACAACACTTCATATGGACCTTTGAACCATTTGAAGTTAAACATACGTTTAACGTTCGCTTTCACTGTGAATTCGTTTCACTGTGAATCAAACCTTTTTTTTTTTAGGTGTATCTAACAAAGGAGGGATAACTCGGGCAAGGATTGCATGTACGTTCACTTAACTAAGTTATGGTTTACTAGAAAACGCAACAAGGCTCAGCAGGATTTTAGCGCATATACTCATGTTTGACAACGCTTACAATGTGCGAACCAATAACGTTCATTGGACGCCCGGTCAGATCAACTGGGGATCATGCTCCTTTTAAACTGTCAACATTTTAATCGAACGTAAGATTACGAATTAAATACATTTAGGAAGTGTTATTATAAAATGACATCAAATATACGGATCTAAAAAATGAATCTCATACAGCGATTGTAAAAAGTGAATTTAAATTATAAGCCAAAGTTATGAGATATATTTAAGACAGTTGTAATAAAGTTTATAGTCATTCTTACGATTTGGTGTTAGTTAAGTTGTTACGTGTACGTGTGTGAGAGATTTATATTTTTCGTAAAAGATTTTGCTGATTGTAATTTTCTTTTGAATTTAATTAACTCTCAATTTGGATTTTCAAGATCTACCTAATTCAATCCGGATACAAAACAAATGATCCTAGATTTAGTTATGCATAGCAGTTCGCTCAGAAGCACTCACCGGTTTTCTTTGGCAACTACGTTAGCTGTAATGATTACGCTTTTTTCTGTTTCCGGCCATAGAAGTTTTGAGACAGCCAATGAACCCGCGGCGTTCATGACTGAGGCGCTTAGCAAATGTTCAGGGGGGATCTGAAAAGCAATGAGAATAATTCTAAGCCACTCCCGAGTGAGGTAAATTAGCCAATAACTCAGAAGATGCGAGCAAATGTTACAGATTGAATGAATGAATAAGAGAATGAGTGAGAGAGAAAAAAATCTATAATTTGATATTTTAAAAAACATTATATTAAGACACTAGGGTATGATTGGCACATCATGGAAAATTAAAATGAAAGTATTGCTAGGAACATAAATGAATTTGTTTATTGGAAGGCTTGATTATAAGTCACATTGAGAGTGAAAATTCGAGAGTCATTTGGCAAATGACCTTGACCGTACCTAAACTGCTGTTCGAGATGGGTGCCCATCATACCACTCAGCATCATGTATTCCAGGTAGGCACACAGCAAAAAAAAATAAAAGTGTGTCGCTGGATCATTCAGTAGAATCAAATTAAAATCAGTGCCTGTGGCTGTACTGACGACGCTATCGTGTATACCTGATCACGTGGTGTGGAATGAGTTTGCCTAAACATTTCAGGAGTTAAAACTGTATCATTCTATCCATTATTCCCTTTCCCAACGCCCGCTGATAGTTCCTTGCCTGCTCTGTTATTATTTTTACATTATAAGTCACTTTGCGAGTGAAAATTTGATTATCATATATAGCAAATGACCTTGACCGTTGGCTTTTTTAAAATGAGTACTTTGTGAAGGCGACAATGCAACATAAAGCAGGCCATGTGAAAAAACTCTCACGTGCTCGAAGGTCAAGGACGCTTTAGCGTAACTCCAAAAAAAACAACCTCACACATGCTCGAAGGAATGTGTTTCGCACAGATGGACAGAGCTGGAAAACTATATGTATTATCGATATGTCAACTTATAAGCGCACAACATTATTCAACAAAAAAAAAAAAATACATTGACATGTAAACAATATTTAAACTTTGTGTTCAACTTTTGCTTTATTTTTAACTAAAGTATATTCATTGTACCATTCTTACATATTCTAAACAACATGCAGCTAAGCCACTGAGAGACAAGTAGCCAGATCGCAAAACAGACAGTTCAGTACATTGCATTGTACATACATGAAAAATGTAAGTAGAAAGAAACAGACCCACAGGCAAACAGATGAATGGTATCTAAAGACTCGAGGCCTGGCATCAAACACACAAATGACACATATTTGTAAATGTCTACTTCTTCAGTAAATTTCATGGATGAAGAGTAATATTGGATGACATTTGATTTCAGCATACAAAGTCACAATTATTCAAAAGGAGAAAATTTCAAAATGTTTAATTTACACCAAAACTAATATACGCAGCCATCACGCCCCCGGCAATCGTTGCAAATCCTCCAACCATGACGGTGTGCATTTCTGACTTGGTCATCAGAGCAAGGTAAGGGCGAATCAAGACCGGTGCCTCTGTCTGGAAGGAAAAATGGCCGTGCGTAACATTTCAAAATATCACTAACTGTGCGCTACATTAAAAATATTACTGACTATGCGCTACATTAAAAATATCACTGACTGTGCGCTACATTAAAAATATCACTGACTGTGCGCTACATTAAAAATATAACTGACTGAAGTCACAGTGAACCAAACCCGAACCTTTTCTGCACGCGACATACTGTATGTTTAATGCATGCCAGAATTATGTGTATTCTTGACGCTTAATGTCATCAATCATTCAGATATTCAACTAAATCACTCCACCTACCAAATTTGTTAAGCACTTTTATTATAGACTGGTACATTTGTTAAACACTGAGTATTATAGTCTATTATATTATATTTATTTTAAATTAGGTTATAGTCTAACTTCTTCTTCAATTTAAATGGGTTGCGGGGAACCCTTCCAGCTTATGTCTAGTTCAGCGATGAAGAAATGTGATTTTATTATATACGGCCAAGTGCAAATTAAATCACTACTAAAGTTTTAAAAAATGCATGTTTTCATGTACAACTATATGTAAATCTAATTAAGCAATGTGCATGTTATTATAGACAATTAGAAGGCATTATTTTTATTCTAAAATATTCTCACGCGTCAAAAATTATCATTTCAACAAACAAGACTATTTACATGCTTTGAGCAACACTTTACACATGAGCAAGAATTTACAAATAGGTAGAGAAAGACTTTGCACATAGGTAAGACAGGACATTGCATATAAGCAAGACTTTATACATAGAGTAAGATTTCACCTAGGTAAGACAAGACTGCACATAAGTAAGACGATATGATAGTAGAGTAAGACGATTGACATGGTAACATTTACTACTGAAAACTGAAGGACTAATATAAGCAACAATTACTACTGAAAACAGCTATGACTAATATAAGCAACAATTACTACTGAAAACAGCTATAAGGACTAATATAAGCAACAATTACTACTGAAAACAGCTATAAGGACTAATATAAGCAACAATTACTACTGAAATCAGCTATACAGACTAGTATAAGTAACATTTACTACTGAAAACAGCTATAAGGACTAATATAAGCAACAATTACTACTGAAAACAGCTATACAGACTAGTATAAGTAACATTTACTACTGAAAACAGCTATAAGGACTAATATAAGCAACAATTACCACTGAAAACAGCAATAAGGACTAATATAAACAACAATTACTACTGAAAACAGCTATACAGACTAGTATAAGTAACATTTACTACTGAAAACAGCTATAAGGACTAATATAAGCAACAATTACTACTGAAAACAGCTATACAGACTAGTATAAGTAACATTTACTACTGAAAACAGCTATAAGGACTAATATAAGCAACAATTACTACTGAAAACAGCTATACAGACTAGTATAAGTAACATTTACTACTGAAAACAGCTATAAGGACTAATATAAGCAACAATTACCACTGAAAACAGCAATAAGGACTAATATAAGCAACAATTACTACTGAAAAACAGCTATACAGACTAGTATAAGCAACAATTACTACTGAAAAACAGCTATACAGACTAATATAAGCAACAATTACTACTGAAAACAGCTATACAGACTAGTATAGGTAACATTTACTACTGAAAACAGCTATACAAACTAGTTTAGGTAACATTTACTACTGAAAACAGCTATACAGACTAGTATAGATAAAATTTCCTACTGGAAACAGCTATACAGACTAGTATAGGTAACATTTCCTACTGGAAACAGCTATACAGACTAGTATAGGTAACATTTCCTACTGGAAACAGCTATACAGACTAGTATAGGTAACATTCACTACTGTGAACAGCTATAAAGAGTAGTAAATTTTTCAAATTGATAGTTGGAAAATATTTACTGGAGTCTTGTCTAATACTTACCATAAATATTGTATCAATATTAGCATTAGCGAGAATAATATTTCCATTAAATACTTCTGCCTTTATTGGCGCCAATTCCCCTAATGAAATTGTCGTATCAGTATTTAAATTTGTCGTTCAGACATGATTACTATTTGTCGTTAAATGTTATATAGTACGAACAATAAAAGAATAACTAGTCTTTGCAGAACAACCTGGCGTTAAATGTTATATAGTACGAACAATAAAAGAATAACTAGTCTTTGCAGTAACAACCTGGCGTAAAATATTTGCACGAATACCTTACTAAAATTTGCCCTTTGACAACCTGTATTATGTTTTCCGCAAAGACTTCATTACTAATTGTCATAATAGCTAAATTAACATATGCCTTTTTATACCAAATGACGTGTTGAATATTTCTCTTAAAACACTCGAAAATACTCCCCCCCCCCCAACTCGGCCCCTCCCTCCGTAAAATCATGAATAGCATTTGCTGTAAAGTTTTAATTATATTAGTCATAAAAATGTATCTATAATTTACCAACATTTTAAAAAGCAAAGTGTTTATTACTATGTACATTAAAGATATGGCTAATATTCGACATAAAGATTCGATTATTGTACAGACAGACTTGGTTAACAATTGCCCTATGGTCTTGTATAACATTTGCCATAACAACGTGGCTATTATTCGCCTCACCAGTCCAACAAAAATATTTCCAGCAGCACACAGTGACTCGGCAGCCGTGGTGCCAAGCGAAATGCGCATGACAAAGGCAATCTTGCTGATGACGATCTGCATGATACCAAGGTGATACAGTATAGTGATGACGCTGCTGAAGAACACAATCACCGGCAACACCTGAAAATATAAATATAGTGCTGATTGATAAACATAGCACCTAGGTAAAACAGCATGGCGACCAGTTTACCATATAATAAACTTTAACTGTTATTGCTAAACATTTCTTTCCTCGTCTTTGTTATTATAGTATTGTTAACTGTAAGTGTAGTGTCTCTTTGCGCGTTAGTGTTAGAGCATCATCAAATATTGCTGTAGAATAGTCTGCAAGTCTTCTGGCAGTGTAACCGTCTTCGTACTGTAACTGTTCGATTTGTTACTTTATGTCATATATTTTACTGCTGGTGGGGTGGGGGTGGCGACTTGTCAACATTAATGATCACAATAAATACCAGACCGTCGCCCCTACCTAACCAGAGTCGATTAACTGCACCGACACCCAGTGTATTGAAATGAATTGCATCTGAGAAAATTGCAAGAATATAGGTTACCCCATAATATCAGAGGGCACATTGTAACACCTGAACACATAAACACAATGTGATTTAGTTTTGCGACCACGTTGCATCACAATCTGCGATTTACAGTGAAAATTCATTTTTGCTTTTATTTTTTTTTAATTAACATTTTAATTTCTTTGTAAGCTAAAGAAAACAACTAGATTGTTTTGTATGTGTACTATTATCATCCAAACCTATTTGATGTTTTCTTGACCTTACATAATA
Source organism: Sinotaia quadrata (assembly GCA_028829895.1). Taxonomy (NCBI): domain Eukaryota; kingdom Metazoa; phylum Mollusca; class Gastropoda; order Architaenioglossa; family Viviparidae; genus Sinotaia; species Sinotaia quadrata. The sequence goes on from CM054180.1 coordinate 16,661,196, forward strand.
AAGTGTACAATCGATCATTTCACGGTTAAATTTAAAGTCAATTGATTTTTTTTGTAAAGCAAAGAATTATCCATTCTTTCCTTTCAAACAAATGTAATTTTCAAACTTACGACATATCTGTTTCATTTAAACTGTGGAAAGTGGTTCATGTACAGGAAAAATATATTGGAATGCAATACTAAAATTATAAGTTGACTAACATTTAATTCTAATAGAAAGGTCAAATAGAAAAATGAGTTTGAAATTAAACATAGTTGCTCATGTACACCTCATATTCACACACCACACACACACATGAACACACACACATAAACATACATACATAACACATACAAAAACAAATACATATATTATTTTCCTACAATATCAATACTCAGACCGCCAGGAAGGTTTTCAGATTAGCAGATTTAATTTTTGTTTATCCAGAAAAAATAAAATATAGGCATTATCAAGGCATTATTGTTCGTCCATCGTTAAGGCAGGATGAAGAAAGAGCTCTTTGGATTGCAAGAGAGGAAAGGATATCAGGATTTATCTGAAAGTTTGTCCTATGAGCAGGAATACATTAAGACAAAAGGTGTAAGTTCATGAACTCATAAAGGTCAAATAAGCATGTTTAATGAGGACATTAGAACTAAAAATATTTTGGATATTGCTGCTTTAGAGCAAAACAAGCACTAAACATCTTTTAAAAGACAGTTACTGAAATAAATTACTTAAACGGATTGGCATGAAACATGCATATGAATTTGAACATGACTAAGTATGTGTACAAAAACATTCTTCACTTCAAATGATTCAATACCCAGAAAAATAATTCCTGTTAAATATTACATATCATGGTATCGTGGTTTTGTTTAGAATTAATTTTCTTTTTAATTCGCGATCTGTAGCTATAACTATTGAGATGTTTCTTTTTGTAACAATTTTTATTCTTATAAAATATTCAGTTTTACTAAATTCTCTTGTGACACAATGGAAAACAAAATCTTAATAAAAGTGTATAAATATGAATACAATACAAAAGAATTCCTTAGTTTTCAGAACAGAGATCCAAAGACAAACAAAATTGGATCTGGAAACACGTCTTCAAGTAATGTCATTTGTCTCATCAACTCTTAAGTCAGTCACATGCAGATCCAAGCTACATAGTAAGTATTCTTTATAACTTATTGATCTTCAAAGAGCCTGAAATAAAACTGTAACATTTTCCTATTCGAAACTGATTCCGCAATTTTCAGCAACAAAAAAAAACCATAAACATAAATATTTTTACACGCAAACTGGAGCACAATGTTTTGCTTTTCTTTTTCGTACACATACATGTATTTACGTATGGTCTACATAATATTAACGAGGTTCGTTCCAGTTCACTGAGTACTTTATATTTACAATTATTTGCGTATTGTTCACCGTCAGGGGTCATAGTGCACGTAGTGAAGAAGTCATGTTTGTGCCTTTTCCCTTACCTTCATTACGAATATATGATCTAGGAACTTTTCACTTACCTTCATTACGAATATATGATCTAGGAACTTTTCGCCGAAAACAAATCGCGACCCGTCGTCAGTGAAAAATAGGAACTTGCGTGCATTTTCTCCAAGGAAACTGAACGCCCTGTAGCCAACATCCCACTTAAGAATCAGTGTCGCAAAGTAGAACTGCAAGATGAAACCACCGACAACTGGACGCAATTTAATCTGCAAGTAAGATTACGGCATTGCCTATGATGGAAGGTAATAATTAATGTAGACATTTAGTCTTGCAAAGTGTTCAATCTTTCAAATCTTATAAAAGTTTCATAAACAATAAACAATGATATTTTAATAAAAAAATAAAAAATATCAAATTATGAATAAATACAATATCTAAGTAAATGTTAAATAATAATCAGTTAAAAGTTAAGTGTGAATGAAGCTGAAGGTTTTCTACATTTAAAAAAAGCAAAAATATTTCAAACTTCCTTCGTACACTAGTAAGTTGTAGACTGGATAGAAGAAAAGCAAATATAGAGGAGTAAAGAATCACTGATTACTATCTTCACTATTTTCTTACATGGGCTGTTAAAAATATATTTGTATTAGGTATGAGAACAGTCTTTTAGAAAAAAAGAAGCGGGCCTTTATGATGATAAAAATGCTGCACAGCCAGCACGTGTTAGTTACCCGTGTTGGATGGGCAGAGGAGATGAAGAGAATAAAAATGAAGAACGCCATGCCTGCAAGAGATATCAGGTTGCCAGGCTTCTGCCAGACTGTGGTAATAATAACAATAACTATTCCTACAGTGGACAGCAAAACAAAAACCCTGCAAAAAAAGTTAATTTATTTAATATGTCGTACACACAATTACACTGTTAATAATAAAAAGAAAACTTCACAAAGCACTTATTATATTATACAAGCTGAAGGTTCTGTGCAATTATTACACAAAAGGTATATTAGGTCCTTATGACAAGTACTTAAACGAGATGAAAACTAAAGATAATGCTAACAACCCAAATGAATCTATATGCAATACCAAACATCTATATTTATGAAAGAGAAACATAACTCAAGAAAAAGAAATATAGCTCTCTTATCAACAGCAAGAAGAGCACTCCCTTCCTTGCCGTTGGATTTAAACACTGTTCATTTTGTGAATTCATTTTAGTGTTTAAATCCAACGGCAAGGAAGGGAGTGCTCTTCTTGCTGTTGATAAGAGAACTGTATTTCTTTTTCTTGAGTTTCTCGTCCTGTATCCCCTGATCTCAAATTTCTGTGTCTCTGTTTCTTCTGCTTTTCACACAATACCTTTCACACAAGGGCAAGGAACAAAAATTTGACAACATACGTCAACACACACTGATCTCTGCAAGGGAGCACTATTTCCAACTCCTTTCAATACAGCGATATACGACATGGACAAATCAATACGAAATACTGATAGCTATACAACTTGCACAATTCACAGACTACACGTTCTTTCGCGGCATACCAGAAAAGGAAAGAATAAAAATATACCTTCAGAAAACAAGCATATATCTCATACACAGAGACAGACTGTACACAAAAGTAGAGACGAGATTATCACCAAAATAAACCAAAGCAATGGATTTGTTACTAAAAGGTAACAAAATATACACATTCAAGACGTAAAAACTATCACATTTCTGGGCATAACATTCGACGAAAAGATTGAATTCACTAAAACATATCAAACACAGGTGAAACCACACCCACTCATGTAATATACACACAAACAAACACAACGTCATTGAACACAGAACTACAAGAAAAATAGGGGAGGGTGACATGCGTACGAAAATGACAATTACACAAGCTCTAATACTATCAAAAATTGACTATAGATAAAACACTTACGTAGTCACAAACAAAAAGCTATATACAGTATAAACAACACAAAACAAATCAATGCGCTTAACCCTAGGACCTCACCCATCAACACAAAAGACATATATGCACTTACAGGACAAAATAAATAAATAAATAAATAGAAACAAGCAAGAAATGGGTGGTATGTGTTCGTGCGCGTGAGAGAGGAGGGGAAAGATGGAATCGTAAAATTTACTCTAATGACATCAGGTTAATACTTTTTTTTATTTTTAAAAACACATTTGTTTCATTATACCATTTCAAAATGTTCCAGCGTAGTGTAATAGAAGTATGAATGGGCTGTAAGACTTTCTTGAAAATGGTATCTCCAAAGCGAGATGAAATAAATGAAATCAGCAAGAGCGTAAAACCAACACAAGTCAATGTTACGAGCGGCATGACGTCATGATCATTACAGTAATGTGTCACTGCAAATACCAAAGCAGTTGTGAAGAATATAATATAAAGTCCTAGCAGCAAGCCCAGTAAAATCTGAAAACATAGAGAATAAAATGGAACAATTCAAATTTAGAAAGCAAATGATAGATAATAAAATAGACACAACGCTATTATTACATATGTTGTACAATTTGAGACTTTTGAATTTAAAAGCTGTTAATTCATATGTTGTACAATTTGAGACTGTTCAATTTTAAAGTTAACAATACAGTTGTTGCACAGTTTGAAACTGTTTATTTCAAGCTATTAATACATCTGTTGTACAATTTGAGATTGCTTCTTTGCTCTTACATGTTTTTTCTTCGTTTTCTCTTGATATCTCTATAGATGTAATAATTCTTTTTCACCCTAAGACATTTTCAGAGAATTAATTTTAAACTACACATCATTTCTTATTTATTCAAAGCTATCAGCCCGTTTACGCCATCCATAAATCATAATTTTTATAAGGTTTTCTTGCAAAAGTTGCATGTTAAAATGCCGCCTGTGACCTATTTCTAAACCTCTCTTAGTGTGATGCAGCGATTGTTTTGAAGTAAGAGAGCAACATAATTATTTCAAATGTAAATTTTAAAAAATATTTAAAAAATTATACACTGATGGAAAAGTACCTTTAGAAATATCCCAGCGTGCATTGCAAATAAATGAATAACAAAGTGTGTGGCCCCCACACTATTAGATCAACTTTCGATCCCAAACGAAACAAATATGCTCTTGCTTACAACATAAATCAGGTAGTCAAAGGAAAGAAGTGTCTACTCCTCTGAGAGAAGAATCCTAAAACGTTCTTTTGCGCGTTTTCTTTTGCAAAATAAATATCCACCATTTTGAAGTGTCAAGCGTTTTGGCAAGTTCATTTTCTATTGACTGCATTGCCAGGACGCTCAGCCGCTCTTCAGACATGGTACTGCGTCAGTAGTTTTTGATGAGCTTCCGTTTGAAAATGATTGTTCACATGTCGCAACGGTCACTGGCAATGTCAGCAGCAACTTGCAGGCAGTGCAGACATCACTGAACGTAGACGACAAAGCAACTTGCAGGCAGTGCAGACATCACTGAACGTAGACGGCAAAGCAACTTGCAGGCAGTGCAGACATCACTGAACGTAGACGACAAAGCAACTTGCAGGCAGTGCAGACATCACTTGATTTCATTACATTCTGAGAGTTAAAAAAAGTAGACTCCTCGCTAGTAGCCACCCCCTGTTGACCGCAAAGGGGGAGGGGGTTGTGCATTGCACACCTGCACAATCTATGCCTACGCCGCTGCTCTTAGCAGTTAAAGCTTTAGAAATAATTTGGGACAAAGACCAGACATATGCTACCTCATACTGGACCCCAAAAAATAAATTAAATGACAACGGCTGTAAATATTAAAAAAAAATAATGTGGGTTTCAGTTCATATTAATATACCAGGAAATGGAGGGGCAGACAAATTGGCTTTAAAAAAGATTGACACAAAACAAAGAACTAAAAATCATAATGTCAACACAGGAAAATCTAAATTTGCTAAATAAACAATTTTAGATAAAATGTGGTAGGACAAATGTAATAACTATAAAGGTAGAAGACCAAAGATAGACAGTAAAAGCAACTCCAACAATGTATAATGCAGCAAGAAGAGATCGGAAAAGAATAACTGTGATTGGTGGTGTGAGTAGCAGTACGTCACCAAAGGACGCAATTTGAAAAACCATGATGATAGAGGACAATACGTCACACGCGCGATGACAGACACAATATTTACCAGGAAAATATATAGTTATCCAAAAATATACATACTACAAAGAAACCGCTTGGAAAATATAATAATAATATCAGTGATGGGAAGTTAAACTGTGAAGTTTTCAGCAGCGAGGTCCCCAACACCAAACCATAGTTAAATAACAAAAAATACCCCAACCACTAGAGAGTCAAGAAGTAATGTTAGGCCAAACTGTGATGTTTTCAGCAGTAAGGCCCCCCTCCCCCCACACACACACTGCTAAACTACAGGAAGATAAAACATCCACGAGGAGGAAAATAGAAAATACCAAATAGACAGATCATTCAAGAAGCCAAATAGCAAACCCAATTTGACTAAATCTCTCTCTATTATATATATCACAAAACGTCATAGAACTATCACACAGAAACCTCACTTACAGTCAAGGCAACCAAACAGACAACACGAAAACAACCTAAAGTACTAACTACAACAGCCCCCAAAACAAGGAGAGAAAAAAATTCGCATAGCAACGGTGAGTTTGGCGTGGGTGCCCTATGCGCTTCGAACTGTGGTCATATGCCTGTTGGTACGGCCTTGCCTCCACAAAAAATTCCTCACCCAACTCAGGAACAGCTGAAACTAAAAGAAAAATGTAACGAAAAGTCAGCATACCCCCCACCCCCGGCTAATTCACCAAATTACCAATTCCCTCCCCCAAAACACTCTCTCCAAAGCGCCAAATCGGCCCAGGCCAGAAGCACTCCTTGAAAGTAAGCAGCTAGCAGATGAAAATTTAAAAAATAAACAGTGACAATTTTAAAGAATGATTTAGGAAAATATAGATGTTTTAATAGTGGCAGAGAGATACATGGACAGACAACAAATATGGAAGTAGAAGACTGATTTAAAGAAAATGTTTCATGTACACAGTTTCTATACAATTATGCATGTAGATATTAAAATGCATGCTTGTTCGGTTATTTGAGGTTATTATGCGATTGTGTGTGTATGTGTGTGTGTGTGTGTGTGTGCGTGCGTGCGTATTTGTGATTGTATGTATGTGTGTGTGTGTGTGTGCATGCGTGCGTGCGTGCGTGATAGTGATTGTGTGTGTGAGAGAGAGAGAGAGAGAAAAAGTAAACGATGGAAAGCTGGATTGACGGACAGAGAAAGGGCAAGAAATTTATACGTTGATTCTGCACAAAAGCAAGTTTGAGTTACGTCATCCAGTATGATACAGTTTTGAAAATAGCCTTCAATTAAAAAAAAAAACTCCGTCCATTACAAGTTGGTATGAGTACTAGATAGTAATAATGTATGGTAACAATGTAATGCTACTATTGAATAAAACATGACATTGCTTACATTATACATGTCAGGGTGATAATGAAATCAGCAGTTATACACACCCTTTTCAGAAGCACGGCATTTGTTGAAAGGAAGTTTAGAAATGTTGAATGACAAGCATCGAACCGTGACATCGAACTTTGACTTACCGGGATTACATTCTCAGAGACATTTTCTTTGAAAAAATAACATGAAAAAATAATGAAAATGTGTTTCATACATATCTGGTTTTTTGAAAAAATAACATGAAAAAATAATGAAAATGTGTTTCATACATATCTGTTTTCTTTTGTATAATATAGCATAAGAAGCACGTGACAATATGGACAATAATTAATTTTGACTGACGGATTATTCTTGGAAGGAAACGAGGAAAGGAAAAATGTTCAAACATACAGAAAATATATCTACCAGTTCAAATGAAAATCTTCGGTTACTGAGGGTCTCTATAGCATTTAATAACTATCTAATTTAATTAAACCTCTTCACATTAGCTTACGTATTAGAAAAATACCAATGTTTTACATACTGAAAATAGAACAATACCTGAAAAATACCAATGTTTTACATACTGAAAATAGAACAATACCTGAAAAATACCAATGTTTTACATACTGAAAATAGAACAATACCTGAAAAATACCAATGTTTTACATACTGAAAATAGAACAATACCAGAAAAATACCAATGTTTTACATACTGAAAATAGAACAATACCAGAAAAATACCAATGTTTTACATACTGAAAATAGAACAATACCAGAAAAATACCAATGTTTTACATACTGAAAATAGAACAATACCAGAAAAATACCAATGTTTTACATACTGAAAATAGAACAATACCAGAAAAATACCAATGTTTTACATACTGAAATTAGAACAATACCACATTAGCTTACGTATTAGAAAAATACCAATATTTTATAAACTGAAATTATAACAAATACCAGAGAGTTAGGTATGTTACTGAAAAATAGTCTAGGCATCAAAACAATACCAAAACGTTAGTTATTTTACTGAAAAATAGTCTAGGCATTAAAACAATACCAAAATGTTAGTTATTTTACTGAAAAATAGTCTAGGCATTAAAACAATACTAATGAAGTACACCACAGAAATTAGCCTAGGCATTAAAACAATACTAATGAAGTACACCACAGAAATTAGCCTAGGCATTAAAACAATACTAATGAAGTACACCACAGAAATTAGCCTAGGCATTAAAACAATACTAATGAAGTACACCACAGAAATTAGCCTAGGCATTAAAACAATACTAATGAAGTACACCACAGAAATTAGCCTATGAACTATATGTGCATACCGAAATTAGCATTCCCATTAGAAAATCACTGATAATGTATATACTGGAATTAACCTGGATAACAATATCAAGATATACATACATACTGAAATTAACCTAGGCATTAGAGCGATACCAAGATGAACAGAATGAAATTAGTCTCAGCACTAGAACATTATCAATGAGCTACATTCTAACATTAGCCTAGGAATTAGACGTAAAATCAGTCTAAGCAATAGAGCAATGTCCACAGAATACATACTGAAATCAGCCTAAGAAATACAGCAATGCCAGTGATGTACATACCCAACTCAATTTCAAGAGTGACATTTGTATTGCCAGCGTTATCTATGCCACTTTTTATTTCTGAGCCCAGCAGATGTGTGGATTCATCTTTTAGCTTTTCTAGCGGAATCTGCAGGCTAACACCGGAATCTTCAAAACTCGGTGTCTGCTTCATATTTGATGGCAAGACTTTGTTGAGAGACATTTTCTACTGAAATTAGAAACATTAAAAATTATACATTCAATGAAGCGAGAAACAAAAGACAAGATGGCAGCTATGATATGATGGAATCTCGTTAAAAATGTATTTAGTTCTTGGAAGCATGTCGCACATCTTCCGCACTCCTAGAGGTCTTTTCATTTTAAATAGCACATCAAACTTAAACACACACACACACACACACATATATTTATATACACATACACTTGCAGACATGCATAGAGCTGCCCTTGGAGCACCAACAATGAGTATTATACACTTATTAAGGTTCTTGTATGTGTGTAATCAGACAGGCTGCAGAATTAACTTGGTGTCGGTGTCCAGTGTAATTGAGCCATTCTTTAAAATTCAAACTTTGTCTCTATACTCATGCCTTGAGCCATTCTCCTTTTTTACATTTTTCTTGCTTTATTGAAAGACAGGTATCTTGAACTACGGGCGCTGTAAATGTTCTTCTCTCTTGCTCAACATTTAAAGTCAAACATTTACTGTCACACAATATTCCGTAGCTGGAAAACTTCTTACAAAAGGAGAAGACAAATCCGTCTTTAATCTATATTAAAAGAGCCCCCCCTCCACCCACTTTTTCTCCAACATAACGTTATCAATATGTGTAAGAAGGTCAATAAATTAAACAATAAATTTATTAAATCAACAATCAAATATGCATTAAATTGTATCTCATAGAGACTCTTAATGTAGGAATGTGTCAAGTATTCAATCCATAAATTAACTATAACAAGTGTAAAGTTATAATTAAAATAATTGTCTCATATTATTTCAAATGAAATAAAGAGAGATTAAAAGAGAGAACATGGTCATTGTCAATTCCGGAGAGAGAGAAAGAAAGATAATTCCCTTCACTATCATTCATGTTAAAATATTATTTCTATGTCTGTTCTCTTACATGTTCTTTTATTTTGTTCATAGCCTATACGCGTGATTCATGGTTTGTGGATGGGTACTGAACTAAATTTATTCAAGTCACATCATTAGGATTATTAAGTAGGAGAATTCCCACGAACTGAAGGATGCATGGTGATAGTATAGACTAAGATTAGATTAATTAGTCTAAGATAGATTTGGATGTATGGCTAATAGCGTTTCTATTGAGGTGTTGAAGATTTCATTTAAACGTCAGCACTGACCTATCCTTATCTGCATCTATGTTGTATTAATATTTTATTTATTTATATAACCCGTTAGAATTGTTCAGATAATTTTTGTACGAGGCCGTCGATTTCTCTGGAACCATTTTGGTTGATATATGCATATTGCATAGTGTAAGTCAAAAGTCAACGTGGGAATTCTTCACTTAGAAATACTAGATGGGTAATCGAAGTTTGAAGTTTTGACAGAAACATATTTAAGTGGACCTTTGGACAAAATTAAGTCACCAGTACCTTCATCCTATCGCAATGACCTTGAAGAAATGTGATGAGAGGCAAAGGACAAGTTCGCGTTAGTGAAAAACAATGCCTGTGGCAGGAAAATAGCATGCCTGGCGTGTTGACGACTGTCTACATACGTGATCATGAATGTTTCTCTGTCCTAACGATATGTACGTGCGTTGGTAGCGGAAAATTAGTAACACACGTACATAACTCCTATATTCACAATTACACACACACATACACACTCACACAAACGCGCGCACACACACACTTCTCTAGTAATCGTGCTTAAAATTAACCTGACTGATTTAGAAAGTCCAGCTGCTGTTCTCACGAATTAAAATTATACTGTCTTTTTCAAAGGAGATAAACAATGCCGAGATATAATTCTTGCTACCCAACTGTGTGTCACAAGTAATTTAACCTGGCATAAAGGATTTTAGTTGACTGGTTCCATACGGGTATGTAGATGTTAAGTTCAAGCCGAGCTAAGAATTAGTAAATTCATTAGACACATTCCATAGGCTGCCAAACAGAACAAAGATATCTCTGGATACCCTTCGCTACTCCACCCTAATGTCGTCATAGATTAGACGTCAGACTTAAACAGATTTCAATACTTTCGCATAGATTGAAAACCTTAAACTAAACAGAAATGCGACAAATGAAAGCTGCTGGTACTTAATTCAACGAAAAGTATAATATATTCAAGGGGAGAGAATTCAGCTAAACTTATTTAGTATCACTCTGTTCAGTTTTGTTATGTCTATCGTATCCGAGATTTTCAGAAGCTCATCATTATTAGATGAAAATAGTGCAAGTTTTCTCTCTGGAATTATAAAAAATGGACAAGCAGAGAGATAAATCCGGCAAGCATGGTGCCCTGATTCTTTTTATATCCTTTAGCACGATTTCATTCATGTAAATTTGTCAAAAGAGGCTTCGGCCCCACCTCCTCCCCACTGACGGAGGGCTGTTGAGGGTGTGCGCCAAACTAGGTGCGACCTGTTTCCCCCCACTTCCGCCAGTCTTCCTGCCCTCCAACTTAGACGCACCGCGAGGCTGTGAGGCTCCCCCAGAAGCAGACCAAGACTGAGAACATCGTGCAGATGAAAAGTCTATTGCGGCTTCTGGGGATGAGAGAGAGAGAGCGTAACACACATGTAAATTTGTCGTTAATAATCAAATAATTATATTATTTTTGCGAATACTTGACCTTTAATAAACCTGACCTTTAAGAGTGCGTATGAGCGCGCCCGTCTGTCTGTCATTGACTTGTTTCAGAAACGGGCACCGCATGACCTATATTCGAATGCAGTAGAAGTATGCCTACTGTCGTTGGTCTAAAGTCAATCTGACATGATCTTCAGTTCGCTCATACTCTAAGTATTTCTAAAAAAAAAAAAAAAAAAAAAAAAAAAAAAAAAAAAACAGTGTCACCGAGATTATTCAAGGAAGGATACAAAACTAACTGGAGATTTTAACGGTTTTGCCTACAGTAACTCCTCCGTTACAATTGTGTAACTGCCTGGTCCACGGTAACAGTAATGAATGGAATATATGGGGAAAAAACAAGTACTCCTCGAAACAACATAAATAAATAAATAATATAAAATGTGTTTGTGCTATTAAGTCTTTTCTACACTAATAATATATCATGTGGAAGCAACAATAAAACAAGAAACAAAGAACAAATCTTGCAATGGCATGGATTGACTATCAAAAGTCCTATGACTCATCTCCACATTCACATGGATAATTGAAAAATTGTACAAAATAGCGCAATCAATACATAAGCTAATTCAGGAATAAATGAAAAACCGGAAATCCATCTTCACATGCAACAACACAGATATTGCAGACATAACAATTAACTGTGGAATCTTTCAAGGTGATTCATTATCGATTATGGCAATGCAGAACAGCAGTTATGTAATTATCATAAGTGCAGAACTTTTTGACCTAAATCCTCTCAGTCAAGTGATCCAGAAAACAGGATTAGAATACAAAATGAAAGCTGGAAAGGTCATCAGCCATTTATTGTACATGAACGATCTCAGTCTCTACGATAAAAATGAGCGTGACATCGCTGTCACGATCTGCAATGATGACATTATCATGATATTCGACCTTGAGAAATGTGGAAAAATAATCATCCAGAAAGGCCAGATCAAAATAACAGAGGGTCTACAATTTGGCATCGGAAAAATCAATGATGTTTCAATGGAAAAGGGATATAAATACCTGGAGATACTACAACATCAAGAAAATATGCAGAGTTAAGAGAGAAAATGAAAAACATTTTAGACAAGTCATGAAGTCCAAGCTAAATGGGGCTAACAAAATACAAGCCCTTAACACATACCTGTAATACCTCTAGATACCTACACTGGAGGTATCATAGATTGGACAACAAATGAAGTAAATGAACTGGACAGAAAAACAAGAAAACTACTCACAACACATAAAGCCTTACATCCCAAAGCAGACGTAGACAGGCTCTATGTATCTCGAAAAATGGGAGGCCGAGGTCTCAAGAAAATCAAACATGTCATTGAAGGAGAAGTCATTGGCCTTGTGGACTACATCTGAAATAACAACAAAGACGATCCACTAATAGAAGCAATAGAGTGGACTGTACCACCCACCCCACCCCCCAACAACTGACAAAGAAACATAGAAGAAAACAACGAAACAAGCACTTGCACACACCTGGAGCCAAAAACATTTCCATGGCCAGTCGGCAGGACATGCCGATGAAATATCAACAAAACAATCAACGCACAAATGGTTGAAAGAAGCATGATTGAAAGCAGAAACAGAAGCACTCATAACCGCTGCCCAGGCTCAAGCACTGAACACGAAATCACACAAAACCAAAATCATGAAAATCTCAAATGAATCCAAAATGCAGACTGCAAATCCATGGAAGAAACAACAGAAGGTCAAAATACTGTAGGACTTCGAGATAAGAACAGATCGAGTAATTCCTGCACGAAGACCAGACATTGTAGTTGTCAATAAGTCCAATAGAACAGCAACAATCATTAATATCTCTGTTCCTAGTGATAGCAACATAAAATCAAAAGAAAGATAAAAAATAGAAAAATACCAAGACCTCAGATTAGAAATTCAGACACTGTGGAATGATAAAGCAGAAGTGATACCTGTAGTGATAGGAGCCTTGGGAAACATAACAACTGAGTTGGAAACTTATCTAAATAAACTCTATGGAAACCACAGACTTGCCCCAATACTGAAACTAGCGCTCCTAGGAAGTGCCCAAAATCTTGGTAAGATTCCGAGACCTTGGATCACAACCGAGAGTCAAACAGAAGTCGTGGAAAGAGGAATAATAATAATAATAATAATAATAATAATAATAATAATAATAATAATAATTGTAGTTCTCAATAAGTCCAACAGAACAGTAATAATCATTGATGTCGCTGTTCCAAGTGATAGAAACATAAAAACAAAAGAAAGAGAAAAAATAGAAAAATACCAAGACCTCAGATTAGAAATTCAGAGACTGTGGAATGTAAAAGCAGAAGTGATACGTATAGTGATGGGAGCCTTGGGGAACATAACATCTGAATTGGAAGGCTACCTGAATAAACTCCCTGGAAACCACAGAATCGCTCCACTACTCAAAGCAGCGCTCCTCGGAAGTGCCCACATCCTCCGTAAAACCTTAGATCTCCCAGAATCTTGGTAAGATTCCGAGACCTTGGATCACAACCGACAGTCAAACAGAAGTCGTGGAAAGAGGCTGAATAATAATAATAATAATAATAATAATAATAATAATAAATATAATAATAATAATAATAATAACTTAATAATAACACAGTACAACGTCGATTATCCAAACTAATTGGGACAAGGTTGTTAATCAAATAGTTCGGATTTATCGAACATACATGAGAATACCCAGTTTATACGAAACAAAGTGCAATTAGGCCTACACTGCCCTACAATTAAATATTATACGCAAGGTAATTAATCCTGTATTTTGAAATTTACTAACCGCTACCAGCTAGCACATTACCGCGCTCACAACAGACTGACACATCAAGGTCACTGGAGACTGTCCTGAGGCCACACGTCGCTAAAGCCAAAATTTGATTTTTAACTCCTGTAATGACAAATTTAAGACTGTGTCTATGCTAAACTGCATATTTATCTTCGAATACATAATCGGAAACGAACATATTACGCTGCAGGATCAAGTATATCTTTACAACCTATTGTATAACGTCATCGTTTGCGTATCATAGATAGGAACTTCCAAGACGTCAAGAAGTGGAAAGCGGAAACTAAGAAGTCTTGGCTATTAGTGTGGAGATAAGAAACTCAGAAGACTTGGCTAGTAGCGTGGAAAGCAGAAACTAAGAAGTCTTGGCTAGAAGTGTGGAAAGAGAAATCTAGTAACTAGTGCATAGCATAACAACAAATAAGGGAATGGGACGGCGGTGGTTCGGATGATTGTTTAATAATTAAAAAATATAATTAGCACACCAAACAATGAAAATTGAATGGATGAAAACAACAACTACTAGTACCATTGGATAGATGCAAACATCTGCTATGTTTACAGCGCAGTTCTCGTACTGTCACAAATGAATTTAAATTTTCAACGTCAATCAAGAGGATAAAACATTCATTTACACACAAACGGTATACAGATAATGCAGAGAAAGAATGTTTGCGTGCGTGCATACATAATAATTATATATACATATATTTATTATGCCCCCCCCCCCTATGAACGTTACACAGAAGAGTTTAATGAAAACTGCCACAGATGCAAGTAGCTTACAAAAACTAACACACACACACACACACACACACACACACACACACACACACACACACACACACACAAACACACGCACGCACGCACACGTAACAATGGTCAGTTTGAAAAGAAGCATCAAATGAAAAAGATATCATGTTATCTACTTACTATATTTTACCTGATGCCAAGTCAGTGAGACTCGTGGTTGAAAACTTAAACCAGCTAAAGCGTAAATTTGGCGGACAATATCATAAACACGACTTCGTCAGACAGAACACTAGCGACAATAATCACCGTCTGCCCAATTAAGTGTTTCATAGTCACATAAATCTGTACATGCACTGCTCTTAACTTGCTGATATGGTGCATTTATTTTTTGTCAGAGCACTGGCCAAAGGAGCTAGGTTCGGATGAAACACTTCTGCAGCAAACCATTGAGCGTCAATGGTGAGTAGCCAGCAGACGAGCAGACCCTATATTAAACGTGTGAAAAAGTTTCTGTTGAACTTCTCAAAGTCGTTATATCGAAGTCAGTCGACATTCTGTTAGTAGAGGGAATCATGACATACTTGTAAACTTTAGAGTGGCAAAGTTCCTTTTCGAAGTTTTTGCGACGGGGATTTTTGTTTGTAGTAGGTATTCATATCACTCAGTCGTTCTGTCAAGTTAAATTACTCTCTACAATATTTACAACTGCAATTTACGTTCTTTATTGCTCACTTAATTAGTCAAATGTTTAGTTTCGTCCGGTGTGAGCACTGCATTGTTCTGAGTTTTCGCGTTCTCAAAATAAAAGTATAGAAATTTATGTATTTCAGTAAATTCTGAAATGAGATTTTTCGCAAAGTTGAAACTTCGGCGATTGAATACATAGCTGCTATCCATCTAAATTATGCTACATGACGCAACAAAATTATCGTTGCAGACGCCTAGCTGTGTTTGGGGGAAAGAACGTAACCCTACAAAGACTACACTATGCGTACGACGCCATGAGGGCAAAGGGAGACAATCGCTCGTGCTCTGCTCAAACTATTGACACCACTGACATTTATATCCGGTTTGTAAATGGCCGTAATCGCTCCTCACTCTGAATCTGGAGGGGGGGGGGGTACTGTTTCCTAAAGTTAAAATGTTTAGGTGCCAGTGTCAGAAACTAGATATATAGAAAGTAACTAAGGTTTCCATTAGCTCTGTCCACATAATGTTGTTTATTTTTTTCTTGACAGAAACAAATCCTGTAACCAATTATAAACTAGGAATCCAATAAACCCGGTTTTTCATATATCTTTGTCTATTAAAAATTTGAGAGATATCAGCTATTAAGCCCATTTTTGTTCGACTACTCAAAAACAGGAATCACGTGATCTTTTAGAAATTCTAATGCATAGAGCTCTGATATCGTGCAGACTACGCTAATAGGGTGATAACAAAGCTACCTTAGGTGAATCCTTGCTTTCAATGTTTATGTGTCATTTCTTTAATTTTATTATTTTTTTTAATTGTCCCCAGGTTATAAAGAAAATTGTTAAATATTGTGCTGCTGCTAATTGTAAAAGCCTGTATATTGCAAAGTTTAAAGTTACTGAGGATTGTGCGCAAGAGTCATTTCACGTTTGATCAAAACGGTCATTTATACTTGCCTCAGAATTCATCCAGCAACAATGTGATTAAAACGAACATTTATACTTGCCTCAGAATTCATCCAGCAACAATGTGATTAAAACGAACATTTATACTTGCCTCAGAATTCATCCAGCAACAATGTGATTAAAACGAACAGTAACACAACACAGTATATATATTTGTTGAAATGTGTTTGTTTAAATTAAAGCTTGTAAGGTTTCTCTTCACTACATTTACCGACAACACCACACATACACAAAGTGAGATAATGTTTTTTTAATATTTTATAATCGAAAATGTAGTTAACAAATCTTAACAGAATTACAATCACATCATGTACATCGTTATTACGTAATCGTGTTTTTTCCACGCAATTCCTGTGGGGAAAAGAAGTGATCGTAAAGATGAAGAAGTAATCGTGTTTATTACATTCATTTCATTCACTTTGCGAATATGTAATATTATTTGGTCAACAATTTATGACTATTTTAAATATTTTCCTCATTTTGTTTCAGGAGTTGAAAGAAAACCTTAATAAAGAAAAACAAAATTTGACATTATAAATACATTGATTTTTATCATGTGCCTTTAATATTGTTTTCTTAAGCTTTAAATCTTACAACAAATCAATCGCGTTTAATATTGATTTCTTAAGCTTTAAAGCACTGGAACCGAACTGTGCAGTGCGTGGATATACAAACTGGAGAAAATTTTAAAAGGCATTTAAATCAGTCTCGTTTTGATCAGTTTCTAAGCAAACGATAAGACTGTCTTTAGGATGTTTACCCTCGCTTTCTATCGCTTGCCATTGGACCTCAAAAGACAGTGGTTGTCTGCTTTGCGGCTGAAAAATCATCAACAGAATGTTTATGTGTGCTGATAAATACCCTACCATAGACAATCTTATACCAGAGTTATATCATGGTTCTAAAAGAAAGGCAGTTAAAAAGCGTTAAGTACTGATACGGTATCCAGCGATAATGTCGTCTGCTACAAAACACACGCCTAAGCATACCAGTCAGTTGGAAAAAGAAAGTCAATGCGGTAATTCTAACTCATCTGGTTGTCTCCGTAACATATCTTTTTGATTTTAAAAGTAAGATTGGATTATCAAAAAGATATGTTACGGAGTATCCTGTTGATGTGAGATTCTAAACATGACTTAACTACACAAGAGCGGCTCAAAAACAGATATACTTTCTCAGTAACAATTTCACAAAACCGGCTGTTGACCACAAAAACCTTGAGGTTTGAAAAACGTTACCGACCTTGACATATATTTTAAGTAAGGTCAGGAAAGTTGTGGATAGTGATATGGATGGAGCTCAAAGTCAACAGTTTCCGTTCAGTATACTAATTGAGTTACACAAGTGTCTGTCGACATTTTTGGAAGTTAATTTTCAAATGAAAGGGGGAGTGCTGACAAGCAAAAATCCACAGACAGTTCACGAACGGCAGAGATTATTGAAGTGAACGTGGCCGAGAATCTAGTAGGGAACACTCCTAAGCCTGCAGACCATCGCAGTTTGGAACTTAGTGTGCCGAAAACATACCCGGAGTGACTTGCTTGGTTAAAATGGCAGGCATATAAAACTCACTTCAGATATGAAATTAAAATCTGATCAACCACACAGTTTTCAATGTGCTAATTCTCTTTAAGGGAAACTGACGACAATGACGATCTATTAAATTTGTTCTTAAATTAGGGTATCATACCGTCTAACACATTTTAAGGAAGTATTGCTTAATATTGAAAGAGATTGCACAAGGTCATTTCCTGACCTTCTGTAAGAAAAAGATAACAAATTTTCGCTCTGTATTTCAAAGACAATAAATTTTGAAATCCCGGAAATCTTTTTCGATTACCCTGGTCTGTGTATACACACGATATGAATAATTACTCTTTAAAAAGCTAGCAATGTTTATCATAATAATTACTTACTCTTTGAAAAACTAATGGTTTTTAGCGTAAAAATTGATCGCTCTAGTGTCACTTCTCTATGTTTGGATCGTATTGCAATAACAATTTATACTAAGCTATATTACGTGTCAATGACAGAATTCTTTTACTCTTGAGCCTCAAACTAATTTTGTAAGGTTTAGCTATTTAGTTTATTTATGCAGGCGTATTATATAACTGAAAAGGCATGGAAAATGGATTTTAATTTAGAAATAGAAACATTTATAACCTAAATCTTTGCATGTCCTTACTACTTATACTAGTGAGTCATACTTTCTGTGAAATGCATTCTTTCTGTACGTGTTCTATTATAAATTTTATTGTTGTTTACAAATATTATTGCACATGTAATCCTTGAATTAGAAATCTTATTAAGGCTCACTTTCAAAAAATATTCTTTGATTTAATTTTTTTAAAGAGAAATATTGACATAATTTGCATTTTTTCCCCTCACTATAACTAACAAACATCATCACTAACCAGAAAAAAAACATTTCTCAAACAGATCCATCTAGCTTCCAAACTTTACGTTTGCTGGAAGTCAAATATTGTGTTCGCCTTTATCTGATATTAACATTACGAACGTCATCACTTTCATTCAGCTGTGCTAATGTGATGGAATGCATCTGTCTGCAAACCATTGGACTGAAGCATGAGCGTGTCATCCATCTCATCTCTTCACATAAGTATCCATGTTCATGAGCGTGTCATCCATCTCATCTCTTCACATAAGTATCCATGTTCATGAGCGTGTCATCCATCTCATCTCTTCACATAAGTATCCATGTTCATGAGCGTGTCATCAATCTCATCTCTTCACACAAGTATCCATGTTCATGCAACACACATCTGGTTATAGTCGCTCGGGTTCACATTTTACAAAATAGCAGGCATCGCTCTTTCTTTCAGTCGCATCATTTTTTGTTCGCTTTAGTTTCTCAGCGAAAGAAAATCGCGCCCATTCCTTTTCAAACAGTGAATTTTGAGCAAACAACGCAGATAATCCTGAACGATTCTCCCTTCGTGTTGTCTTACTCAGTCATCACATAAATATTAATGAACATCAAAAATAAGATTTTAAAAAAAAAATCGTCATTCAATATCTTGATTACATTCTTACTGACACTTTCATATGCACGTCAGCAGATCAATGGAAAATAACTTAGTGTGGTATTAATGCAATTTTATTTTTGAACAGTTCCAACAGTAGTTATGAAATGTATTTCTAGTGACATTTCGAATGTAACAAATAGCACGTGATATGCAGCCACTTGGCTCTGCGCACTAAAATGTGTACTTGAAGCTAATTATGTATAACCTGTTGGCCCAAAAGTTCAAGGAGCCACTCCATAGTATATGCGAATTTCTATGGCTAAAACGATAAACACAGCAATAAATATGTTCTTTAGTACAGTTTTGTTTACTCTCTATGCGAAAGTATGCATATGTACAATCTATTTCTTTGCCTTAATGCAAATGCAAGCAGGCGCACAAACACGCATAACATACGATCATTTACGGGTACCATAAAATCTTCAAAATTAATATAAAACTACTTTTAAGTCTTCTCTTAGTTATAATGATGAAAATAAATCGACCACTATACACATCAAATTAAGTGAAAATTCCAGTACAGGCTAAAATGAACATGCATTAAGGCTCTGTCATTCAATGTTAAAATATAAATCTTAAAATTTAATACTTAGCTGTAAAAAAAACTTTCGTGATTATAAGGTTACATTTTAATAAAATAGTACATAGTCAATAGTACAGAAAAGCATTGCCTTATTCTGTGTACAATGATTTGCTTCAATGAGTTTCTTATATCTGAAATGAATCATTTCACAAGGACGTTAGCGACAGGTATGTCGGCATTTCAGCTTTAAAGCCATTCAGAAATACTCATTAGCTTCAGATGTAATATGTTTATTCTTAATGTTATAGCCTGCTCGAAGTCTCTGTTTTATCACACTAGTAATGGCAGACTGCATAAATAAATGTAAACTTCCTCATAGAGTCACATAATCACCAAACTTTCGACTTTGTTAAACTGTAGAGGACGTAAAGGTCAGATAAAGGGCAAGTTGGTGTCAATAGTGCCAGACTGCAAGGTCATTTGCCAACTGATGTCAAGGAGTGAACACGGGAGAAGCCATCGACATGAAGGTGGTTACGAGTATAACTCGTTGTTTTTTGTTTTGTTTTTTTAGTATGGAGCGACAGCTTACGTGTGTTCGTATTGTCTTGCGCATGTCCCCCTTGCCCAAGGTGCTTTTAAACGGAAACCTTTTTGCCTCAAGGGGAAAAACTCTTTATTTGTTGTTAGTAAGATATGTGACAGTAACCTCCCTTGCGTTGTCATTTTTTTAGAAACAAACAAACAAACAACAAAACATGAAGAAATATGTCATCGCTTATTTAAAATGCAATAAGTAAGATTTCCTTGTGGAAATCCTCTATAATTATGTATAGAAAACAAATAGTTAAATTTTAATTTCAAATTATATTTCTACTTTGCTTTAGAAATGTAAAATTCCCACCCCCAGCCCGCACATGATACTCATTCAAAATGTATAAGTACAATTATTATTGTTATTTTATGTTCTCGGCAATCACGACTGACGTTTAACCTGAAACTAGTAAAATTGATTGCCAGTCATTAAATTATTTGCTTAACAAGTAGATAAAATCTCACGACTTTTTTGTGAAAAAAGTATCGTCTTATGATAGCCTACTTGTTATTTTCTCTACTCGCATATTGCTAACTTGCTTGTGGAATTTTAGGGAGTTGCGGATGGACAATAAACTTTTATAAACGAAATTTGCATGTGTATATAAGAAAAGTATAATCAATATCAAGGTTACAAGTATAAATTAAAGAGGATGGACAATACACTTTTATAGACAAAATATTCATGTGTACATAAGAAAAATATGATATATCAACATCAAGGGTACAAGTGTGTTATATATGGTGGGCTAGCTAGGTTACTAGGCCAGCGCGCTTTCACTCTCTTTTCGTATGTCGATTTCCATTCTCGCGAACAAGCGCACTGCCAGGCGTGACCTCGAACCGGAATAAGATTTTACACACAACAGCGTGGCATACTTTATAAACAACTTCTGAGTATAATTATGCGGTTTATTTTTGTGCCAGAGTTGTTGCGCTGATATACTGCATTTGTAGTCGGTTGAAATAGGGTACAAAGCATAGTTTATCAATATAATTATGCTGCAAGAAATTGTTAAGAGATACATATTTCAGCTCATTATTATCTACTTTCAAATGTTATGGATTCAGTTAATTTCTAAAATAAAATACATATACCGTTATGTCTTTGTAATTTTATGGGGATTAAATAAATTGAGAACGAAAACAACGTTTGTTGCAGTTTAACTTAAGAACGCGTTTAGAAACAAGGGAAGTAACTCCATTTTTCCGTATTCTCATCTTCAATAAAACCAACGAAGTCAACTTCCGTGGCGCCCGCGCGAGGAGAATATTTTCTCATGAAAACTTAATTATAAATTTACAAATGTTGAAGTCATTTTCTGAAACGTTACGTTCTCTTTGGCAACAACCACCTAATGAACCGAACAAAAGTCCAGACAGAAAGCGGAAAAGGCCATTGGATGATGCGTGAGTTTTCTTTACCCATGAACACATCTTACTTTGCACGGTTTTTTTTTTCTTTTTAATTTGTTGCTGTGTTTGGGGGCAACATGCTATACATAAAGTGTTCTCTTTGATTTCCTTCAGTTTATAATTAGTGTGAACTAAGACAACGGATCAAAGTGATTTTGAGGTTGCAGCCTAGTTCTGGTTTTATGATTTTTTTTTTCTTCATGACAGTTCAGAGTTCTAATAAAGCAATATAAAATTTACGTTCCAAACCGTTAGCGTGTTATGAAAGGAAGTGGTTATGATTGTAACAATGAATATTTTTTATAAGATCTTTCAGATTTGTCGAAAAAGGTAAGAAGAAATTTACGAATACTTCATTGTAAGTTTTATGAAGGATAAAATCTCCGATGAGAGATTTTTTTTTAAAATAGACATGCTTTTTTTTAATTGCTGTACTTATCAAATATAGGCCTACATATGACTCTAGTTGTACTTAAGATGAGCGCTCAGGTGATAATTAGAATGATGTTATGTTAGCTTATTATACCCGAAAGATATATTTCTCTAATAGAATTTACTGATTTAAACTTCCCCGTTATTGTTTTTTAATTTTGTTAAGCTCAAATTAAAATATGCTGTTTCTTCCCACATCACTTTGCAAGTTGTTGCTTTGTGCTCATTTAAAAAAAGAAAACAACTCTTCATTTGAAACTCATTTGAATAAGTTAATTGTTATCATGGATAATATGCAAAATTTCTTTATCAATTTAAGATCAACTTCTTTACACTATAATTGGCATAAAGAAAGGTATATTTTTATATAAATATTTTGAAATGGAATACTCCATTTGCTTCCTGTTAGTATCAAGTATTTTTTCTTTTTACAAACATTAGTTCTTCTATTAACTTTAAATTTTTGTAGGCCATACTTGACTGGCAATATTTAAAAAAAATCTCAATGGGTTAATATAGTTGTTTGTGAGGTAACTTTAGTTTAACATTTTAGGCCTATTTTCCAAGCAATCATTCTTGTTAGTTCTCTATTTTTTTGTTGTGTTGTTGCTAGTTCTTGCATTTTCTCAAACTCTTTAAGTACTTTACATCTTGTAGAAATTGTGAAAGAATGAGACACAAATAATGACATCCAATAGAAAAGAAAAGATTCAGTTTGAAAGAAATTTTATAAGTTTTTTTTTTTTAAAAGAGATCTTCATGCTCTACTTCTGACGTTCTGTTCTTGTAAATTTAAATACCAAAATCACGAAGTAATTTGACTACCATGGCAACACTAAATATGCACTTTTTTATTTTAAAAATTTAATAATATGACTCACTCTTTGGGCAATGTACCATATTTAAAATGTGTTTTCTTAAAAATAAAGCATTGAAATATGTTTATTGAATATTACTTTATATTCTGTATATTAAGAACTGATGTGAGACACACATAAGACAGTTTCATGAGTATATGCTTATTTATTTTGAAATTATTTTTAATAGACTAATACAAATTTGTTTTAAACTGAAAAATGGCACCTGTTTTTGTGACATGCATACATTTAATCTTTTTCTTTAATTTTTAATGTTATAAATAATCCAGCAAACTTACCTAGAAGTAATAATTAATACATGAAAACAACATTCTATATTCCATTTATCTGCAAACTAATTTTATGAAGAAATAGTATTTTTAAATTTTTAATGCTTAGTTGCTACGTAAATGGGATCCATTTTTTTTTTTTTTTTTTTTTTTTAACCAAACATCAACATGTCAGACATAAAAGATAAACACCATGTGCTTATTAAATATTTCATTTATTCCATGTATTCATATGCTGATGTTTTTCAGATTTATTCATTATATATTTAAGAAATATTCAGCTTTAGGAAAACTAATTTGACTTTATTTTACAATGAAATTAATAAATTTGTAAATATAACATAATGACAAAAATAATATCACAAACTTTTTCTTACATTTTTTTTAAAGGCGCCATATTCTAGCAGTATAACTCGTCTCATATAACGTTTTTGGGTGTGATGAATTTAAGTACCAAATAAGAAAAATAACTTTCATTTCCATTAAGATCATGTTGTTGCAATAGTACAGGTGGGAAAATGTTTGAAATCATCAGCATTTCAAAACAACTAAGATTTCTGACAATCTTGATATATTTTAATTAAATTTATTATTTTTTATATTCATAAATAGCTTTCATATTTATGTACATATCTATGTTGTTTCTTTTGCATTTAATTTTAAAGTTTTGCATAGCTGTGTATATGTGTTAAACCTGAGGTAGTAACTAAGGGTAGAAAAACCTGTGCATTACATAAATCATGAACTGTTAAGAGTTTAAATTGTTGTATGCACCACACCTTTCATGTTGAGAAATTTTCCAAACAGTTTTTGTACCCACAATAATGAGGACTTTATCATTATATTTTTAGTTCTTTTAGGATTATATATAATATATTGAACAATTATATGAATAGATTCTGGCAAACAATTACTAAAGATAAGAAATATTTACTTTAATCAAATTGGGGTGTACTAGATAGGCATATAAATTTCCATTTTTATCTTTGTGGTTTAATAAAAATATACATATATAGTTTTTATTATTTATTATATTTTTATTAGTCATAGTTATTGAATAATTTACTTGCAAAGTGCATCATGTCAGTGTACAGCAATAATATTCAGTAGTAGGGATTGGTGATAACTGATATTGACACTATAGTACTAATACTAGTAAAACTAACAATAAGTCAGGTATAAAAAAAATTCTTGTATCAGATATGTGTAATGTTGAACTGTTAAAACATTTTATTATTGTCTTGCAGTTTTAAATTTGTTTTGAGATTTAGTTTTCATCATGGCAGTAACTGTTTATAGTTGCTATTTTTTAAACTTTCATATGCCTTAGTGTCTTAATAAGTTTTTTTTTAAAATGTTCTTTAGACTAAGATTAAATTATTTTCTTTACATATAACTATATTGTTTTGGTTGTGGATTTGTGCAGGCTTATTAAATAAAAAAAGTAATGGACAGATTTTCATTAAATTTTTTCTGTTGCCTACTTTGGTGCCCTGGAAAGTAGAATCAAAATATGCTATCCCACAAGGGAGCTAGCCAGAAGTCCTAAACCTACAAAAATTTTCCATTAAAAGTGAAGTGCATGCAGGCAGTCCTCTTGCCGTTAGCCCTAAAACTATGAAAATTTTCCATTAAAAGTATACACGCAAGCCTTAGCCCATACATCACTGTGACCTCACAGTAAATGGTTCATGTTTACCTCAGATTGTGTTTCTCATTTTCGGTATAAGATTTTAGGCTGTGGTGAATATTTTATTTTCGGATTTTGATGAGTTGCATTATGCCAGGGGTGCACAAACTTTTTAGGCCAGAGGGCCACATTTCCAATTGATAGTGCATGGAGGGCCGCAAGTCAGATTGCACATGGATGACAACAGAAATAATGAAATACATTCGTTTTTGCCTTATTAACCTAGATTTAGTCTTTATTAGTGAGAAGGGTGAGCCTGAATGTTGTTAACAACTTTATCAATATTTGGTTCGAGTTTTGTAGTCGCCAGCCTCAAAATCGAACAGAGATTGTTGTCGTCAAATTCGATCTCAGCTTGTTCTTGTTCATGTTCATTACTGAAAACGTTTGTTCACACAAGTATGTGCTGCCGAATTCTGACAACAACTTGCAAGCCAAGTCCTTGACATTTCTGTTTGTGTTCAGCTGAGACTTCCATAAAATGTTAAAATGTTGTTCTGCTGAAATGATGACTTCAGTTCAGGTGAACATTGAAGATCAATGACCGTGAGTAAAAGGCCCTGATGATTTGGCAACAATATGTGCTACTTTGCAACTTGCACCAGCAAAATACTTGTTTTCTTCAGACTTTTTGTGAAGAAATGTTGCTGTGCTGACAGACCTTTTAAAAGTTGCTCAATTTTGTTGTTTCTCCAGTGCCTTTTAAGTCATCAAAAGTCGCAGCTGCTTTGTTTTGTAATGCCGCTTGCAGTTGAAGTCCTTCATTACAGTAACAGACTCACAACAAATTAAGCACATAGCTGCTCCATTAAAATGCCGCATAAAGTATTTAGCCTCCACTCTTCTTTAAACTGATGATTTTCGTCTTCAATTTTAGGCTTCTTATGCGCAGGTTTCTGACATATTAACAAAGGGCAGTAGTTTAAAAACAACTTCACTCCGAAACAGTGTAATTCATTCAGTACATTCCAACCAGACATCCACAGCCACATATTCACACACACTGACTGCACCATCCTTCCCCCCCCCCCCCAAGTGTCACCTCACCCCATCCCCAGACTGAACTTTAGCTGGCTGCCTGCCGACTTGGGTTTAGATATAGACCTCTTTCTAATGCTATTTGATGTCGCCATACATCAAAGATGTGCAGATACTACTTTTTCAACACATACACCTTTGATCAGCTGAACTGAACAATGTGCCCAATACACAGCCTCTCACCTCAATACCGCATCCAGCGTTTGTTTTCAACACAGCACAAGATGCTTCCACGGGAAAGCAAACCACTGTTCTACTCCCTTGTTCAGATTAATGTTAAAAGCTCCTTGCCTGTTACAAATAATGGTAACATCCTAAAGTCTTCTGGGGCCGCACAGGACCCTGTCGGGGGCCGCATGCGGCCCGCGGGCCGCGGTTTGTGCACCCCTGCATTATGCTGTGTAGGTAGCTCTTATTTTTATTGCCTCCCTGAAAGAGATCAAACCTAAGTTATTTCAGCCGCATGCTGCTCACATTGCAAGCTCCAGGGCCAGCAGCAACAAAAATCTCTTTGTTTGCATCCCAGATAACGAAACTCACTATATTATATACAAAGAAGCACTTTGATCAACCTTTGTAAATTAACAAAAGTTTATAAATTGACATTCTATATTTTGCCAACATTTACACTAGTTAAGCCAAACAAACAGCTATAAAATAATTTAACTTTAAAACAATATATTAAAAAACCTGACATTTATGTGGGTGAAGTCATGAGCAAAAGTCTATTTTTAAATGTTACTTCCTGCACTTTTCTGCCGAACTCTTCAGTGAGAGAATTGTAAACTCATGCACACACACAGATATGTAGATATGGCTCAAACTTAATGGCAGCATATGCTACTAAAAAGTTAATTTGCCACTGGTCGATATAAAATAATCTTAATACTATATTTTGTATCCTTTCTTTTTCAGGGAGGAGAGCGACTCTGATGTTGAAATAGTATCAGTTAAGAGATCGAAACAAGAAACTAACTCAAGTACAACTAGCTGTAAGTACATAACCTTCAACGTATGATTTATGTGCTAGGTTTGTAGATTAGAAGATAGAATCTTTAGGGCCGCCCCCCACTAAAAGCAGGAATAATGAAGTACCTATATTACCTCTCTTTTCAATACTTTTGATATGGTTTTTCATATTCAGACACTTAAGTTTCTTTATAATGCATTCATCCATTACTGATTTAAATTCTTGTTTCTCATTATGTGTTGCTGTATACAGGAAAGCTGTGTGACTGCGCTGAGATAATTAAGTTGAGGGTGCAGAAAAGATTACTGAATATTTATTGCATAACTCTAAGATTTACAGAGCATCTTTCTCAGGGATACTCATTTAAGTCAAAGCAACTTCTTATTGACTATTACTAGTTTGCTGAGAGTTGACACCTTAGAGACTGGGTTTTTATGAACTATGAAGTTTGATATTTTAATATAATTATTTGTTGATGCATCTTGGATAAAATTAAAGATCATTTCTTTATCTAACAAGCTGTTGTATTTTATTTAATGTGGCTTAAACCACGTTTGAAAGAAAAATAATTACATTTAGTAAGTGTTAGGAGTACTTTTGCTAAAAAGCGGGCTTACACTTTGTCAGTGTGTGTTGATGTGATCGAAAAATTTGCTTTGGTCCGAATTTCTTTTTGCATGCAATCACATTTGATTTTTTTCTTATGTCAGTAAGAACAAAATATAAAGGTGCAGCCCTAAACATTCTTCAGATCCATTGTTATTAACATAACTTTAAAACTCAAGCTTGGTAATCAAAAACAATTAAAAATTTGGTTATTTTGAAATTGTTGCTGCGATCGCATTTAAATAATTTTGTCACCACGTTGAAACCTGCGATAAAAACAGTATCCATTCCTCTTTGAAACTAATATTTAAAATATTGTGTAACTTTAGATGCGGCTTACCGCAAATAGTTTCCGTTAGGTAATTGAAAAGGCATCTGCTTCAAATTCTAGCAAAGGCTGCTATGCATGTTAGAAAATTGAGACCAGCAGCAAACTTTGAAAGGGATTAATCCTGATGCTTGTTATGCTTATATCAGTTAGTATTCCTTCCATTAAATATAGCTCTTTATTTGTGTATGAATTTATTTAGTATTTGCAAGTTAATTTTAGCAGCTATATGATTGCAAGATTGATGTCTTTGATCTTCACTTCTCTAGTTTCTAATTATTTCTTTGTGACAACACTACTCTGTTTCAGACCAATTTTAAACTGTATACGTAGCACATTTGGTAAAAATAACTATTTTTGTAAATAGTAGTACTTATTTTATGCTCAATTTTATTTAGACTGTCTTATTATTTGGTTAATAATATATCTTATTGTCTAAAGTTAAACTTTACTGAGATCATGGCTGTTTTTTTTACGCAATTTTCTGTAGTTTTTTTTTTTATCGGATGAAAAGTCAACCAGAAAAGAATAACTCTGTGCTTTCAGTAAACTGTAACATTCGAACTGAAGTCCCCAGCAGTTTATTTTCATTAAAATATATTTTGTACACATATTTCATTTAGTGATAAAAGTTGATCAAGCAATTATATTTTCAGGGTCTTGGCTTTACAAATATTACACTTAACATATAAACATAGTATGAATTAATATCTGTTTAATAATTTAAAATTATAAAAAAATTTAATTACTATACAAATTACAAGTAATAGTAAATTAATATCTAAATATATATAGCATTATTCTTTGTTTTTTAATTATATTTTGGGTTTTAGATGACTTTAACTTTTTAATCTTTATACAGTTTTTTTTATTGCAGTTCTTAAGAGGCTATATTCCCACCCAACCTCTCAAAATTATTTTTCTTTTTAACTATTTAGTTGCTTATTTTATTGAAATAAAATTATTAAAGAACTAAATCTGCATATATATATTATAAGCTTTATACTAAAAGTGTTGTATCAAAATTATATTTGGCAAAATGATTCAGTAAAGTGAATGATTGATTATATAACAATTGAAATTACCTCTAACCATTTTTTCTTAGTAATTAGCATATTTGTTTAGAAGACCTGCCACATTTAGATTATTTATAAGTTATATTTAAAGGCTTTACCAGAGAGGATCAACATGTTGCATTGTATTATAAACATTTTTTTGTTGTTGTTTTTGTTTTTGTTGAGGTATTCAGGGTTTGTTATGCTCAGTACAAATTGTATTGTTAGTGGAAGAACAAATCTGAATACTGATGTAATTGTTGTAAAACCTTCATAACTTTATGTACATTCATATATGCAGTTTCTTTATCTTATCAACTTATTTATAACCATTTAAACATGTATATTTATTAACACACACATTGCATTTAGATGCTAAAAAGATATTTGAATTGATTTTGTGATAGTTGACTATCAGCAACCTAAAATTATCATCTTTAAACTATTGTAAACATGTGATAATTATATATAAAGCAAACAAAGAAAATAAAGCAAATTGCAATGATACAAGTTTTACCACATTTATAAATTTGAAATGATTTTTAATAAATTATTATATAATATTAATAACTATAAACATATATTTTTTAATGCAAATAATGATTATATGAGCTAGAGCACAGATTCCTCTTTCTTTTAATATTATTAATTATTATATTAATATTATCTGTAAAATGTATGGTTCCAAAGATATGACATTTTACATTGTGTTTTGGCATTTTTGTCCTCTTTCTTCCAAATGTGTTAAATTTGCTTGTTTGGTGATGTTTGAGACCTTATGTTTCACTGGCTTTTAGATCAGTTCCTTGAGAAAAATTGGGCAATAGCTCCTTGGTACTTTATTGTTTTAAATACAGAAAAATTACATTTTAAGTCACTTATTTGAATATTATTATGTCTTGAATATGCACTTTATAATATATTACAAATGCTTTTACATAATGAAGAGCTATATTTGCACACAGTTTGTAACATTTAATACATTCTCTGAAAAGAACTTTATTTTCATCATGTAGATAGAATATACCTTCCTGTTGTAATTTTATCTTTGCCATTTCCTAACTGAAGATTTTTATATTTTACAGTGTATAATAATGAGCATTTATTCATCTTGTAAATTGATAACGATAACCTGTATATTCAAAGGATGATATTTCATAAACTGTAAGAGTTTTTCTCTTAGAAATTTGCAAGCAACCTTTTATCTTCTAATACTATAAAGTATAATGTAAACACATTTATTTATCGTGATATACGATGTTTAACGATAATGCTCTAGGAAATAACAAAGAGAAATGTTCTAATGCCATTGCAGTCATTACCTCATATCCATCAAGGAACACAGTCCTTTAACTGCTGCATTAAAATCATTGATATTAAATAGTGTATGAAGATGTACAGTCTATTTGTTATCAGCAAGAATCAGTGGATCTAGTTTAACTTCACTATCAGAATCAAACTCATTATTGTTTCTATCCAGATTAAAAACAATATCACTTTTAGTTTTAATATCATCTGCATTCAATAATTGAAACATACCAAACCATTTGATACTCATAAACACTGCCACTAAATTGAATTTTATTCTTGCTATATCTTGTTCAAGAAAGTAGTCTTTTTATTCCTTATACAAAAGAGAAATATTCAAAACTATCACTACCAGAGTCATGAAAAGCCAAAGAGTTTGTAATGTAGATACTTTACTAGGGCATTCTGGTAAGTCTGAGTCTTTGGCTGTAACGTTTTGAGAATGATGAAGTGGTTAAAAAGTGCTAGTAATGTGAGGAGAGTGAATCTGTGGACATATATTTACTGTAAAACTAAAAGTAAGGATATGCCTGAAAATTTTTAGAACCAATCCATGAGAGAAGTTTTGATGACTGAGGTCATGAACTTTTTTTAATTTCTGGATCTGAGTATTGTTAAAAAAAAAATTCTTCAACAGATTAAAACAACTGATATAGCTAGAAAACTTGGTATTCTCATGCTTGTTACCTTGGTTGATACTTTGAGATCTGGATCATGTTCATTATAAATTAATGGCTCAGATGACTGCAAGTTAGACTTCTTTCATTTGCCAAGTGTAAGAAGTTTCTGCCTTCAAACCTTTGTAATCCTGTTCTTCATTCTGTCTGATGTCTACATCTGTTTTTGTGTGACTTGGTCAACAGTATACTTACTTTCTGTCTGTTAAATGATAAATCATATCTTTTGTGGTTTGGTTTAGTTGCACATAGTACTGACATTCTTAGTTGCTTTCAGTTATGTGATAGTTACATTTACTTTTCTCCTGCCTGAGCGTGCTTTAAGGTTTTCATCCAAAGATGTTCTCGCCTTTGGTGGCACTCAGACAGGGCTTCGCTTGACTCTAGGGAGTGGGTGGGACCGTATTCTGTATTTCATCAAGTCGTGGATTTTTTTTGTGGTTTTTTTTTTTTTGAATTTTTAAAATGTTAGCAGAATGTGTTCATATAGACGTCCTTAGTCCTCTTTGCAGGGCCACTCCAGCGATGTCCGTGGGGTTTTCCGGTACCACTGGGGGGAAAAATAAAATAAGAAAATAGAAATATCATTCTACCACAAATTTAAATGTATTTTGAATAGAGTACAACAATTTTCTGGTTATTTTTTTGTACTTGGGCAGAAATACAAGATAGAACTATTAGGAGGATTTTTAAAGCCCTTTAAATTTGTTAGAAGATGAACAATCAAAATTATTGATTTTTTTTGCAGGCTAACTAGTATGACTGATGATATTAATTAAATGTTTTATTTCAGTTTTTTCATTTTTGGCTCATCCCATGAGTAAGATGTCTGAATGGGTTCGGAGGAAGACACCATTTCCAGATGCATTTTTTTCTCAGCCTCTGGGTCCTGAGAGTCATTGGCGCTCAGAATCTGGCACCAGAGCTGAAAGGCATGGACTTTTAAACACTAATAGAGGTGATATCAGCAGTCTTTCTCCAACAAATGCAGCAAACGGGAGTTCTTCTGTGTTAAGGGTAAAATGCCTTTATTGGTTATGCTATTTAAACTTTGTGTTTACACTCTTGTTAACTTACTGTTTTCTGACTTGAATTAAAATGACAAACATTCTTTCAGCATTTTTCTTTCTTTAAATTATTCTTTATATAAATATGTGTGTGTTGTGAAAACTCTGTATCTCGTGTCTTTTATTTTCCTGGCTTGTTAGTGGAGGTAGGGAGGTCAAGTGCATGTAAATCATAAGCAACTCAAGAAACATTTCTTTTGGGTAAGTGAGTTGTCTTACGCACAATCTGAAGGTATACCGTAGTAGCTAATTTCTTGAAATGATAGTAAAGTGCCCATTTATGTACAACATGGCAAAGTTCATACAAGCAGTTGGGAATGAGTACCATAGACATGAAAACATTCATCATGCTTTTAAACTTTCTGTCGTGCATGTGAAAACAACTTTCTTAAGTCAAAATGTATGAAAACGTTCTGCATATGTTGATTTTGTTAATTGGGTTTGACTTATGTTCGCATCAACTTATACACAAATATACTTGGTAAAAATTATTGGAATTATTTTGAGTGGTTGGCAGAAAGAAAGAAAACGGTTTAGAATTGAAATTGAATTGACGGCTTTGGAGAGAGTCAGAAAAAAAGTTAGTGTGTAAATTATGTTGCTATCTCTCATCAATTATTTGCAATTATTTGTTTCAGAACTGTGAACATTTTTCTAGGCCATCAATTCATAATCGAAATGGAGCTGATAGTAGTGGTATGTATCTAACTTTTAATTTTAGCAGTATTAAAATAAATATTTTTACTTTAAAAAAGATTAATCACTCCCATGTTTTCTTGTTTGTTTCTATTTTTACACATTTATATTTAGTCATGTAATAACTTGAGTTGCAAGTATATTTACTGATTTGTTGTGTGGTCTGCCATCAAAAGAAAATAATACTAATAGTAGCAAACTTTTATTCATTAACCTCCACAACAGAAATCCTACTCCTATTTGCATCTTCTCGACTTTAATACTAACAAATAATTTTCTCTAACTGGATCTCAAATTCATTCCCATCTTCCAACCATTTTTGTAAATCTTGCTTTTTACACTAGAACAGATGGTAATTTTTTTCACTCATTGGCAATTATTTCCATATCAGTAAGTCTTTTTTCATCATGATGCACAACTCTGATTTCAATTTCTCTCTTATGCGATGGGAGCCAAATATTAATGTCAAACCTTTCTAGGGATATGATGTCAGCTTATATTTTCCTTTTTTTAATGACAAAAATCGCAGTTCACTTTCCCCTCCCCATAAAAATAATTTGCTTCAGTGCTAAATTGTCCTCATAAAAGCTTATATTCAGTGGTCTGTGGTTACATAATCAGTTCTTTGTGGCCAGCCAAAATTTGTATTTAACTGTTCATGCCTATTAATACATCAGCAAAATCCCCTACATTCCTGTGCCTCAGCATCACTGATGACTGGCATACATCTTCTATTCATTCTTGCCTTTATTAATTTGTCTCATTTGTAAGTACTCACAAATTTGTAAGTAATCAAAAATTAATTTTAAGTTAAAAATTAATGGGTCGTGTGGGTTCTTTCATATTGGTACAGACTATGTGTGTGTGTGTGTGGAGAGAGCAGAATACTATGGGTCTGATGAATGTGTTATTGCAGTCATTGTTGGCCTCTGAAATGATAGTTTTAAATGAACCAACAGTTGCAAACATTCATTTGGGCGTTGCATCATTTGCACTTTTTTTTTAATAATGGATTAGGTAGTCCCATTGCCATTATTGTATAAATGTCATGCATGCATGGTGAATTTGCATGACATTAAATATATGTGTAGACTGTTTGAAGATAACATACAGATCTTTAAGTTTAATATTCATCTTTTGCTTTATTTGTTGATAGTTCTGATATGGTGATGTATGGCTCACAATTATTTCTTTATAATTGAGCACTGATACACGATTGCAGAACTTCATATTTTGCCTCCATCAAACAAACTTGGCATTCACACAAAATATTCTTATTTCTATACTGTTCCATATATATTATTTTTGCACTGCTGGTACTGTGAATTTCTAACATGCTCACTTTAGTTTGTAAATCCACCATCTTGTTTCAGTCTCTTTGGTGGTTGGCTACTTGGAAAGTTATCTACATCATTTGCTCTTGCCACTTCAGTTTCATCTAGGCTACTACCTGCATTTACAACAGCTCAGCATGTGCACTATCAGATACTGGGATGCCTTTTATTCTTAAATTCTGGCTTTCAGCACCCATAAATCAACCTATGATTACTATGGAGTACTACTAGTGCCAGCATTATTTAAAGTCTGAAGCACTTTGCTAAATCTTTCGTTCATAAACAAAGCAAGATTAATTTGACCATCTGGTTTTAAAAGACAAGTATAAAGAACAGTGCAGTGCTTGCGTAGCTTGGTGATTCTGTACTTCATGTTTTTGCATTTTTTTGAGAGATGGGCAAAACTGAAAAAGCCATCCATTCAGATATTGATCTTTCAAACTTAATTTCTTGGCAAAACTTTGAAGTTCTCAACACAGACCATTAGAAATTTCATAAAAACTGGTTAAGGGAATCACATGATTTAACAGCATATCATGACTAATACCATACTTTTCACAAAATGGCCAACACTAAGTTGTAATGCTTTGGAAAGAACAGTTTACCAGTTGTTACAAGGGCTGTTCTTAAGTTTAGTCATAACCCTGTGAACACATGATGACAGGAAAGGAAAGCCATCACCAAATTTATAAAAGAAACTTCTCTGCAGACATTGAAATTTCTTCTGAAGTCTTATTTCTATCCTGTCACAAAATTTCCAACTGCGCTATAAGCTGGTTGGTATGTGGAATTTTTGAAATTGTTGGCTGTCTACCGCTTCCTGTAGCCAGTACGTATGAAGATAAAAGAGCAAACTGCTTATCAGTTTAAAAAGAATGTTACACAAATAATCAACCCATAAAATTGTCATTAAAATGTATGCAAACAAATATGCTTGTTCAAATATTCAATAGGATAACTATTAGCTGTACACTTTCAATAAACTGCTAATAATATGAAGAAAAAAGTACATATTACTTACCAGAGGATCAAAAAGCTAAGAAATAGCTGAACAGGTTCAGTAAGAACTGATATATAAGTAATGTACTGCCTTTATTATTAAAGAATGAAACAACACCCTTAAATTACCGTTTTCTTCAGGAGAGGGGGGGGGAGGGACCAAACAAATTTAAAAAAAACAATGTATGGAAAAACAATACAAGAAATAATATGTTTGTATTATAGTAAAGTGAACGCTTGAAAGAACTGAAAATTTCAGAACTGTTTTTCAAATGATGTTTACATTTTTAGCATATAGAGTTATCTTCCCTTTTTTAAATTATCGATGTTTTACAACTATTTATTCCTAAATAATAGATTATCATCCATAACTGAAATTAAATGAGTAGATAAAACAATATGTATAAATACAATCTGCATCTTTAAAACTAAATATTTCAAGAAAAGAGAATATTTCCAAATCTTTGCAGAGGAGTCACTCCAAGACAGGCTTATATTATAAAGTTTTAACTCATAACTGTCGATAATGTTAGTTAAAAAAACAGAATTATGCTTACAAAAAAAAATTAAATAAATAGAAATAATCATTAATAAATGTTTACGAATAGATTTTATCGATAAGTGGTTTCAGCTGATCGTATAGGGCAGAATAGTCAGGGTCGGTACAGCATCTCAGAAATGTAAGCCATGACTGTGATATAACTGAGAATGATGCTATGGAGTTTTCAGTTTAGCAAGAACTGCAGGGACTTATAACCCCAAATTGTGTTGTTTTTTTCAAAGATATTGAACCATTGAATAAAATTGTTTTTTCCTTGAATTTTTGGACAGTATTTTCACCAAAGAAAATTGTCACAAATTTTTTTGGTGCTATATGTAAATATGAAAAAAAAAAAATGAGTGTTAGTATATATCACCTCTTTTTTTTTTTTTGACCAATCAGAATTTAGATTACTTATCCATGCAGGTTTTGCAACATTCTTAAAAAATGTGTGTCCCAAATCGTGAATTTCACTTTTTCTTCAATGATTTCTCCATATGACATGAAATATACCTCTTAATTTTTATATAAAAATCTTTAGTTCATGTTCAATGTGAAGAAAACTGCTGTGAGATAAAGTTTAGTAAATTTGTGTGCGAAAGTGCATTTGTTCCCTGTAAAACAGCGACGTTGGGACTATCTACTATCACTGTATCATCAGTAATAACTATAGATGAACTATGAAATGCAGATTCGAAGTAAAACTACAAGAAAATTTTGGATTTTACAAATGATGGTAGCAAACTATTTTTTCTGTAGAGTATGTTTATGTCAGATTTTAGAGCTTATTTTCAGATTATTGAAATTTTATCTTCGCGTGGTTTAAATGGAAGTGATGTTGCTACTTTGATACTCGAAATTAGCTATTGACACCAAATTTGATGAGCCTAGAAAGATCTGAAATAATAAAAAAAACTATATAATTATATATACAGTTCTAAAATCTTGAAGATGCAATTTATGTTAAAGTGTGACTTAATTTGCTGTTATTGATAAATTACACTTTCCATTTGTTAAACAGGTATTAATGGGGACTTGCATTTAGTTGATAAACATGCCCAGACAGACGGTTCCCCAGAGTCGTCTCGAAGATCTTCAGTATCTTCATCACGAGCCTGGCCATGGAGTAAGAAAAAGACAGTAGAGCAGGTAATTTTATTCTGTTCAAATATGTGCTTATTGTATTGATTAGAAAACAGTGTTAGTCAAATGTAAATACACAATAAAAGAAAGGTATAAGCTAATTGTCTTGTATGTTGCCCAATGACAGAATATCTATACATGCATTGGCCTCCCTTTCACTAGAATTATTGCCATGTGTGATCAGTACTAGCATTTAATCACTGGAACTATAAGTGACCAAAACCAAGTCTATTTATTATTCTCCTGAGAATGAGTGCATGTTCAAGGGTCGATAACTCCATTTTCCATGTCCTGTGTATTATTTGAGTTTCATTTAGATCAAAAAATTATATTCTGAAACTTTCATGGCATTGTTTATAGAAAACATTTTACTACCATGTCAGACATATCCCAGAGTTCATTTCCCTATATAACCAGATAGGTTCTATGAAACAAACACTACTCTTTTTGTCTATTGGAATCTAAGCATGCAAGAACAACAGACCTTCACTGGCATCTTTAATGTGGCGATTCTGTGAGGCACATAGGTCGGTGTTTTTTTTTTATTTGAGCATCTTCATGTACTCCAGTGGTAATCTTTAGTCCAGTCTTCTAAAAGCCTCACATTCTTCTTATCTCAGTGAGTTACTCTAGTCTGTATTTAATCTGCTCTGTACTTGCATTTAGTTTTTACTGTTGTCATGGTCTGCAAATAGTTATTTTACCAGATCAGGTCATTTAAGTCAAGTTGCCTTCAGCCACTGTGATGGTGGAACATCACTGTTCTTCACTTAAACCATCTTGGAATACTGTCAGCACTATGCTGTGCATCAGTGTCCTGTGTTTTAGTGTTTCAGTACTCTTCTTATTTTTCTTCATCTATAAGCTATCTTACAGTTTATTTTGCAAGTATAGATTTGGGCATTACACTCCAAATTTATCATTAGACTAATTTATGATCTTCTAAAGGCCATGTGATGTTAGTCTGATTATTCTTCTTCATATATGAACTATAAAAAACGAAATAATAATACAATTTCCTTTGTGGTGGGAAAAAGGTTTTCATTAGTACTGCCATATCCATTTGGTCATTAATGATTATGTGATGGTTTTTCATTATTTTTAAAGGCGGACATTAATTTTATCATTTCTTGTATTAATTAATATTTTGTCTTTTGTTTAACAGCACTAGTCTTCAGTTTTAATTTTGATTTTACATGTAAAAATTAACTTTTAGACTGTTTTGGAATTGCTCCTGTTTGATACACATATACCTACAAACTTTTTATTTAAACTTTTTAAATACACTTTTTGCCCCTGTCTTTCTTTATAAATAAAAGATTACTGAATATTTCTAACAAAAGAATACTTAATATAATAGAGTAATGAGATTTAAAGGTATTTCAACAATTATGTTTTGCAGTGTTTTCAGTTAAAAGAACGAGAAGAGTATCTCCGACTCCTTCAGCAACACACCTCAGTAGATTTAGGTTACTGTCATAATTATCACACAGCCAGAGTACCCATTCACCAGAACACTGTTGTCAACCATGAACAGATTGTGTGCAGGTATAGCATGGCTTTTAGCTCTGTGATTCTCAACTTGCTTGAGTTTAAATGCCTAAAAGTCTTGTGTCCTTCTTTTAGAGGCATTTTGTTGTTGTTGTTGCTAGAAAAGGTTTGATTTTAAATCCAGAATGATAAACTTGACAGTATTTATAACTTTTGTGCACAGCTATTTAGAATTTCTTATGCTTTTTGTAATACTGTTGACAGTTCACATTTTTAGAAGTACATTGGAATTGCATCATAATACATTTACCTTATTCATAATCAGCTGTATGCCTCATTAAAGAGAGAATGAGAAGTAACAGTTTAAATGATTATGCCTGCCGTTCCACAATTTGAACATGCCCTGGAATGAGCTTGATAATGGAGACAAAAATCTGATTTACCCTTGATCAGTCTCATTTTCCACAAGCCTCTCTTAATGTGTGCATCTTGCCACAGAGTTTGATTCTAATATTTCAAGAGTAATTTTGATTATGCATTTTTTTTCCTTGTGCTGACATAAGAACCTAACCTCAGAGTAAAATGCAATTCCTCTGTATGTTTCATATTTAGAGAAACAAATGTTTGCTTACTGTACTATAAGGTCATAGAGTAAGTCGAATCAAAAGTGAATGTTGCTAATTTTACAAAAATTCTTTAAGTTTGGAGGGTATGCACCCTCCACTGTTTTTAACTCTTTAAGTTACTTGTTAGTAAATTATGTATGGCAAAATTATTTTCTTTACACAAATTCTTTTGTGCATATTACATTTTTAAGTATCTGTGTTTGCAGAAAGCCTAGTGGAGTTCTGCCAGTACCCATAACTACCATCAGACCTCATCCTGGAAGCCACGTAATTGAAAATTCTTGTACTTCACGATTTATTGCTACTCCCAGTCGAGTTCTTCATACTGCATTACCGACACCTAAAAACAAAGCAACTAGCACAGTTAATGTGCCTGTTAAAGATAGCTTCTTGATACCCCGTATACCAGAAAGAGTTGCTCTAGTCCACTCCCAGTCTCGTTCTCGCAGAACACTGCTCCATGAATCAAAACCAGGTATTTGAATTTTATGTGACTAAGCTCTTTACACATTTTCTTCCCAATTTTTTCTCACTAAGTACACTTTCACTCCACATACTTAACACCTGAAAATCTCTACCAAGCAAACTAGCAAAATATACTAAAAATGAAAGATATTTTTGCTTATAATTACATATTAATTAAAATATAATTTTTTTAAAATTGGTAATTGTATTTTTTTCATTGTCAGGGATAATTAACGTTTTTATACCCTTTATCTTGCCTATCTGAGACTCATTTTCTATCTGTGCATTCTGCCGGGGACATATTGTCTATCCAATTGAGATTAATTACTCCTCTGAGATTCATTTTCTGGCTATCCAGCTAAAGTTTTGAAGTACTGAAAACAGTTTTTCTAGATGGATAAATCTATTCCTGCATAGATTAAATGATAAACCTAGGTTTACAAATCTGGAGATGATGGAGTTGTTTTATTTTTGCACACTTTAATAAATATGGGTCTTTTTATGAGTAAATTTTGTATTTACTTACCTCCTTGTTCTATTTTTAGTAACTTACATAGTTCATTTCTTATGAGGCAGAATCCCAGACACAATTATCACTTGATTAACATTTTTGACCTTTCAAGCCAACATTGAAAGTTGAATAGTGATATGATTATATTTAGCATCTCAGATTTCAAGTGTAATTATTTTAAATTGTTTTGTTGTTATTTCATTTTAAATCTCATAAAAGAAATAGTCA
The DNA here is from genome assembly GCA_028829895.1 of Sinotaia quadrata. Lineage (NCBI taxonomy): Eukaryota > Metazoa > Mollusca > Gastropoda > Architaenioglossa > Viviparidae > Sinotaia > Sinotaia quadrata. The sequence continues at coordinate 16,701,673 of CM054180.1, forward strand.
TGAATTTAAAAATAAAATATAAATATAAAAATAAAAAATAACTCAAGAACTTTCCTGAACATGTCAATGTTTGAGTATTATTTGTTTACTTTTATTTTTGTGCTTTAATAAAATATAAATTAAAAGGTTGAACATATCATTTGATAAATGATACCACTGATAACATTTTGTTTTCATTTATTCTTAGTTTTAAAATGATAACTAGCAATTTATATTTAATAATGATTGATGATGCTGACTTAATTGGGCATTTTATTCTTCATAAAGTTTTAAGTGATTGACAGTATACACACAAATACAGAAGTTCTTCATGCAAACTACATCTGGCATTCTAGAAAACTAAAGTTAACATAATAATGTTAATAGAAAACCCCACATAAATAAAATGGATTTACAATGTATATAAGCAATGACAGAGATGAGCTATACTTACTAATGATGAAAAATGACCACTGTTTCCTTGACTTTTGATTCTTAGCTTCATTGTAATATATTAAGAGAGAAACTTGACAAGCAAATGAACACTTAATTTTATATTTGCTTTCAAATTGTTGAAAATAAATTTTGGTGATGAAAGCTCCTAGCAGATGTGTACACCTTTAATTGGAGACCAGACAGTTTTGGAGACTGGTAGCAGATGAAGCATAACAGAGAAAACAGATTTTATGTAGTAGTCTGCTGTAAACAAGCAATCAATTAATTTGTGGAGAGGTGTAATCAGTTCTTGTTATCTGTTATAGATTGTTAATAATCATTCATGTAATATATTTTACATTTTTACTAATACACCATATTTGTCTATGTGTGCACACATGCTCCTTTGTTCATCATTTGATTTTTTATGTTATTCTTTTTCTTTGCTTTTATGGTTTTTCTTTTGTCTTTGGGATTTCTATGAATGTCAGATAACTTTCATTATCTTTCATTTGCAATGTTACTGTCAAGGTTGATCTGCTATAAATATCTTCTTCAGGTTCAGACGAGACTGGTCAGCAGAGAGTATCTCCACCACCATCTCATGAAACAAGTGATTTGATTGAACATGCTGAGAAATCAAGCTCAAGGTTGTTTATATAGATTTGTTAATAATAGATTCACTTTTTTTTTTTCCTTTCCTGCTCCTGCCCCTCCTGATTCCATCACTCATGCATGATTTGTCTCATATTTTTTAAAATCCATTTTACAGAATTCTTCTTCAGCCTCTGACTGTATACTCTTTCTTTCAACAGTCATTTAAAAAAAAAATGAATTAAATTCTTAGGATGAAACAGATTAGGTAGAGATTTAAAATAAGTATTTTATCATACAGTTAAATGTAACCATTTCTTTTCACAGGACATTTTTAAATAAGTTAAATCTGAAATGTTTCATTTAACAATGTTTCTTGAGTATATAGAAATATTTTAAGCCATTATTCAAAATTTGATACACTTTCTAATTAAATAATATCCTTTATTTTCCACTAGAAACTAATCATGACTTTTTATCATAAGTAGTACTCTTAATTATTTTGGGAGTTGTAAACTGCATCCTCACATAATTTTCCATATGACTCCATCATATGTACTTTTATTGATCATGGCATTCTGTTGCCCACTGAATAATAATATTTCATGTGTAGAAAGTTTATGTAAAAAGAAAATTGTTCTTGTGCTTTTAATTTTGAAATAATATATTTAATTATAATGTTATGTAAAACATGATGAGCTCATATTAAAAAAAAAATAATTGTTTGATAGTTCATTTGATTTGTTGTGACAGGAAAACTCCCAGATCACCACCCTTATTAGACTTCAAGTCTTCTGAGTATCTTGATGAAGACTGGCTCAGTAAAATGTAAGTATATGAAGTTTCTGTTTTGCAGGTTAAATACTTTTATATAAAAAGTGACGCCTCTAAGAAGACAAAATTGAGGCACAGATATCATACATTTTAATTTTTAATACTAGAAAATTTCCTAAAACAATTTGATAACATGAAATTAACTATCAACATTGTTATTGTGAGCAGGAAATTTTTTAAATACTTTTAAATTTATTTTTAAATAAATACTTTAAAATTGTTCCTGTTTATAATTTTTTAAGTATGATATGGGGTGCTCCTCTCTCTCTCTTTCCCCCACCACCCGCTCCAGGGACATTCGTTGACAACTGAAAGAACTACATATTTTATTTTAATCTCTGTTGAAAAGTAAATTTTATAAATACTATATATGATTGCAGGAATCACAAATATGAATCTTCAGAAAGAGAAAGGCAGTTACGTATTAAAGAAGCAGAAATACAGAAACGACTCTTAGAAGAAAAGGTAAACTTGGGACTTTCCTGCTTTTTAAAATCTGAACACATAATTATTGGTGGTGTCATAAGTTTAGCCATTGTTTAAAAAAAAAATTGAACATGTATAATTGGTATTTTCATAATTTTAAACTTTTCTTTTAAAAAATGACATTTAATTGGTACTGTCATAAAACGTTAGCCTCTATTTTAAAACAAATATGAACACATAACTGGTACTGTCATCAAATGTTTGAATAATAAAATCTAATTTTAAAATTCCATCTTGTACAAAATTAATGCAGGTTGAGCTTTTTTACTCACCCTACCATACTCTGTTTACTTAGTTATCATTTAGTCTTTTATCATGTTGACTGTCTGCAGTTTGCCACCTCTTTAGAAGATAATATTTTAAATGTTGGAATGATAAGACAGCATTCATATCTTAGTCTGTTTACTCAGCTAAGTCTTTCTCTTGTTGACTGCCTACATGTTGCAATCTCTGTTATGCATATATTGAAAGGCAGAATGAGAAAACAGCATTCAAGAATAAGATATTGATAATTTTGCTCTGTCAGATTTCATTGAGAGAAAGCCTTGTTTAAATTTTGGCCCTGTTGTACATTACTTTAAAAAAATATCTTATGTTCTTTCTTTTTTCTCATATTTTTTTTCCCCTTTCTTTCTCTTTCCTTTTTGTTTTCTTTGTCTTCTTTTTCCCTTCTCTTTTTATTTTGCTTTCTCTTCTGTCTTCCTATCTGTACTGTTACTTTATGTTTTCTTACTTATTTTGCAGCGGCAAAGCAAGCTGGGAAATCTCGACAGAAAGGTGAATTATTTAATTTATTTTTTAACATTGCATTTATAATCATTTAAATATTTTTGCAGTGGAAAATATTATATAGTATGTAAAAGCATTATGAAGTATGCTTTTTCTGCTGAAGCATGCAGTCAAAGTCTTATCAGAAAAGTAGCAAGTTTTATTGACATATTTGTCTGCATGATTTGACCAAGAAAGACTTTATTTGTTTTAAATATCAGTCTTGGTTTCTTAATGACCATTAAAACATACACTGATCAACCATTATTTATCCAAATAGCATAGCATAGAGCCTAAAACACAACTGAAACTGAACTCAGCTAGGAAGGAAAGAAAAATTAAACTTAAACAGGATAATTCAGATGATATTGTGTAAGATTATTGCCTAATAAGACTAATTTTTTTGGCCATCAGTTGCGAGAACAAATGCGGCTTTTTGATGAAGAACCTGAAGTGATTGAAGAAACACCTTTGCCTGAGGTGCCACAGGAAGAAGTTTTACCTGGTAAAAATTATTTTTATTTCTTAAAACTAATGATTGCTTGGAATTTCTATTACTGTGGTAAGAGCTCTTTTGTATTGAAAGAAAATGATGGTTACTTTGTGTTCGCATTTATCTATTTAGATAAATTATTTCATCGTACATCGTGTAGGGCAGATCGCCCAAAAGCGCCCATAGCAACAGTTTCACTTAGAGTTCTTTTTCCTTTCCATATTTACATCATATCCGGTCTCTACAGGAAGCATGACGTTTGTACAACGATTTCCCCACCATTTTAAAGCATTTTCATGTTGCAGCATTTATTTTTTCATAAAGTTTTCATTGATTTTTGCGTTTGGTGTTTCAAATGGATTTCTTAGAATCGTCAATCGTTAATGAGAAGTTTAATGGATTCAATTTATCAGATAATGAGGTAAGAGAAGTTTATTTTGAATTAGAAGATAGGATTAGAAGTGACATTAGTGTCAGTAGCATGCACATGTAGTATCTTTCAAATTTTGGAGGAGAATGCATCAGATTCTGAGGATATCGAAGAGGAGTAGGGGGAAGGGGTATCTGGAGATGCACATGGTTGGAATAATAGTACTTTAGCACTGAATATATCGGAATTTAAAACAAAAATGGGGTCGAATGTGACTGTAACTAATGATAGTACTCATCTGGCTTTCTTCTATCGGTTTTTCAAAGAAGAAACATTTGACAAAATAGTGGAATAAATGAACAAGTACGCACGTCCAAAAATTGCAAAAAAACAAAATGGCGACCCAAGTTGGAAGGAAACTAATGCCACTGAAATTAAGGCTTATTTTTGGCTTATGATTTTGATAGGAATTTATAATCTGCCACAAAAAGAAATGTATTGGGTGTCTGATGACAGATTAGTGTTCCCGGTATCAACAAAGTGTGTGTACATAGTGTTTGTAGCGGACAATAACTGGACAATATTTTTTTTGTGTAAATATATATTTTCATGCAAGGATTCAAATTTAACACCCGAAAGTATACTTCAATTAAGGATATTAATAAAGCTGCTTTCATTTCCTTTCATTTTGCATTTTATTTCATTGAAATATATGCACTTATACCTAAGATATGATGTTTTTACCGACGTACCCCTAAATCTCACTGACATCCTGAAAAATCTTGCCCATTTAGAGCTAAAAAAAGGAAAAACGTCTGCCCAGTAAAGAGCTAAAAAGAATATTAACCTAATTTCATCTGATTTCTCTTCTTGTCTTCTTTCCTTTATCTTTCTGTTTGAATTACTGGTTTTTGCAGAATCTGTTTCAGAGTAACACAAAAAATCTCTCATTGAAACATCTCTTGCGAGGGTACTTCTTTAAATAATCACTTAGCTGTAGAGGTTAAATTCACACATTGTGTATTGAGTTAAATTCATTTGTTGTATGTGATTAAATGCTCTTTGAAGTAATTTTCATCACAGTACAAAATGTAGATTTTGCAATAAATTACATGGTCTCCCACTTAAAATGAGTGAAGTACTTCATTTCTTGTTTATTTTTAGAACTGACAGACGAAATGATGCGTGAAATTAAAATTGCATTGGATGGTGGTACACCATCACAAGTACTGGTAGATGGGTTCCGTTTGCAGATTACAAGAGCTGATATGGCTACGCTGCATGGCCTTAATTGGCTAAATGATGAGGTATTGACTCAGTCATGGTGCAAACTAAATGGTTTTAGTCATTGACTTTATGAAACTGTATATTAAAATCTTTTAAAGATATTTTTCTTTCATATAAGTATTCTTACTGACCAGTTTATGTAACAGACTTTGAAGGGAAAGCAAGTATAGATACTTTATTAGCACCTGAATGAATTCTCCTCAACAGTAGGATCTGCTTTTTTGCCAACCTGTTTATGTACCATTCAGGTTAGCATAATACATTGTATCATTTCTTATTCATTATTATTAGAATTAATTTTCAGCCATAAGAATTTTTTTAAAATGCAGTTTTGTCTTAAAAATTTGAGCCCCACATTAAGTTTAAACTGCAGAGCAGCCTTTTAACTTTGTAATTTTTATGAATGAATTTCACAACAAACTTACAGCTAGATATTGCGAACTGATTTTGAGTTCTATAAGGATTTGGTATTTTTATCATCCTTTTAGAGATATAATAAAATTTACCAATAGACAACACCCATAATTTAGCCTGGCCTATGATGAGATATAATAAAATTTACCAATAGACAACACCCATAATTTAACCTGACCTATGATGAGATATAATAAAATTTACCAATAGACAACACCCATAATTTAGCCTGACCTATGATGAGATATAATAAAATTTACCAATAGACAACACCCATAATTTAGCCTGACCTATGATGAGATATAATAAAATTTACCAATAGACAACACCCATAATTTAACCTGACCTATGATTCAGAAAGAGCTCATTTCTGATTATCTGTTCTTTGATATGTTCATTGTGCTGACCAGCAGAGAATAAATACTGTTACAGAATGCTAATCTTTCAGAACAAATTTTTGTCTTTATAAATAAAAGAATTTGAATGCATCTATGGTCTTTACATAAATTTAATACAAAATTAAAAATACTTGATTATTAATTGATGATTTTTGATATTACCACTTTACCACTTTATTGTTTGCATCTTTTGATTGTAAAACCCATTTCTGCATATGAAAAGCACTCTTAAATAGGCTTTACAGTAATATTCAGAAAATGTTAAAATCACGCAGAAACATAACATTGATCATATTTTTTAAAATCCTGAATTAAGGGATGAAAATGATCTCCCTTAACAGTAAACAAGTGTCAATGAATGTTTGAGGGAAAACCCTATAGATCCAACACTTAAGCATGGTAACAAACATTGTAGACATGCATTCTTGCATGCACACACTTTAGACTAAAGCTTATCTAGCCTAAGTTCACAAAAACTTATCATATAGAGACCAAGAGTTTGATCTCCCTAGAAGATCATTCTGTTTTGCTGATCTGATAAGCACAAGATGTCTGCAGTGTCGTTTCATATATAGTCACATCATATCATCTAGGAGAAAACACTCTGATTCATTTTCATATACAACATCGGTCTCATATTATCTTTATTTTTCTTTCTTTTCTTTAACCATTCAGTTTTTTTTAGGGGGATGCTTATTGTAAAGGTTTCAAAAATAGTTGAGACTGCCTCACCTTGTCTGAAAGAAAAAAAAATATTGACACAAAATTGCTGAGAATATAATTGACAAATGACAACATATATATGCAATTGAATAAGATCTCTAAAAGTGTGTACAAATAATAAGAAAGAAACTAACACCAAAAACAAAGAATTTTCTGATCATGTAATTGTCTGTTAGCTCCTAATTTATTTTTTATGGTGCCTTGGAATGCACTATTTTTGTTTTTTTTAATGTATTTTCTATTTTGAATTGAGCCATAGTCTCATAAAAACATCTTATTTGGTAATAAACCAGAAGTTGTGTTTTATACATCAATGGGCTATAGTTCTTGGATCCCACATTTAGGCTTTATGCACAATAGGTATCCAGATATCCTCTCTTGCACCCAGACATACTTGTCTCCCTTAGTGGGTTCCCTTTATTTTCTCATGGATGTCTTAGGGGCCTTGTCCCACTTCTGCTTGTTTCATACATGTCATTTCATTGGTAGTCTGACAGTATATTTATATGCACACACGACGGTAGGGTGTCATCTAATGTAGTTAATGTGTTTTATGCTGATCAGCGCTGGTCAAAGTTTATGTGCTAAGAGGTCTATTTCATGAATGAAGCCCAGAACTTTACGTTTTCTTCATTTTTTCTTAAAAACCCCCAAACTTAAAGAATGTAAACATAGAACAAGTACATGAAATACTTAAATATTTAATGTGTATTTATCTGACTTAAATAAAATGTAAACTTTAATAAAGAAGTTTGGCTGATATGTTTGAAGGAGAGATTTCTAATGGGGTTGTCATCCATTTGAAATGAGTCTAATTAGAAGTGTTGGATTGGCCTAAAATGGCACCTACACATAGTACATTAGCCATAGCAAGTACATTTAGTCGAATATATATTATGGGTCATTTACTAGTTGAATACTGCATTAACTGAGGATTTCTGTGTGCATTTATTGTTGCAAGAAATGACAGTGTATTTCCCAGTCCTTGCAAGATGATTGCTAATATATGTATAGGACATGTTTTTGCTGTTTAATTTTTGTACAGGCATTCCAGCTGCCACTAATGTATTGCTTCTTTAATCTTCATGACTAATTTAATAAAATTTACCCCGCAAAATAAAACAAGAATGAGAAACCAACAACACAGAACGTACACCCATTCCTCGAGATAAAAAATAAAAGTACTGCCCAGCCCAAAGACATCACCTGCAAATTGAAAGCACTTCATGTGCACACTTTGTTAATTTGAAGATTCATCACTTAAATTTCAAGTTGAATGTTTATTTTTCATTACTTTAATGAAGAGAGCACATGATCTATTAAATTATGAGGTTATGTGTATTTTATTTTCATAATGACTAATAAAAACTTGAGTAATTGTTGTATAGTGTCTTGGTATCATTCATGTGTTGTTATTTCAGATTATCAATTTTTACATGAACATGCTGATGGAGCGAGGAGAACGAGAAGGAAACCCCAAAGTCTACGCATTTAATACATTTTTCTACCCAAAGCTTACCAGTGGTGGTCATGCAGCAGTCCGACGGTGGACCCGCAAAGTGGATGTCTTTTCTTATCACTACCTCGTTATTCCTGTCCACTTAGGGGTCCATTGGTGTTTGTGTGTAAGTAGTCTTTTTATTTTTTTAGCCTTATTATTTTTGTCCACTAAGGGGTCCATTGTGTTTGTGTGTAAGTAGTCTTACTATTGGCACTACCTCTTTACTCTTATCAATTCAGGGTTCTTTGGTGCTTGTACATAAGTGGTCTGTTCCTGTTATCTCTGTTCTCTTGTCCACTTATAGGTCCATGGATGCTTATGTGTAAATAGCACTACCTCTTTACTCTTGTCTATTTAGGGTTCTTTGCTACGTGATGTAAGTGATCTGTTCCTGTCATTACCCCACTTCTCTTGTTCACTTGGAAATCCAGGGATGCTTGTGTTAGTGTTCTTTACCTATCGCTACCTCATAATTGATAACTTACAGAGGTAATTAGCTTCATTCACAAACAAATGGCACATTTTCCATTATCGCCATCTTGCATGATGTCCCTTGTGTATTTTTCTACATTTGCTAACATTCTATCAAAGTATTCAAAAGAGGCATCAATTTCCAATCTCTGGACATAATTGCAAACTTGTACATTCAAAATTGTGCATATTGCATGGTGTTAAACAAGGTCACCAATTTTAGCATTTTTTCCCCAAAATGATGAAAATACAAAGATGAGTTTTTTAAATCTCGGCATTATTTCAAATGGGGCAATGAGATATAATAACATATGCTGAGCACGATTCTGAAATTAGTTTTAAAAAATTTACAGTACTTTAGGAAATACTTGCATATTTATGAAAAATATAAACTACTTTCAAAAATTAACATTTGCCTACATTTAATTCTGTAAGTTTAGAAATTTATTTACACCAGTGCCATACACACCTGTCTAGTTCAGCTTTCAAACTCTACTAGAATTTAAAACTTTGCTTGTTAACTGATTCATTTTCCTTGACTTTTATATTTGTACTTGGTGTACTTTTGTGTTATCTTAGTTTCATTGTAAATTTGTGTGACATGTATCAATTTATGGCTTTTGGTTGCTATCAGTCTGAGGAAAGTACTTGCTCTGACTTGGCAGGTAATTATTTCTTTTTCTAAGTCACATTGCGAGTGAAAATTTGAGCATCATTTAGCAAATGACCACAACTGTCAGGTCTTTTGTTGAGTACTTTGATGTCTCATTTCGTGAAAGCAACATTACAACATAAAGCTGCCATGTAAAAATACTTGCTCTCTCAAAAAACTCCCACAAGCTCAATGGTCAAGGGCGCTTTAGTGTTTCAGATGGATACACAGAATTGGAAAAAACTCCCACATTCTCAAAGGTCAAGGACGCTATAGCAGTTTTCAAGGACGGACAGAATTGGAAAACTATATGTATTGATAAGAAACACAAAAACAGATAGAAGAGTGTATTATTGTTGAAAGCAATTTTTTTGCCTAGGCAGGTAAACCAGGCTGATTTCTGTATTATTGTCTATTTTTGTTTTCTTCATGAAACTTTTAAAACAATATTTTCACCTGGTTTGATTATTGTCATTCATTCTTAATTGTTTTTTTAGTTATTATTTTTTACTTTCAGTTGGTTGTTGCTGTTTTTGAAATTTAACAAATATGTTATTTGCTTTTAAGGTTTTTGAAAAATCTTTAGATTTAGTGAAGCTTTAGTATTTAACATCTGCTGCTATGTGTGGTCACAATACTGGTATTCATTGAGTTAAAAGAATGTAAAATTTTCACCAGGTGGTGTTTATGAAAGAAAAAAAGATACGATATTATGATTCCATGGGTGGCAACAATGACCAGTGTCTTAATGCAGTGAGGTAAGTAAAATGTATTTGATTAATAGGAATTTATTTTTATTTTTTCCCTGTGGGATCAGTCTTATCAGTGATTAGTTTCTTTTCTTTTTCCGTCATTAACCAGAATTCTACAAATATTAGTTAGAAGAATTTTAATTTTACCTGCAATAGTATTCCACTGATCCTTTTTGGTTCCTTTATGCACATAATGTTGAGTTGCATGAGAAGCCAGTTTGTCAAGGGTTGTTGGAGGATGTTTACGGTTCTTCCTCTTTCAGATGCATTGAATGCATTTAACATTTGTTGATAATCTGGACCATCTATAAGATTTAAAAAAATAGACTATAGTCTAACTGAAATTGAAGTTTGAATTCTGAGTGATTGGCAACTATTTCTCTATTATATATAGAACTATGTTAATATGTCTATAGGCAATACCTGTATGATGAAAGTTTGGAAAAGCGGAAAATACAACTGAATCTTTCAGAATGGTGTTGTGAAGTTGTAAAGGTAAGTTGTGTTTTTCTTCCAGTTTTGTGGGGAGAATTTTTGTTTAAAGGTTTTGAAGATTCATCATAATTTGTAAATGAATATTTGGACTTTTTCTTCTTTTCTTTATTTAAAAAATTAATCATCTGTATACAGAAAGCATTACCTAAGGAGCCAAAATTTCATTTTCATAGGTCAGATATTTTTATTATATTTCGAAGATTTTATTTTGTAAAATTATTGGCATTGAGTAGATGCATAATATAATTTAATTTTAACACGACACTTTTTTAATGCATTTTTAAAAATTAATTCCTTTCTTAAGCTGAAGCTGAAATTTACTTTGATTTTCAGGATATACCCCAACAAATGAATGGAAGTGATTGTGGAATGTTTTCTTGCATGTATGCAGAAAGCATTACAAGAGGAGCAAAAATTACATTTACACAGGTTAAATATATTTGATTTTATTACATTAAAAGTTCAAGTTTTGTAAACATACTACAGAGATATGCTTTGAATGTACTTTTTTTAAAACAAATATTTTTCAAAACATTATTTCTTTTGTTAGAAAGTTGATTGAGTATCACTCTACTTTGAACTAAGAAAAATTAGATTTGCCAGTCTTTATTACAATTGAATTAATCTAATTATGATTTAATAATAAAAAGCACTATAAAAGTAAAGATAAAATGAAATTAAGTTTGAATAGGTGGAACAGGTAAAGGAAAATATACCAGAAAATGACAACAATACTAATGATAGTAATCATTACAGTATGATAACAACAATAATAGTAATACTGATGATTAGGACAAAGTAATAATAATAATAAAGAAAGCAAGGTAAAAGAAAATAGAAATTTAAATAAATAAATCCAAGAGTAAAAAATTGAATACAGCCTTTATCAGGTTTAATGTACAGATAGCCCCTATTTTTCCCCAACCCCTACCTATTCTGCCGCAAAATTGATGTAAGCCGAAAGTATCCCTTATTAAACTTGATGATGGGGAAAATAAATATATTTCTTTCAAAATAAAGACTAAATGAACTTTTCTATTTGTTTATTTATTGCCACATTTCACAAGCATAAATGCCTTAGTTTACAGAACATAAAACGCAAGTCATCTTAGGAATCCATAGCTCGGGCTTAACTTCTCTTTCTTGTGAGGTGGAACCCCGCAATAACACGAATTCGGATATAACATGGTGTGGCACGGCTCCCAAAATATATATATCTTAATAATGCATTCTGTTGCAAAACCCCGCATTAACTTGACCCCACTATTAAGGTGATTTTATTTTATGGACCCCAATTATGGTGCTATAGCAAGGTTTTACTGTACTGTATTTTGCTGTTGTAAGAATGCCTGCAATAGTTGAGTTTCTCTTAATGTTTTTTTTTATTGTTGCAAAAGTGCCTCAGTTAGTTGAATTTTTCTTTACAGTCTTTTCCTGCTATAAAAGTACCTTAATTTTAATTTCTCTTAATTTTTTTTGCTACTTTAAGTACCTTAATTAGTCAGATTTCTCATTGCTTTATAATACTGTAAGAGTACTAATAATTTTAATTTCTCTTCATGCCTTTTGCTGCTGCAGAAGTCTCTTAATTTTATTTTCTGTAGCTACTTGAAGTGACTTAATTTGTGTGATTTCTTTTACTGTCTTTTGCTGTTGTAACAGTGCTTTATTAATTGATCTCTTTTTTTGTGCTTTGATATATGACTTTCTTTGGTCTTTTTGGATTATTTGAGTGCTCAGAGACCAAAAACCATTGCAACTTTTCTATTATTTGACGTAAGTTTCAACTCTAGTAATTTAAGGTGCACAAATAAATTTTTTCATCCTAATTTTGCAGAAAGACATGCCATACTTCCGACGGCGGATGGTCTATGAGATACTCAAGAAACAATTACTCTGACATTAGCAGAGTGAACCTAGTCCCACTGCAAAGGAGTCTATTCATTGCATATAAGACAAGAGACCTCTTGCCAACAGAATGCTCTGTGGCATGTCGAAAATGAGTGCATATGTGTGTGCGTGTGTGGGGGTGATGACAATGGCAAATCGAATTAAATGACATTTTTATACTCTTTAATTATATGTCAATGAAGTGGGAAGACTTGGATCTTAAGTGCTGATATCATGAAGACGTGTGGACTTATAGAATTTAAAAAGTTGTGGAAAATTATAATTTCCAGTGGCATTGTTTCATAAACTTTCAGTTCATTCTGTGAATGACTAGGTAATTTAATTAAGTGTACACACTGGACAAAACGCTTGCAACTTGGTTCCAACTGCAATTAACAGCTTTCTACTATGTAGATCTATTAAGTATCATAGAAAAAAGTTATAAATTATTATGTAAGAAAAATTTGTTCTGTTTTCTTAATCTGTATTTTGTCAGTAGGTGCTCACTATTTAGTCAAGAATTAAGCTGGAATATATATAAGTGATTGTTCCAGAGCATTACTCTTTCGGTTTATTATTTTTAACATATCTATGAGTAACAAGGATGTCTGTATAATTTAGTCATTTTTATTTAAAGAAGTGATGGTAAAGCATACTATTTATAGGGAGACTTTAAAAAAAACCTCTTTAAAGGTGTAATAAGTTGGCTATTTGTTTTTTATTTCCTCAGACTAGCATTTGCTCGAGAATATTTGTTCATAGTTCTGAATGGAGAACAAGTTTGGTGGATATCTTGAGTTTTCATCAATTCATTTTACATTTTCATGTTAAATAGTGATTGTCTGAGAGACGTCCCATCAAAAATGAATGAGCTGTTTTACTTTAAAAATATTCTTGTTTTAGAAGTTCAGAGCCGTACAACTGAAATAGACTGAAATAAGGTAAACTTCATTGATTACGTTTTTCTCCATTAAGTCTATTTCAATTTTAAAAGTTCTAATTTCTAAACAGGACCAAAGAGAATAATTTCTTAGCCAAATTGTTTATTAGAAAAAAATCTAGTAAGTCTACGTTTGATATTTCTCAGGTTGTGGCTCATATAATTTTAACAGATTATAATCAAACATTGAATGTGGTTTTTTTTTTTTTTTAAAGTAAATTCATTCTCTTGTTGGCATTCTCTGTAATTTGAATGAAGGGTGGTGATTGGCTGGAGTACTATAATCTTGTAAACATGAACTTTTTCATAACATTTTCTGTAAATGAAATTACATTTTCTCTTTTCCACTGGTTGCTTTAACTGAAAATATTTCATTGACTAAGCTCAGTTTTCATAGATTTATTTAATGAGTCTGGTTTCATTTTTGCCTGCTGCATTTAGAAAGGAATTTATTTGCCTTTAGTCTTTAAATTGTAAATGCACATTCGTTGATTGCTTAGCACACTACTGTTAAAAAGGGCAAATGGATAATAAATTTTCCATTATAAATGGGAGTAAAAATTAAATTTTTGGCATCATTTATTTTTGGATTTGAAACAAGCAGCAACATAAATAGCACCCTTAAAAGCATTAAATAAGAAACTGATGTAATGTTTTAATTCAAAATGCTATTTGATGCACAAAACAAAAACAATTATAAGAGTTGTCATTTTGCTAAAGAAAATGTTGTCTATACCAGAAGGTGTGTACCTTTGGTAGGTATTTTACTATGAGCATTGCAAGTTTAATACATTTTGTGGGGAGGTGGGGGGAATAATTTATTTCTTTCTCTTATTTTTTATATGAAATTTGTTTTTTAAAGCAACCGAATTTTAAACTTAGTTTAATAAAATAGTTCTGCCAAAACAAGGAAAAAAATAAGCTATTCATCTATTTGTTAAAAATTAATTGGATTATTTTGATGTCACCGTAAACTTAGCAGATAACTTTTAAAACTTCTTCCTTTTAAGTTTTAGACTTTAAAATCATGAAATAATGAAAATTACTTTTTGATATTTACAGATTTCCATAAGTTACAGATACTACTTCGCATCATGAAATGTTTGTTATAGAACTCATTAGTCTGCACACTTTACTCAAGGCTAGGTGTTAAGGATGGTAGTAAGAACGTACTGAGGAAGGAAAGGTGTAAATAAAATGTGAAGATTTGCTAATATAATTTTCTGTCCCCTACTTTCATTAGATAAATCAGTGAAGATTTATTTAAATATCTGCTTGAGCAAGTGGACATATTTGTTTATGAAAACCATTCAATGCAGTAGAAATAATTTTGTTCAGCTATTAACAGCATTGTATATCATTGTATATTTCTTTATGAAATACAACAGAACAGCTCTAAGGTTGAGCATTTTTATCATTTCATTACTTGGGCTAGATAGCTCTGAAAACCGTCCTAAATTGAAGATTTCAAAGTCTTCATCCTAGCTATGGTGAAGAAATTGCAAGCAAAGTATTGTCCCTCAAGTAAAACTAAAAGTTATATTGGTTGAGCCTACAAATACAACAAACTAACAACTGATTGTAATTGTTAATGGTTCTGCATTGACAACAGGAAGCCACTAAGTTGTTGGTACAAGAAAGGCCCAGACATTCAATGTGTTGATGGCAAAGTACACAAAAGAGTATGTTGAAGAGGAGCAAGTCAGTCTGTAGACGACAAAGTACACAGGAAAGCTGCAAAATCTAGGAAGTTGATGCACAGACGACAAAGTACACAGGAAAGCTGCAAAATCTAGGAAGTTGATGCACAGACGACAAAGTACACAGGAAAGCTGCAAAATCTAGGAAGTTGATGCACAGACGACAAAGTACACAGGAAAGCTGCAAAATCTAGGAAGTTGATGCACAGACGACAAAGTACACAGGAAAGCTGCAAAATCTAGGAAGTTGATGCACAGACGACAAAGTACACAGGAAAGCTGCAAAATCTAAGAAGTTGATGCACAGACGACAAAGTACACAGGAAAGCTGCAAAATCTAGGAAGTTGATGCACAGATGACAAAGTACACAGGAAAGCTGCAAAATCTAAGAAGTTGATGCACAGACGACAAAGTACACAGGAAAGCTGCAAAATCTAGGAAGTTGATGCACAGACGACAAAGTACACAGGAAAGCTGCAAAATCTAGGAAGTTGATGCACAGATGACAAAGTACACAGGAAAGCTGCAAAATCCAGGAAGTTGATGCACAGACGACAAAGTACACACTTGAAAGCTGCAAAATCTAGGAAGTTGATGCACAGACGACAAAGTACACAGGAAAGCTGCAAAATCCAGGAAGTTGATGCACAGATAGCAAAGTATACTAAAGAAGATATAATGCAATCTTGTTATATCAAAGTTCAATAGACCATCATGAGGGGTTAGAAATATCCGAGGTTGATAATACCCTACTACAATCAAATGGACAGAAATTTCAAGTCACTTGTCCTTTAACAAATATAGTACATATACGATGTAACTAGAAACATATTCAACCTGTATCTATATAATTTTACAGTTTAAAAATCAGCACTTTAATTATCGTGCACGAAATAATAGAGTTTGTTGCATTAACACTATATTTAAATGAAAATACAAATAAAACAAATGCCTATACTAATTTACAGATTCAGGGATTACTGCATATAGATAAAGCAGACTGGAAATATAAGTAATCAAATACATGTAAATTGATCAGTCATAGTTACAGGCAGAAAGTACCTGTAGGTTTTGTTTTAGTTTTTAACGTGGTCGGTCTTGAAAGAATTTGCACAAGTTATTTTTAGTAAAAGTCTCGATTGGCAATGAATTAAGAGGTATTTCAAGTCACTTGCAACGTCATTTTCCAGTTCCATTTTCTAAACATAATTGGGCATCTATTTTAGTAACATTCTTGTGGGGGTGGTTTTGTAATACCATAGTACTTTTTTTGAAATGTAAATATAAGCATCTATTTTATCATTAACAGATTTGCCTTTTGTACTTTTTTCCTGCAAGACAGTACATGTAAATCAAATTATTGATCTGAGTTTTTTAAAATGATATTTAAAATATTAGACTGTGTGCTCAATTACAATTTTTGGGTGCATTTCCAGTATTCACTAGTTTCACATTTAGGGCCTAAAAATATTTTATCTTGAAATTTGTTACACTCTTTCTGACCTGTTTGTGTGTACAGTGTTTTTTTTCACTTTCTCGTAAAATTGTTGAAAATGAAAACAACATGATATATTTGTAAGTATTCCTGTAGACATACTCTTTTGTGTATTTTGTTTTGGTGATTTTAAGATTGAAAGAAAAAATCAAACCTGATAACAGAATTTTTGAGTCATGTTTTTTCTTGTTAATTTCATTTAAAGAAAAATTTGAAAGAAAATTAAAAGTGCTAGCAAATTATGCAAGAGTGAATCTGGTTCACCATTGTATAGAATAATGAGCCCATTTACAAATGATATCATACCTTTGTATACATGGGAGGTCAGCATGCTCTAATACATATTCTTTAAGTCTTCTAGTGGTACTGGATATGCAGCAGAAAACAGGAAGGGTGCTTGTAATTTTGGACACCATTTAGAACACAATCAATATATGTACTAGAGCAATTTTAAAAAATGGTAGATAAAAGCAAAATTTCAATCCTAGCAGTTTTCTTATTGCTGATTATTTTTTAGTATGTTTTAGTATATGATGTCCAGGACCAAGGGCACTGATAAAAGTGAATGTTTGATAAATCAGAGTTCACTTGAATGAGATGGCACTGTTCAAAGAAAACTCAGAAAGAAGATTGCACAAGTAGCTGTGCTATAGGTTGCATTTTGAAAATAATATTATGTAAAGATAAAAATATTCACAGCAACCTGGTTCATGGATGTAATTAAAATAAAAACAATCTGTAAAGTTGTACACTGATGAATAAACTGTGTAACATTTATTGGTAGTTAGTTGCCAGATATCAAGAGTCTCTATCTGTTCTTAGTAATATATTGTAGAAAGTGAATATTTTAAATCAACACAATACCATGCATTGATTGATTGATAAATTGATTTAAAGCTTGAGTGAGCAAGCAAATAATTGTACAGTTTCTTGAGGAAATGTAAAACTGACACATCTACAAAACTGAATACATTGCATATTTTTGCATTTCCCACAGAATGATTTTTGTTAGTACAAGTTTGCTGCCACTTGTGACTGAATTTCCTTTAAAATTACTTTTGTTAGTACAAATCTGCTGCCTCCTGTGGTTGAAATTCACTCAGAATAATTTGTTAATGAAACTCTACTGTTTGTTTTTATTTATAATTCTTTTGTCATATGGTTCCTTAGATGTTAACAACATACTGCACCATATGTAACATTTTTGTTTTGTTATTTCATTAGATTGTTTTTTCCTGTCTTAGAGCAAAATGTGAAGCAAACATTTAAAAAATTTTATGAACAGATCGTTCTAATTGAATCAATGTGTTTTACTTGCATTGTACTTGTGTGACATCAGTGATGTTATGTCACTGCTCAAATTCAAAAAAAAACAACAGATGAGATTTTGAGATTTGTATATGTGAGTGCTTAGCTGTCTGCTTTCCACTTTTCTTTCCATTCATATTTGTGTGTGCCTATGGGATTGATCCTCTGCAAGCTGCATCATTTGTAAGTACATGTAAAAGATCTGCCTCTTTCGACTTTAAACTCAAATCACCACCATTATCTGAATTAAAATTAAGCCATCCGACTAGGGTATTTATAATTGAGATTAAAATGTGTTTTCTTGAAAATTTTATAAAAATAATACGTGAAATTGATATACATATTTTCTTAACTACAACTTTAATACCTGAAGATTAGGCCTCAGCTAAAGAGAAGAGGCTTAATTGTATACATTATGTGCAACATTTGAATTTTGGGGGGTTGGGGATGATTAAGAGTTAATAGGTTAAAAAAAAAAGAAAAGAATATATTGAAGTTATGTAAGACTATTCATTACCCTGAGAATGTTGAGTATGTTCTTCAGACTGAAAGTATCCTTCATAGTGTTTACAGTATATAAACATATATGACGTCCTTCACAGAATCAACAATGTAAATGTATATAATGATGTCCTTCAGTTTTGCCAGTGAAATATACATATATATATATAATTTTGTAAATAACTGTACAAATGTTCGGTATGCATCTATGTTCCAAGTGTTTGCATGTGTGAATGTCTGGAATTTCGATGGGACAATAAACTATTGACCCTTGAAACATATTTTTGTGTGTCTTTTGCTTTTGTTTATTACAGTGAATAAATGACTGCTTGTTTGATAGCTGTAACTAAGCCATGTATCTCAATAAGAAGGTGGGTGCAGTCAATCAGACAAGCATATTATCTTTTAAAAGCATCAAAAAACACTAGTCACATCTTTGGGGCTGATTCAATACGGTTATTTGAAATTGTAACTTAAAAAAAATTCTGCAAGTAGCTAAGATCAAATGAAGAAGGATTTGTTTTAATTTTGGCATCAACGATGGAATGTAAGTGTTTGACAGTCATTAGGTTGGGTTAAACCGTTAAAGGCATGGTGCTATTTTTAATGCAATTTGAAAGGACGCATTTACCATCCGATTTATTTTCGCCTATACTGAATATTTTCTTACACTTACTATTCCAATATAGAATATGGTGTAACTTATTGCACATTCGAACACACATTGTGAAATTTGCATTTTAATAATGAATGGATTTTAAGATAATAATTGAATGGATTCAAAGTCATTTGACTTGTAATTTTTGTCCAATGGAATATTACCGGTGAATTCAGCACGGGTGCCAATTGATGTCACTCGTATTTGGTTATCTGTAAACACATTAAACAATTGTCATCGTATTATAATATATAAAGCCAACTGATGTCACTCGTATTTGGTTATCTGTAAACACATTAAACAATTGTCATATTATGATATATATATATAAAGCCGCTGAATTCGTAATTCCCGGCAGTGATCAAACGCCTTTGCACCGACGTGACTCAGTAAGGGAGATAATTGTGTTTAGTGAGCAAGATGAGGAGGCAATAAGGGAGATAAATGTGTTTAGTGAGCAAGAGGAGGAGGCAATTTTGTAACCAGTCATTCAGATGTAAAGCGTCGGGTGGTGAAATGCTCTATTCTTCTTCAGAGTGAATTATAAGAAGTTATTTCTCTGCATGCCGCCACACACCCCCAAAACAAAACAAACCACAAACAAACAGTGCACGATATGATTTATTCTACTTTTTGATGTTAAAGTAAAAGAGGATTTTGTGAGTGTGCGTGCGCATGTGAAAGACTGAAACAACTATAAATTAGCGAAAATGTTTCACATTCACTGGACATTAACAATTTTATTAATGGAAATTGCTGGTAAACTTAGAGGTGCGCATATATTTCACAAATGTTGAATCTGATGCGATGATCACGATGAGTAAGTAATTACGTGTAATTAATTTGTTTTTGCCTTCTAATTTCATGATTTTCAATAATTATACAGTGCAACAGCGTTATGTAATGTCAGTGATAATGGTGCTGTTTCTATAGAGGAAGAACAAACTTCATTATCACGGTTTGTTGTTATTACAGGTATTGTGCATTGGTCCTCAAAGTGTCCTGTTTCGGGTATACCAGTAAACAAGTTCGAACAACTTTTCTCCAAGTCATATTATCCCATACTGATGAGTGTCGACAAGATGTAAATTACTGATGCGTGTCGACAAGATGTAAATTACTGATGCGTGACGATAAGACGTAAATTACTGAAGCGTGTCGACTAGACATAAATTAATTATTGATACGTGTCGATTAGATATAAATTATTGATACATGTCGGTTAGCCGTCAGTTAGGGACGGTTAGGATAGACTGGATAGTCGGTTATATTTAATTGAGGCTGCTACAATATTTAACACTATCCCTTCCGTTAAGCAAAAGTTAATGTGAAAACTACAAAACACATTCATCAGTGTTTCTTAAAGCCTGATCAGTTTTTCCCAATGTGTGAGCCACCGGATGATTCCCCTTTCTTAACCTAACTGCACTAACATAAGGGCACTTGGTGTTTCCCACCCGTGGTAAAGTCCTGATACAGAAAAGGTGTCGTGAACCGAAAATGTTTGGGAACAATTGAGGTCATTATAATCGAGCTGAGGTTACGTTTAGACATACAACTTTTTAGAGGATCAGGGACAAGAGATCCATGAAGTAAATATACTATCCAACGTAATGTGTGGCTAGTCTTCGTTTGCATGTTCGTTCGTTACGTTTACAGCTAAGAGTGACGTGTCCTATAGTAAGCTGTAATAATTCCATTGTTTTGTTTCCCTTGTTTTGGAATGTGTAAGTATTTGACATTATTGTGATGGAATTATAAATACTCTGATCCCAATTTAGTTTTGTTTCTTTTGGAATTTGAAAGTAGTACTCCGGTCCCAATTTTAGTCTGGCTATTCCGGCTTGGTCTTGTTTGTTTGGAAATGTATCTAACAGGTTGTATAGTTACGTCATTGTCGAAAGCGGGGGGGGGGGGATAAGATGGTTCTCTCTTTCTGTCTGTTTCATTCTTTTGACATTGCATGATTCAAACTTCCAGTACCAACTACATTTTCCTGATGAAGTAATTGCATTTAATCCCAATCCTTTGAGTGTATAGCACTGTGCTGATGGAAGGGCCAAATGGACACAATTTATGTCACATATCATGTCACGGACTGTAGCGCTGTAAGACACCGGCATGTCACGATTGTAAACCTGTAAGAGACTAGCATATAACGACTTTAGTGCTGTAAGAAACTGACACATCGCAACTGTAGCACTGCAAGACAATGACATGTCACGACTCTTGCACTATAAGACACTAGCATGTCACCATTATAGCATGACACGACTGTTGCACCAGAAGACACTGACATGACACGACTTTAGCCCTATTAGACACTGGCATGTCACGATAGTAGCACTAAAAACACTGGCATGTCACCACACTAGCACTATAAGACATCGGCATGTCACGACACTTGAACTATTAGACATGGAATGTCACAACTGTAGCCCTAATAGACACTGGCATGTCACGACTCGAACTATAAGACACTGGTATGTCACAACTATTGCACTGTAAGACACTGGCATGTCACAAATCTTGCATTATAAGACAGACATGTCACGACTATTGCGCGATTAGACACTGGCATGAAATGACTATAGCCCATTACGCTACTGGCATGTCACGAATGTAGCCCATTGAGACACTGGCATGTCACTACTGTAACCCTTTGAGACACTGACAGGTCACGATTCTTGCACTATAAGACACTGGATATCACGACTTGAACCCTATGAAACACTGGCATGTCATGACTGTAGCTCTATAAGACACTGGAATGTCAAAACTGTAACCCAATAAGACACAGGCATGTCACGACTCTTGTACTATAAATACACTAGCATGTTATGACCCTTGCACTATAAGACACCGACACGTCACGACTCTTGCACTACAAGACATAGGCATGTCACGATTCTTGCACTATAAGACATTGGTACGTTACGATTCTTGCACTTTAGGACACTGGCATGTCACGAATCTTGAACTACAAGATACTGTCATGTCACGATTCTTGCATTACTAGGCATCTCATGACTGTAGCCCCATTAGATACATACATATCATGACTGTAACCTATATGACACTGGCATGTCTCGACTGTATCCCTATGAGACATTGGCTTGCTACAACTCTTGTAGTATAAAGCCCTGGCATATCACAACTGTAGATCTATAAAACACTGGCATGTCACGACTCTTGGTATTTTACGACTGTAGACCTATGAAACACTGGGTATGTCATGTCTGTACCCCTATAAGACACTGACATCTCACAAATCTTGCTCTATAAGACACTCGCATGTCATGATTCTTGAACTATAAGACATTGGCATGTCACGACTCGTGCACTATAAGACACTGACATATCACGACTCTTGCACTTTAATAGTTCTCATGTCACTACCTTTGCACTACTATACGTTTCTGGCATGTCAGAACTGTAGCCCTATAAGTCGCTGGCATGTCAGAACTGTAGCCCTATAAGACGCTGACATGTCACGACTCTTGGACTGAGACACTGACATGTCACAGCTCTATACTATTAGACACTGGCATATCACGATTGTTTCCTTATAAAATATTGACATGTCATGACTGTAGTCTAATGGCATGTCACAACTCTTGCACTATAAGACATCTGGCATTTCATGACTGTTGCCCTATAAAACACCGGCATATCACGACTGTAGCCCTATAAGAAAGTGACGTGTCACGACTGCAGCACTGTAACACACTGGCGAATTTATTCCGAAAACCTCTCTAATTGTATTGTATTAACTCAACGTTACACTTTTCTGTAATGACGCATGTAAACGTATTTGTATTTGTAATAAACTCTACTTTTAATTGTTTATTTCGTGTTTCATCCCTTCTCATATTTCTACAGAATCTTCTTTATGGTTGCAGCATCAGAAAATTCACATAAGTGTGCCGACATACTACCTTATTGATGAGAAAACAATAATAACATTTAGTGTGTTTTCATATCTCTGTGTGAGGGTGTGTGCTTGTATATGTCTGAATGTTGGTGTATGCTCGTGTGTGCTTGTAGGTGTGTGCTCGTGTGTGTGTGTGTGTGTGTGTGTGTGTGTGTGTATTCATGGAAGTGTGCGTGTGTGTGCTAGTGTGTCTCTGTGTGTGGGTATAAATCGTGGGTGTCTGTGTGTAGGTGTGTTCTCGTGTGTCTGCGGGTGTGTGTATACGTGAGTATACCTGTGGGTGTATGCTCACGAATGTGTGCATGGGGTTAGGCTCGTGTCTGTGCGTGGTTGTATACCCATAAGTGTCTGAGTGTGGGTGTCTGCTCGTGTGTCTGTGTTTGTGTGTGGGTGTCTGCTCGTGTGCGTCTGAGTGCGTGTTTGTGTGAACTCCTCATTTTGTCTTCATTATCAAATATCGTACTATACAGCTTTTTACGTATGTGACTGTGGGAAGTAAACAGCTGTTTTTTGAATAAAAATAGTTTGAAGGCCTTGCTCGATGAAATAAATAAACCGTACGCAGACTTTTGTGCAGCACATAAGTCAAACCGTCCGAAGTCTTCAAATATCATAGAATCTACAATGGTTTGTATATTTGTTTTTATTAACATATTTTATATCTCTTATTTGGAAAAGAAATCTTTGCTATGTACAATGTCATAATATTAGTATGAATTCAGTTCAAATAATTTTCTTACCGTAAATAATAAATAAAAATATTTAATTAACAGAGTTAAGCAGATGATATATATCGAACTCTGACGTTACCATTAATTTCTTCAGTAGAGCGACTTTCATACTGGTCGTTTGACTGCCACATTATTGCAAATTACTTGATATTACTTCAAGGGATTCAACTCTCAACAAACAACTCTCTTGCAAATGCATCTCGCGAACACCGGCGAATGGGTTTGTATTGAATCAAGAGATCACGGTTATAAAGAGGGGATTACTTTTCTGTTGAGAAGTTGTTATTTTTTTTTTCTTCAAGAAAAGCTATCAGTGAGTCGGTTTTCTAAATACGTTGTAAAAAGTTCAACTATTTAAATACTTTAAATGTGGTGTGTATGTGTGTGTGTGTGTGTATGTATGTGTGTGTGTGTGTGTGTGTGTGTGTGCGTATGTGTGTGTGAGTGAGAGAGAGAGAGAGAGAGAGAGAGAGAGAGAGAGAGAGAGAGAGAGAGAGAGAGAGAGAAAGAATGTATGTGTGAGTGATTACATGGACTCGTGTATATGCAAGAGTTCATGTTTGTATGAGAGTTTTTGTGTGCTTGAGAGTGCGTGCATGTATGTGTATATTTGTGTGTGAGTACACACAGACACACAGATATAGAGAATGAAAGACGGAGAAGAATTGTCTAGATCATAAAAATTATCGATTTATTTTGTTTAAATTATACCAACTGATTATATATCTGAACTTAATGCTCCAGATTTATTTAACAAATATAGTACGCCAGGTTTATAAAACGAATGTAGTACGTCATACTTATACAACAAACATAGTATACCAGACCTACTAAACAAACACAGCACGCCAGACGTAATACAACATAGTACACCAGACCTACTAAACAAAGACAGCACGCCAGACGTAATACAACAAACATAGTAAACTAGACCTACTAACACGCCAGACTTAATACAACAAACAGTACGCCCGAAGTAATACAACTTAATGCGCCAGGTGACATATTACAACGAACATAATACGCCAGACGTAATATAACAAACACACTATGCCAGAAAATACAACAAATATTATACGCATATGTTATACATAGTACGTCAGACGTAATGAAATAAACATACTGCGCACGACGTAATACAAAAAAAGTCAGCACACCAGACCTAATGGGAGATACATAGTACTCCAGAAATAATGTAAAGAAAATATACGCAAGACTTAAAAACCAAACAGTACAACACAGAAAGACGCCAAGCAATATATGACATAAAACAGTACAACGCAGAAAGACGCCAAACAACATATGACACAAAACAGTACAACGCTGAAAGACGCCAAGCAACATATGACACAAAACAGTACAACGCAGAAAGACGCCAAGCAATATAATACACCAAACATAATACATCAAATCACACAAAATCATTGCATTCTATGTTGGTAATATTGTTTGTGCTTAATAACTTTAAACCATGCAAGTAGGATATAACTTTGTTCATCCATGCTTGCCGTGGCAGTACACACTGAATTCCCGAACGCATGACAGACGAACATTTACTTTGCCTTCTGTTATTCTCTCAAACATCGATTTCGCGTTCCGTTAGGTTTCAGTCGCTCTGATGTTAACGATGGCGCAAGTGGTTGTGGTGCAATGCTGGCTGAATGACTATGACCAGCCAGTCCATTTCCAATGTCCAATGGGCCAGTTCCTCTCGCACATCAACAGCATGCACGACAACGACCACGAGGACCGCGTCTGGGATTATGGCTGTAGAGCCATTCCTATTTCGGGGCCGGAAATCAACTGCGCTTGGACTAGTGAGTGGGCGTGGAAATGTTTCATTTGCATGAGACTGCTAAGGAAGGGTGGGGTTGGGGTGGGGCAACTCACAGCTCTAACAACATTCAGGAATATCACCACGACATAATAATAAGCACAGCATTAATCAAGAACTCACAACGCCTGTCAGTAACACACATTAGTCAACAACACATCTTTCAACAAGAAATATTTTTTATTAACAACGCAAGATTCTTTAAAACACAAATATCTTTTAACGATAGAAAGTTCTCATTAGCACTGCACAACATAGTTAACAGCACCACATAACACACATCATTAATCAACATCACACAAAATTAATCAACATCACACAAAATTAATCAACATCACACAAAGTTAATCAACATCACACAACATAACATCACATAACTCTCATCATCAATTAACATTACACAACACACAACAGCAAATAAACATTACACAGCACATAGCATCAGTCAACATCAACAATACACAACATCAATCAACAGCACAAAAATAACATCAATCAATAGCACCCAACACAACAATAGTCAACAACCGCAGCAAACAACATCAATCAGTATCACACAACACAATAACAGTCAACACTACACAACGCACATCAATCAACAGTACACAACACACAACATCAATCAGCAATACACAGCACAACATCAATCAACAACACCCACAACACAACATCAATCAACAACACACATATGTTATCAACATGCAACTTTAGTTAACGTCAACAACATTATCTGACAAACGGCTATAATCACGGACAGACCATAAATCAATATCGCTTAACAGTAGCCAGCAACAGGCATCGCTAAGTAGAAAATCAAAAGTTTAGATAATAACATTTACTCAACTATATGCCATTTGTCAAGAGTAAATTATACTAGTCAACAGTTAAAACGCACAAAATTTGTCCCACGCAAATACCATTTGTCAACATTAAGTTACTCTATTTAAATACATTAGTCAAAAGTACACACTATTATTTACAAGCATATACCATTTGTCAACATTAAGTTGCTCTATTTAAATACATTAGTCAAAAGTACACACTATTATTTACAAGCATATACCATTTGTCAACATTAAGTTACTCTATTTAAATACATTAGTCAAAAGTACACACTATTATTTACAAGCACATACCATTTGTCAACATTTAAGTTACTCAATAAGTTACTCTATTTAAATACATTAGTCAAAAGTACACACCATTATTTACAAACACATACCATTTGTCAATAGGACACAACATTTGTTAAAGCCTTACAACAAAATGCACATAATTAACAGCACATCTCATTAGGCAACAATAAACCATTAGTCAACAACATGAACCGTGAGTTATTATCAACATCGTTAGTCTAAACTAAAGCATACACTATTAATCAACAAAACACAACAGTAGTTTCTTTTATATATCACAAAACAGCCTGAGTGTTAGTAACACGCTTCAACAATCAACAATAGTCAACATTTATGTGGCTTGTGTGTGTGTGTGAAATATGTATGGAGAGAGAGACAGTAAATAGGTAACACTCCTTCGCCCCCCCCCTCCCTTACAGATTATCCTTCCCCGGCACTTACTGAAGTTTGAATGCTCTCCTCTAGTTCATATGTACACCATCTGCAAACACGTGTACAGCACACCACCTCCTGCAAACACGTGTATACAGACACACAGTAGGAGGACATGTCACAAACGTTTAACTTATGGTTAACAACGTAATATTTATTTATAGCTCAAGACCCCAAATTCCCCTTTAAAATAAATTCTTACAATATGGAAAGACAACCAATGGGACAAGTGAAAAGCCAATTTCAAACAACAAAAAAAAAAGGGGGGGGGGATTTTAATAACAAATAAAAATTGGTTAAAATGAAATAGAATTAAATATCTAGATGAATTTTGAAATGTATATAAAATTTTTCAAAAAATCCATTAAAACCTCATTAAACTCATTATCGTCATCAAAGAGTTTTGGGGCACATAAGGCAATGTTTCTTTGAATTTTTCTCAACTTATCTCCCCCAGTATGCTGAAAGGAATTCTTCTGCAGCTGATGATCGCATTCTGTGGTCATCTGGTTCAGGGAAGGGCAGGCAAATCCATTCCACTCTGCTGACCAAGAAGTAAACAAATACGGTTGTCTATGTGGAGAGTCGGGGCAGGCTTATTGAACTAAAATCTCTTGTGCTCGCATGCCACACAAAGCCAGACTGTAGAAAATCAGTTCAATATTAATCAATAACACACTTAGCCAGTAAAACACTGATAGCCAACAACACTCTAGTCAGTAACACAAATCGAAAGTCAACATTCACAACAAACGAGTCAGTAAGATGCATTAATCAATAAAATACTTAATTAATTAATAAAATAAAATATTAGATAATAACACAAAAATTAGTCAACAGACTTCAACTTTAGTCAGTAAAACAAACTAGTGCTTAATAATACATTTTTAGCCAACAACATACAATATTGGTCAATTTCTCAAATCTAGTCATCAAACATTAACATGTGTCCTTAGTAATACACAACATTACTCTGTATATTGGTCAATTTCTCAAATCTAGTCATCAAACATTAACGTATGTCCTTAATAATACACAACATTACTCTGTAGCACACTTTATTAGGCAACAGTTTATTATACTAAGAAATAAATCACCATTAATCGACAAAACGAGCTTATAACGCTTGTGATCAATAACGTCTATTTTATTATTCATCTTTCAACTAAACTGTTCCCAAATTTATACTTTTGTCAAAGCATTTGACCGTTTGGCAGTCAACCAAACAAAAACTTCACGTTCTTTACAAGTCTTTATATTTGTAATAACAGCACACTAGACCAGAGACATTTTTTTCTAATGCATTTAAATAGAATTAAAAATTCGACACGCGTGTAAGTCCTCAATAAGTAGCTGGAAATCGTGTCATAGTTTTAATTGTGAAATACTTCATTTTTCTTAGCTGGAAATCGTGTCATAGTTTTAATTGTGAAATACTTCATTTCTCTTAGCTGGAAATCGTGTCATAGTTTTAATTCTGAAATACTTCATTTTTCGTAGCTGGAAATCGTGTCATAGTTTTAATTCTGAAATACTCAATTTCTCGCAGATGACGTGAACGATTGGGACATGCCCGTTACATTCCAATGCCCAAATAACGGGTATATTACGGGTATGGCAAGCCACCATGACAACGATAGAGAAGATCGTCGCTTCAGCTTCCAGTGCTGCGAGACACGAGGTAAATATGTACAGCTTAGTGTATTGTGAAGTATGTGTGACATTTTAGTATAATATGAAGTATGTGTGACATTTTAGTATAATGTGAAGTACGTGTGGACATTTTAGTATAATGTGAAGTATGTGTGACATTTTAGAATAATGTGAAGTACGTGTGGACATTTTAGTGTAATGTGAAGTATGTGTGACATTTTAGTATAATGTGAACTACATGTGGAGATTTTAGTATAATGTGAAGTATGTGTGACATTTTAGTATAATGTGAAGTATGTGTGACATTTTAGAATAATGTGAAGTACGTGTGGACATTTTAGTGTAATGTGAAGTATGTGTGACATTTTAGTATAATGTGAACTACATGTGGATATTTTAGTATAATGTGAAGTATGTGTGACATTTTAGTATAATGTGAACTACATGTGGTTATTTTAGTTTAATGTGAAGTATGTGTGGACATTTTAGTATAATGTGAAATGTGTGACATTTTAGTATAATATGAAGTGTGTATGATATTTTAGTATAATGTGAAGTGTGCGTGCGCGTGACATTTTAGTAGAATGTGAAGTGTACCTGTGTGTGTGTGTGTGTGTGTGTGTGTGTGTGTGTGTGTGTGTGTGTGTGTGTGTGTGTGTGTGTGACATTTTAGTGTAATGTGAAATGTGAGTGTGACATTGTAGTATAATGTGAAATGTGTAACATTTTAGTTTAATGTGAAGTATTTGTGAAATATAGAATTAGCATGCTTTGGTAAGTATTCATATTGATTTGACATATTGGTTTGTATGTGTGTGTGTGTGTGTGTGTGTGTGTGTGTGTGTGAGTGTTTGTGTTTATTTGTGTGTGGTGTGTTTGGTAGATCGGTGCGCGAAGTGTGCAAGCGTAATGGGTCAGTGTATGATATGTGTTAAGTATGTTTGCCTGATGGGTTGGTATTTGAAGTGTGCGTGTGTGTCATGTGTCTGTGTGATTTGTGTGTATGATGTGTGGTGGATCTGTGTCAGATGTGTGTACATAGGCCCGTGTGAAAGGTGTGTGTGCGTGTGCGTGTGTGTGTGTGTGTGGTGGCGTGTAAAGCATGCGTGTGATGTGTCGGTGTTTGGATGTTCGGAGGTGAGAGATTAGAAATTTGAAGGAAAATGTTTGAAATAACTGATTTGTTTCTCAAATTGTATTTTAATGAGCGATTCCCTCCAGGTACTATCGTTCACACCTGTTTCTTTTCCGGGTGGGAAAATGACTATGATGGCATACTGGATTATTATGTGCCTAGTGGAAAGATCTTGAGAGGCATGGAGAGCGTCCATGACAACGACAGAGAGTAAGCGTTTGTTGCTGTTTTGGTTAGATATAATTGTTTTATATTGCATTTATTTTTATATATATGTTTTATATTGCAAATAAAGTTTCCATATATAAGGTTCTTTATAAAGACCGATCCCAGAGTCCATATCTAAGAACATTACGACTACCTAACTTACACTTGGTTGGAAATCATTATCATGAATTAACTTTATCACACTGCACAAACTATCTTCCTTCCATGACATATTCAAAACGAACGTATTGAAAACTGTATGTCCTAAAACCTGTTCTTCATTAATCGTTACATACTCACATTTCACAAATATTAAATTATTATTGTTAAGAATGTGTTGCGTTTTAATTCGTGGTTGAGGAATTTTAAATGTTTTCATTAAAACTAAAAGAAAAAGTCCAGCAACATCAGCCAACCACAAAGTCACCATATGCATCCAGTAAGGGGAATAGCTACACCAATGATTGTCTTCAAAGAACCATAAATAAACCCGTTCAATACAGTAATGTAAACAATGCAGTAAACAATGCAGTAAACAGTAGGGTAAACACACACAACAAACATTACGGAATGTACTCTACTAGGGGTCGGAAAGAAAATATAAATTATTTTTTTATAATTTTTTGTTTTCTCACTGCAGGGATCGACTATTCAAATTCGAAATTTGTGACATCTCTAGACTGTCCTAATCACGTGATCAGCCAGACAGACATTGCAGAGGGAAAGCATCACAGAAGTAGGCCCAATGTGAATAAGTACTGTACGTTCTGTCACTGTGAGAACAAATCCTGTTCCAACTATTTATCTCTTAAAAAATTATCTTACAAGAAAAAATTAATGAGAAAAAAATGAAAAGTCCTGTTCTCTAACGAAAATGACAATTTTGAAGTTGTTCTAATTAGCCTACTCATTTAGTGTCAAGGTCATTTCAGTTTCGTTTGTTTTCCACTACATTTTTCTTTATAAGTGCGCAATTAATAACATAGTAACTCTAGGTCCTTTAAACCCTCCATCTCTTCCCCTTCCATAACTTTCGAAATTTTTTTTGGTTTATTAGTGTATTACAGTGACTGTAAAAATTGAGTTAACTCAGAGTTTTCAGCCACTCCAATACCCATCCCCAATTCCCCCCCCCCCCAATACATTCACTCACCCATAAACACTTACCAAACTGTCGACGAAAAGAGCGTTGATACATTATCTTTGACCTTGAGATCTAGAAAAGTTGCGAATGTGTTCGTTTATTTGTTTGGTTTAATTAATTATTTAATTTTATTTTTTTAAAAAATATATCTATTCAGCATTTACAGAGTGGTGACAATGTTTATTGTATCACTGGTGACAATGTTTACTTTATTGTATCTCTGGTGACATTGTTTACTTTATTGTATCACTGGTGACATTGTTTACTTTATTGTATCACTGGTGACATTGTTTACTTTATTGTATCACTGGTGACATTGTTTACTTTATTGTATCACTGGTGACATTGTTTACTTTATTGTATCACTGGTGACATTGTGCAGTTCCATCCCATCACATTATGAGCCATTCTCATAAACACTTAAATATTTTTTCAAAACAAAATGCACGCATGTTTAACGAAAACATTTTCTAATAAAACGATATATAAATACACTCTGCACTTTGCTTTAAATTCAATTGTCGGATCTTTGTTGTTATTCTAAAAGTGCTTTATGGAGATGAATACATTGCGTTGTCTTTTAATGTATGGAAGCAAATCATAGAATAATAAAACAAAATAGCTAAAAGCTTTTCTTTTTAACTGAAGATATTCATCAAGATTACAAATTTTCTTTTTAACTGATGATATTCATCAAGATTACAAATATGTATCGAGTGCCTACAATGAATGTGTGGCAGAGTAAATTTGCGGTTCCCTAATTCTAGATTTGATTGTTATATAAATTGTGGAATGTCAAAATGACCCGTAGTAGTTTCTCTGACTAATAGTCTCATACTTGCTCGTGACAATTTCATCCAATGGGAATAGACCGAAAGTTACTTTGTTGAAGAAAGTTCTATATTCTAATCACTTTGATTTTGACGTAACTCAAGTCCGGTCACAAAAGGCGATCATTAACTTATGACTGCAGTGACAACTATACTCTACCGGATCATGTTAGTCTGTGTATCCAACGACGTCATCAATAGTAGTGTTGTGCTAATAGTAAAATTGAGAACGGATACCCGTGGTTAATCGGTCTTTATGTCTATACACGATTTAGCACACTCCCCCTCCGGTCACACTCGCCTCCCGCCCGTAGATGCTAAATCGTGCCGGACGTGGGTTGGCTTGCGCGCTGAACCTAGATCTAATTATTTACGACATAGATCATTAATCACCATAGCTCGCGCCTTTCTGTACCTAGATCTAATTATTTACGACATAGATCATCAATCACCATAGCTCGCGCCCGTTCTTTTCGCTTGTGGTTGTTGTGCTCGTTAATAAGTGTAGCATGTTATTGATGTTGATAAGACTTCAGTAAACAAACTTGTCAATAAAAAATAATTTTAACCCTTTACCGGGCGGGCGTTTTCCTTTTTTTTATATCTCTGTGCAGGCAAGAATTTTTAGGATTTCAGTGCGATTTAGGGTTACGTTAGTAAAAACATATCTTAGGTATTAGTGCATATATTTCAATGAAATAAAATGCAAAATGAAAGCAGCTTTATTAATATCCTTAATTTAAATATATTTTCGGGTGTTAATATGGGGAAGACATCGTCTGTGTGGAGTTACGCCAAGCGATTGGAAATGACACGACGAAATGCTATCTGTGTGATGAAATGTTTTTCGGCGAAGGGCGATTGAACTTGATGTCCTATTTTTAAAAACGTTATTGTTGTTGACATTTTATTTAGTTTTAGTTTACTTTAGTTTATGTAATGATTGATAATATTAAATATAAAAGTGTGCATTGTACATATAAAGATTATAACTAATAGTAAGTCACTAGATGCATACCTTTGGCTACTGTGTGAAATAGAGCGCATGCTTAATGATAAAGTAGCTTTGTGTAGAGATCGCGAGTTGCGATGGAGATTATGCTAACTTTCGACGGGTACTCGTTCAAAATTTGGACGGGTACCTGGGCAGCATTTTAGAAAAAAATTGACAGCCCTAGTCATCAAACATATCTGTAAAGGTATTGGTGTAAATTGATTCCTGTAAATTTCGTTCGAGAACCAATACGACATATTGAATTTTGAGCTTGGTTTCAAGAATTCACTCAAACTCCTCACATTTCTATGAACTTGATTATATATATAACAGGTAACAGGTAACGTTCAATCAAACATTGTTGTGAAGTGGTGTAAATGTCAACGCTCTTTTTATTACATTCATATGTTGTATATTTGATTGTTGATTTAATAAATTTAATAACCTTCTTGCACACATATTAAAACCTTATTTTGGAGTAATAGCGGGTGGATGGGGGCTCGTTAAATATAAATAAAAGACTGATTATGATTACTCCTTTAGTAAGAAGTATCCATCTGCAGTACATTATGTGACAGTAAAACGTCTATCTTATTATTGTGTCAAGAGTAGAATTTTACGACCACCATCCCTACTCCTCAAAATGAGAGACATGTTGGTCTTGTGGGAGAATTATTAATAACTATGAATTATGATTCTCGATCACTAGTAATTAGTTATGTGTTATTAATTAATAAATAATAATCAATACGAGTGACGGGTGCCCAGAGAGGTGTCCCAATACCCATGTCCATGTTTGGCAAGTATTGCTTTTACACTCGATAGTCAAACGTCAGGTAGATGTAAAACAACAACGATAGACTGTAGACACTAGGTTTAACAGAAGTAGTTAATATTTAGATATTCATAATTAATTCACTAATAATAACCATAAACATTAACTTAGTGGCGTTGGCATCACAGAGTGGTAGTATCTTATTGTAATCCTGTACATTCCAGTAAGGGATAGTATCTTCTTGTAATCCTGTACATTCTAGTAAGTGATAGTATCTTATTGTCTGTACTTTCCAGTAAGATCTTGTAATCCTGTACTTTCCAGAAGTGATAGTATCTTGTAATCGTGCATATTCCAGTCAGTGATAGCATCTTGTAATCCTGTACTTTCCAGTAAGTGATAGTATCTTGTAATCCTGTACATTCCAGTAAGTGATAGCATCTCGTAATCCTGTACTTTCCAGTAAGTGATATTATCGTGTAATCCTGTACATTCCAGTAAGTGATATTATCTTGCAATCCTGTACATTCCAGTAAGTGGTATTATCATTCAATCCTGTACATTCCAGTAAGTGATAGTATCTTGTAATCCTGTACTTTCCATTAAGTGATAGTATCTTGTAATCCTGCACATTCCAGTAAGTGATAGCATCTCGTAATCCTGTACTTTCCAGTAAGTGATATTATCTTGTAATCCTGTACATTCCAGTAAGTGATATTATCTTTCAATCCTGTACATTCCAGTAAGTGGTATTATCTTTCAATCCTGTACATTCCAGTAAGTGATAGTATCTTGTAATCCTGTACTTTCCATTAAGTGATAGTATCTTGTAATCCTGCACATTCCAGTAAGTGATAGTATCTTGAAATCCTGTACATTCCGTAAGTGATAGTATCTTGCAATCCTGTACATTCCGTAAGTGATAGTATCTTGCAATCCTGTACATTCCAGTAAGTGGTATTATCTTTCAATCCTGAACATTCCAGTAAGTGATAGTATCTTGTAATCCTATACTTTCCATTACATGATAGTATCTTGTAATCCTTGAAATCCTGTACATTCCGTAAGTGATAGTATCGTATTGTAATCCTGTACATTCCAGTAAGTGCTAGTATCGTATTGTAATCCTGTACATTCCAGTAAGTGCTAGTATCGTATTGTAATCCTGTACATTCCGGTAAGTGATAGTATCGTATTGTAATCCTGTACATTCCAGTAAGTGATAGTATCGTATTGTAATCCTGTACATTCCGTAAGTGATAGTATCGTATTGTAATCCTGTACATTCCAGTAAGTGATAGTAGTATCGTATTGTAATCCTGTACATTCCAGTAAGTGATAGTATAGCATTGTAATCCTGTACATTCCAGTAAGTGATAGTAGTATCGCATTGTAATCCTGTATACTCCATGAAATGACGATACCGCCATGTATGTCCCCAAATTATTCTTGTAAGACACGTGTGTCAGTCGCGTATTTCTCTTTTCAGTCCCTTTCCCTTCTTTCCAGATTCGTATTCTCTTTTTAATTCTGTACTTACCGTCTTAATTCTGTACTTACCTTTTTAATTCTGTACTTACCTTTTTAATTCTGTACTTACCGTCTTAATTCTGTACTTACCTTTTTAATTCTGTACTTACCGTCTTAATTCTGTACTTACCTTTTTAATTCTGTACTTACCGTCTTAATTCTGTACTTACCGTCTTAATTCTGTACTTACCTTTTTAATTCTGTACTTACCGTCTTAATTCTGTACTTACCGTCTTAATTCTGTACTTACCGTCTTAATTCTGTACTTACCGTCTTAATTCTGTACTTACCGTCTTAATTCTGTACTTACCGTCTTAATTCTGTACTTACCGTCTTAATTCTGTACTTACCGTCTTAATTCTGTACTTACCGTCTTAATTCTGTATTTACCGTCTTAATTCTGTACTTACCGTCTTAATTCTGTACTTACCGTCTTAATTCTGTATTTACCTTCTTAATTCTGTACTTACCGTCTTAATTCTGTACTTACCGTCTTAATTCTGTACTTACCGTCTTAATTCTGTACTTACCGTCTTAATTCTGTACTTACCGTCTTAATTCTGTATTTACCGTCTTAATTCTGTACTTACCGTCTTAATTCTGTACTTACCGTCTTAATTCTGTACTTACCGTCTTAATTCTGTACTTACCGTCTTAATTCTGTATTTACCGTCTTAATTCTGTACTTACCGTCTTAATTCTGTACTTACCGTCTTAATTCTGTATTTACCGTCTTAATTCTGTATTTACCGTCTTAATTCTGTACTTACCGTCTTAATTCTGTACTTACCGTCTTAATTCTGTACTTACCGTCTTAATTCTGTACTTACCTTTTTAATTCTGTATTTACCGTACCATTTCTTCATTTCTTCTTTTAGTCTATCCCTTCTTGTCAATCTTGTCCTTTTGAACAAAGTTATTATGGCTTGTCACTACCATATCCGGGGTAACACTTCTTCCATTTTCATTTTTATTTTGAACAAGTAAATGTTGACTATGTCTTGTACATTCTTGAAACTGATGTAAAATGTTTTGTTTGCTTGTACCTTTGTCAAATTTTGTATGTTTTTTCCTCTTAACGTTCATAGCTATTTGATTTTGTATTGTTGTTTGAATTGGAGCGTGCTCTTTCTTTCTCTCTTTCTTTCTTTCTCTCTCTCTTCTTTCTTTCTTTCTTTCTTTCTTTCTTTCTTTCTTTCTTTCTTTCTTTCTTTCTTTCTTTCTTTCTTTCTTTCTTTCTTTCTTTCTTTCTTTCTTTCTTTCTTTCTTTCTTTCTTTCTTTCTTTCTTCCTTTCTGTCTATCTGTCTGATTGTCTTTCTTTCTTGTTTAAATATCATTACTTGTCTTTATGCTGCTTAAACACACACACATACACACACACACACACACACACACACATACGTACATACGCAAACGCATTTACATATTAACATTTTCTCTTAGTTTTTATTTTTCAATTATTGATCTTTGTTATTATATTTATTGCTTTTGACATTAGATTCCGGCAAAAAAACCAATTTCATTCGAATGACGGTTCTCTTCCTTTCAGACCAACATCTGTTTGCTGTCAATGGTTGCCTTAAGCTTTATTCCACACACACCCTCTCTACCTCTTCTTCAAGGGGTGTTACACATCATAATTTAAAGCTGAGATCTCATTCTTGTAAAAAAAAAAATTCAGGTGAAGAGGGAGTTTGCGTGTGTGTAGAGAACAAGCATAAATATAAATAACTGCCATCAGTTGTCAGGGCTGTGTAGTTTTTGTTGCTGTATATTTCTGGTGTTTGCTATTTTGTCCATTTGCACTGGGAACAACTTTTATTTCCTCAGTTCACATGATGAAATGTAACACACAGATGCATAGAAAGGCTGTGTGTTGGGCCTAGTGGTTAACATTTCTTTTTAAACATCCTACTAAGTATTTATATCGCCTATCCCTGACAAATATTGTTTTGAAACGTCGTGTATAGTATTTATAACGTCATCCCTGACAAATATAGTTTTGAAGCGTCGTATAGTATTTATAACGTCATTCCTGACAAATATAGTTTTGAAGCGTCGTATAGTATTTATAACGTCATCCCTGACAAATATAGTTTTGAAGCGTCGTATGGTATTTATAACGTCATCCCTGACAAATATAGTTTTGAAACGTCGTGTATAGTATTTATATCTCCTCTCGCTAACATTTTTAAAACATCGTTTCAAGTATTTTTGAATCCTATACTTAACATTTAAAAAAACATAAATCGTGTTTTGTATTGATATCTCCTATCACAATCATTTTTTAAAATATCGTTTAAAGATTTATAAATATTTATAAATTCTATACCTACACTCTAGATCTCTACTTTTATTTAAATCTTTAGTTGTCATGTTCAAACTATCACTACTTTGGCGCACATCGTAATCTGATGACGAACATTGCATAGAATGTTAGTGTTGATGTGGTTAACAATGTCAATATACAGAAGTAATAGCATTAATGGACCGAAAGGCAGATGTAATGGAATAATGGCAGATTTATGGAAGAAATATCAGATATAGTGAATGGAGTGTTAGATATTTTAAAATAAATGGTAGGAATTTTAATAATGGAGTAAAATAAAAAACGTACGAAAATAACGTACTTAATGACGATGATGATGCAAAATTTCAAGGTAATGTTAGTGATGATGCTGAATTCAGTCAGACCTGATGAAAGAAAAATGACATTAATGTTTAGTGGATAATGCAAAAACTGCTTTTGTAACTGGGAGAGGGAAGTGGTAATGAATGGCCTAAATATTGATACAGACAATGAAAAAAAATTGACTTACACCTAGGAATGATTTTTAAATATACTTAGACTATATTAGGGATGATAAAAGGAATGAAAGCTATTGATAAAAGAATTTAATTACACAGAGATGTGTGATGGGCACATCGCTTCAATTAATAAAATACGATATGACATGGTCATGGAAAGACTTTCTCTCTGGCTTTAGTGCTGATGACAGGAATGATGTAGAAAGTGAAATTGATAATTAAACCAGCGATATCGAGAGTGGTTGTAATTTATTTAACGAATTAAATGATGTCATCATGCTGGCAGAATGACGTACACAGTGCTGTTGAAATACCCTCCCTCCCCCCTAAAACTTCAACAAAAGGCTATTCCTTCTGGTACAAAGCTGTATATACAAACAGCTGAAGATAATGGCACATATATCAGAAATATGATTATGGCAAAAATAGCATAAGCACTTCTCCTGGAACTGACCAATATTGCTTAAACAGAGCTAATGCTGAAGACCCCCCCACACACACACACACTGCCCAGACAGTGTTCACAGAGTTAATGCTTAAGACAAAAGGGACATTAAGAGGGCTGATATGATGGCAAGAGTGTCGTAAAATGTCTAATGATAATTGCAAGAGTGTCGTAAAATGTCTAATGATAATTGCAAGAGTGTCGTAAAATGTCTAATGATAATTGCAAGGGTGTCGTAAAATGTCTAATGATAGTTGCAAGAATGACGTAAAAGATCTAATAATAATGGCAGGAATGCCGTAAAAGATCTAATGATAAAGGCAAGAATGACGCAAAAGGTCTAATGATAATGGCAAAAACAACGTAAGGATAATGGCAAGAATGAGTAGAAGTTCTAATAGTAAAGGTAGGAATGACATAAAATATCTAATGGTATTGGCAAGAATGACGTAAAACATCTAATAATAATGGGAAGAATAAGAATGACGTAAAGTGTCTAATGGTAATGGCAAATATGACGCAAAAGGTCTAATAATAATAATAACAAAAATGATCCCCAGTAACAGGTCTAATGCTAATGGCAATAATAATGTAAAAGATCTAATAATAATGGCATGAATGACGTAGAAGTTCTAATAGTAATGGCTATAATGACGTTAAAGATCTAATGGTAATGGCAACGTAAAACATCTAATGGTAGTGCAAGAATGACCTAAAACATCTAATAATAATGGCAAGAACGACGCAAGACATCTAATGTAATGGCGATAATGACGTATAACAAAAAAGACTTAAAAGGTCTAATAATAATGGCAAGAATGACGTAAAAGATCTAATGGTAATGGCAAGAATGACGCACAGAGGGCTAATGCTAATGGCAAAAATGGTACACAGTTCACTTGATAAAGATAAGAATGACACACTGAAGGGGGTTGGTGGGTAAAGTAATGGCAAGAATGACGTTTTCAAGGCTACTGCGATTGGCGAGATTGACGGGCATAATCTTAGTAACAGGAAAAGCAACTTTTAAAATATTACTTTTCTTGGACGAGAGGCCAACTGAAACCCTTGACCTCGTCTGTCTACCTATAAAGAGTCAAACCACATAGTCATCTAGTCAACTTACTACAGCCAAACCAATCGTCAAAGGGCAGTAACAAACTTACACTTGTCAGTTCGTGTCTGGTTGCATTTCACAAGGGGATGTGAAACCATCACGGGTAGTCGAACCGCGACTGGATCTGTTGACGAGATGCGGCCATTATTATGACGACAATATCGGGCTCAGATCTGGTACTGTGTCCCGGTTAGGACAGTTCAGTGCAGGTGTTTCGGCCTGCAAAACACACCGCCCATATTGTGATTATCCAAGGAGAATAGACTCCGACAAGAATAGATAAGCATCTGACACGTGCAAAGACCGTAGCCCTTCTGTCAAATGTGTTTTTTTCTCTCCCCCCACCCTTTTATCCCCTCTCGGTGAAGACTTATTTCTAGTGGTCGTCCTAATAATGTATTGCCTAGCGAAAGTAGCATGCATAAATAAACTTAAAAAGAACAAGTAACTTGACTTGAATGTAGGTTTTATCCATACCGCTGAAAATAAATGAACGATGTTCACTAAAACGTGTTGAGAGCGCTGCAAACTGTAGAAATCATATAAGGTCTTCGTTTTCATCAAAATACTGCACCCCACTCCTCACCATATTAAACTTTTCATAGATTTACATATCGTAGTATATTAATTATACTCTTACTATGTTGAGAATGATAATTATTGATGTAGTGTGGAATGACGAGAATGATAATTTGATGCTGGGTTGATGATAACGAGAATGATGTTTCTGATGACGAGGAGGCGCAATAGATGGAAGACGATAAGCAGGAATAGTAGTTTTAATGGGGAAGATGATAATGTACTAATTCATGTTCATTAAATCTTTTCTTTAAAGAATCGATGTAGAAAACCGATATCGTTCACAATCTCCTCTCTTCCTCAGTAAACAAGATGGAGCAAGTTTTCTCCAAGTCACATTTTCCCTCATTGATGAGTGGTGACACCATTTAGGCGTAAATTACTGTTACGTGTCGATAAGACGTAAATTACTGTTACGTGTCGATAAGACGTAAATTACTGTTACGTGTCGATTAGACGTAAATAATTGATGCGTATCGAATAGACGATTTGATGAGTGTCGGTAAGACGTAAATTACTGACGCGTGGAGATTATACGTAAATTAGTCGGTGATGTGTGATCGAGGCTGCTACAAGCAATTTAATATTTAATGTTGTCCCTTCCTTTAGGGAAAAGTTAACGTGAAAACTACAAAACATTTATAATTTCTGTTGTGTAATTCATGTATGAAAGTAGGACTTTACATTGTGTTGCGAAGGCTGTATATAATTTCAATTTCAAAATTGGTTTATTCTAGCGTCCTAGATTTTAACAACCTGTCAACCTGTCGTGCGGTGAACTGATAAAGGCTGCCCAGACTCGTGTGCGCTGGAGAACTGTTGTCGAGGCCCTTTGTTCCACGAGGAATCCAAGGAAATAAGCAAGTAAGCAAGATTTTAACACATAATTTATATACAATATATTATTTTCACTTAATATAAGTGCATTAAAGCGATTAATATAACCTATTATGAACACAAATATTTATATATTTTTTTAAGTTACAATTAAATGAAATCATAGGTAATGGTAGATCTTTTATATTTTTTTATTTACTTTATTTTCATCATTTTACACATAATCTACTTAGTGATGTAATAATTATTTTATTATTTATTTATCTAATATATGGGTCAGCTTATTGCATGAAAAAATTAACTAATACATGCATAGCAAATTTCTAGATTGATTTTTATTTTGTCGAAGGAAGATAACCTCATATTTTTACTGCTTCGTCTTTGCTCGTTACCTCCCATTAAACTCTGAATCAACTCTTTTCATTGTTTCCTAATGTGCCGATCGGTTTTTCTAGCTATTTTGTGAAATATCTGTATGTCTTTTATGCAGTAAAGACTTCAAACAACTAACCAATCAACAAACAAACCAAAAACAAAGCACAATAAGTATTTTTAATCTTCATCCTATAGTGTTATTATGTAACTAATTTATTCTTGCATTCATGCAGTTTGCTTTTGATAAGCTGGTTCATTGCCACCGATGCCTGAATATTAATTAATTTTTTTTAAAAAATTAGATTTTGCTATTTCCGTACCGGTTTGTTCAGTCTTTTCTTGAGTGTAGATGTCGACTGTCCCACTAATGTTCTACATTACCTGTAATTGACCAGAAGAAGAAAGTATGCTAGTCTGTTGATAGAAAATGGCGGTCTATCAAGCGAAACATTTACCGAGAAAATCATTCTACACCTCTTGCCATCAAAACAAGAGATTGCAATTCACGTATTCATAACTTTAAACTGAAAATAGAAACACAACTACACAAAATTTTTACACCCCCCCCCAGCACCCTATTCCCCTAGTATGCCACTATATCTCTCCATTTCTTCAACATTGTGAAAATTGTCTGTGAAATCAGAGAAAGGTGAAATCAAAGATATAATGCAAATCATGCGGCATTATGGAAGAGTACAGTGTAGAGTTAAGATCATAAAATTAAACAATTCTTCCGGATATATTCATCTTTTTGTAGTTTAATTTTATGATCTTAACTCTACACTATACTCTTCCATAATACCGCATGTAAACAAAAGTGGGTTTTTTTTGTGTACTTTTTAAGAAAAGAATCCTACTTTTACTTGTTTATTTCATGCTTCGACATTTCACATATTTTTACAGAATCTTCTTCGTAGTTGCAAAATTAGAAAGTTCACATACCTCCAATCTATCTTGTTCATGAGAAAACAATAATAACATTTAGTGTGTTTTCGTGCGTGTGTGTGTGTGTGTGTGTGTGTGTGTGTGTGGTGCTCGTGTATTTGTGTGTGAACACTGCACTCTGCTTGCCTTCATTATCAAATCTCGTACTGTACATCTTTTTGCTTGTCGACTGTGGGAAGTGAACAACTGGTTTTTGATTAAAACTAGTTTGAGGGCCTTGCTCGAGGAAATAAA
This sequence comes from Sinotaia quadrata, assembly GCA_028829895.1. NCBI lineage: Eukaryota > Metazoa > Mollusca > Gastropoda > Architaenioglossa > Viviparidae > Sinotaia > Sinotaia quadrata. The sequence goes on from CM054180.1 coordinate 16,744,494, forward strand.
TAAGCTGTAAGCGGACTTTTGTGGAGCACAAATTCAAACCGTCCGTTGTCGTCGAATATATAGTATCCACAATGGTTTGTACAACTGTTTTTAATAACATATTTTATCTCTCATGTCATACAAACAACTGTTTTTAATAACTGATATTTTATCTCTCATGTCATACAAAACTGTTTATAATAACATATTTTATCTCTCATGTCATACAAACAATTGTTTTTAATAACTGATATTTTATCTCTCATGTCATACAAACAACTGTTTTTAATAACTGATATTTTATCTCTCATGTCATACAAACAACTGTTTTTAATAACATATTTTATCTCTCATGTCATACAAACAACTGTTTTTAATAACTGATATTTTATCTCTCATGTCATACAAACAACTGTTTTTAATAACTGATATTTCATCTCTCATGTCATACAAACAACTGTTTTAATAACTGATATTTTATCTCTCATGTCATACAAACAACTGTTTTTAATAACTGATATTTTATCTCTCATGTCATACAAACAACTGTTTTTAATAACTGATATTTTATCTCTCATGTCATACAAACAACTGTTTTAATAACTGATATTTTATCTCTCATGTCATACAAACAACTGTTTTTAATAACTGATATTTTATCTCTCATGTCATACAAACAACTGTTTTTAATAACTGATATTTTTATCTCTCATGTCATACAAACTTTGGTATGTACGAATTTTGAAATATTTCTGTTAATTCATTTTGTGATGGCAGCACCACTTTTGTTAATGAAAATGATTATTATTATTTATTAATCTTTCATAATTAATTCAAGTGATGAGAATCTTAATTTATTTTATTAATGATCCTCCAACAGACACCACTCGTCTCTCACTTAGTGGATATGCAGGCGCTGTATAAAGTTTCTGTCTTCCACAACATAAACAACATTTACAGTCACATAATCTTTCCAAAGGAGAAGACAAATCTTAATTTTAATCTATTTTTAGCGAGCCCCCTACCAACCACTTTTTTTTCTCCAACATAAGATTATCATTATGCGTAAGTTCAATAAATTTATCAAATCAACAATCAAATATACATATGACAAAGACAATGAAATAAATTACTTGACATCAATATTTGCATGAACCTATGTTTAGATAATTTTATAATTACTGTCTATAATTATAATTAATGTCTATAATAAATATAATTCATTAATGGAGTCCATACAAATCACAGGTTATTTCTATCAGATAATAGAAATGGAGTTATTAGAGATATGTGATTACAGTCTCTTCACAGCACCTGGATTAAGCACTTCTAGAACAGTCTTTCACTTGCTTTTGCAGCAATGTCAAAATGTCACAATGTCTGCGTCAACACGTGTCTCCTTCCACCCACGTGGAAATCTCTGACCTGATATTTTTCTCTCGAACTAACTAAGCTGTGTCAGTTCCTTCAAGCAGAACATGATTACAGTAATTTTGGTAACTTCACTGTACTAGAATTTTCCTGATGTAATCAGCATACCTTGCCATGATACATCAAAAGTGTATAGCAAACTCCCCTATGCTTACACACACTGCAACAGATGTTTCCCGCATCTTCCGGGTCATTCAGATTTATGAACAGTGAACAAGTGAAAGGTAACAGGAAACTGGAAAGGCTACTTGCTCACTACAAAATATAATTAAGGAGCAAACCTAAGTTTCCAGTTTATCACAATATAACTCCATTCTTTCTTACATTCCACTCTCAACTTACAGTTTCCTGTAATGGCATTCATTAGCCTGACACAAGCACATGGCAAATAAATACAGTGTATTGTCCTCACGCTAAATGCGAGCAGCTTAGTTCAAACATTTGTAGAAATAAAAGCCAACTCACAGAGTACATATCAACACAAATATAACATATCAATAGCAAAAGTACATGAATTATTTCTATCTTCAATAAACCAGTCAGCTAACTTACCCTCATGCTAATGGCCACTTTTCAAAACTGGACTTTCTTCTTGCTAGAAGAATTTTCTACAGCAAAATAAATATTTTAATCTCAGCCAAATGGCTGGCTCGTTCTTTTAGATCATAATCATCGGATAATAAAAAAATACCCAGTAGTTTGCATTGCATCAGCAAATCTATAAAATTCTTACCTCGAGCCATATACTTCAACTCGGACACTTTCGAAAATACTATCATAAGAAGTGCTGAATGTCGCGTTACTATCACAATTTAACGATTTATATAACAATTAAATTTTAAAATAGGGAGAGGGGAATTTACTCTGCCACACATTTCAAATCATGTTCTTACGAAACATGAAGAGATAAGACTATGTATTGTACAGTTTGAACAGATGGTGTTGAACTCTGACCTTACCATTACTCTCTTCGGTAAAGTGCATTCCATGGACTCCGTCACATTATTGCAAATTATTTCCAACTATTTCAAGGGACTCAGTAACTAGTAGCAACTCTCCTGTAATTGTATCTCTCGAAAACCCGCCGAATAGGTCTGTAATGGGTCATGTGATCGTGGCTATACAGAGGTTTTCTTTTTCGTTGAGAAACTATTTTTGTTTCTTCAAGAAAATCTAAATACATTGCAAAAACTTGAACTATTTAAATATTTTAAATGTGTTTGTGTGTGTGTGTTTGTGTGTGTGTGTGTGTGTGTGTGTGTGTGTGTGTGTGTGTGTGTGTGTGTGTGTGTGTGTGTGCGTGGTGCAAAAGAGAGAATGAAATAGATAAATTTCTTGATCATAAAGAATGATATGATTTTATTTTGTCTAAATTATAACAGTTAATAATTTATTTGAACTCTATGCACCAGACGTAATACCAAAGCCAGTACGTAAGACGTAATACCAAAAACAGTACGCCAGAAGTAATGCAATAAACATAGGATGCCAGACGTAAAGCAACAGACATAGTAAACCAGACAATTAAAAAAAAACAATATACGCAAGACATAATACACCAAACAGTGCAGCGCAGAAAGACGCCAATAAATAAAAATCAGCCATGTTGCACTCAAAAGCATTGCAATCTGTGTTACTATTTGTACTTAATAACTTCAAACCCTGTAAGCAGGACACAGCTTTGTATATCAGTGGAAGTACACATTAGAAGTCCTGTACACGCATAAGAATGCATCAATTTGTGAATGTTGCTATCTCATACATGTACAGGCATGACAGACGAGTATCTGTGTGTGTGTGTGTGTGTGTGTGTGTTACCGAATCAAACATCATGTACACGCATGACAGACGAACATATCGTTGTGTGTGTGTGTGTGTTACTCTCTCAAACATCGAGTTCGCGTTCCGTTAGGTTTCAGTCGCGCTGATGTTAGCGATGGCGCAAGTTGTTGTGGTGCGATGCTGGCTGAATGAGTATGACCAGCCAGTCCATTTCCAATGTCCAACGGGCCAGTTCCTCTCTCACATCAACAGCATGCACGACAACCACCACGAGGACCGCGTCTGGGACTATAGCTGTAGAGCCATTCCTGTTGATGGGGAGGAAATCAACTGCGCATGGACAAGTGAGTGGGCGTAGTGTGACATACACCCCTTTGTTACTGATTACGATTATTATTATTATTATTAATCATCCACAACTAATTACAAGTGATGTAGAAATCTTAATTTATTTTAATTAATAATTCTCACAGGAGACACCACTCATCTCTCACTTGGCATATTATACAGGTGTAGTAAAAGTCTTCTCTCTTCCAGAATAATAAGAGAGATGATGTTTCAATGGAAAAGGGAGATAAATATCTAGGGATACTTCAACTTCAAGAAAATATGCAGAGAGAAGTGAAGTCCAAAGTTACGAGAGTATGAAAACCGGGTTAGACAAGTCCTGAAGTCCAAGCTAAATGGGGCTAACAAAATACAAGCACTTAACGCATACGCAATGCCTATAGTCACCTACACTGGAGGTATAGATTGGACAACAAATGAAATAAATGAACTGGACAGAAAAAAAGAAAACTACTCTCAATACATAAAGTCTTACACCCCAAAGCAGACGTAAATCAGCAAGTTCTAGCATATTCCTTATCTGAGTTGTTATTTTAACTCTGGTATTTACAAAATGTCGTCATACTCAGCACCCGAATGTCATGTCACGTTGACATTTAACAAACTATATAATAATTATTTCTTTAAATAGAGACAAGCGAATGTACTCCGCCACACATAGCAATGTTTCGTTTGCGTGTCAGTGTTAAAGGGGGGAGTGGACAACTCACAGCACTGAAACCGTTCAAGAATATCTCCATGAAATACAAGAATATCTCCACGACATACAAGAATATCTCCACGACATACAAGAATATCTTCACGACATACAAGAATATCTCCACGACATATACAGCATTAAAGGACAACTCACAGCACTAACAACATACAAGAATATCTCCACGACATACAAGAATATCTCCACGACATACAAGAATATCTCCACGACATACAAAAATATCTCCATGACATACAAGAATATCTTCACGACATACAAGAATATCTCCACGACATACAAGAATATCTCCACCTCATAATAATATATACAGCTTTAATGGATACCTCACAACTCCTGTCAGTAACACTTGATATTAGTCGACAGCGCATAACATTTTTCAAAAAGAAAGATATTTTTCAACAACACAAGCTTTTTCAACAAAGCTCAATATTTTCAAACATAGAAATCTTTCGTTAGCAATATTCGATATCGATCAATAGCGCACAACACACAACATTAATTAACAGCACTCTATATGCAACATCAAGCAAGAAAACACTATGCACATCATCAACCAATAGCACACAATACACAGCATTACTCAAAAAGATACCACACAACATTAATCAACAGCACACAACAAACATCAATCAACAACACACTACGCAACACCAAACAACAGAACACTATTCGCAACATCACTCAACAGCCCACCACACAATATCAATCAATACACAGCACACACACACAACATTAATCAACACACACGACATACCAAACACACAAAATTAATCATACACCATTCAACAATACACTACACACAACAGCAAACAACAGCACAAAACACGCAACATCGAGCAACAGCACACATACGTTACCAACACATATTTAGTCAACTTCAGATAGCATTTCGACACACTTCTATAGTCGAGATCAGACCATAATTCAACATTGCGCAACGGTAGTCAGCAACATATAACACTATTCAGAAAAAACAACATTTTAGACAACAACGTTGATCATTAGTAAACGATACACACCGATTGTCAACAGAAAATTATGCTAGTGAATAACATTAGTCATAAACACACACCATTTATTACAACACACTATTTGTCAACAGCACGCAACTTTTGTCAACAGCATGCAACATTTGTCAAAACCTTACAACATTAATCAACAATATACATCAATTAACAGCACATTTCCCTCATGAACAAAACACATCATTTGTTAAAATGAATATATAATCAGTGAACAGCACAAAATAAGCCTGATCGTCAGTAACACGTTTCAATAACAAACAGTCATCATTAGCCAGTAATACAACTCATTAGCATGTCATATTATTAATCAGCAACACACAACATTAGTGAACTATACATTATGCTAGTCTATAATGTAGAACATTTGTTGACAACACACAATAAACGATAACAATAAAGATGCAGTCGTAGCCTGCAGTAACAGTCAACAATATATACTATTAGCAACAAATAACAATAGCCACAAAATGCATATTATTAATGAACAAAGCACTACAATAGTAAAAATTGAGTCAGTAAGTAATACCATTAGTAAACAACAAACATCATTATTCACCAGTCATGCAAGCAAAAAACTGACTTCCTTCGCGAGTCCTTAAATTTGTACTAACAGTCGACTAGACCAGATAAATTGCGTTCAAATGCGTTTTGAACAGAATTAAATTTGTACTAACAGTCGACTAGACCAGAAAAATTGCGTTCAAATGCGTTTTGAACAGAATTAAATTTGTATTAACAGTCGACTAGACCAGAAAAATGGCGTTCAAATGCGTTTAGAACAGAATTAAAATTTCGATACTCACGAAATCTTCGTTTAGTACTTGGGAATAGTGTCTTAATTTTCATTCCGAGAGCTTCATTTCTCGCAGATGACGTGAACGACTGGGACCAACCGCTTTTATTCCAATGCCCAAATAACGGGTATGTTACGGGTATGGCAAGTCACCATGACAACGGTAGAGAAGATCGTCGTTTCAGCTTCCAGTGCTGCGAGACACGAGGTAAATATATACAGTGTGATTTTAAGGTGAAGTACCTGTGCGCATTTCAGTATAATGTGAAGTACGTGTGGGCATTTCAGTATAATGTGAAGTACGTGTGGGCATAAAGAATTAGCACATTTTTTTTCAGCATAAGTATTGATCCGACACATAAACTGTGTATTTTCATGTATGTATGTATGTGTTTGTGTGTGCGTGTGTGCTGGGTCGGTGTGTGAAGTGTGCGGGTGTGATGGATCTGTGTGTGTATGATGTGTGGTGGTGGATCTGTATGAGGTGTGTGTACAAGAGCCGGCGTAAGGTGTGTTGTGAGGAGTGTGTGAGGTACGTGTGTGGTGTGTCGGTGTCTGTTTAGTGTGTTGATGTGAGAGGTGTGTGTGTTATGTGTGAGGTTTATGTGAGGTGTGTGTGTGTGTGTGTGGTGTTGGTGTGTGAGGTATGTATGGGGTGTGAAGTGTCAGGATGTGTGGTGTGTCGGTGTGTTGTGTGTGAGGTGTGTGTGTGTGGTGTCTTGGTGTGTGAAGTGTATGTGGTGTATGAGGTGTGTTGATGTGCGGGGGGTGAGGGACCTGAAAGTATAAAGAAAAAGGTTCGAAATAACTGGTTTGTTTCTCAAATTGTATTTTAATGATCGATTCCCTCCAGGTACTATCGTTCACACCTGTTTCTATACCGGGTGGGAAAATGACTATGATGGCATACTGGATTATTATGTGCCTAGTGGAAAGATCTTGAGAGGTGTAGAGAGCGTCCATGACAACGGCAAAGAGTAAGTGCTTGCTGCTGGTTTTGTTAGATATAATTGTTTCATATTGCATTTATTTATTTTTAAATGTTGAAAAATCGTCGCATGTATAGTACTGTTTAAAGATCGACCATAGAGTAGATATTTAAGAACGTTATGAGTACTTAACTTGCACCCTGTTAGGAATCGTGAGATATTCATACGTTTGTCAGACTGATTTAACTTAATATACTGCACAAAATCACTTCCTTCCCTGACAACGAATGTATAGAAGAACTGTGCGGCGGAGTAAATTTAGCTTATCACTATTTTAAAAATTTAATTATTGTGACAGTAAATTTGCCTATCCCTATTTTTAAATTTAAATTGTTATATAAAATGCTAAATTTTCAGAGTCACTACATGTATGCAGCTTAGTTCAAACATTTGTAGAAATAAAAGCCAACTCACACAGTACATCTTTACACAAGTATAACATATCAATAGCAAAAATGCATGGAATATTCCTAAGTCCATTCTTTCTCAATCAGTCAGTTTTAATTCACCATCAAGCTAACGACTGCCTTTCAAAGTCGGACTTTCTCCTTTGCCACTCAAATTCAAAGTGATTAGAGAATAGAATTTTGTACAGCAGGGGTGCACAAACGTTTTAGGCCAGAGGGCCAAATTTCCAATTGACAGTGCGTGGAGGGCCGCAAGTCAGATTGCATATGCATGGCTCAGTAGAAAAAAAAACAACACAAATAATGAAATAAAGTCCTCCTAGGGCCGCACAGAGCCCTGTCTCGGGCCGCGGTTTGTGCACCCCTGTTCTACAGCAAGTAACTTTTTAATCTAAGCCCATTGGCTGGTCTCATTGTCGTAAATAATATTCATTAGGATAACAGAAAACTACTCACTCAGCTTACATTATCTCAGCAATCTAGAATATTCTTGCCTCGAGCTGTTTACTTCAACTCAGACACTTTCAAAAATTACATCATAAGGAGTGCCCAAGGTCAGGTTATTCTGACAATTTAGCAATTTAAATAAAAATTTAAATTTAAAAGTAGGGAGAGGCAAAATGTAACAGTAAAGAGTCTGTTGCGTTTTTGATTCATGGTCAAGTAATTTTATATGTTACATTAAAGCTCAAAGAAAAAGTCCGACAACTTTAGTTAACCACAAAACCGCAATACTCATACAGTAACGAGAATAGCTACACCAATGATTGTCTTCAAAGAACTATAAATAAACCCATTCAACACAGTAAGGAGAATAGCTACACCATTGATTGTTTTCAAAGAATAATAAATAAACCCATTCAATACAGAGTGCAAACAGTACAGTAAAGAGAATAGCTACACCAATGATTGTCTTCAAAGAATCATAAATAAACCCATTCAACACAGTATTTTAAACAGTACAGTAAAAAAGTAGGGTAAAAACGCAAAAAATAGTACATAATGTAATTTACTAGGAATTTCTTTTAATTTTTGTTTTCTCACTGCAGGGATCGACTGTTCAAATTTGAAATTTGTGACATCTCTAAAATGCCCTAATCACGTTACCAGCCAGGTACTGCAGAGGGAAAACATCACAGAAGTAAAGTTAACTTACCTATTGTGAATAAGTAGTCATAACTTCTGTCACTCTGCGAACATGTACTAATCCAACACATTAACTATAAAATAAATACCTTAAAAACATGGGAAGAAAAGAGAAAAATAAAAGTATTGATATGAAACTAAACAAAGTCATTTCACTTTTGCTTGTTTTTCATTGATTTTTTCTTTAAGTTCGCAATTAATAACATAATGCTTCTAAACCCTTTAAACCCTCCCCATCCTCTTCTTCCCTCGTCTCTCCCCCCCCCCCCCAACACAACTCCCGAAATATCTTTCTTGCAAGTGTATTATGAGAGACTGTGAAAATTCATTTTAAGTTTGAGTCTGCCTTGTTATCAGCCACCCCAGTATCCATTTCCAATCTCCTCAACAACACCACACCCCATACACACTTACCAAACTGTCGGTGTAAAGAGCTTTGCTACATTGTCCTTGACCTTGTGATCTAGAATAGTTGCGAGTGGTTTTCTTCTTTAGTTGTTTGGTTTGTTTATTTTATTTGTATCTATCTATCTATCTATCTATCTATCTATCTATCTATCTATCTATCTATCTATCTATCTATCTATCTATCTATCTATCTATCTATCTATCTATCTATCTATCTATCTATCTATCTATCTATCTATCTATTTAGTATTTACAGCATGGTGACAATATTAACTTCCTATCACTGTGGACATTGTGTTGTTCTCTCTCGTCATATTAGGCATCATTCACATGAACACTTAAATAATTTTCAAAACGAAAAGCACGCATGCTTTAGAAAACATTATTTTACAATATATTAATACAATCTGCACTTTGCACTTAATTCAGTTGTCGGATCTCTGTTATTGTAAAAGTGCTTGTGAAAATATTGCGTTGTCTTTTCCTGTTATGGCGGCAAATCAACATAAATATAAAATTTAGTTTGAAAGATGTACTTTTTAACTGATGATTATTCATGACGATTACACATATGTACCTAATGTCTACAATGAATGTAACGAAGTAGACATTTTAACTGATAATAGTCATCAATATTACAAATACATACAGAACAATAAAATAAACGTTTGAATTTTATTCTAAGTAAATATTTTGCTTTGTTATTTAAGTGCAACTAGATGACTGAGAAACTGCAAAAATCCTGGGACTATTAGATTTCTTACTGTTCAATTAGGTCATCTAGATTCTATATATAGCCACTAGCAGTTCTCACACATTTACCAGCCTAATTTGTGTGAGGTGAAACTATTTTAATAATGAGCCAAACGAACCAAAGCTGGGAACCCATTTACTATGCTTTATACTTTTTTCTTCGTATTTAAAGGATTTATAAACTAACCAGAATATTTATTACAACGATTTATGTACACTAAGACAAGTTCAAAGGTCAGAATAACATAGGCGTGCGAACTAAGTTCTGCAAGAAAAGTTTGTTGTAAAACGATATCATTGAAACTCTTTGTTATTTCTGAAATTTGATTAACAAAGAAAAATATTAATTGACTAGTTTGGGGGTTCTTTAAGTTAGGAAACCACTAACACCAGTACCAGCACACCAGTACCACCACCACTAGCACCACCACCATCATCATCATTTAGAACAGTATCATCGACGGTTGTTGCTCTTCTTCTTCTTCTTCTTCTTCTTCTTATTATTATTAGTAGTAGTAGTAGTAGTAGTATGTACACGCATTATCAAGCGTTCTAATAAATAACATTTCATTTTTCATGACATTGGAAATGGTAGAGTTATTAAACACAGGATTATAATTAGGTTAGTCGGATCTGCAACGTTTTTATTTATATCTGTCATATGAAATGTTTCGTTTATAGAAAGAAATTGTGGGCGTGACAAGCCAGAAGTATTTACAATTTTATCTCGTGTCTCTATGGGATGTTGTTTTCTGGTGGAGTGGATTTAAATGGTAACAGTCAGTCCCGGAACAACGATAGAGCACTTAGTAACTGGTAGAGATTCGTATCGTAGCATTCCTCGGAAAATTTAATGGACCAAAATTTATTTTAATTTCATTTTCTTTCGACAAGCATGCGTTTAAAATGAAAGTAAGCAATTACAGTTATCAAGAAATCAAAAGTAAATATGCCCTGATGGAAAATATTTATATATACTTTCCTTTCTTATTTTATAAGTGAGTTCTTTGCTCATACAGCGATAGCTGGCAGTTGCTTTTCAAGTCTTACAAAGTGGATTTTATAGAGCTGTCGTTTTTAATTGCTGTGATGGCTTTACATGTCAGAACTCCATTGAAGGTATTTCTGTGCCCGTATCAGCTGTTTTTTATATGCATGCGTGTAATCTGTTATGTGTGTGTGTGTGTATATGCATGTGTGTGTGTATGTGTGTGTGTGTTTGTGTGTGTGTGTGTGTGTGTGTGTGTGCGTGCGCGCGTATGGTAATTGAATTTTTAAACAATGGAACTATGCTTTTGTGGCTGGTTTACCATATTCCCCATCTCTTCCGAGAAGATTTCGAAAAATAGATACCCGCTTAAAATTCGATAACTGAATAATCAATAAATAAATATAGAACGCCTGCCAATCACTTACAGTTAAATATTAAATAATTGAATAAACATCTAACCAATCAGGCAGTTAACCAAACATCATACCGAGCCTCCTCGACAACGGACTCCCTAACAAACAAGTGACCTGATATTTGACTAATCCACCAGAAACCATCTGTTTAAGAATCTTATCAAACAGCCATGATTAAATGAATCGATACGCCAGTCAAACAATTCCGAACATATATCTCGACTAACCAGCCAATTGACCATGCACATATCGAGCATCTAGCCAGCTCGCCAGCCAAATAGCTGAAAGACAAAGACAACTAACCACAATTAACCAGCTAGTAAACGAACAAGCCAACCAACAAAGCCAGGCTGAAAATTGTACACGTGGCAGTAGTGATATGCATCCGCATTCAATATTACCTTGTCCCTGACAAAGAGAGATACTTAGTGGCGCCATGTTATGCAAATTTAACTCGTGGCATGACGCGGGTGTGCTGTAAGTGGGTGCGCGCGCACGTGTTTGACACTGTGATAAAATAATTGCTGGGAAATGAAAATAATAAATGACGTCTGGGAGTGCACACTTTTATGACTTCAAGTCCGCTGCCTCTGGTTTTGCTGATAAGAATCAATGCTCAGTTGACAAACAAGCGTGATCTCTGAGACAGAAGATTGACAGGCTAAACAGAAGGGAGGGCTTGTGTCAATTCTTTTCTTTCCCGTTTGCAGGAGTCCGTTGCGCTTGGGTTGTCTTCCATAGTCAAAGTTTAGTCCCCTCCCTCCCCGACAGCCACCCCGAAACAAAACAAAAAATAAAAAACGTTACAAAATGTAAAATTGTTCTGTTCACTACTTTCTTTCTCCGTTTGAGTTGGTTCTTCCTTCAACATCCCATCCCCTTTTAAAAAAAAATCGTCTGTCTCTGGAGCGCAGTTTTCTGTCATCTACACTTTGTAAATTGATGTCTTCAAGTAGCCACGAACTAATCCATGCTTCGTTGCATCAGAAGCAATGACTTTGTAAATGCAAAATATTCTGTGCTGTAGGTTTGAGGAAAGTCACGTGTCATCAAGTCCAAGGGTCAAGGTCGTTCCTGTACACATCCTAAGGACCACCCGCCAGCATTAGAATTAGTTTATGTTTAAAACAATAACTGATGAAGGGGATGCAAAAAGCTCTTTATTATTATTATTATTATTACGTTTATAAATTTGATTTTCGATTCGGAGACCTGAGTTCATTCTGTGCCGCTCCCAGTTAATAAGCTAGCCAGCACACGTGACTTAGCCCACGCAAACAGGTAAATTGTCACAGCGTCTCTGAACACCAAACTCATAACAATAGCAAAAGATAAAATTGCCACCAGTCAAACAAACACGCTTTCTCCCGTCAAGAACAGAATACCACCAATCAAAAAACCTGCACCCTCCTTCAGGAACAGTATATCACCAGCAAAACCGCCCCTTCCTTCAAGAACAACACATCACCAGCAAACACATCCCTTCCTTCAAGAACATCATATCACTAAATAAACACGCCCCTTCATTCACGAAAAGAACATCACCAAACAAACACGCCCCTTCCTCAAGAACGGCAGCAAAAATATATATGGATCTAGTCTTGGTTAGCAAGAAATAAGAGAGAAAATGCTGGTTTGTGAAAAACAATGAATGAAATGAACTCGTGATAATAAAAATTAAGGTTAACTACTGAAACAACGACTTTCTTTTAATTTAAGAATGTTGCTTTACAACAAAACATGTTTATTGGGAGCTTTCTTGATTGGGAAAAAATATGTTTACAACGATCATCCAACTACGTATTCTTCAAACCTAGCAATTACGTTCGTTCATGTCCTGTGAGCTCTGAAGATTAAATATCAATACCCCTATATTTAAACATCACCCTAGACACGATTGCTTCTGTTTAGAGGATGGTATATTATGGGATGTGACCAGCTCATTTCTTTAGCACCTGCGATCCTAGGGCACCATTGTGTTAGAAAAGCAGATAACTACACGGACAGATTTGAGTTTTATCAGTCAAGTCTTGGACATACAAAATTATACACAAAGCAATATTTTTCTTCTAAGTCATTCACACAAAAAAAGATGTCACTTTGAGGAATAGCTGAAGTTCCTGAAACAATTTCGTCAACATCCAAAGAAGTAAAGAGGTAAAGGGGTATAAAGGAGAGACATTTTTAAAGCTATTTAATTAGAGTGTGTGATTACTGTGGCATTGATGATTGTATTTATTTAAAATATATAACCGCCATTTTGTTCATTTGAGTATTAATGTAACTTGTTTGAAAGTGACGGTAATGAAAAATGTTTTCAAGTCATTTTACTGTGTTTCATAATGGCTTCTACATTAGAGTGTTAATGTAATATGATACATTATAATAGTGAATGTAGTGTTTGTTAGCAATCTTAAGTTTCTGATATGTAATGATATATTAATTTCTATGTTAATGTCACTTCATTCATTGCTTTGTAATGATTTGTTAATTTCAATATTAATGTAACTTCATTCATTGTGATGGTGAAGTTAATGTGGCTGCCAGACACGTCACATTACAATGTTTGTAAACGACACTTACAGAAATCTCAGATTTATGAATTAGTGTGGTAATGAAATAAAAATAGAATTTTCAGAAAATGATAAGCATTTCCACTTGATGGAAAATAGCTTAAAATGTTAACTATATTGTAAGTTATGAACAATTGTCAGGCAGACAAGGACTGCCGAACACAGATACTGCAATGTTACAAAGTAATCAAAATAAACTATAGCAGACAAAGACTGCCGGACACAGACACTAAAATGTTACAAAGTAAATCGAAAAAAACTATTGTAAACCTCGAGCAAATATACCAGCGTGATTTATGACGCAGATAGTCTACTGTAGGCCGCATCTACAACATCTACGTGAAAAGCGAGTTAGTTTTTAAAGAGTCTCATGCACATGTAATAAAAATATTTAATATATAAACATTATCTTAACTTACACTTACTCAAAAATGTCCAACTGTATTAACAGTAATAGTCTTTTATTCTTCTTTAGGTAACACAGGCTATCTTACTTTAAATATATAAATATATATATATTTAATGTGCAATACATTCACCACCACCACTACCACCACCACCACCACCATCATCATCACTCTTACTTCGATTTAAACTTCTAAATAAAGTCCACTGGTATAACTATTTTAATATCAATAAATACCAGAAGATTAATGTTTGACTTTCAAATCGCCGCCCCTTGTGCCTGTGACAAGACTGGAATGTCATCGGGAATGAAGTGTGTTAATTTACGGTTTCTGTATGTTGGGTGGGCTGTGCTGGAGACGATGTTGTTTGGCGGGGTGTTGAACGGGTGGGCTTCACTCATTTTTGTCCTTAAGGAGGATGGACTCTATGGAGATCTCTGCTTCAACACTACTTCAACAAACCTCGATTTAACTAAAGGTATTTAATCATTTTGTGTGTCTGCATTCTAGAGACTGGGCAATGTAGAACTTCCATTAGTTCGATACACGAATAGTATGTATGTATGTATGTATGTATCTATCTATCTATCTATCTATCTATCTATCTATCTATCTATCTATCTATCTATCTATCTATCTATCTATCTATCTATCTATCTATCTATCTATCTATCTATCTATCTATCTATCTATCTATCTATCTATCTATCTATCTATCTATATCTCTCTCTCTCTCTCTCTATCTATATCTATCCATCCATCTATCCATCCATCCATCCATCCATCCATCCATCCATCTATCTATCCTTCCATCCATCCATCCATCTTTCTATCTATCTATCCATCCATCCATCCATCCATCCATCCATCTATCTATCTATCTATCTATCTATCTATCTATCTATCTATCTATCTATCTATCTATCTATCTATCTATCTATCTATCTATCTATCTATCTATCTATCTATAAATGTATGTGTGCGACTTACATTCTGAATGACTAACAACATGAATATACTTCTTTTGAAAAATTACATCTTTGGAAAAAATCCTTAAAATGACATTCATTATTTTAAAAATATATTTTCAAGAATTTTATTTCAGAAGTGAATAGTGGTAATAATTAATGTATTACCATCCTAATCAAACTTATTTTCTAATTGGTTTATGTCCTATGCATTTCTATTAAAGTTTGTTAACAGAAAGAAAACATTTAATTGCAATGTACAAAGCAAAATAAGTTTAATTACGGATGTTACCTCATAATTTGAACGATTTCAACTTCAGATTTACTCTAAAAGAATTATTATATTTGTAGCGTTTAAAGATTATACACTGAGGATTTCATATGTAAACTGTAAAGATCATACACAGAGGATTTCATATCTAAACTGTAAAGATTATACATTGAGGATTTCATATCTAAACTGTAAAGATCATACACAGAGGATTTCATATCTAAACTGTAAAGATTATACATTGAGGATTTCATATCTAAACTGTAAAGATTATACACTGAGGATTTCATATCTAAACTGTAAAGATTATTCACTGAGGATGTCATATCTAAACTGTAAAGATCATACACTGAGGATTTCATATCTAAACTGTAAAGATTAATGATATGCTGAGGATTTCATAACTAAACTGTAAAGATTATACATTGAGAATTTCATATCTATACTGTAAAGAAAACAATTGATTCTAAAACTAAACATAATCATAACTTATCGAAGCTAAACTAAATAACAGACTAATTAACTAAACCAAATGAAGCGTTAGTAGACCAAACAAAAGCTAAATAATAGACTAATTAACTAAACCAAATGAAGCGTTAGTAGACCAAACAAAAGCTAAATAATAGACTAATTAACTAAACCAAATGAAGTGTTAGTAGACCAAACAAAAGCGATTATATAATTTATGTATGCAATGAACTTGATACGCAGAGATTTTGATTTCAACTACAAGTGATGTTTAAAGGAAATTAAATTGATCATACAGTCTTTATTTGGGCCGTTCAGTTTTAATCTTCAACATTGGATTATAACTTTGAAATGGTGAGCTAAGAACATAATGCAAAAGTCATTGTTACAGTAACATTGTTTGCCCAAATCACATTTCGTTATTTTAGCGCGTCATTGTTACGGTATCACCGGTTGTCGAAATAATGTTTTGTTAATAAATGACAGATTTGATATAGTAACACCGATTAGTGATAGAAATATTACCTTTGTGAGAAATGGTGAGAGTTTTACAGGTATGCCTATTAAGATTTCTATATGCTAAAAGACGAATATTTCGCTATTTGGGAGTATTTCGCAAGAACGGTCTGCCCTACAGTACGAATCACGTGCTTTGAAGCAGTGAGATCACCAGAATTTTCTGTAAATGTTTAATATCAGTATACAAATGGGCACGCATACCACACACACACACACACACACACATATATATATATATATATAGACACAAGCACTCAAATATATACAAATTAACACATCAGCCATGTATCAGTCTTGAATAAAATGTGACTTATTTCTTTAAAAACAACTAGTTAAATGTTATTTTTCCTTGGTAAAGTTATTTTTAGCTCGCCTCTTAAGCATGGTTACAATTTGTTTATACTTATTTCAATTTGACATGTTTAATTACATTTATTTGTTATTTAAATTTTGACACCTAACCACTGCTATCTTATGGCAGAGACCTCGAACATACCTTCCAATGGTTCGGCTGCTTTCGATTCCTTGCAATGTACAGAACAGGACTCTATGCTCAACTTGTGGTTCACAATAGCCTCTGCCCTTCGGAACATCTTTGGCATAGTGATTGGAATGCTGATCTACAGATTTGGAACTCGAAGCGCCAGAATGACAGGGTGGTATGAGAATTTCGAATTGTATTAATTGAGCGTGAGATCAGACACACGAGTGCATGGTTGTGCGAGTGGAATTGATTTAGGATGACCAGTTAGCTAGGGTTATTTTTCAGTATTCTAATGTCATTTGTTACACGGAATATATATATGTGTGTGTGTGTGTGTGTGTGTGTGTGTGTGTGTGTGTGTGATGTTATGTTATCGTACCTTTTATTGCCAGGTATGAACATTAATAAACAAAATCGTAATTTTTTTTTTAAATATTAAAGTGTCATGGAATTCTGGTGTTAGTGTGTCAATTTTTATTTTACTGCTGGACTGAGATTTCGTTTCGAACTTGATGTGAGCACAATAAAAGCACAATATAGACTGTTAAGTGCAGTGTTTTGTCAGAATCGAATGTTCCTCGTGTACTGGCGAAGTTTCTAACTCTTGTGAGAGCATGGCACTCGTGATAGGAAGCTAAGTAATCTTGATGCTCAATCGTCGTCGTCGTCGTCGTAGTAGTAGTAGTAGTAGTACCGTAAACTTCTTTTGCTCCACAGGAATTGCGTGAAAACGTTTCATCTTCTTTAGAGGTTCTCGAGTTTGGGTAGATTGATGTGGAGCCTTAACTCACTAATTTTACGAAGAAGGTTGGTGGCGTTGTGTGCTGCAGAGGTTTGTTTTCTTTTTTATAGTGCTTCCTGCCCAACACCACTTCTAACTGCTTTAAGAGCCAATTGTCGACTGCTTTGGGAAACTAAGTGGTGTTTTTTTTTGCTGTTGAGCATTTTCAGCGACTCTCGAACTGGACCGCTTGTCTCCCCTAGGAACTCAGATACTCTTCTCTCTATGATTGGCTTTAATTTTAGGGAATTGAGCGGTTTGGAGATTCTGGCTGTGTGAAGTTATAGATTTGGACTTCTGACATCAATCTGGCTCAATATGGCATGATGACCGAAAGAGATATCTTCACAAGCACGTTGCTCAACACAGGTTTACAATTTCACCAGTAATGACCAGAAATTCGTGACACACAAGCTAGTTCAGATTCATCTGTCCAGAGTCTGGGCTACATAAAGGCTTTGGATTTCGTAGGATCATGGCTGATAAAGTATTTCCGGCTGCTGATGAGTAGGTTTCTCTGATCAGCGGCTACGGTCTCACATCTGACCATTAAAAGTTTGTTCCTGTGTTCAAAGTTGAGCGACCACTGCTGAATTATTTTTGCCATGCCACAAAAAAGCTCCTCACTCGGGTGACTGACGTCAGTAATGATTCCCGATGCACTCCATCCTTAGCAGTACCTGTTTGTCAATTTGTTATCACGCACCACAATGACATAGTTCATTTCCATTAAATGTTGAAATCAACAAGACTCTTCTGTACACTCTTTTCACACCTCACAATGCTAATCTTTTTCTAGTTCACATCACTCTTCATTAACATGTTCACTCTTTCACGCTGCCCTTAGTTCTACTAGCATTCAAGATTAAATAAATATCACAGTAAAATCAAGCACAATACCACATAGATAAAAAAGCAAAGAAAGATAGATAAGCAAAGAAAATATTAATTCAGAGAATCTACTTCAGAGTAATGCATAGTAACTAACTAAATAATTAGTAATACAAGCAATAATTATATAAAATATATACGGAGTCAGATTTGATCTTAGCAAAGTCACCCGACTGTATGTCCAAATTGTAATTTTCTCAGTTTTTGAATCAATCAACGTCAAATGTGTCTTATGAACTGCAATAAGTGCATTTATTTTTCATCAGGATTTTTCATCAGGATTTTTCATAATTTATTTCTCATCAGGGTTTTCATCATTTATTTTTCATCAGGATATTTCATCATTTATTTCTCATCAGGGTTTTCTTCATTTATTTTTCATCAGGGTTTTCTTCATTGCTGGCGCATTGAGTATGGCATTTACCGAATTATGTAAGTAGTGTTTGTGACTTCATTTTCATATTTATTTATTTTACAAATGTTCTTGATATAATGAAAATGTCTTTTCCCCCAAGTGTATTTCTAATCTAATTATTAAATCGTTACATTCAAACTCGTCTTCGCGTTCGGAAAACAAAAATATGTAAATATTTATTTTTAAAGTTATTTCTTAGATTGTGACATTTTTATTTTTCACGCTTGACAGGATAAATTATAATTATTAATGTTATGCGTGACCCACTTCTGTTAGGAGTTTAATTGTTTTAATTATATTAGACACCATCTCAAAGGCATATGTGAATGGTTCGTGGGTTTTGTAAAAAAGTTGTTTCATTCAAATGGATTTATGTCTTGTTCACAAGAACGGTGGATTTAGGGAAAAGAGAAAATAGTTTCTCCAGGACGCATTAACGCGTTTTGCTCTAATTCCTTGAGAATGAACAGGGTTCTTTACAATTAAAACAAATTATCGCAGTATTAATAATCAGATTGTGCTTATGTTATTTTTTTAATTTATTGTTCATTTATTCTTATTTTACGTTAGCATAAGAAATAAGTTGGCAATTTTACTTTAGCATAGCAAATAAGTTGGCAATTTAACGATGAATATGAATGATAACAGCATTCCCATGGCTGATACTGCCGTCACTGCTGACCATGTCATACGGAGGGACAACCTTACTTATAACCAACGTCCAACTGTCCAGTCTGTTTCCACATGCTGCGGGAGTTGTTGTTACTCTCATTTCGGGGGCTTTCGATTTTTCTGCCACGTCACAGCTAGCTGTTAAGGTATTGTTCTTGAGGTTTCAATATTTAGAAAACCAATTACATTTGTTAACTTCTTTCCTTACGATATCTCTCTCTCGCTCTCCATCCATCCATCCATCCATCCATCCATCCATCCATCCATCCATCCACCCATCCATCCATCCATCCATCTATCCATCCATCCATTCATCCATCCATCCATCTATCTATTTGAATCTAATATAAAATTGTAATGGACGTTATGAATTTATTTTGTTTGCATTTTAAAAAGTGTATTAGATATTTTAATTTTTTGACGTAACAGCATCAGATCTTTTTGACAACATGATTTAGTTCCACGAACAGAAATGACATGCACGGAAACGAAAGGCTGTCTTTAAAATTTTATCATTTACCGCTTTGAAACTACATATGAATTAAGTTACAGTTCAATGAATACTTTGATGTCCAAGACAAATGACGTAAACGAAAACGACAAAAGATCCCCCTACCCCTTAGAAGTTTTTAATCCATATATTGCAGTTCCTTTCTGCATCATGTTGCAGCTCCTCCATGAGCACGGAGTGTCTCGAATGTATTCCTTCATCGGCTTCGCCGCCATGCATGCATTGATAGTCTTCCCGAGTTCTCTCCTCTTCTTTTCTAAAGAGGTCAGTGGACACGGGAAGAAGCAAACTGAAAGTGACGTGATTAAGCAGGAAGCTGCGATGAGCGACACAGAAAACTCAGGCAGTGCAGGGATAGTGGTGACTTTGGGACCTAGACCTCTTAATGGCGATCATTGGGAACCAGCAAACCAATCACATGACGTGAAGTGCCAACGAAATACTGAAGACGTTGTCACCAGTGAAAAGAAAGTTTGGCATACGGATTTGAAGGACACGCTGAACAATGATATCACTCAAAAAAGGGACTTTATTTCTCTCGGACAGAAGACATTTCGATGCACTGAGGTAAATTCTTTGCAAATTGGAAATAATAAAGAGATCAATGGCAAGCTACAGATGAAAACTACTAATTGTCTCAGCGATTCTAAATATAAGTTCGAAATTTCAAAGGGACTTTATTGTACTCACGAGAGTGGCAGTGATTCAAAACTCAAGTTCGTCAGTATAATACGTATCACTTCCGAAGAAGGGAAAACACGCTTATCGCAATTGAGTGATCCAGTTTTAGTCAAGAACCACAACTCTTCACAAAAAGATTTCATAAGAAAGGATGTGGGCGTTGAAGATTTGGGAACAATTTCAGATGATCGAAACACAACTGGCACAGGAAAAACATTACAATTTGCAGGTATTGTCATGACAAATTTATATTTTTTTAATTGCACAAAACGCTGGATGTTAAGGTCATAAGTGCTCATTGCCACTATTCTACTTTTGTTTGTAAATGTACTACGAAATATAAGGTATACCGTTTTCTTTTACTCATTGTTTTGTACTATGAAACATAAGCTATACTTTTTCTTTTACTCATAGTTTTGTACTATGAAATATAAGCTATACCGTTTTCTTTTACTCATTGTTTTGTACTATGAAATATAAGCTATACCTTTTTCTTTTACTCATTGTTTTGTACTATGAAATATAAGCTATACCGTTTTCTTTTACCCATTGCTTTTATTTGGTACTTTGAACCCATTGCCGTTTTGTATTTTCGTTTAGTGAATCATTATTTACCTTTGTTACGACAAATATTAATTATTACTCATCTTTGTTACGACAAATATTACTTATTACTCATCTTTGTTACGACAAATATTACTTATTACTCATCTTTGTTACGACAAATATTACTTATTACTCATCTTTGTTACGACAAATATTACTTATTACTCATCTTTGTTACGACAAATATTATTTATTACTCATCTTTGTTACGACAAATATTATTTATTACTCATCTTTGTTACGACAAATATTATTTATTACTCATCTTTGTTACGACAAATATTATTTATTACCCATCTTTGTTACGACAAATATTACTTATTACTCATCTTTGTTACGACAAATATTACTTATTACTCATCTTTGTTACGACAAATATTATTTATTACTCATCTTTGTTACGACAAATATTATTTATTACTCATCTTTGTTACGACAAATATTATTTATTACTCATTTTTGTTACGACAAATATTACTTATTACTCATCTTTGTTACGACAAATATTACTTATTACTCATCTTTGTTACGACAAATACTACTTATTTCTCATAATAAAGAACCGTATGGCACTTTTTCGTAAACAATTTAATTGCTGCTACTGCATATTA
Source organism: Sinotaia quadrata (assembly GCA_028829895.1). NCBI lineage: Eukaryota > Metazoa > Mollusca > Gastropoda > Architaenioglossa > Viviparidae > Sinotaia > Sinotaia quadrata. The sequence goes on from CM054180.1 coordinate 16,766,535, forward strand.
GTTTAGTTTAGGTAATAGAAATTTCTACATAATTTCTTCTTCTTTTTTCAACTTTACATCCGATTTCACACGAGTGTATAATATAATATAATGGAATATAATATAATGGAATATAATATAATAATAATATAATATAGAATAGATTATAGTATAACATTTCATATTAATAAAATGTCTGCATTTTAATAAAATATTCATTGCTGTTCTATATTTTAAATGCAGAAACTAAACATACTGATGTTATATTTTTTAAAATTCAAACACTATTCAGTCAGTCAAAAGTATCGAATTTGCTCGTTAATGCTCGTTAAAGGACACTTAACAGTGAAATTTGGATTGTTAGGAAAATGATTTATTTGAATAGATTTTTGAATAGATCTGTAAGTTTGGCAAGTACTGCCTTCAACACTCAATAATTAATTAATCAAACCTCAGATAGGTAAAATGAACCAACGATAGAATGTAGACACTAGGTTTAGCAGAAAGTAGTTAATATTTAGACATTCGAATACCCCCTTTCCCCTCCATACACACACACACACACACACACACACACACACACATACACAAATAAACAAAAGATATAGTAGTCGTGTACAGATTGTTTTGGTAGTTGCCTTTAAAATAAGAAAAAAATAATGCAAAATAGATGGAAAAAGTGCAATACAATAACCAAAATAAACTGAAGATAAAAATGTGGGAAAGTGTTTTGACCGACTCATGTAACACACTCACACACGCACATACACACTCACACACCGATCTTAACCACACGTACACACCCGCACACCTATATCATCCACACTTATATATATATATATACACACAAACACACACACACACACACACACACACACACACACACACACACACACACACCTATCTCAACCAACCGTACACATACCGATCTCAACCACACGTTTATAACCACACACAGAGACAACACATGTACACACACAAACACACAAACACACACTCTCACACATCGATTTCAACTCATACACAACATAAAGAAAACTTTCTTACATTTTTCAATTTGTAATCTTTCGTTGTTTGATTTTTAAATGGAAACGGAACGGAAACATTCAAGCTATACACACAGCTATTCAAACGAACGTTCTTAGATTTATAAATGACAAGAACGGAAACATTCAAGCTATACACACAGCTATTCAAACGAACGTTGTTAGATTTATAAATGACAAGAACGGAAACATTCAAGCTATACACACAGCTATTCAAACGAACGAATGCCTTGCGCTCTTTCTTTCATTTCAGACGTGCAGAACAAATCCGATCTCTTTCCGACATTGAAGAGTTGTCTGACGTCGCACGTCTTCAGTCTGCACGTGTTCTGGACGTCACTGCACATGCTGCGCCTAGTCGCGTTCTTTGGTCTCATCAACAGAAAGCTGAACGCAATGTTCCATGGAGACATAGAGAAAGGTATTCGCCCCCACTCTGTCTGTCTAGGTAGCCATGTTGTGTACTGGGGCACCATTGTGTCTGTCTAGACTCTAGGTGACCGTGTTGTGTACTGGGGCACCACTCTGTCTGTCTAGACTCTAGGTGACCGTGTTGTGTACTGGGGCACCATTGTGTCTGTCTAGACTCTAGAGTCTAGACTCTAGGTGACCGTGTTGTGTACTGGGGCACCACTGTGTCTGTCTTGACTCTATGTGATCATGTTGTGTTCTGGTTACCAGTGTGTCAGTCTAGGTGACCATGTTGTGTATTGGACACCAGTATGTTAGGCTAGGTGATCATCATATTGTGTATTGGACACCAGTATGTTAGGCTAGGTGACAATGATATGTATTGGGACACCATGCTGTCTGGTTAGGTGACCACGTTGTGTATTAGGATACCACTATGTCAGGCTAAGTGACTATGTTGTATATTGGGACTATATCTTGCAAGGTGACCATGCTGTATAATGGGACACCATTGTGTCAGGCAGAATGAACATATTGGGACGCACTATGTCAGGCAAGGTGACCATGCTGTATAATGGGACACCATTGTGTCAGGCAGAATGAACATGTTGTATATTGGGACGCACTATGTCAGGCAGGGTGACCATATTGTGTAATGGGACACGAGAGTGCCTACTGTGCATTCGTTCTGTTTTGTTAATTTTGTTATTGGTTAGAGTACTATTTCGAATTAATTGAATGTTGTTTGTTAAGTTTGTTACTGATTAGAGTACTATTTCGAATTAATTAAAAGCAGTTTGCTAATTTTATTGTTGGTTAGAGTACTATTTCGAATTAATTAAATGCTGTTTGTCGAATGAATTTCCGTTTAAGTACAGAGCACACACTGTACTCATATGACTTGCCCTTCACTATGAGGCATACATTGTATACAAATGACTTGCCCTTCACTATGAGGTAAAGAAAAACTATATTATCTTTAAAGAGTGTTGAAATAAAAATGGTTTGTCTTTTAGAACAAGTTAAGAAATAATTTATCTTTTAACGGCTTGATCTACAAATTGTTTCAGTAAGCGGTAAAGAAATACTTTGTGCTTACGCTGGTTGAACTACAAATATCTTGTTATTTAAGTACCGCTAAAAATATACTCTACAAATGAAATTATTTCAGCAAGCAGTAAGGAAATACTTATGCTTAAGTTAAATGAACTACAAATAAAATGTATTTCAGTAAACGGTAGACATATACGTTGTTTAATCTAGCTGAAATACAAATGTCTTGTTATTTCAGTAAGCGGTAATGTTTGTGTTTAAACTAGTTGAAATACAAATGTCTTGTTATTTCAGTAAGCGGTAATGTTTGTGTTTAAACTAGTTGAAATACAAATAATTTGTATTTCAGTAAGCGGTAAAGAAATACTTTAAGTTTAAGTTAGTGTAACTGCAAATGGCTTGTCATTTCTAACCAGGCCTGCAAATGACATAAAGAAAAATATAAATTATACAAATGATTTCTTTATAGTACGCATAAAAGACTGACTTCTTTTTCAGTGAGCTGGTATACAAACGTGTTCGCCTACAGCATGCTGACCGTTATGCTTGTGTGCTGGATTTCCGGAGCCATGTATGACTGGCAGTCCACCATCTTTAAAGGCTAGTGTTACACTTTCTCTGTCGTCCCATCGAGTCTTCTACATCAATATTTATTTTTTCTTAACAGAGAGACTCACACCAAACCAACCACATAGAAAACCACACACAGCCAACCATACAACGCACGCAACCAACCACGCAGCACACATAACCATACAAACATCCACGCGAACAACACAACCACACACACCACAATACATTAACCACACGACAAGCACACACACAACACGCACACAATACATCCAAATACATTACACGTACACAACATACACACAATTTCCGCAACACAGCGACACAAACACAATATTCACATAACACACGCGACACAATGACACACACACACAACATTCACACAACCACATACACAATACGAACGCAACACAGCCAAAAAGAATACAATCACACTCCCAACACGCACACAACACAGAACACAACCACACACACACACACACACACAACACGCATACAGCACACACACACACAAACACTGAACACACAATACATAACCACAACCACATGCACAACACTCGCAACGCATACTACTAAACCACACAACCAAAACAATACACACAGAGACAGGCACTTGTAGTAAGGCAGCGTTTCAACTTCATAATAATTCATAAATTATTTTTTCATGATTATTTCATTTGTTTATTGCGGTTTCGGACGACAGTCACAGAAAACATGATTTGTTGTATCATGCATTGGTTCCTTTCAGGCAGGGTAAAAGAATACCACAGAAGAATTTTCCCAGCAATTCTTCCTTTGGCCTTAACATCAGGAATAGGCGTGGCCATCTCTGTCATGGCGATGATTGACAACGAGACCGTGCTGTACGCCATGTTTGGCCTTTTCGTCTTCTACAATGCTTTCATCTTCGGTGTCTGTTTGAGTTTCCTGTTACGAGTGTAAGTGAAATTTTAGTCGCATACGACCACGAATTGAAGTGTAAACAAGCTGTAAACATTATGTAATTATATATGGTATAATTAAGTCAAATTTAAACGAAAGTTTAGCTTGCCAAGATTTTGTATTTGTTTGTAGTAGTTTGAAAATCTCTTGAAGACTAAGGTTATTTCGAGCAGAAAGGTACAAGAGAATAAATGACCCTACATTGTAAAGTTACAAGGCTTCACTACCCCCATGCATACTTTTCACAACTATCCAAGAAACTGATACATTACAAGACTTCACAACACCCAAGCATATTTTTTACAACTATCCAAGAAACTGATACATTACAAGACTTCACATCACCCAAGCATACATTTCACAACTATCTAAGAAACAGATACATAACAAGGCAGTTCACTGAATATTATTAACTTGTATTTCAAATGATGCAATCATTTCATTTACAAAATCCTGTTGGCCACGTTATGCAGTTGTTGATAAGCCTTCTTTTCTACTCACTCACTCACTCACTCACTCACTCACTCACTCACTCACTCACTCACTCAAACATACACATAAAATCAAATACTGAGACTGGCAATTTCATTATCTCACAGATTGTGTTAGGGCAGTTGAACCCTTTTATGTTTTACATTTCTATTTTATTTTCTCATTTACTTAATTGAAGACTGAAGAATAATGTATATAATTTTAGTACAATGTTTGTTTTGTATATTTGTTGGAGTTAATCAGTAATGCTAATTGTTAAAATAAAAATGAATTTCTGTCAACATGTTTTTAAAAATAGGTTATGAAAGACTTAATATTTTCACCAAAAATGACAAATGACTGTCCCATAATTTGTAAATGATTAAATAATGCTTAATGGTGTATTTTCTAAACTAAGTTTGTAATTCTGATCATATTTTGTTTCTAATCGTATTTTGTTACAATCTGTGCAACTTTATCACTAAATTTTATTATTATGCTGCTTGCATGAATTAATCAATTATTACTTAAATGACTCTCTTGGGTTCATTCATGTGTAACTGACACCACCGGCGGAGCTTAAGCAAAGAATTATGAGGTGGCAATTACAATCGTTAAAAAATACCAAACATATTAATTATAAAAGAAGCATATAGAAAATGTATTCTTGTGAATTGTCAATGATATTTCAGTACTGAAAAAGTACTGACGTGAAATGTTTATGTTGAGTGTTACATTATAAACTATGTATTTACAATAAAATACAATAACAATCGAAGATAATGCACTCAAATCAACGAGAAACAACACTTATACAAATAATCCGAGTATGCTAAACTTCATTAATTTCTTCATTGTAATCTTATTATAACTTCACCACCACCACCACCACCACCACCACCACCACCACCACCACTACCCCCAGGCACTCACTATACAAAAATTATATATGTACAATACTCTATCCTACAGGTTATTTGCATTCTGAAAAAAAATAATGTACTGCTACTGTCGATCGGCTATTATAAATTCAATCATAAATTATTTTCTTACAAAGGCGTGTTACCACAACTATATTTTATATCCATAATCGATCAAATTTTTATTTCAGGTGAACAAAGTACGATTTTTCTTTGAAGCTTATCTTTAATCGTGATTTCTTTATATGAAATGAGCCATGTCACCATATATGCTTTATATGAAATGAGCCATGTCACCATACATGCTTTATATGAAATGAGCCATGTCACCATACATGCTTTATAATGAAATGAGCCATGTCACCATAGATGCTTGTATAATTTCTTCACATTACACTATGACGACGCTTGAAACGTCCTGTTGGCTCATATTGACACTGAACTCTAAATATTCCAGCGCAATGGCTGATTAGTGCTAAAGAAAATGGTCACCATTTACTAGAGAATGAACCTGAACCTCAGTGACGGCATAAGTCACATGTATACTAGAAAATGAAATTGAATCTCAGGGAGTGCATAAGGTCACAGTTATACTAAAAAATGAAATTGAATCTCAGGAAATTGTCAAATATTTACTAGTGTGTGAAATCAATCCCTTAGGAATTGTCACATATTTACTAGTGTGTGAAACCATTCCAATATAAAACCATTTTTCTAAGGAGTTCCACATATTTATTAGAATAAAGAAAGTAGCATATCAAGAAGGACTTTTGTAATAAAAGGATATAATCATTCTTGATTTAGATAATTGTTCATTAAAAATGGTAGAATAGATATTTTTAATTTGAATTTTAAAAGAAAATACACAGCATGTTTGCTTTTGGCTTCAGGTTTCCGGAACGCTATTTTGGCATTCTCAACGGCGTGATGTCATTAGTGTCTGGCTCGTTTTGCTTTCTCCAGTACGGGATTTTTCGATGGCATGACGCTGGCCCCCAAGGCCCTCTTCACGTAAGCAGTGGGCTTCATGGCACTGGTGTATTTTTCTCCTCAGTATAGCACACTGTTTAAAACATAAGGATGTTCATGGCGTTCGTTTTACACTCTTCTTAAAAGTCGTATAATCATCATCTTGTAATCCTGCATATTCCAGTAAGAATAATAGTCATCTTGTAGTCCTGCATATTCCAATAAGAGTAATAGTCATCTTGTAATCCTGCATATTCCAGTAAATAGTAATAGCCATCTTGTAATCCTGCATATTCCAGTAAATAGTAATAGTCTTGTAATCCTGCATATTCCAGTAAATAGTAATAGTCATCTTATAATCCTGTTATTTTCTGTATGTGGTAAAGACATCTTGTAATCCTATATATTCCAGTAAGTGGTAAAGACACCTTGTAATCCTGTATATTCCTGTAAGCGGTAAAGACATCTTGTAATCCTATATATTCCAGTAAGTGGTAAAGACACCTTGGAATCTTGAATATTCCAGTAAGTAGTAAAGACACCGTGTAATCCTGTATATTCCAGTAAGTAGTAAAGACACCGTGTAATCCTGTATATTCCAGTAAGTAGTAAAGTTATCTTGTATTCCTGTATACGCCAGTAAGTGACGAAACTTTCTTGTAAGTCCACAAACTATTTTTGTCAGTGATATTTTACTCCTTTCCAGATCCGAATTCTCCTGTTTAATTCTGTATTTATCTTTTAATTCTGTATTTACCTTTTAATTCAGTATTTATCTTTTAATTGCTTTTAAACTATTTAGATTCCGGCAACGAAACTAATTTCATTTGAATAACGGTTCTTTTCCTTTCAGGCCAACATCTGCATGCTGTCAATGGTTGCCGCCAGCTTCATTCATCCTCTCTACCTCTTCTTCAAGGGGTGTTACACATCATAATTTAAAGATCTGATTTTTGCTAAACTTAATTATGGTGAAGAGGAAGTGTGCATGGAACAATATGCAAGCTTAAATATAAATAACTGCCATGATTTATCAGTGTTGTGTACTTTTGTTGCTGCTTATTTCTTGTGTGTGCGACTTTGTCCATTTGTGCTGTAAACATGGTCTATTTACTCAGTTCACATGGTGAAATGTGAAATACGTATACATGGAAAGGCTGCGTTTTGAGCCTGGGGAATAACATTTCTATTTAAACGTAGTATTTATATCGCCTATCCCTAACATACTGTGACAAATATTTTAACCCCTTCCTTATTTGTCACTTATTTCTGTATATCTTTACTTATGAAATATTTTGTGATAAATGTGGAGCGTTTTATTCACGCTACTGATACTTATCTAGTGAGTTTAAAAAACCTCGTGCACTGCCCGTTAAGCAAAATACGCAATGAAAATCTTAGTAAAACTCCCCCAAACAGATTAGTAGTCATTGCCTGAAGTAACATGGCCGATTACTAGACATTAAGTAACATTTATGGTAGGCCGATACCATGTCACTCTTTGTGAAATGATCTAGTCAAAGTCTTATTGAATAATGAGTGTACTACTATATTTTGTTATAGATCAGTGGTGCACAAACATTTTAGGCCAAAAGGCCAAATTTCCAATTGATAGTGCGTTGAGGGCCGCAAGTCAGATTGCATATAGATGGCTCAATAGGAAAAAACCAACACAAATAATGAAATAAAGTCCTCCGGGAGTCGCACAGAGCTAATGATATTGGCAAGAGTGGGTAAAAGGTCTAAAGATAATGGCCAGAATGACGTACAAGATCTAATACTATTGGCAAGAATGACGTAACAGGTCTAATGGCAATGGAAAGTATGACGTAAGAGGTCTAATGGCAATAGAAAATGTGACATACAATATCTAATTATAATGGCAAGAATGACTTAAATGATCTAATGATAATGGCAAAAATGACATGAAAGACCTAATGATAATGGCAAGAATGATGTAAAAGAACCCAATGATAATGCAAGAATGACATAAAAGGTCAAATGGTAATGGCAAGAGTAACGTAAAAGGTTTAATAACAATGGCAAGAATGACGTGCATGATCTATTGATAATGGCAAGAGTAACATAAAAGGTCTCACAACAATGGTAAAATTACGTAAAAGGTCCAATGACAATGGCAAGAATGACGTAAAAGATCTAATGATAATGGCAAGAGTGATTTTAAAAGGTCTGATGGTAATGACAAGAGTGACGTAAAAGATCTAATGTAATGACAAGAGTGACGTAAAAGATCTAATGGTAATGGAAAGAATGACGTAAAAGATCTAATGATAATGGCAAGAGTGACGTAAAAGGTCTAATGGTAATGGAAAGAATGACGTAAAAGATCTAATGATGATGGCAAGAGTGACTTTAAAAGGTCTAATGGCAATGACAAGAGTGACGTAAAAGATCTAATTATAATGACAAGAGTGACGTAAAAGGTCTAATGGTGTGGCAGACAATTTGCCTATCCCTATTTCTAGACTTAATTGTTATTTAAATTGTTAAATTGTCGAAGTAACCAGCCCTTGGGCACTCCTTATGATGGTATTTTTAAAAGTTCAGAGTTGGAGTAAACAGTTCGAGTTGAGAATATGCTAGAAATTCCTAGCAATCCAAACCAGTTCCAACTAGATGAGTAGTTTTTATTATCCAATTGTTAACATTTATACGAGAATTAGAACAGCGATTGGGCTGAGATCAAAATGTTACATGCTGTAAAAAAAATCTATTGACTAATCACTTGAACACACAGAGGGCTAATACTAATGGCTAGAATTGTACAAAGGTCAAATGAAATAGGTAAGAATGACACACAGAGGGGGTAAAGTAATGGAAAGAATGACGTATATAAGGCTATTGCTAATGGCGATGTTGACGGACATAATGTTAATAACAGGAAAAAAACAACTTTTAAAATGTTGCTATTCTTGGACGACAAGCCAACGAATCCCTGACTCCTTCTGTTTGCCTGGAGAGTCAAACCACATGATCAACAAATCAGTTTACTTTTGGCAGGGAATCGTCAAAACCATCTTTAACATTCAAAGGGCAATAACAAACTTGTCAGTTCGTGTGTGGTTGCATTTCGCAAGGGGGTGTACCGCCATTACGGATGGCCGGGCCGCGACTTGATCTGTTGACGAGACGCGACCATTATTATGACGACAATATCGGGCTCAGATCTGGTACAGTGTCCCGGTTAGGACAGTTCAGTGCAGGTGTTTCGGCCTGCAAAACACACCGCCCATATTGTGATTATCCAAGGAGAATAGACTCCGACAAGAACGGATAACATCTGACACACGTAAATACCGTAACTCTTCTGTCAAAGGCGGTTTTTTCTTCTCCCCCCCTCCTCCCCTGTCAGTGAAGAGTTATTTCTAATGGTCGTCCTAATAACGTATTTGTCTAGCGAAAGCAACATACTTAAATAAACTTGAAAAGACCAAGTATGAAGTAACACGACTTGAATGTAGGCTTATTGATACCACTGAAATAAGTGAAGTATATTCACTAAAACATGTAGAGAGCGCTGTGAATTGTAGAAATTCTATAAGGTCTCCAGTTTTCATCAAAGGCTGTTGCCCATCTTTCATCTTGTCATCTTCCAACTCCTGCGCCTCCTCGTATTCATAAACACCAAAATAATTATTATTCTCGTCATCATCACTACGTCAATTTGACCATTCTCGTCATCATCCATGACAAGATCAATTATCATTCTCGTCATTCCACACTACATCTCGTCATCATCATGGAAAAATGTATATCAGAAGTATATCAATTATCATTCTCATCATCAACACTGCAATCTTTTCCTCTTCCTCCTCCACCACCACTAACATCATCTTCAACAACAACATCAATTATAATTATTAATAATTAATATTCTCGTTAGCATCAACACATCAATTTATCATTCTTGACATTATCAACACTTCATCACTGATCATTCTCGTAATCAAAACATTATTTATCATTCTCGTCTAATCAACACTATCTCAATTAACAGTCTGTCATCATTTATGTGGTTGTCACTGGAATCCGTCAATTTCCTTTTCCTCTTGGGTTAAAATTTGTAGTGTTTTATCAGTTTCTAACTAATGAATCAAGAACTAGGGTTTATAATTTTCAAAATTATATTTTAATTCAGTGAATGATTAAGCAACAGTAATTAAGAGTAGATAAATTATAAATATTGTAATTATAGTGTATATGGCTGTGTCTATTACTAATAAAAATAGTAAGAAAAATTAAATAGTTAAATTTTATTAAAAAAATATTTGCAGCAAACTCTTACCATAAGAATATCATAAACCATTTCCAAATTTAAAAGGACTGCAAATAGTACTTTGCAATTTTGTCTCATTTTAATTGTAAAATAAATATCCAAAGTAATAAAGAAGAAAACAAAATAATATATGAACTCTCAAAACTAGCAAGAAAGAAAGAAAGAAGGAAAGAAAGAAAGAAAGAAAGAAAGAAAGAAAGAAAGAAAGAAAGAAAGAAAGACGATTAGAAAAAAGAAAGAAAGAACGAACGAACGAAAGAAAGAAAGAAAGACAATCAGACAGACAGACAGAAAGGAAGGAAGAAGGAAAGAAAGAAAGAAGAAAGAAAGAAAGAAAGAAAATGAAAGAAATGAAATGAAAGAAGGACTTACAAATGGAAAAGATAAGAAATATGTGAAGCAGAGTGAAATAGAAAAAGTGAGAAAAAATATAAAAGATAAAGGAAAGAAAGAGCAGGAAAGAAAAAAATAAATATTTTTAATTATAAACAAGTTAAATCACGTGAGCTATTTTGTTTAAAAATGAAAAGAAAAGCAATTAGAAAAATAAAGCAAGATTGCTATTTTCCCCTCTCTTTTCTTTGTACCCAGGAAATCGGATAAGACAGCCAAAATGAACACAAAAAAGTAAGATGACAACCAGACGACAAATCATCTGTAGTGCCTTAAATTTCTTTTTAAATTTGGTCTTTGCTGGCAGCAACTATTTGTTTTCAAAGACGCAACAAAATATGCCCACCGCGAGTTCTTTTTTCCAGTTAGATTAAAGATTTGTTCTTTCATTCGTGGACGGCTGATACCGGAAATGAGCCATTTACGTGTGGCAGATTTCATATTGTATCCGCCAATATCGGGTTGCATTGACAGCAAATGCAGTCACCATGTGTGTGTGTGTGTGTGTTTGTGTGTGTGTGTGACTCAGTTTATTTAAATGCAGTGAGTTTTATTTTTAAGTTATTAAAACTGAAAATAGGCGAATGCATAGTCAAGACTTTTTAGTCCCGCATGAAGTAAACCATAGGCTAGTATCCAGTCTTGCATTTATAACAATTTTTTTTTCACAGTCAACCATTTCTATTCAGCCGCTCATGAACAGTCAGCAGCTATGACTGTGAACGTTTAGAGCTTTAAGGAACGCCAACATATGCATATTGAAGTAGTATGGTACATATCACATACGGATGGCGTTTGTTTCAAGGGGGTTGTGTGTCTTCTTGTCATAGGGAGTTTCGTGAGTTCTTTTTATTTATTTCTGTCTAGAGACTCTAGACTAACATTTCTTCAGCTTATTTATTGATATTCCTTAGATTAGTAGACATACATGTATATAATGTGTATGATTGATCTGAGCATGGCACTCAACACTGACCTCAATCACCAAACCCAATTACGTCACCAATTACGTTGTGTTCTGATTCGTCACCTTCATAATCGAACATTAGTCGTGTTCAAACACAAACACACACACACATACATGCATGCATTCACACACACACACACACACACACACACACACACACACACATGCATGCATTCACACACACACGCACGCACACACGCACACGCTCACACATACTCACGCACTCTTTTACACAAATATAATTCACTGATTTAATGAAATACGTACAGATAAGCACACAAGTAGTTATACACTTATACACATTATATTTAGGAATCTTTGTAAGGGGGGGGGGGGGGTACAAAGAACAGATATATTATTTTGAGTGCACAAATTTAAACAAACTGCATGCATTTGGCGTCGCAATCGTAACCTTGGAAACCCAGTCTGAGAGTATAAAGGAGTGCGGTATACTTTGACACGTATACAAAGCGGAATGTGGTCTGATAAATGTGAGCAATAAATACGTTCACACTATCACCCATACCACACACCAATTCACTCTCACACACACACACTCATTCACACACACTCACATACACACGCGCACGCCCACGCTCACACACACACACACTCACGCACCCCACTCCCCAAACACTCTAAAGTGTACGCTACTGAGCAACGTTCGGGTATACTACATTCAAGTATGTTAATGAACTCCACAAAAATCTAAATTTCACATGCATTAATAAACTGAACACACATAAACACACAAACATGCACACATACAACTAACTTACTAACCACAGTAAAAGTAACAGTACTTCACTATTATGCGCTACTAACTAGGGTAGAAACAATAGTTCTACCCTAGGACACCACTTCCTTGTATCATACGCTTGGTCTGCAATCAGCTGATATGTTACACACATTCCACTACTGCTACTATTGCACAGAACACGCCCACCAAGCCGTGCACACATAAAACTGTATATACACTACAGTGCTAATCATGCATACATTCACATATGCAATACATTTCACACATAGACAAATGCATACACTCGCATGCAAACATTCACACACGAACTCACCAACTTACGAAATCTACATTACACTACGTACAGAGGACACTTTTGATGCAGCATCACACATACACACACACATACATACATACACATTTGCACACAACTACACACTCACACACATCACTACATACTCTGCACTCTACACGTGTACTCACGACATTGTTAGGATGTGATGTAAGCAACAAAAAAAAAAAAACAACCTTTGATTGAAGATCTTTTGAGAATAAATACATATGACGAGAAATAGCAATAGTTTCGAGGTAAAAATTATCGGCATAATTCAACTCCTTTCATACCTAGATTTTTTTTTTTAAAGTTTCATTTACCCTATTATTACTTTGGACGTTTACTTTTATTTTTTATTAAAGATTAATTTTAAACATAGTCTGATTTTATGCTTACTTAATTCAATATTCCTCTAACCACCCCCTTTCAAACTACCTCCAACCAGACTTGTACATCGTGCACGAAGGAAAGGTCCTGTCATTTCTCGTCCCATTTCCGCCTGAGAAAAGATAGTACAGGAGACATAACTCCTTCATAGACGTTAGATGTGAGAGATTGCTTGTTACCTCTCTTTATTTTGTCAGACTGCCACTAGCCTTTTGGTGTTCTAATGCAATCCATTATGTACAGGTAAAAACTCCGTCCAATTTACGAATGACAAGCAGTGCCATGAGATCGACAGTAGTCAGTATTTAAGGACATTATTGGCACTCATACTAGGTCTTTTTAGTATTACATTATACTACAATTAATACTATATTACAGAATACTACTTTAGTATTAAATTACATGTACATGATACTATATTTTACACTATATTACATCACACTATCTTTAAAACTATCTTACTATTTTAATACTCTTTTACATTATACTAGATTTAGTACTGTATTATAGTATACTATGTTTAATTATTTTATACAACCTTTAATACTAAATTATACTATATTTAACACTGTATTACATTACACTATCCTTAAATCTATATTTTACTATTTTAATACTAAATTATATTATATTATCCTTACTACTATATTATACGATATTTAGTACCTTATTACATGCAACTACATTTAATACTACATTACATTATACTACATTTAATACTACATAATAATATTATATTTAGTACTATTTTGCAATGCACTATCCTTAAGACTACATTATACAATTTTATTAATCTGTTATACTATTTTAATACTCTGTTACATTAAACTACCTTTAATACTGAATTACATTCTACCATACTTAGTACTATATTAACTATACTACCTTTAATATTACATTATATTATACCATATTTAGTAATATATTACATTATTTTAACTTCAATACTACATTCCTAAAATACTACCTTATGTTATATCATATTTAGTACTATATTACATACACTACTTTAATGCAATATTACATTATACTAACTTTAATACTACATTACATTACACCTTTGATACTACTTTATTACATTAATCTAACTTTAATACTATATTAACGTAACCATATTTAGTACTACATTATAATACATTACGTCACATGTCCAGTTATGTTTAATGACCCTTTCACTATATCAGATTCCCCAAATATCAATATTAGGTTATCGATTCCCTTCTAATACTTGCGACAGCAGACTGCCTGACTTATCTTCCACGAATATGCCAAAGATTCAGACTACCACTCAATGACACACTGATAGACAAATCATGCCAAAGATTCAGACTACCACTCAATGACACACTGATAGACAAATCATGCCAAAGATTCAGACTACTACTCAATGACACACTGATAGACAAATCATGCCAAAGATTCAGACTACCACTCAATGACACACTGATAGATAAATCATGCCCAAGCTGGTAACAATATCTCCCTTTTTATTATTAGTTATAATTATGATATTATTTCTCCAGCTCTGCCCGCATACCAGCTCACCCCATAATTACAACAAATTATGTAACATAGGTGAAGATAACAAAGTAAAATTTAATAACAATAATAGTGTGGAAAACTTGAGAGTTCATCTATCCTGCCCTGTCCGATTATTCATATTATATTGTTTATTCGACCGATCAGTTCATTTGGAGAGAGCACACTTATGAAGATCTGCAACTGTTCACTGAGTCCTGGACGGAGTTGACATCACGTTGCTGTTGT
This sequence comes from Sinotaia quadrata, assembly GCA_028829895.1. Classification (NCBI taxonomy): domain Eukaryota; kingdom Metazoa; phylum Mollusca; class Gastropoda; order Architaenioglossa; family Viviparidae; genus Sinotaia; species Sinotaia quadrata. The sequence continues at coordinate 16,781,780 of CM054180.1, forward strand.
CTTCTACGTAGGACCAATTCAGCGTCAAATAGGTGTGCTAGGCGTTGACATCAGAGGCTCCCAAATCTGCGGTAGTTTAGGCCCAGAACCGGCACTCTCGTAATTCGTGTGCGGAATCAACGAACGCTAGCAGTTTGCCCGTGTGGACACGTGGGTGTGGTGGATATGTGCTTCTGCGGCTCATGGGTCATAGATAAGTATATATGAATGGTCTCTAGGTCAGCTAGCGGATTTTACTACGTCACAACATGGAACGAGAATGACCAAATATGGGCATCTCATAACCGGCTAGCGGTTCCCCATCCTGCCATTCCCCTTTACCCCTCTGCATCCTTCACCTTTTTTTTGAGTGAACTACATCTTAATAGGTCATAAACATCTATTGCACCACAAGTAAGCAACCTAGCTAACAGTACTATACTTCTCATAAAATAATAAGAGCATTATTAATTAGAAGTTAGTAAAAATGTTTTAGAAAATCGGCATAATTTGACTAGAACTCCTCTGACAATTACATTATACTGCCTTTAATACTACAATACCTTATACTGCCTTTAATACTACAATACCTTATACAGCCTTTAATACAATATTATACCATATTTATTACTATATTACATGATGCTACTTTTAATATTACATTACAGTATACCATATTTAGTACTATATTACATGATGCTACTTTTAATATTACATTACAGTATTCCATATTTAATACTACATTACATTTTAGTAACTTTAATGGTATATAGGGCTCATTGTGGTTATAAATTAAGTTTATATGGTGACTAAGTGAGCTGTCTCCCTGTTTGTTGAATGCTGTTGTATATGGTTTCTAAGAGATTTATGAACATTCTCACAGATTATTTGTGTATCGTTATATTTTTGACAGTCACTTGACACCAGTCTAATTTAGTATAAAATTAATGAGCTTTAGCTTAAATCGTTTTAGTTCCCCACTCATGATGGCGTGCAACTGGAAAAAGATCACATCGATTATATATTCATTTAAAAAATCACAGCTTCACACATTTTGTGGTTTCCTTCAAACACCGAACCCTTCCCATAGCTGTGCACATATATCAACATATAATAAATGAAGGCCACTAACTCCCTAGATTCTAAGTTCGGCAACTGAGAAACTAATTCTGCCATGCGCTGCTGTTTATCTGCCCTTTAATACCAATGCCCTCTTCGGGATGAAGAATGCAGCTCCTAAGCCGACATTAAAGAAGCGGGGACACGGATCTCCACCCCACCGATTGCTTGAAGAGCATACAACCGTTTAGTGACCATCAATGCGGACGTTTTACTTGACAGGATTGGAATGAAGCCTTCAAGGACCTGCTGCGAACCCTTAGGGTCTGCCCCTGTGAGAAATACCAGACTGTTCAGTGACCAGCAAGAGTTTTGGACAGAATTGTGACTTCAAGGGACCCAATGCCAGCCTGAGGGCAAGGCTGTGAGAAACACCAGTCTGGACATTTGACATTTATGATCTTGCGGAGTTGGGCTTCAACTGAAGCTCTCCGCATGGGTACCTAACACTTAAAGGTCAAGGTCATAGTTTAAGATAACTCTTGTCTTGTTTTATTGCTCTCTATCCCGTCTATCTTCCCTCCGCATTTTCACTTTTTCGCGAAAGCGGCGGAAGCCGGAAGCGTTCCCCACATTAACAACAACACTTTTTCGCTCCTTGCCTATCTTTCTGCCTCTCTCTTTCTTCATGTGTATCTTTCTTTATTATATCTAATTTTATGCATAGCACTTTATATTTTTCTTTTTATATTTGTCACTTTTTGCTTATCTCCTATTTCTGTTTATCTCTCTCTATATTTCATTCTCTCTCTCTCACCCATGATTGAATACGCACACGCACCCCCCCATACACCAATTCTCTCCCTTTCTTTGTTTCTTTTTTTCTCTCTAATTTCTTCTTCTTTCCCTAATTCCTCTTCTCTGCAAATAGTTCTCGAACATCTTTCCTCTTTTAGTGCGTTTATTTCCCCCTCCCCTCCCCCCTTTCTTTTCTTCATTCACTTTCTGAATTTGATTTTATCATTGTCTTTGTCTCGTCCGGTCCATCTGTTTCTCTTCTTACTTCGTCCTACATTCCTTTATAGTTCCCATCTCTCTCTCTCTGATTCTCACTCTCTCCATTCTTTCTCTTCTACTCGCTGTTCATGCAGTAACACTCACTACACACTTGCATAGCTAATACAACAACACCGATTTGATTGGCTGTAAACTTTAGAGAACCACTAGAAATGACGAATCACTTCTACAACTATCCAAGTCAGCAACTTTCAATTGCTTATACACACTGTAAGCCAGTCCTTGTTTCTCCGGTCATTATATTGTAACAAAGCAGTATTTTCTCTGTACAATACACAGTAACAAAGCAGTATTTTCTCTGGACAATACACAGTAACAAAGCAGTATTTTCTCTGGACAATACACAGTAACAAAGCAGTATTTTCTCTGGACAATACACAGTAACAAAGCAGTATTTTCTCTGGACAATACACAGTAACAAAGCAGTATTTTCTCTGTACAATACACAGTAACAAAGCAGTATTTTCTCTGGACAATACACAGTAACAAAGCAGTATTTTCTCTGGACAATACACAATAACAACGCAGTAGTTTCTCTCGACAGCACACTTTTACCGGGCAAGAACGACGTTGGTCCGTTCTCGTCTGTCCTAAGAGACTTAAACTAATTGTTAAACACTCGGGTATTTTTGGATTTGTTTAACACTCGAGTATTTTTGTACTTGTTTAACACACTCGGGTATTTTTGTATTTGTTTAACACTCGGGTATTTTTTAAATTGTTAAAATACTCGGGTATTTTTTAAATTGTTAAACACTCGTGTATTTTTTAAATTGTTCAGTACTCGAGTATTTTTTAAATTGTTATACGATCGGGTATTTTTAAAATTGTTACACCAAAAGGGTATTGGGTATTCAAAACAGCAGCGTCAGAATGACGTGCAGATGAAAACAAAAACATCCCTCCAGTAATTTTCTGTAATTCGAATTGACAATTCGGGATAGTGTAGGAGGTGTTGATTTTTCTTTTCCAATTATTAGCAGATTTGCTCGCTTAAGAAATTAATGGTTTCTTAGAATTTCATGCTGTCTAGATTTAAATATTATAAATACTCATGAGGCATTTATTCATCCCTTACTGTAAATTGGGGGGAGACCCAAAAATATGGGCATTATTAGCATGAAATTATTTTTCTTTACATTCACAGCGGTAAATTCGACAGAGAGAAAAAACACACCGGGGAATGGGGTGAGTAACGGGCTTAGAAAGCAATTCTAGAAGTCTGGAAGAATGGTAAAAGTGGTGTACGTGGGGTGATGTTGGTAGAGAGGACTAACACTGGATAGCAGAAGAAAGCAAGCGCAAGAAAATATGACAAACTAGCAAGGGGGCAAATCGAACAAAACACCCATGTAATAATTTTATTTATGCCTTAGTTTCACCCACAAACAAACAACCCATTTTAAGATTATGTGCAGTTCAAAGTAAAAACCAACATAAAAATAACAGCAAACACTTCCCTCGAACCACATCCAAACAGTGGGTGTATTGATGTAGAAAATGGTAATGGCGCCTGATGATGGTGATGGTGCACTGAAAAAAGTCCACCTGAAAGAAGTTTCATCATGACAGTCAGAATGTTTGTAGCTTCTGCTAAATTATGAAACTTCTGTCTGTCTCTATCTGTCCATCCACCAACCCAGCCCAGCCCACTCTTCCATTCATCCCTCCATATATCTGTAAGATAATTTTCTTTTGGCATTAACACAGAGACAAGATGGTGGAATGCTGGACTGCGTATAGTGACTGAGTGAGATCATCCTTAACATTGCTGATTTGATGAGCTCGTGACGCGGGGCGGATAGATGGTGGCTAATTCCTGTCAGAAATCCACTTCGTCAATTATCTTTTATCTCCGTCAATGACCGTGAACGCGTGCAAGTGTGGGTTCAACTCATCCAGTCCGTACTTGGCCTTGAACTACATTATTTAAATACACACACACAAAAACCGTTTACCTTTTCCCTTTGAAGTGTAACTGCCTCGCAGATTAGATGTCTTCAGTGTCTTCGGGACCATTTCACTTTAATCTTTCCACTTCTTCGCCTTTCTCTCAACCATCTTTGCATGTGCATAACTTTACAGACCCTCCATCCCCAACAACCCTTTACTCCCAACCCCACCACTCGTTCCCTAATTGTCGGCGACAGACTGTCGTGTCTGGGGGTTCCGGCCCATTTCCTTGGCCCTTCCTTCCACTCCCCCATTTTTCCAGTGCGGACCTTGTCCCACTCCCACCTAGGGCCTCCGCCCCGCGCCGCACGTCATCTGGACCGTCTACCGTGAAACAGTAGAACGTAGTTTATAGTAGTAGTGACGTGCGGCTATCTCAGTTATCCCGTCTCACCGTGTGGCCTGACCCCAGACGACTCCCACATGGTCTGTGCCTCTCTCTGGCTCCGTGTCTGGATAATTAATGGGCTATTGAAACCAAAGTCGGCAGCGGGTCGGTTGATGAAGATATTATTTTTATTGAGGTGCTGCCCTTCCGCTACCCCCCCCCTCTTGAAAGGATGACCTCAGCCAGACTAGAGGTGTCTGAGTGCTCACAAAACCAGCATTCATTTCAGTAAGAAAGACACTCGCGTTTGACTGGAGTACGTTTCGAGACAAACACAACTGGACAACACTCTTCTCAGGATGTGACGAAGGGAGACAACCCCAGAATAAGCTCGTGGGCCAAATGAAAATAATGAAAGTAATTAGGCTCTTATAGTGGGAGATATCATTGCATCGATAGTGAAGTTAAAACACTTTAAATGACCTTGTAAAAATATTGCAATTTATTGTTTAACAGTGAAATAGATGACAAAAAGTTCAATACCTCAAATGAACGAGTTACTCTTGAATGACATGAACAAACACAGACAATAATAGACTTCATGCTACGGGCAAAGTAGAAGACAGAGTAAGCTATCTTTGACGCTGTGCACATATACCTAATGTGCATAAACTTCACAATTCGTGGGCAAAAAGTCCTAAAACACACAAATAGGAAAATATTTTAGACTTATACCTACAAATAAAATGAACATTACACCATTCAAATGAATAAAATATTCTAGACTTCAAACAAATAAACAAAATGTCCCGGACTTCATACAAATGAACGAAATGTTTTAGACTTCATACAAATGAACTAAATGTCTTAGACTTCATACAAATGAACAAAATGTCTTAAACTCAACTCAGATGGATAGAGTATTTCCGATTTCATGCACAAAGGGCAGATATTTCTTGATTTCACACAAAGGGAAAAAGAACCATAGACTTCATAAAAATGGACAAAACGTACTAGATTATAAATAAATGAAGAAAATGTCATAGGCGTCATAAGCTGTGCAAAAGGTACTAGATTATAAATAAATGAAGAATACATTTGAGAGCTGGTACAAATGCTCAGAACAATTACAATGCTTAAAATAAATAGCAAAAAAAAAAATGTCCTTTAACTGAAATCAAGAAAGGGCTGACACACCAGGAAAGGAACCAGTAAGGACACACCACTACTTTTCATCAGCAGGGAGTTGAACCTAGCTGTGACCTTGTGACCTTTCGAGCCAGCACTGTACTTACTTACGATGAGGCGACATGCCGAGGTACCAGGTTTCATCTCTCCTCAGAACGTCCCCTACTTCCATCTCACGGAAAAGCAATAAATATCGGAGCCATCACCTATGACTAATCAACTTTCACACGTCAAATTTATTTGTCCAAAACATGTCAGCAGCTACCACTGCTAAGCATCAGTGATGCACGTGTCCACGGTGAGTCTCAGGGCTGTCGTGCGATTGGCGCTGAGTGGTTTGGTGAGGGAGTCGCAAAGAAAACTGGCACGTAGTGGCTTGCGGGGAGAATGAGTATTGATTAACATTGCTTATTAATTACATGGATTTACCCTGCAATTAGAACAGCAAACGAGTCTTTATAACAAATATGGTTTCTACTGACTTGCAGATGACCTATCCTGGCGTCACAATGACAATAGCTCAGTCACTTGCACGTACACCCTCTCCATGCGCACACGCTCACACACTCAACAATAAAAAAAGGAAATGAAACAATAATAACGAAAACAAATTACTACTTGATTATGCAGCTACCGTTCGTAGTGTGTATGCTGTAGGAAGTTTATCAAGTAGTTATTTGCTGCTGTAGTAGTTAGTTGTATCAGTGATATAGTTGTGTAAGCAAGGCGAGGATGATAATATGCGTGATGATTAATAATGCTTGACATGCATTATTGATTCAGGTAGCTTATTGTGCACTGGTGTTTGGAAAGGGGAATCGAGAAGTAAAGATATACAGTTATACACAAAACTTGGACATTGACCACCTATATACATTTGATCCTCATTTTGACCGCCTACAGGTACGCGCTCTTTAACAAACAGGTAAAACAGCCCCGCGATCTACCACGGTGCTTGAATGGCTGCTTGTGTTGACCGGTGGACTGGGCCAAGAGAAATTAATGACGCTTATCAAAATTTCATTTGAAGACGAAAGTTGCAATGTGTGTGTGGCTCGTGGTGGTGGTGGTGGTGGTGAAGGGGTACTTTACGGTTCTGATTTTGTCGTTAAACAGTCGATGTACATTTGTACTGTTTGTTTCATGTGAGAAGGAGCTGGAGAGGTGGAGAGTGTTGATGTATGCGTGGGGTAGATGTTGCGACGATAGATGTCGTTGTCACTCGCATTCGCAGATTAGGCACGTATACAGTCACGTGACTTGTCGCGTATCAGACAGTTCGATAGATAAGCCTTGACTCACCTCCAATCACTCATCACCCAAGCCAAAATGGGTCTGGGGAGTTTATTTTCTATATTCGTTTCTACTCCCGACATTTCAAACTTCGGTTTCAGGCATCGTGATTCAGAGTCCCACATTGAAATAGGGAGGGGCAAATTTACTTTGTCACACAGAGTTATCTAACATCCTAATTACTTCTGGTTTCTTTCTAATTATTTTTTTTTTTTACAATTTTGCTATCAAATAAAGTATGGCCGTCTTTTGTGCACATATAATTTTTTTCTATTCTTGTTTTAATCATCAATGAATATCGATGGAAACTAAGTTACACAGTTTTAGTGATTCGTTTTCTGAGTTAAATAAATCTCTATTTGAGATGACATGCATTTTAAAAGACGATTATTTAAATAACCTGTTTATTGTGTGTCTGTATATTTCAAGTGGCCTAGTTTTTCGTAAAAAAATATCAACTAATTTTAAATAAACAGTGTGCTTTTAAATAGTCATGTATGTTAAGTTAAATGGATTTTAAGTAACAGGCACTTTAATCGGCGTTTATTGCAAGTGATAAGATGAATAACAAGCAAGTTTAATTGCATGTGATAGAGGCATGTGTACGTTACATGACAGTACTTTAAGTGCCGCGTACACTGAATGACAATAATTCCAAGTGAAGCCGCATTCACGACACACACACACACACACACACACACACACACACACACACACACACACACACACACACACACGCACATACACACACACACACACACACAAATCGCACGCGCATACACACACACAAATCGCACGCGCATACACACATGTATAACAAAGAGTACGTTTAACACATTAACAAGAGAATGAAGACTTTCAAGTGAAGTATTACTGCCACATATTCCAGGATTTATTTAGAACACTTGTCTCGCACAAACCATCAAAATGTGAAACTAAAAATAGCATTATGAACATCGACAGAGACAAAGACACAAACCATCAAAATGTCAGGCAGTGAAACTGACGACAAAAAGAGAAACAACGCAGACTAGAACATCTTTATATAATAAACATTTTCTCTTTCCTCTTTCAACAGCCAGACACATAGCGAACAACAAAGAAACAAAACACTGCACCCAGGCAGAGCTTTGGTTTTCTTTAGACCCCAGCCGTCTTTAAGATCCAACAGTTGCATGGAACATCAAATTTGATTTAGATGGTGCTGATGCACTGCACTGGTGTCGTGTGGAATTGGTGCCCGTGTCTTACTCAACAAATTCGTGTACAGAACTGCATGTCTGCATTTAAAATGCTGCCCCAGAAAGGGGTTGTGTAAGCATCTGTGCCATTCTGCTCGTTACTTCTGTCACCAGGCTAAAGATACCTTTTGCCTCCAACAGCGATCATTACTTCTGTCACCAGAGTAGAGATACCTTTCGCCTCCAGCAGTCATTGCGAAGTGGAATGTATGTATAAAGTGGGTTACTTTGTACCATCCTTTATCAGTTAATTGGCAAGGATTAGAGGAATTTTTATCTATCTATCTATCTGTCTGTCTATCCATCCATCCATCCATCCATCCATCCAACTGGGGTTGTAGCGAGATCATTTTAAGGAAAAAATGAAGGCAATACTCAGCACAAGAGCAATGAAAGAATAAATAAATCAACAACAGCAGCGAAATAAAAAGAGATAGGAAACGGAACCAAGCACACACACACACACACACACACACACACACACACACACACACACACACACACACACACACTGTTGACATAATTAGTATTCCATCCATGCAGTTTTTCCGTCTTTCGACATGTTTTTGTCCAACTGACGATCTGTCCGTTATCTGATTGTGTTTTTCCGCATTCAACCATTCGCCCATCGGAGTACCAGACTAGAGCGTAACTCCACCTACCCATCCATTCAACACATACCTACACATGCTTTCTTGACTATGTATTTTGCATATCTCTTTCCTCCCACAAATGCCACCCTTCCATATATCTGTCTGTCATCTGTCAGTGTGTTTTGTCTTTCGCACACCTGTTTCCTCACACACACACACACACACACACACACACACACACACACACACACACACACACACACACACACACACACACTTCAGCTTCCATTGTTTCTGATATCTATTTATTCTAACAATAAGGTTTGGAATGCTGCCAAGTATGCAACACATTTCTTGGACTAAAGTCGTTGGGGTTTTTTATGTTGTATATTTTCATACTCGTGCACATTATGGACATTGTCAGGTGATTTAACTCTGAGTCACTTGTTGTCACGGTTTAATGTCAATGTAATTGCATACATGATTTTATTTTGCTTATTGTTCAGTTGGGAAACAAGTTCTCAGGCTCTAGACTTTCTCAAATCTCAGTTTTCTTTAAACTGAATAAGGAAACCAGTTCAGAAGGCCAGTCTCTGTTTCTTTTTTAAGCTGAATACGGAAACCGTGCGTTCGCTATGGGATGTGCACATGCGGGTACTCACAGACATTTAAAGAGCAAAAACAGTAGCAATAATAACAATGAAGTAAACAAAGTGCATCACAAACATAGATATGCACAACACACACATACGCACAATGCATCACAATAATAGATATGCACACTTAAACACACACACATACGCACAATGCATCACAATAATAGATATGCACACTTAAACACACACACATACGCACAATGCATCACAAAAATAGATATGCACACTTAAACACACACATATGCACAATGCATCACAATAATAGATATGCACACTTAAACACACACATACGCACAATGCATCACAATAATAGATATGCACACTTAAACACACACATACGCACAATGCATCACAATAATAGATATGCACACTTAAACACACACATACGCACAATGCATCACAATAATAGATATGCACACTTAAACACACACATACGCACAATAGCACGAAGAACGATATGCACTGAGAAACAATAAACTTTCGAAACAAGTATGCAACGTGGGTAGTCATCAAGTAAACATTTTTTTAATGGTGTACCCCCACTTCTCTCCTAGCCTCCCACCGCAACTAACAAGCAACAAAACAAAATCCTTACCTTTATTCAGGGACAAACGGAGAAGAAGAAAAAATTAAAAAATTAAAAAATTACTTATTTATTTTTAATATGCCTCCACCCTCGGTGGAAATTCTTTCGCGAACTAGTTATCAAATTCAATTTTGTCTGAAATGCGAATTGTACTTTTCTCAGACTTTTGTCTTTATGTGAGTATTACTTTAAAGTATGTGCCTGTGCGTGCGTGCGTATGATTACTTGTGTGCGGGCACATGACGAGACAGCCTATCTTGAAATCGCAGAAACTCTGCAGGCAGTAAAGCGTACAGTTATCTCTAGTTTCGGCACCAGTGTGATGTTATGGTTTGAGCTGGCCACAGGAACCGGAAGCGAGACAATATCGTATTAGCACAACTTACATTCAAAACTTCGTGTAGATAGTGCATATTAGAAATGGTTTCACCTGCTTCTCAGTCCTCTCCGAGCGTTCTAAACCGGAATTAGTTGAGTGGAAATATAATTTGCTCCTCCAAGGAGGGGAAATATTTGTTGCTATAACACATATGGAGCATTTTTAATCCAGTGTTGTGAATGTTTACTATGCGTCCAAATCACTTGCACATTTCCAACGTTTCACTGTAAACAAATATCCATCTAGAACGTATTTCAAACAATCCACTCACTTGTGTCTAAATCTTCAACCTAAAAGGAATCTCAAACGCCCACCCAAAATATATCTAAAACTTCCAAATAAAATGTGTCTAAAACACTACCATCTAAAATGTATCTAAAACAACCTTCTAAAGTGCATCTCAAACATCCACCCAAAATGTATGTAAAACTCTCACCTAAAATGTATGTCAAACTTTCACGTAAAATGTATGTAATACATATTTTTGAATAAATAGTATACAGCATAAAGTTACAACAATAAAATGAAAACACTGGATGTATTAACCAAATAGTAATATGTCAGAGGATGCTTCATGTTCAGTTTTAAATTCTGACGTCACTATATGGATGATCGCAGAAACAAATATCACTCTTCAAAATACAATTCCGGCGCTGATCGTTTGGAGAAATTAATTAAAAGTTCCAGTTACACCATCAGTCTACGCCGATTTCGCGAGCAACTGGTGAAATGATGCAGAGCAGCCTGTCCCCAGCTAATGAATAACAAACAAAGCATAACAAAATGTTTAAAAGCAAATCATGCGGAGGTTTACTCTTCAGGAAACGCGATATTAACTAACGGAATAGATTCGAAAACACCACGCAACTACTACGTGCGTGCGTGCGTATGTGTGTGTGTGTATGTATGTGTGTGTTGGTGTTGCCATGAAAGAATAACATTATCTGGCGACTTTGAGTCTTTTAAAGAAATAGGGTCGATTACAATGTAGCTCCGTAATAATTTATTGCCATAGCTTTCCGCTCTTTACCGAGCAGCTTGCCAAATAAACTTTTGCTTTCATTTGCTCGAATCCAAGATTTCCGGTGTTGGCGACCTCTAGAATTCTCTCTTCTGCTTCCCACGAAAAGGCGGTAGGCTGGTTAAGTGACTTAACGCATTTGCACACAATAAATTTGTAGCGAGAAAAATTATTTGATATTTGTTTGATTGATGTCGAAACTGAATATTTCGATATAGAATGACACACTTACTGCAACAGGCTTAAACGTGTTATCGTTAGCAACGTGTTTTTGACATCTGTTCACTGTTCAGCTCACTACTAGAACTCAGGACGACTCATGAATGAAATACGTTCATTGCGGTGGAACCTTGTCTTGAACAATTTGTCATTGGCAACGTCCTTTTGAGGCTTGTCTTTGGCAATATGGTTTTTGATTTTATAACAGTCACCCGACACAAAATCAGGGAAGGTTGGAAGCAACCATCACCGAAAACAGAAGAAGTCGGTAGCAAACGCAACCACCACCACAACCACCACCAAGACCAAGAATGCCAATAGGTCAAATATGCGATTGGACGTCCAGTCAACGCATCAGTGTTTCATCGTTAGAAGCCTTTATGTTCACCTCTTAAAATGCGGTCGTCTCCGCTGATTATGTTCACCTCTTAAAATGCAGTCGTCTCCGCTATAGAGGCATTTATGTTCACCTCTTAAAATGCGGTCGTCTCCGCTATAGAGGCATTTATGCACCGCTCTTTAGAACAGTTAAAGTAGTTGCTTTAGAATAGATAATTCTCTCCGAGATAACTCGACGTTTCTGGCAGTTATTGATGAAAGAGATGCACAGGTTCTACTGGTTCCAGCAATTATCCAGAATCTTGCATTCGAGTTGTCTTTCCTGGGGGGGGGGGGGGGGGGGAATTGTAGAGAATTTTAAAGCCGTGCAGGTCTGGCCGAAAACGTGTAAATACGGAACGGACATTGAGGGTACCAGCTGTAGGCCAGCACTGGGTGACATCTGTTTCCTGTCAGTGCGAACAAGGCCGACAATCCTTGTTAGGATTATTTTCTCTTCACCAAGAGGCGAACGTCACCTTCGGTGTTGTGAAAACGGATACAGTAAATCGTCCTTCCATCTGCGACTAATAGCAATACTCCGGTCGACCCGTGCAATGTTAAGTACGGTCTTTACATATTTTAATTTGTTTTAACACAGCTTACAAGCGGGTCCCTTCTTTTTAATTCAAGGCCATCGTTTATTGCTTACTCACTTTTCTCTCTGTGCAAATCTTTCAAAAGGGTCTCTTACTCAAAATGAGAGAAAAATAACAATATACCCCAATCATTTATTGTTGCACTTATCTCATTTTAAATATAATTTGTTTTGTTTTTAATTAAAGAAATGCATGAAGTCTGAGTGCGAGTGTGTTTAGACAGCCAGTGTGTATATAGCTCATGGCTCTTTGTTCTGTGAAGAAAGTTCAAGGTTCAAGGTGACGCTAGACCGCGTGCATCACCGTGAAAGCTATATCCCATAATACTCCATCTGATTTGCAAACGTATAAATAGTACTTTCAGTTGCATACTTTAAACGGCCGCGAGACAGAGGACGAACGACGAGGACGACAGACGAATCCCTCTCCCCCTCCTTCCTCCCCCTCCCCAAGCGCGAAAGCAGCCAACACTTTAAACACAGTGCGAAAGCGGCGGAAGCCGGAAGCACCCCCTACATTACAACGACACTTTAAACTTCTGATTAATTTGTATAATGATATTCAGTAGAATTTTATGCATGCCTCTATTCCATAATATATTTTTTGCACATTCATATAACATTAATTATTGTCTTTAAACGATATGTTGACATATATTCTCTAGTGTTAAGTACGTCCTTATATTCCGTTATGCAATATGCACCCTTATATCTTAGGATTCCATTGGCATATTTCTATCTCATAATGGCATATTTATTTTATATCCTACAATATATTTGGATACATTTTTAATAATATTTTTTGTACAGTACCCATTTCCATATTTACATCAGATGATGCCGTTTACAGACAATCGGCCTGGTTTGGCTTTCTCTCATAATATATTACACCAAAGAGTGGGTAACAATCGGCCTGTTTTGAATTCCTTTCAATCGGATTTACTCCAAGTATGAGGAATATAATTTTGTAGAGGAAATTGCACTCCACGCTTTTAACTAAAGCGAAGTCACGATCTCGTCACGACAAACTGTCTTTCAGATTCAACGCAGCTGTTACTGTCCATTACTAAAGTCTGCCCCGTAACCTCGAGGCACAAGTTACATGTCCTCCTTACATCTGCTCAGCGGAAAGGGTTTCGTTTTTCTTCTTTTTGTCGGTACGACATTCATTCGACAAAATGCAGGAGAGAAAGAAAACAATATTTAGTGGCTGCTCATGTAAAACCCTTGATTAGTCATGTTAGGCTTTCGCGGTTGATGAGCGACTAACACTGGTCGCTGATATTTACGCTCCGTGTACACACGCCAGACAAGACTTTTGTGGAGACTGTATAAGGAAGCAGGTGTTCACCCAAGCGAGGTAACTCTATTCCATCTGTTTTTAGATCTGTGCAGATTCCCGTTCGTGGCCAAGGCCAAATGGATGGCGGTGTTATGTCAAGAGGGTACCTTGTAGTCTCTTGTGTTTTTTCTCTCCGTGAGTTAAGAGCTCGCGGTTAGGTGGGTGGTAGAGGTGCAAACCAAAGCCATTGGGTATGTCAAAAGCCGGGTGTATGTGTGTGTGTGTGTGTGTGTGTGTATGTGTGTGTGTGTGTTGGGGGGGGGGAGGTAGGGGCGTTCTGGAAGGAACTTGGATTATTTCGAATTGTAGAAAGCTTCAGTCGTCATTCTATCGTGCATGGGTTCGATCCTCAATTTGATAAAGTTTTACCATTGCATCGAATTGCAATTGCTATTGCTGGTGCATAATATATTTTCCTGTCCAGGCGCGCAAAGTTAACTGCTTGCTGATTGTTTGCCTTCGACAATTTACGAACTACAGACATGCACGTGTAGGCACAACCTCACAGACATGCATATTTAGATGCGCGCGCACTCACGCACGCACGCACTCACTCACTCAAACACACACACACACACGCGGCACACATGCGTATTTGTCTACTGCATATCACATTTATATTAAGGTGTAAGGTGTAGACAGAAACATTATGAGCTCAGAAAACAAACATAACTTGAATTTGAGAGTTTGTTTTCATAAAGCTAATTTTAAAAACAGTCTTAATTAGCATATGGGTGTTTGCTTCATCTCGGACATTTTATTATTTGTTTTTAATAAAATTATTTTCTTCATAAACTTTTCTCAGTTTAGTTTATGAGTTATCAAACAATTAAAAAAAAAAAAGAAATAACACTAGTTCCAATTTTCCATCTGATACCACCAACGTCGGAAATTCTGACTGCGTAGAGAAATACTGGAAATGAGCTAATAATTATGTCTAAAATAAAGAAGTGTTTAAAACTCAAAGGTGGATTATGAATTTCTTTTCCCCAAATCTTAGGAAGCAACAGAAGACATTATTGTGTATAATACGTCATTCGGCAGAATTGTAAATAATCTCTACCAGTCTGTAGAACTGGAAAATACCTATTACTGCCGCCGGCACAAGAGACTAAGCATGGATTTGTTCCCAAAAGGATATATAAGCCAACGTTAAGACAAACAAACCGACCTGACCTTATGACCCGCCTAGGGCGCCACACAACGAGAGAAGCCAGGAACGTCAACAGCGATTCCAGATCAATTTATTTGTTAAAAAAAAATAAGATACCGCCCCCACTCCATCTCCCATTTCTGACGTTCTTCAGTGACTTTCAACTTAGCTCGTTTCTAGAAAGCAAGTGCGTGACCCTAACTTGCGAACCACGCTATCGGCCTCGTTCTCAAACAAACGCTTGATGTCTCTGGAATAAGCGACAACAAAGGCGCGACAAGAAAACACGTGTTTGAATGGGTCTAAAAGTTGTAAAAGTGGATATCCACTTCTGTTCAGGTTAATAATGCTCTTGCAGTTTACACCGAACTTTAAAGTATTGACACGCTTAACAGGCAGCAAGTAAGTGTTCAAGTCGAAGTCAAGCAGTTTTGTAGAAATAAGAAAATGAAACAAGCAATCGTTCTTGACAATGAAATAGGGCGACATTTTCTTTTGGCATCCCGACGTGTTGAAAATTAAAAAAAAGCTTAAATAGTTCATACATTTTTACATGTTGTAACGTAATAAACACCAGTAATATTCTGGAAACATTACTATTTACTGCGACTATCTTCAATATGTGTACTTCCTGTAAATTCTCAGACGCGTCTACATTCTGAAATATTAATAAATTGTCATTATATATTGTAACATTGCGAAGCATTAATACAATCTGTATCATTCTGAAATATTGCTCCAATTATATCATGCTACACTGTGAAACATTTCGACATGCTGCAACATTCTTAAATATTACTATAATTATATCTCTTTCTACATGCAGCAACATTCATAAATATTACTATAATTATATATCATTCTACATGCTGCAACATTCTTAAATATTACTATAAATTTTATAATTATATTTTGTAACACAGTGAAACATTTTAACATACCCTCACAGTTCTATATGCTTCGGAACTGTCAGAAAGGACCCCTATTTTCCTTAGGGATTCAGCTATTTTATTTATTCTGTTCAGTTTTTAAAATACTAATAAAAAATATCGTGAACAACCGCGTTTGACTCTGGTTTAACTGCTTGGCATTGATTTTGTCTAGTTTTGACTTCGTCTGGTTTTGATTACGTACATGCAGCTTCACCAAGTGCAAGGAGAAGAAAGGTCTTTGAAGACGGTAAGGAAGGAATGCACTGCACGTTCACCAGAGAGTCAAGTAAGGGTCAGAACTCGAGGTTTGCAATGTGGTCATAAAAGCAGTCACATTCACTGGAAGCATAAAACGGTTACATTTGTCAACAAGTCGGTGAGATACTCACAGAGAGAGAGAGAGAGTATGAAGATAGAGAGGGAGAGTCAGAAATTATCTGAAGGCTTCTATGTAGAAAATGTCTGGAATTCAGCACAGTGTATCTATCATCAGGTATATCCACTTCGCAAATTAAAAAAAAAACAACGAATACTCAAACAAATGTAATTTTATAGAACTATGTTTCGAAAGTTTCAATTCATATTTACCGTCAAAAGTTAATTATCAAAGCAATTTGTATCATATTACTTTTATAATTGACTGCTTCCTCCCCCAACCTAATTTGCTACTGGTTATCAAGAGAAGAAGATAATAATGTATACATGAAGTTAAACACAAAAAAATTCTTAATTTGAAATATATATTGAATATGCGCAATGATTACTAGAAATATTACAATTCTATTAAAATTAATGTCATATCTAGACTGACTTGATCAGCTAATTTTAATAAACTGCTCATCTTTGCTAATCATGGCCAGCCAATCAGAAGTTTAAAAGTCTAAACAATGAACATAGTCTTATAGTCTCGGGAACTGCAAATAACATTGTGAACTTTTGTAATGAATTATTTGTACTAATTTTATTGAGGTGATATCAGCTTTAACAAATATACATAATTACTCTAATTAATGGGAGATAACAGACTACGTGGCAAAAGTTCCTGCATATGAAGTCTTTAGATTACGTCAGATTTAAAGATTCTGTGACAAATATTTTCTGATCATAAGTTTTGATTTGTAAAGCATGAATTATATATTATATTATAGTGTACGTGAATTTGTACATTTTGTGAATTTTCTATCTAACAAATGACTAACTATGAGAACGATTTTAGTTTATCCTAGTAAAATTGTACAAGCGTTGAGAGCCCTTAGTGCTATGTCATGATGCTTTATTGGAAAGTGGATTAACTGTTGAGAGCCCGTAGTGTTACGTCATGATGCTGTATGGGAAAGTGGATTAACTGTTGAGAGCCCGTAGTGTTACGTCATGATGCTGTATGGGAAAGTGGATTAACTGTTGAGAGCCCGTAGTGTTACGTCATGATGCTGTATGGGAAAGTGGATTAACTGTTGAGAGCCCGTAGTGTTACGTCATGATGCTGTATGGGAATGAGGATTAACTGTTGAGAGCCCGTAGTGTTACGTCATGATGCTGTATGGGAATGAGGATTAACTGTTGAGAGCCCGTAGTGTTACGTCATGATGCTGTATGGGAATGAGGATTAACTGTTGAGAGCCCGTAGTGTTACGTCATGAGGCTGTATGGGAATGAGGATTAACTGTTGAGAGCCCATAGTGTTACGTCATGGGGCTGTATGGGAATGAGGATTAACTGTTGAGAGCCCGTAGTGTTACGTCATGAGGCTGTATGGGAATGAGGATTAACTGTTGAGAGCCCGTAGTGTGACGTCATGATGCTTTATTGGTAAGTGGATAAACTATCGAGAGCCCGTAGTGTTATGATGCATTGTTGGAAAGTGGATTATATTATTTTTGTATTTCTTTCTTAACTTTGGCGAAATTGCTAGACCTCTTTCTGAATTTGTGTTTTCATACATACGAGAGTTAATATTTTTTTCTGTGCAGATTGCTTGTAGAGACACCCATGAGAATTATTTCTCTGCATTTAGATTCACATATCAGAGAGCGGGAATTATTTAAATGTGCTAAAGACATAATATTATCATGGTTAGGTATATTGCCCCCCCCCACACACACACACATCAACCTATGAATTTAATCCATCTTACAGCATAATGTAAACTAACAGGAGAGCCATTGTGCCTTCAGAAATGTATTTATCAGCATGATGCTTCCTTAGCCCAATTAAAGCGAGATAATCCACTAAGTCTCGAGAGTCATGATGTAAGTAGGCTATGCCAGCTTTAATAAAATGGCATCATCGGGCTACTGGAGCAGTAAAGGACTCCTTTGAATTTTTTTTAATACGGATGAAAGATGTGGCCCCTCTCCCTAGAAAAATGCACATAAGCAGAATATACAAATATAGTGAATATTTGACTTTCGCAGACTCCCTGAAGCCCATCCATAGACCCCTTGGGTTTTTAAGAACCCCTGGGCTAGACAGTTCATTTGCCTAATTGATGGGAGTTAACCGATTATGTCACATTGTGGAGACTATCGTTGATCATTTCCGCAGCTCGCTTAGTACAAAAAAGAACCAGAATGAACGAACCCCTGGGGGTCTCTTTTGCTTCAAATTTTAATATCACAAATATGAATTATTTAATCTATTAATTTATTTTCTCCAAAGTATAATAACAATACAAAGATACCTTCTTTTTTGGTCGTACTTATATCGAATCAAATACTATTTACTGTCGTACTTATATCGAATCAAATACTATTTACTGTCGTACTTTATAGTGAATCAAATACTATTTATTGTCGTACTTATATTGAATCAAATACTATTTATTGTCGTACTTTATAGTGAATCAAATACTATTTATTGTCGTACTTTATTTCGAATCAAATACTATTTATTGTCGTACTTTATAGTGAATCGATTAATACAAGGGCGATAATTTTTCAGCTTGCATGAAGGAATATGATGACTTGTGTCACAGTAATAGCAATCGCACTCTTAACTGCGTTTTTCTTACACACGCTTCATGCAGTTTTCTTCACTTGCACACACATACACATAATTATACACGATACTTAGACACACTAACACACTTATACACATAATTACAGGTAGACACATTAATCACATAATTATATACTACACTTGGACACATTTACACACTCGCACAGACAATAAAACACACGCACACATAATTATAAATTACACTTAGATACACTAACACACACACACACACACAAACAAACACACACACACACACACACAATTATGCACTACACTTAGACACACTAACACACCCAATAAGGCTCATCCACATTCTCTCTTCCCCCCCCCCCCATATATATATACATAATTACACCAACAATGCAAAAAACTGCCGCACTTCAATGCTGTGGGATATTCAAAATTAAAACTTCTAAATTTAGAGCAGATCAAATCCCCTAGAGAAATGTCTGCGAGTCTGTTCCAAGAGAGAGGGAAACCAAAGACCTAACGATCATTTTGCCATCGTGCTGAGAGTAGCGCTTGAAAGCGATGATTGTCTAATGCATTTTACGTGCTGCTAGTCAGCCTGCTAGTACAAGGTAAAGCAACAGAACCCGGCAAAAACCACTTAAATATTTTACCAGCTTAGTAGGCAAAAGACCAGTAAATCCGTTAGAAGTTTTTACCTTGTCATAGAGAGTCGATAATAATAATAATAATTTTTACAAACGCAATTAAAATATAACTCGTGAGATATGAAATTCAACTGCTCAATCTGACTTCTGTTCGAGAAAGCAAGTATTAAATGTGAAGTAACATTATATTAATAAAGAAATATCTTAAACACTGAAGTCTATGGTTTGTGTGTTCCACGTATTAAAGTGCCGCGGTTATTATCTTTGTTAATTCTAAGTTGATACTATTCACTTTATTTGTAGGAAAATAAATGCTATTATTAATAAGTTACACGTGTTATCAAATGGACATTATCACCGCTTTATGTGGAATTGTAATATATTTCTCAATTTCAACGGTTTTATGAATCTTTTATTTTATAATTAGTGCATACCTATTGCAGACTGTTCGGTTGAAATTTAAATCCACTGGTTTTGTGACGTCATGCGCGGTAGGAAAGCTAGATGTTCCACTGCAGAATTCTTTTTCTTCTGATTTTCTCTTTACTTCAACTGTAAGTTGTCTCCCTGCTTTAATCAACCTGCAGACAACTCTTTCGTGCAAACAATACCATAAGATGGAAGTCAAGAATCTCCCCCTCCCCTCCCAAAGGCGCAAGAAGGGTGGAAAGACAAACAAAGAAAACACCACTCTTCCGTATCAAAGAGACAGAGTTTAGTTTCCTTGGCGCCTGAGAATGTATAATACGCAGACGTTTTTGTGTTAAAAGCAGTTGCGAGCACCCGTCTGCTGCAGACTTGTCAGAACTTTTCCTAACGAGATCCCTCGAGAACTGAGCGCAGACTGGCTCTTCAAAGTACTACAATATACCTTACAGGTAATAATTATAAAATTATTTTTACCTGGGCTTAATTTGAAGCAGTACATATTTATTTCTGCTGAAGTTTGGTGGTTGGTCAAGAGCAAATCGTAATAAACTTTTGAATGCCAGACATGCGTATAGCACGTTCTCTGCACCTGTCGCCTAGCTCACGGGAAATGTTATTCGGTTCCTTAGATTTTCCTGTTTACTGTCATGTTATTCGTGTGTTGCTAACAGATAGACTTCCCGCAGGTACACTGAATTCCGATAGACAGCAGAGCCAGCAATTGTAGTTTCACTTCCTGTCACAGTGGTCTTGGAAAACAGATGGCTGGCTGGAGTCTAAACGAACCTAGTACTCGGAATAAATAGAAAAATAAAACAAAGCAAAGGAACCCCACAGTCCCTAACAGCCAAGTCAAGCGTACGCGCCACACATCTGGCATTTATGTGCAGTCGTACAATCGTTATCGTGGTCCAAGTTTGCGCGACTATATAAGCTAATGCAAATATCATACTCTACTTTACAGCGCGAACGCGGCAGAAGCCGGAAGCGCCCCCCCCCCCACACACACACACTAGCAAGCAAGCAAGCAATACTCTACTCGTAGTGTAGAGTGTGACTTTCTGGTTCAAATACAGAACATAGTGGGAGACTATATTATTCTTTGATTCATAAATCTGTGAGAGAGTTTTTAAGTCACATATATCCGTGAAAAAGTTCTTAGCCAGGTATATGAATCCGTGAGAGGGTTCTTGGTCAGATAAATGAATCTGTGAGAGGGTTCTTGATCAGATATATGAATCTGTGAGAGGGTTCCTGGACAGACAGAAGGGTTAATAAAAAATGACTGGCCAGAGATATATGCCTCCGTGAGAAGGTTCTTGGCCAGATGGAAAGGTTGATAATATGACTTTGCCAGAGAAATGGGAATCCGTGAGAGGGTTCTTGGTCAGATATATGATTCCGTGAGAGGGTTCTTGGTCAGATATATGATTCCGTGAGAGGGTTCTTGGTCAGATATATGACTCCGTGAGAGGGTTCTTGGTCAGATATATGACTCCGTGAGAGGGTTCTTGGTCAGATATATGACTCCGTGAGAGGGTCAGATAGAAAGGTTGATAATATGGCTTGGCCAGAGAAATAGGAATTCTTTAGAGAGCTCTTGGTCAGATAAATAATAGACAATGAAATCAAAATGAAAGCCATTCTATAATTTTTAAAAAATTAAAAAGATAAATTTAAAAGGAACTCTAATATAAAGAGCACCAATTGCACCACAACATCCCTACACACACACACACACACACACACACGCGCGCGCGCACACACTCATCAAAAAGAAAAGAAGGGAAAAGTGGAGAAAAATTAGCAAACTTAAAAACAAAAAATTAATTACGCCCAGCTGGATTTGTTTGTCGACTGAAAACTACAACTAAATGTTTTGCGCCTTCTAACAGGAAAAGGAATTTTTGTAGTTGAGCGCACAATTTTCATAAGGTGAGAAGACAAAACGAAAGACAACTAAATGAAAAAATGGTACAAAAATAAGGCTGGTTTCAAATGCTTGGCCCAAATCAGAATATATTCATTCTTTGGCAAGACCAGTTAGATTTAATTCACTCTTTGGCAGGAGCAGCTAGAATTGGCAGGAACTTTTAGACTTAATTCTCTCTTTGGGAGGACCAGTGTCAACGATTACTGACAGACAGGAAAATTGATCACAGAAACTTTTGTGAGCGCATACCGTAAGCCAGGATTACGGTTAATTAATTGGGGGATGTCCGTCTCAACGTACCATGATCATTCAAGAGGCAGGCATCGGGTCTATGTCTTGGGGCAGATAAGCCTGTAATTTGCTGACATCAGTGGTAAGTTCACCACCAACCGCAGTCATGCGTACAACTTACAGAGATGTCTGGCGCCTTGCTGCCAAAATAATTTTGGTGCAGGAGGAAGTCCCTGTTCATTGTATCGAAGTGAGAAGAGTTCTCTCTCTAGGTTTCTAATGAAATGCAAGTTTAAAATCTGTAAAGAATAAAAGTAAAAGCAACATATTTAATTACACGATTTATATCAGCTGTATGTAAAGCTGACTACAGACTGTTTATAATTAGATAGAGCTGAGGTACTGATATAGTGTGATATAGTACTTTATTTATTTAAAATGGAAAAAAGTATACCCAGCAAACTGAACAGATTAATGAGTGGAAAGGAGATGTAGGTGATTGAGTGGATGAAAAATTGGACATTTAATAGATGGAGAGTCGGAAAGAGAAGAGTGGATGAAGATTTGGACATTTAATAGATGGAGAGTCGGAGAGAGAAGAGTGGATGAAAAATTGGACATTTAATAGATGGAGAGTCGGAGAGAGAAGAGTGACATAAGAGAATGAAAACTGAGAATAAAACAGGGGAACGAAATATGACAGACAGAAAACAGGAGAGTTGTGGTACTTAATTTAACAGAAAATAAAAAGCCGGTTGCAAAAGAAATTAAAGTTTTATTTTACCGGTAACAGACCAATACAATATTTTGCATGCCCTAACAAGGCACTCTTGTCTGTCTCTTTCTATCTCACCTCACACTCCACACACAGTCTCTCATTCTCTCTCTTTCACACACACACACACACACACACACACACACACACACACACACTCATACAGGAACACACAGTCTTTCATTCTCTCTCTCTCACACACACACACACATACACCTCACACTCATACAGGAACACACAGTCTCTCATTCTCTCTCTCTCTCTCTCTCTCACACACACACACACACACACACCTCACACTCATAAAGGAACACACACAGTCTCTTATTCTCTCTCTCTCTCTCTCTCTCTCTCTCTCTCTCTCTCTCTCTCTCTCACTCACACACACACCTCACACTCATACAGGAACACACAGTCTCTCATTCTCTCTCTCTCACACACACACACACAGACATCACACTCATACAGGAACACGCACATCCTAATGGTGTGTGTGTGTACGTGCATGCGTGTTTTATTTATTTGTTTGCTTGAACTATAAAGCATGTTAACAAGCCTCCACCTCAGACAAGAAATAGTGTTTGTACCCAGTGGCGGAATGTAAAATTGCATTTAATACATCACCAGTAGCCCGGAACACTATACCACTTTACCAGTGCGGGTATCTAAATTTGGCATATTGATGTTTTCGAGTGTTTGTTTTGCTGTTTTCGTTCCAGAGGTCTAGAAATGTGCAGACATTTTGGGGTTAACGCTAAGAGCGAGCCACTCTGATACAATGACATATTTCTTCTAACAGGAAAAAAAAAGAAAAGAAAAGAATGCTTTGTTGTAGAAAAGACAGAAGAAAAAAGTCATTAACAGAGAAATATAAGAAAACTATCTTTTGATCTTTTTGTTCACCATCTCATAAATATTCAGTTTTAACACAACTCTCCAAAACGTATTCATGCCGCAGCATTTTGATTTAAAATAAAATAGACTTTGAAGCAGTTCTTCAAAACGAATGTTTCCTTTCGGTATGCTTTTACGAATGATGACATTTCTTAAGGATAATCAGTGGGTGCTTTTGTGTTGTTACGCTCTTGGCTTCTGTGTTAGTAATGAACCGCAGTCAGCTATTTTTTTTGGTCTCCTCTCATTCACTTTTGACACAGGGGATTTTCATGGTATGATTACCAAAACGAGTGCGGACATACCTGTAGTTCATACCTGTATCATCTTGACAGCAAGATCTGTTTTTATCTTCTCCCATGACAATAAGAAAAAAGAACACAGCTCGGTGATTTAAAAAAATAGCAATTTAAAAAAAAAAAGAAGCACAAACTTCACGCTGATGACAGGATAACGCTGAGAGGGTGAGGTGGGTCTGGTGCAGGTGAACATAGCCACGTCTGCATGACAGCATGGGGAGAGAATCTGTCAGGGAAAAATGTCCGGAACGGGAAATGTAGGGTTGTCCCTCATTGCGTCTGCGCACGATCTGTGAAGAATGCTAAGTATTCTATTTACAGTAACGATTTATTACAGACTTTAGCGTGAGTTTCTGCTTTAAAATACAAATGCAAAGAAATGCTTAGTTATTTATAATAATTAGAGAAAAAGTACAAAGTGAACACAATGTGCACCTCACGGGGACCAAATCGTTGCTGAACTTGATCACAGTATGAAAACCTGAACGTTTTCGTTAATTACATTTTAATTTGATGTGTACGGTAGCAACATTTACGTGTCCATTAATGCCAAGTTAATTTAGTGTATACTATATTATATACTATACTATAGTGTATAAATAAAACCATCTCTATGACGTGTACGATAGCAACATTTACGTGTCCATTAATGCCAAGTTAATTTAGTGTATACGATAAGTAAAACCATCTCTATGACGTGTACGATAGCAACATTTAGGTGTCCATTAATGCCAAGTTAATTTAGTGTATACGATAAGTAAAACCATCTCTATGACGTGTTGCTGGAAGTTGAGCAAGATGTTAATTCTCCACCACCCCGGCCGCCCGTAACCTTAGGCTAAACCCACCAAATACACTTTCTGGCTGACTACATGTTAGAAAGATGGAAGAAAGGTAATGTAGAGTAGAAGGGTTATAATTCTAGAAGATAGCTCGACCCCCCTGATATATACAGCCAGAATAGTAAGTAAATACAGGTGACAAACTACAACATATAAAATGTAAGTGAGAGATGCTAACATGAGTGGTCTAAGTATCCATATTAAATGTATTCAACAAGAAATAAGACACCATGGTTACACATATTGAATAATTCAACAGTTACAATTAAAGTTTATAAATGGCCATAGTCCATAATCATGGCCATGTGATGTCATAAGAGAAAGTTAGTTTGAGTCCTATGGCAGTTATTCGGTTTGTTCCTATGAACGAACTGTTAAATGAGTTTATAAAAGAACACTGAACGTTTCTGAGTGAATTCTAAGATACCTCTGAAAGAGTTTTGATTGAATTTGATCGAATTTGATTGAAACTTGACTGGAGCTATACAGATGTTGACTTTATAGTCACTTAACTTTGGGTTGCCTGACGTGCCATCTACAGTCCCAGTGAATGTCATAGAGGCAGAGGCACATGTGGTCTTTTGAACCAGTCTATGGCACCATGTGTTCTGCTCTGGTGATCGTTAATTCATGGCTAAACGCTCATGAAATCAACATCTGAGATAATGTGGTTCTGTTCTGATGTTGCTTTATGGCTCAGCACTCACCACAATCAATCTAATATAAAGTGCAGATCTGCCAGTAAAATAAATACACATGGGCTAAGAATTTGTTCCCATGTTTTCTCTGACAGAACACTCTGACTTACATGGTCATCATACATTTTACTATCATAGGCGAAATATAATAATATAACATATAGTTAATGTTAAGAGGTAAACATGAAAATAATAGCAGTTAGGCAAGCACAACCACATACCTATAGCAGTAATACATGCAGAGGATAGGTTTCTGCTATATGACTGGCAATAGAGTTAGTAGTATGGTTATGACTTATTAAGGTCAGGAGCCAAACGTGTGTATCCTCTACAGTTGACTTGCATTGGACTGCTGAATTACAGGTAGATTTCTGGCATGTTCATTTGTGCATGGTTGACTTGTGCTTCCATTGGTTAGTTTATTGAATAGGAACTCTGAAGTTTTTCTAGCCCGTGGATAAGGGTCAGCGGTTCTAGAATTAAGTTTACATGTAGTCTATAGAGGATTATAGGTGTGGGCTACATAAGCCATTGACAATGCACATGTTCATTAAACTTCATATTTATTTAGTGTGCTCATTTATAAATACATTATTACCTTCTGTCTGTTAGTTCTGAGAAAACATTTAAAAATTTGTAAAATATTAAAACTCTTCTTCACCATAGAGTTGATGTAAATGAGACCAGTCACAAATATTAACACCAAAACTGTTGACGGAATTTGAAAAAATTAACAAAATGGCGTTTAACAATTAAGGTATATATTACCTTCTTATGAAAGTGCTTTTTCTGATGCATTTGTACATTAATCTTCAGAATCCTAATTATCAAATTCAGGCTGCTCATTGATGATCGACATAATTTGCTAGGTTACACCAATAAAAACTTGTTCTTATTAATTTACTTATTCCTAAGGTGTACTTTTCCTTATCACCTGTCTAAATCATGGATTTGTCAGCTTTTACATCAGGATATCGGCTGAACAAAGTGTGATACTAGGAACCAATATATCATTGTCAGATGGAATTGGAATCAGAGTTTCCTAATCAGAGGGACTGACTTAATTTTTTCATCTGTCTCAGTGTTACTGTTTAGGACTTTAGTTTTCGATTCGAAAATCATAATGAGAAAAGCTCATTGAAACTCAACAACGAACTCAAATTGGTGAAATGTGAACAGAGGATGATTGTCTGTTCATTACTGTAAACGCCACAGCCATTGAATAATATTAGGCAAATAAACTTATTCGACTTCAGTTGAAGAATAAAACAACAACGCCAACAGTAGCAACATTTCCATCGAACCAATTTAATCGTCTAAAGTTATTTTAAGATTAATGTTTATAGTTTGAAACAAAAATGTAATCGTCTAAAGTTATTTTAAGATTAATGTTCATAGTTTGAAACTAGAATTTAATCACCTAAAGTTATTTTAAGATTACAGTTAATAGTTTGAAACAAGAATTCATTGAAGCATAATCAGACGAACACATACACCTACAATTTTCAGTATGCCAACACAAAAGAGTTGGTCTTGGAATGTAAATTGAAAACAATACTTTACAAATAATCTCAGTACGACCGTTCCTTCATAAAAAGTGAAATAAAAATAATATATCTTTGGTCTTATGTGGCAGCTGAAACGATTTTTGAAAAAGCAATATTTTTGGACGGTTTCCAGGATACTTTGAGTTTGGAAATTTTGACAGATAGCAATTTGGACAATGGAGATTTGGGCAGCTGCATCGATTTTTCACTCAGATAAAGTGTTCGTTTACAGAAATGCTGGTCTTGTGTTTGAGTGGAGTTTTTTTTCCATTAAAAAAATTAATATGAAGTGTAATTGTTAATGAAAATAAATTAGATTGCAACATACATTCCCCGCCTTATAACTGTTTGCATTATAAATAATAAGCTTGTTATATAGCAATATCAACAACCAATTTTAAACTGTAATATTCTCATATTTTACACTTTAAAAAAAATCAATGCGTTTGGGAATGAGAAATACTAAGAAATAAATTGGTGTTGTTCTTATAGAGGGGGCTTTCACCGTTTTCGCCCTGGTGAAATGAATTGAAATACCAGTGGAACATATACTGGGGAAAATAAATGAATCCAAATAAAAAAAAAATCCTATTATAATCTTAACCGATAGCACATTTTCAACAAAAGCACGTCTCTGTATGACCTTTACCCTTTCACTCCCTGACCCTGGCGACCCCGGTACGAATCGCATCCATCGAAACGGTCAGTCCCGAAGGGAGGTGACTTTGGTGAAGAAAAAAGTAATTACCATAGCTATCAAAAGGCATTTAATAACAATGAGAAGTAACCTCGTCCCTAGGCGTTCGCTTTTGTTGGTGTTTGAACAGAAACGCGGGAAGTCACTCGAGAAAAAGGATGCTCTAATAGTCTCCCCCTTTTCCAACTAATTCTCCAGTGTGTACTTATGCGGATCACGTGGTTTTGTTCTGCTAGCTGCTAGGTTGGTAGAACAGTTTTATTTAGTACCTCGAAGCGTTTCTGGACTCGAGTTGGATGAGTACATTAGATCTGAGTAATGTTAGAAGTTCTACTACTTTGTTTTATATCCGGTCTATGACATTCATTAAAAAAAAAAATATCTATCTGTCTATCTATACCCGAAAAAATTTCCTATATAGTGGTAAGTACACGTGTGTCCAAGACTGTAATTAATTCAAAAGAACGCAAAAGATAATATTTAAAATGATCATAATTACTTGAATTGGAGAGACTTACTGTATCCCCTGGCCCACGATGGATTTAAGTTAACCAAAATGTAGTTTTGATAAATCACGCTTTTAGTGACCTTATGAAATAAAAAAAGAAGTAAACAATTGACCTTTTTTTTAATTGCTTGCCAGAAAAATCAAGATGGGTAGTGGATTTCTTGGTGGCTTTTAAATGAAAAGGCAAACATTAAATATTTGCTAAAGAAACTGACTCCATGACTCCATTCAGCAGAGTACGTGTACATTGCTCCGTCCCATTGAACGTGGCCGAGCACGACGTCTGACGTTTCAGTCAAGAATTATGACGTCGAGTTGACTTTCTTGGTGTTCTCTGACCATGGAAGATGTACATACTGAAGATAATGCCTTGCAAAGGTCAGAAAGTGCTACTACCAATTAAGAACAGTGTTTAGATATACCAGAAGAGCTAGAAGTGTGAACTTCTATGTGCTGTCTCTCGTCACAGCTGGAAGCTCGGCTCGAATCTGTACAGACATGCCTTACTTAGTGTGCCCACAATTGAGTGGCGTAGCGACAAATCATAATTGGGGTCAGGCCTATACGTCCAAGACAGCTGAATGGCTCTCAGCTTTTTTTCCTCTTTCTGGGAGTCGGGAACATTGCTGTTCACAATGGTTGTCGGAAAGGCAGATAGATGCATAATTAGATTGTTCAACAGGTATAAAGATACATAGATTCGTGGTTACAGATGAATGTAAGGTAAGACAGATGCATATAGGATCTATGCAGAAAGATTGTGAATAAGATAAATATCAGAAGTGAGATATATAAATAGTTATACTAAAATACAGTTAGAGAGGCTGATCGTTAGACATGTCAAATGGCATTATGTAACCACACTTTTTACATAATGCTAAAAATAGTCTGCCCCTATAAAGGACCTATGCCGCTACTCGTAGTCAGGAACACGGCACATTAGTATTCACCCTTTATTCAAATTGACCAATCAGAGCACTGATTGACAGCTTGCGATGAATGCGTCACTAGGCGACCTTAGGCAAACTGTCACGATAGACTGCGGAGGGCGACACCTGAGTGCTTCTCCCGGCTAACCAAATAGATTACATATTTGGTATGAGATACTCTCATGGAGCATGACAGACATCCGCTGTCTTTAACTGACGAGGGTATTTGGTTTTGCCTGTATCTTTTAATATTAGATCTTACTTCTATATTTAATCATATTCTATTATTAATTATATATCCCGTCTAGGACCTTATTAGCTGTGATGCTATGTGTGAAAGAGTATTCTATCAGGGAACACAGGATAAGAGGTTTTATGATCTTGTGCTTTTTGCCTGGAGATCTGCACATTATCGGTTTGATCTTCAACGGAACGCTGAGCTGGGAAGGCACGCTTGACTCCAACAGACCACAGGCCAGGACCAGACACGGTTCTGCTTGACTCCACCATCTGCCATCGCCTATGCAAAACCCGTCGGGCGTAAAAATCAAGCTAAGTTGCTTGCCCGTCCAATAGCTACTACATCTGCTTCTGCTGCTTCACTAGCTTTGTCATTTACTTTGAAAGACTCACAGAATCGTGACTAAGACAAAGTCTATTATTCCTGATATCAATGTCATTTAATTTGAAAGACTCACAGAGTCGTGACCAAGACAAACTCTATTATTCCTGATATCAATTTCAAATTGTTGTTCACCATTACGTAATCTACAGTTTCTATTTTTATTTCCCTTTTTAAAAGTACATTTTGTTGACACGTAGATCGCTTATGCTTACGTCACTTACTTTGACGCTTTATGTTTATTTGTCATCTTAATTAAATAACCCATGGCTATCGTGTATGTTAACTACATTTTAAAATATAACATGTAAAGGACACTTGTATGTCTGTGTATGTTCGTTTTTAAGAGTATTTAACGACGTTGTTGCTGGATGAGCTTTGAGCACATACATGATCGTTAGGAGCAGCTAATTTATGTTTGCATATAGGTCTACAATCACGGAACAGAAACTATATATGTACATCTAGAATTCTAGATATAGCTGCTTGATTACTTTCAGTCATTATGAATATAATGGGATTTTATTATTATTTTTTTCTAAATGACGTTGTGCATTTCCAAGATTTCAGTCACTATGCAAGTTCGAGCATGACTTCAAAGATTTTATTTACGTATTTATTAATGGAACACTGCTGCCTTTCAATCATGGATTTGCTACTAATCTCATTAAAGTTTATATACTGAAAGATGAAAACCACTCTAAAGAAATGACACACAGTGAAGCAAGTGGGGTTTATTCAAGTGTTTGCTTTTAATTGGTTACAGGGTTTAACATAAAATGGATTGATAAGGGTTATAAGAAAACAATACTTTGACTTTAATCTGTCAGTATATCACACTGAGAACAGACCGGGACTCATAGTCTGCATTAATAAAATCCTTTACTGGCGGAGATATAGGGATTAATTAGGAGAATTACTGGACCATTTAATCCTGTGATTAGGGGAGGGAGAGAGAGAGAGAGAGAGAGAGAGAGAGAGAGAGAGAGAGAGACAGAGGGGGAGATTGATAAATACCCGAAAGAGATAGAAAGAAAAATACATATATATTACTGCATGAAGACATTTATTTTCTAATTATGTAATTTTTTTAGTCTCCAAGATCGTGCGATTGTGTGTGTATGTGTGTGTGTATATATATTATGCTTGCGTGCGTGTGTGTTTTATTCCAAAATTGCAATTTTTATTCATTTTGTATTCTGTTGGGTATTTACTAGTAATTACTCAAATTTGAAACTTTGTCTTAAATTCATGGAATTGTTTCTTAAAACATCTAAAAATCTTGACATTCTCCGTGTTTTTATATTTATCAACAATTACTTTGAATTCAAAATTACCACATGCTTTACTGGCTCGTCTTCTCCGTGGCTTTAGCCCTTAATGTCAAGCTCAAAGAGCTCCACAGGCTGGTCTTTCATCATGGCTTACCCCCCCCCCCACTCCTTAAATGCCAGGCTCAAAGATCCTTTGCGCTCTCCGCTTAAAAAACGACTGTACTCGTAAGATCTCATGTCAAGGCAGTTTTTCGATGTTTGCTCTGGAACAAGAAATGTATAAGGCACAGCTAGTCAGAGGTCTACAGAAATACAGAATCTTAAAGAACTGTAGCAATGGATGTTTTCATATGTTTTAAAAAATAAGGCTTAGTCCCTTACATAGACTAATTTTCTTTAAATCAGAAATAAAGAAACAAACGTCCACCCTCCTAGTTCAAGTTTTAGATTTCCGGATTTGGGCGAGATACGATGAGGACTAGAAACTTTAAATCCACACCAAAGTTATGGGGAGGTTTACGCTCTTTCCCAAGGTCTGGAGTTGTGTGTGGTTAGTCACAAATGCGAAATACTTGAATTCGGAGTAAAGTAAAAATCTATTAATAGACAAAATTATCACCATCTTTCATCCGTACATATGAACAAATTCTGCACACAGAACAATTTATAAAGTTATTACTGTTAATTTAATTTACAATTAAAATAATATATTTAATTGTACGATTTTGCTATTTGAATCTCTCCTCCGAAAAACATCATTTAATTAAAATTTAAACTATTTATTGAAAAGAAATTCAAACCTCAAGAAACGTCAAGCGGGCGCCAATTAGTCTCCCCTTGCGGATATAATTTGGATCCCTTTTCAGTACCAGTCAGCTGCCGGTTGCCAATGAAAACAGACGACAGAAAGACGAGAAGAGGAAATGTCACGACAAGAATGACGTAGAGTTATCGTCGGCTGTCTTCCAGACATGTCTGTGTCAACTGCACGTAGCCTCTGGATCTTTACTCCGGGGTACATTTAAGTAGTCTAGCATCTAGCAAACTCTCTCCACCCTACCACGAGTACTTTACTATAATATATGTGCATGTCTGAATAAAATAGTCATATACCATAGTGTTAGAGTGCAAGTGTGTGTTTGTGAGCAGGTATACGTATGTGTTACACGTGTATGTTTGTGAGCAGGTATACGTATGTGTTACACGTGTGTGTTTGTGAGCAGGTATACGTATGTGTTACATATGTGTGCAAATGAATGTGTGTGCGTGCCCATATTTCACAGCACAAAATGTTAGGACTCAGTCTTTCGTTTTTGTTTGTAATTACTGATTTTCGTTTTAAGATTTTTTTAATTTCTTAAATCACGTCTGAAGAAGCAAGGAAACAGTCTGAAGAACATTTCATCTACAACTGATAATTTAAGAATGTTGACCTTCTTTACTTCTTAATTTAAGAACGTTTCATTTAAGCTTGAAACTTTACGATTGCTATGTTCTTCATTAATGATTGACAACAAATCTTATAACTTTTATTGTAACGCAATCCTAAATATGTTCAAGCATATGTTTAAATTTGAAAATTGATATTTAAAAAATGCTTATTGTGATAGAGTAAATTTGCCCCTCCCTATTTCAAATTTAAATTGTTATATAAGTTGCTAAATTGTCAGAGTAACCCGACCTTGGCCACTCCTTATGGTGCTATTTTTGAAAGTGTCTGAGTTGAAGTAAATAGTCCAGGCAAGAACATTCTAGATTGCTGACATAATGCAAGCTGAGTGAGTAGTTTTCTATTATCCTCTGATCATGATTTCCGAGAATGAGACCTGAGATTTGTATTGACTCTGTTGTTGAACTGTAATTTTATTTCTTTATATATAGAGACTGTGTAACATAAAATTATCCAAAATTAATGTGTTCATGGAATACTGATGTCAAGTAATCTATTTAATTGTAATTGTCATATTTATATTTGATTGTTCATTTAATAAATTTATTGTTAAAATTATTGACCTTCATATGCATATTAATAATCTTATGTTGGAGAAGAAAGTGGGTGGATGGGAGCTCACTAAATATAGATTACAGTCAGATTTGTCTTCTCCTTTTTAGTAAGAAGTTTTCCACTCATGGAAATATTATGTGACCGTGAATGTTGTTTCATGCTGTAGAAGAGAGAAAACGTTTACAACACCCGCATATCCGCCAAGTGATAGATGAGTGGTGTCTTTTGGAGGATCATTAATAATAAAATTATTATTCTCATCACTTGTTATTAGTTATGAAAGATTAATTAATAATACTAATCATTTTATTAACTAGTGGCATGTCAGTCATATAAAGTGGGTAGACTCTGTCTGGGATGAGAACAAATTTGTTCAAAAGTGTTAAACCAATAATCATTGTGTTGAAATTAGTAAATGTGGAAAACAATTCTTGAAAATTTGTAGAACGTACAACTTAACAGGAAATCCTGGACTAAATAAAAGAGAACTAGAAAGAGGTGCATTTGACTTGTTGAATAGGCAGTTAGAAGCAGTCTTATTTCACTCATTAGTTTTATAACACTATCTAGAACTGTCTTGTTTTGTCTATCCTTTTTCTCTTTTGAAATTTTTTATTAACCTTCTGACTTTTATATTATTGATTGCATATTGTAATGATACAATTTTATTACCATATTTTCATTGTGATGTGTGGAGATTACACTGTTCACATTGATTGTGCATTTTAAGTAACTCGATTATGAGTATGCCTAACATTATAATGTCTAGTCACTGGTTAGGAGAAATATGTTTGAGCATATTAAAATCGCATTCATGTTTCAGTTTTCATTATACACATTACACTAGTAGTGTAACATTCACATTTAACACGTAGAAATCATTCTAGCAAAGTTAATTCATTGAATCGATAACGCATTCACTGCCCTTTTCCGACTCAACTATTCCACTCAATCTCAAGACATCCTGGACAAAACAACATATGCCAGTAAAGGTAAAACAACTCTTATGTCAGTCTGGACAAAACAACTCAGCAATACTACAGCCCACGAGACTACGTTCGGCTTAAGTGTTTATTTGAGCTCCTCTGTACATTTAGCTGAAAATATTGAGGTTTGACGAACTAATTAATTCTGCAGCGTATAATCAAGGAATTTTTCTTTGGGGGTTAGTCCAGGGCAAAAGAAGATACGTCACTTTTCCCCGATCCATCTTCCCCACGAATGTTACAAACACTCGACTAATGAACAGCAAGCCCTAGACCGAACAGGACATCTAGCCAAGACAGTTGTCCGAGATCATCTACCCATCATCCCTTTCCAATTAGCCGAGTCAAAAAAGCGCACGCGCGCTCCGCCCTATTGTCCCTGAACACGTGGTGTCACGTATGTCAGTGAAGCCATTAATGGAACAGAAAACACGCCGACCTTACGATCATTAATACAACCTTCCAGAGATATCCATCTGACCTCGCGACCTCAGCCATCGACAGACCCGGTTTCTGGCATGTGGCGTTTGATTCGAAACACGTCTCTGGGACTCATCCAGGTGACGTCGTTGGCTGCCGAAAAATATGTTGTTGTTTTTTTTTTTTTGTTTTTTTTTATCGACATCGAGTTCTACCTGACAATCGGCACTTGTCAACAATGACCGGCCAAAGAAATGGAGATAATTGGCTTGGAGAAAATTAAAATGTAGAGGAAGTGAATTCCAAACTCTTGATAATTTGCACGCAATGAACCCCGGGTTGGGGGAGGAGGGGAGACTTTGTTGAGGCGAAAACGTTCGTGTTTTTCTTCGCCATTACCAAAAGCGTCGTTGTTAGAAATAAATAAATAAATAAAAAAAGAAATAAATAGATTACAGAAAAGAACTAAAACTGTTATTTAGTGTTAAGCCATAGGCATTAATTGTTAGTATAAATTGAAAAAATAATAACTTTTTTTGCTTATTAAGAAAATGAACAATAATGTGCTATTTATTTTCTTCTTTCAATCTTGATAAAAGGGGAAGAACTCCAGTAAAGTATTTCACTGCAGAGATAAATGTTTTTGGTTCTAAAATTTTCTAAAGTGAAATAAATATCACCCCCAACCCTCACTGGGGAAGAGATAATTCTAAACCCACTGTAGTCATCTAGACGTCTTCACAACTGATGACAGAGGATGAATGACTGATAGCTAGGTCAAGGACGAGATAGACTGGTAAGCAAACTAACAGTACAACTCGGTTAAGTAGCATGCAGCCTTTCACCAGAAGTGGACCTAAGTAAGTAGATCAAAAACTATGTATGCTCTGAAGTAAGCATGTTCTTATTGAAAGATCGTTAGTTGAAAACGTACTATAAAAACATATACAGTCTAATCACTGTGAATGCAGTATTCAGGTAGTTCACTATAACATTAGCGAGAAAGAAAAAACAATATACACAAATCTTATAATTAGACAAGGTATATTACTCTTGTAAACAGACATTCCCAGAGCAAACAACTAACTTTACATATAATCAATGAAACCAACAATTCATTACACTTTCCTAGTATCAAGATGTACAATTAAATAGCACACGCAGATAATAATAGAATTTGTCTACTAAGAGTAAACAGTTCCATAAAAGGACGACACGATGGGAAATAAAAAAAAACATATTCTCAAATAGTTCACAACAAAAAGCATCAGAAGTGGATAAAATATGAACATACTTCAATGAACGGCTATACATTAAAATAATGTGTGAGAAAGTTGAAATGATTTAAAATAAATTATGCAGCTCTAAAAAATGCTCCGCCACACACAATAAAAAACGTTTTAAATGACAACATTTGAAAATGTTAAATATACCCGCTTTCTTCAAGGAGCATTACAATTAGCTGCTCCAGACAATTAATACTCCGTTGTTCAAATATATTCTCTATAAAATGGCACAGCTATCTCTATTCGAGACTGGGTATTTATCATTTTCAGGCAAGAATTCTAGAAAACTCCTTTAGCTTCCAGTTTTACTTTGATTATAATCAAAGTAATAGTTATTATTTGGTCCATCAGCATGAAGTAAACGAGCCTAGAGCGTTAGTTGATAATGTTTAGCTGGCCAATTTTACATCCTACAAGCGCTTCCAGAGTTACCAAGGCCAAGCCATCTGTCTATCACTGCAGTGGAAGCTAAAGTACACAAGGTCATTGGCCTGAGATATTGGCCTGGCATTGTAAATTCACCTCGCACGGAGGAGAGGGGAGGGAAAAGGAAGCTTGCTTCTATATTATGTAATCAACTCTCACACTCCAACTCTCTAATTGAGAAAAAAATATCCTCACTTTTAAAGTTATATCACTCCATTCCTAATAATTTAGCCCGCCAGTGACAAGACAACTTATTGACTTTCATGTACAGAGCGTTGAATGGTGAGTTCTACATAATTTTGCTCCAGAACATCATGAGTTACGGTTTAAAAAAAAGTGATAGCAGTCGCATCTTGAGACTGCTTATAGAATCATTCGAATTATGAAAATAATGAATTATATGAAACTTTTTCATTTTAAGGAACGTGTGAAGGATATGTCAAATTTAGTGTTAAGGTCCACGAGAGAAGTGTTCACTATCAAAGTGAATTATCATAACTAAAATGTTGGACACTCTTACACATACCCTCTCATCCTCCCCCCCAACCTTGACCCCCCTCCTCAACCACATCCCACACACTTATACTTACACGGGTATACACACTGAAGCACACATATGCAAACGTGATATACTGTCATGTTCTCTCTCTTTCTCACACAAACACAAGCACATACATGCACCAATAAGTGTAGAAATTCAGATGATAGAATTAAGAAAATGGACAAAGTCACTGTCTAAACTATAATTGTTCACTACATATAATTCACTAGCAGTCTGTAGCCCTAACTATTATACTATGATATCCGTCATCAGAGAATTTATCTGCAGAAACTCGTACACTCCATCACTCTATAAGCAAGAACAATCATGCTCGACTGCAAAAGAGCCTGTACGACGGTGGAGTGTGTGTGTGTGTGTGTGTGTGTGTGTGTGTGTGTGTGTGTGTGTGTGTGTGTGTGTGTGTGTGTAGTGAGAGCGCGCGTGCAAGTGTTCTTATCTTTATCGTAGAGATAAGGAAAAAGAACCAAATAATCCCTGCACACTCACAAGCACAGTTATACAACGCACTCTCAGTGATCTTATACTTTCCTCATGAGCAGTTTTTGCTTATTATTACTTAAAGTCTGGTTTTATTTTTTAAGGGAGGAGGAGAAGGAAGGGAGATAGAAAAGGGGAACTGAAGAACAAGCTAAGAACAGACAACCCTAATACACGCGAACTAAGTGCAGAAGTAAAGAAGTCAAGTAACCCAAAACACCACCAAACCCTCCAAAGTGGACAAAGCAATAGCAGATGAGTTCATAGTGCCGCCTGTAAGAGATGAAAAGAGCGAGTGCAAAAGATCGAAGTGAAAAGGGCCGTGTGCAAAAAATAGAAGTGTGCATGGAGTGAATGCTTGAAATGGTTTCATTGCTCTAATGGAAATGTCACATTGATCGATTTAAAAAAATACTCTTGGCACCGATAGCTCACAATAATTAGTTACCTCCCCATATCTCTTCAACAGGAAAAGGGAAAAGAAAGATTTATTTAGTTGGTTAGGGTTTGTTTTCATCTTTCCTTTTAGAATATGAAATGTAGGTCAACCAATAGAATTTTAGTATAGGAAATGTAGGTATATCATTATGATTTTAGAATAGTAAATGTCGGCCAACCATTACGATTTTACAATAGGTAATGTAGGTCTACCTCTAGGATACCGACATACGAATTCATACTCGCTCACAGACACACAGACACACGCACACTCTCATACACATAGACAGGCACACTTATATACAGACATACACAGACACAACAGACACACACAGACACACGCACACTCTCATACACATAGACAGGCACACTTATACACAGACAGACACACACACACACACAGACACACGTTAGCCAGGGATATCGTTGGGTATGCTAAAGGCTGTGAATGTAGAAGCAATAACAACCTGGTATGATCTTTCATCCATTCGTTTGATTGGACCATGTATTTTTTTTCAATCTGATGTAATCATCCACTTATACCCACCCTTGGTCAGTTTATGGAGATGAGGAAGTTTTTCGGGTTTTTTTTTAACCATCAAGAAGGGACAGCTCCACAGTCCCATCGTAAGGTCAGGGTCTACCTTGACGAAACTTTTCAAAACCGAATGGTAACACCAAGTAGGGAGTGTTTAGCATCCCCAACATCGTCAGACTGAGCTCCACTGAAAATGAAATTTTATTCCTAGGGTTATGCGAAGAATAAAATGTGCAGGTAGAAAATAAGCAGCACTCCAATGAAATACCAGTTTCAACTGATATGTGTAGCCAAGAAAACGTTCCGCAATGAGTCAGCCACTGGCTTGTTTGGTCAACTATGACCATACGTAATATACAGATCAACTATTGACCTTACCTGAATTATTGAAAGGATCACAGTTCTTCAACAAAGCGTGTATACATTTTTCTTTAAATCACTGCACTTGTACTCTCTTCCCCCACCATATACAACTGGCACACAGACAAGCACGATAATTTCAACACACAAATGCTCACAACACACACACATACACACTCAAAAAAAGATTGTTAGACGTAGCTTTAATGTAAACTGAATACCACTGTATTTGAAAATACTTTTACAACTATGTGTCGAGCATCTGACGTTCTAAATTTAGCACAACACAGCTGCTGGTCAGTAAGAGCAACGTGATTCAGGGATGGTTGTGGCCCTTTGCCGGCGACTAAAATTACCGGCTCTCACTCAGTCATCCGTCTATACCGCAATAGCTTAAATACGACCACCCTTGTCTGCTTATACTGGGTTTCAATGCAAGAAATTAGATGTGTTTGATACAGATCTTTCATCTCGCAAGCTTCAGACAGGTTACCAGAGTCCCTATCTGTAATTTATGGTGTTATTAAGTTAGCATACTTTTAATGCATCTCTTCCTCTGTAAATGGATATTTATGTGATGTGGCTTAAGTAAGTCGTGCTAATAAGGTGTTACATTCAAAGACTCGTGAAAAACATACTTGAATGATTTATCTAATAATGTACACCGTCGTCTACATATCCAGCTATTTTATTCATTCCCTCAGCCTTCCATTCATCGCACAATCTGTCCGTCAAATAATATCTATCTATCTATCGATCTATCTCTCTATATCTATCTATCTATCTATCTATCTATCTATCTATCTATCTATCTATCTATCTATCTATCTATCTATCTATCTATCTATCTATCTATCTCGTTTTAACGTTTATTCCGTTTATTTACTTAACGTTTTCCACTTTAACATAATTCGCAGAAGTACACGTTTTGGATGTGCAGCGATTAGAACAGCAAGAAGCAAAGCACTTCTTATAATTAATCAGACATCATTAAATTAATGACATCGATTCATATCCTCCCCCCCCCCCTCTCCACTCGTTAGCAG
Source organism: Sinotaia quadrata (assembly GCA_028829895.1). Taxonomy (NCBI): domain Eukaryota; kingdom Metazoa; phylum Mollusca; class Gastropoda; order Architaenioglossa; family Viviparidae; genus Sinotaia; species Sinotaia quadrata. Next base: position 16,821,591 of record CM054180.1, read on the forward strand.
ATTCTGAATGGCAACAAACAAGCGAGGAAATGAGGTCACCATACAGCCTCTTAGAATTTGTCGCTCAGGGTCACGATGTACGGATTTCCCACCACCACCACTACCCACCGCCTTCCTCCGCACTTCTATTGAGGTTCGTATTACGTGACTTTTGTCTTAACTTGAATACTGGGGGTCCTTTAGTAAGGAACGTGCCCATCATTCTAAGTCAAGAAGAAATGTCTGTTGTCTTACGCTCACGTCAGTACAAACAATAACTAGAGACGACTCTTTAAATATCTTATTTGTGTGTGTGTGTGTGTGTGTGTGAGAGAGAGAGAGAGTGAGAGAGAGAGAGAGAATACTTGGATTCAGTTTTGCAATTAAGGCCCCCACCCATCTCTCCCTGGTGAGAGAAGCGCGTCCTTGAGAGGAGTTCCACTGACGGTCGTGACTCTAGTGATCTGTAGTCTCTAGCATTAGAGGTCAGTACTCTGACCTCGCGGTCACTGAGTTCCTTGAGGATGTCTAAACAAATGACCGTAACAATACAAGGTATCTGCTATCCATGTAACTCTAAACGCGGACCCATCCAGTCGCTTATGCGTTTAATGCAAAATATTAACATAGTGTAAACCGGCCATGGTAAAAAGAGAACAGACACGCGTGGACAGGATGTATGCCAAGAATGGTGTGTCGGGGACGAGAAAGGGTTTTTTAAAACATTCACCATCTTGCCAGTCGCTCAATAACACTTACGGCTTTACGCTGAGAGGGAGGGGAGATGACTCTGCTATAGGCCTAAGTTTTGAGTGCTCCCAGACAGAGTTCAGAAGCTTGGGTATGTACGGCCACATAATTAGTTTGAAGCCACGTTCATGGGTGCTGTGTTGAGTTCACTGGCTGAACACCAAGAGCACTCCGTTTAAAGAGTTACTAATCGGGTGATCTGTCTGAGCTGGTGTGAGGGGCAACTGAATAATTAATTCACGAGTTAAACGGCAGCAGACTTTTATCAGTGAAAGTGTTCTTCTCGTCATTACAGCGTTTTGTTAGATTCCAATCGTGGTTTGTACTTGTAAAAAAACGAACGTTATAATAATTTAAACATGTATACTATGAACGTTGTAATAATTTAAAGAAATATACTATGAACGTTGTAATAATTTAAAGAAGTATACTATGAACGTTGTAATAATTTAAAGAAGTATACTATGAACGTTGTAATAATTTCAACATGTATACTATGAACGTTGTAATAGTTTAAACAAGTATACTACGAACGGTGTAATAATTTAAACAAGTATACTCTCTTCAAATGAAAATATTACGTGCACTTTTTTTAATAATGCGAGAAAACAAACAAACAAACAAACAAACGTACAATCTACACACATAAGCAAAGTAAGGACAAAGAGAGATCAACAAACAAGTGTAGTAAAAATTAAAACAAACTACAAACAACAAAAAATGAAACGTAAAACAACAAAAACCACAAGCAAAACATATAGTGCATATAAGAGCAATAAAATAATCAGACTCCAACACGATCAAGGTCAACAGTCTAAGACGCATGTTCTTGAGGTAAAATTTGACCCACGTGACTCCTTGCTCAAATGTACTGTTCGAACGTTTGACCTTAGGTTCAATCTATAAGTGACGTAAGGATAGTTAGGAACACGACTGCAAAAAGGTGACGTCATTATAGTAAACTCGTTGACTAACTTCTGGGATGTTTAGCCTCCTCTCCCGACACACACGTACGCGCACCTCAGACCCTTTTATCTTTATAATATATTTTGTTGTGAGGAAAGAACTCATTAAGATTGCTTGAGTTCTTCGGTGGGATGTTTACAGTTGGGTTGGGGTTGGTAAAAATGCAAGCATTTAGGCATAATATATAGCTACAACTTACAATGCTTCATGCAAGCCTACCATTGAAAATGTTCGCACCGTTGTGTTCGTAAAATTCTGGGAACAGGCTCTGTTATTGAGGAGTGATTTTGCCATTGTTTCTACAAGTAATAAATGCTGTCAAATCATAAATCATTAAAGAATATCTGGCGGTTTTCCATCATCCGTACACAGTGATTTCGTCATTAGCTTCTCTTGCTTCAAACGAATTAAGGCCATGACAACGCTTTCAGTCGTTGACAGAAATGTCCCTTTCCTTGACACGCCTTACTTTTATGAAATTAACCATTAGCGTTATTAATTTCCCATTCAATCTTCACTTTCCTTTTTCCATTGCAACACCCCGCTGCCGTACAGCGCGAACAGTAACAAAGTAATCATTATTAATGACAGATTAGATAACAATGTAATCATTATTAATGACTGATTAGATAACAATACAGCAGCAGACATAATAAACGGTCAAATTCAATTAAGACCACAATTAAATATCATTAAAAGCAGCATATTTAACGAAATCAACTTTAGCCATATGAAGAATGAGTCAGGTATCTACTAGTAAAGAAACAAAATGTGACAAGTACACAAAATAAAAAGTAAGAGAAAGAAAAGAGAAACGACCAGAGAGAAAGCACCAGCACTAACTAACCTGAGCATCTAGATTCTAGAACTACAATGTAAGGTGCTCTACTTGCTGTTTGCTTTCTTTTACTGGCATTTATTCACGTGGCTGTGAGCATTTATTGAAGTCGAAATTATCTGCATGCAGTTTAAAAAAATGTTTATCTGTATTTATTGTCTAAAATACGGTCTTGAACAACAGCAGGGTTCCGAATTCTTGACGTTTTAGGGGCATCAACTCTTACGCGTCAGCGGGTTGTCAAGGCCATCTGGAACATTTCTCTACTATAAAGATTTACGTTCAACCATCCACCTAGGGATTCTGTTTCTAACGCACACCGACCTGACGATCACAATTAAGATAGACAAGATGGTACACAGAAGTTTTATCACGTGCAGGAATATTTTTAAGATAGAAATAAAATAAAAAGAAGAAAGATTTACATTCATCTGCTAGTAGAAAGCCTTTATAATCATTTTATGGGGACATTTATACTATTGAAAACCTTCCTGTAGCCAAGGAGCACGATTACTTCAACGTCACAATCATCATCATCGTCGTCCTAGTAGTTGTCGTTGTCATCATCGATAAAATTATAATCACTAATTATAAAATTATTATCACCTGCAGCAGTGTGATATTTTAAATTAAGTCGGAATATTTAAAAATAAAACTAATTCATAAAAATGATGTTTAAGAAGATATCTGTTATTTTAATAACCGTTTATTTTATTAGATAGTTATGATTTGGTTATGTATCATGATAAAAAAAAGTGGCTTTCCAATTGGTGGTTGCCGCAAAAGTTAGGCATGCGCAATGTAGTGTGATTTTCACGCTTGTAAGTTGCAGTGCAGGACAGTCCTCGAAAAGTGGCAATTAATTTTTGTGTACAAGGCTTTATTTGTGCTTATTGTTGCAATAGTTGCTGTTAGGATGTTGCGATGTTAGTAGATGTATATCATAGAAATACATGCATTACCAGAACATTTGCAACAAATCTCGATGTCTCCAGCAAATCAGTTAGGAAGTGACAACGCCACCACTACCACAACCACAACTGTACCCACCTATCACTTCCAGACACTAAATCTACAAAATTAGCTTGACCTTCACCTGATGGTTACTAGGATTCCCGGTGCTTCTGTGCACAGCAAACATTTGCAGTGGTCACTTGGTCCCTGGTCGGCTTGTAATAATCGTTTCCTCGTGTAGGTGTAGCTTGTGCAGAGTGTGTGAACAAACCAGGGTCAACATTGGCGGTCTGTCTCTGACAAAAGCAATGTGAACACCAGCAAGCCGTAAATAATATTGTCACCAAACACAGAACCGAGCATTAACGAGGCCAGGCAGACGGCGTGCTTCGCTAAAATAGCTGTGACCTAGGAAAAAATACAGAAAAGAAGGGTAGACAGATACAACGATTAGATCAATGTTCGATTGACTCTTTCAGTTTTCATCAGAATAATTAGGAATAAATAATTCCCTTTATTACTATTCTCCTGTTGTGTGTGTGTGTGTGTGTGTGTGTGTGTGTGTGTGTGTGTGTGTGTGTGTGTGTGCGCGTGCGTGCGCGCGTGTGTTTGCATCTGCGAGTATGTGCGTGTTATACGCCTCCGAATGCAGTGATTGCTTATTTAGACGCAAGTGTATATAGTTTTAAAGACAGTATACATAAAACAAAGCTGTTTACAGTTTTGTTCTTTCTGATTGATAATTTTCAAAAGATATTGACAATATAATCCATTTGTATCCGTTTCAACCTCCTTGTTTCTTCTTGGAATTCCATTGCACATTCTCTACTCTCTCTCGCTCTCTCTATCTCTCTCACACACACATACACACATATACACATATATATACTCACACACAAACACCGATGACAAAAGTTTATCTCATATTGGTCAAAAGCCTGCAATAGAACTAACTCAGAGTGATCTGCCCTTTAATTAGATTCAACTGCGAGTTGATGAAAGTATCGAGGGTCATCAAGTTCCATCTAGAATACTTTCTTAACACACCGAAAATTAAAAATAAAATGAAGAGCATGCTGAGTAACAGCCTCAGAGTTGCCGTGGAACTGCCTAAGATCAAGATGTCTATGGACGCCATTCAATTATGTTAGTGCTGCAGACGCTCCAAGAAGCCTCGTACAAGAAAGGCGAAAGTTAATAACCCATTAAGAGTGCTCGACAAAGTCAACTTAACAGTGAAATGAGCGTACTGGATGTGCATTGAAAACCACAACAACGTAAGATCAATTGACGGGAAATATCTCAAAAGGACGACAGCTTCACGTTACAGCGGAGCAGTCCTAAGTGAACAGCGAAATTGTCAGGAAAAAAAGAGTCTCGAGGCCTTGACATATTTTACAGAGGGTGAAAATATCGCTCTTCACCGCCAATCAGAGAAGAAGAGCAAGCAAATGTTACTAGATTTAAACAACTAATAAACCCAGTCTAGAAAGCACGGCGATGTTTCAGCTTAATTTATATATTCTCTAAAATATAATATAAACACAGTATAACTAACCCTGACTCTGACCTTAACCCGTTGTGTAGCCGAATTCAATCATTCAGCTGTTAAGTCAGTGATAGGTAAATCACAAAGTATGCAGCAAACAAGATAGTGCTACTGCTAGAGACGTTTATGGATCAGCAAACAAGATAGTGCTACTGCTAGAGACGTTTATGGATCAGCAAACAAGATAGTGCTACTGCTAGAGACGTTTATGGATCAGCAAACAAGATAGTGCTACTGCTAGAGACGTTTATGGATCAGCAAACAAGATAGTGCTACTGCTAGAGACGTTTATGGATCAGCAAACAAGATAGTGCTACTGCTAGAGACGTTTACGGATCAGCAAAAAGAAAAAGAGCACAAACAAACAACAAAAAACCACACACACATCCACAGCACGATGAATGCGACATAACTGCCATGTCAACAAATGTATTTTCATTGTTCGACTACTACTATCTTCATTACGGGAAGTGGTAAAGCCAAAAGGCTTATACGTGTTGTAAACCCCACTGAAACGATCGAACCAATATGGCCGCTCAAACATTTGTACCCCTTTCGCTGGTTTAAAAACATACCAAGATATTCTAATCATTTTATTTTTAAAAACACCGACTGTAAATATCTCTCGAATTGTTTTACATTTTTCACTGAATAAAAAAATTGTAAGAAGACAGTTATTTTTCTGATCCTTAGAATACACATTTAATGAAAACATTATGCCGGATATTCAGTTCATCTGGACTACAAATTACGTCATCGTCTGCGCTTTTTAAAACTAAGCATTGGATGTGTTATGGTCACTTTTAAAATTAGAACTACACATTTCTTGATGCGAGGAAACTTTCATCTTGAATAATTTTAGGAACTTTATTACTCTCAAACAATGATGTTCGAAAACAATAGAAGAACAAATACTCTCAAACAATGATGTTCGAAAATAATAGAAGAACATATGCTCTCAATGACGTTTGAAAATAAAAGGACAAATATTCTCAAACAATGATGCTTGAAAAAGAAAAGAACAAGAACTTTGGATTACTATATATATTTTTTTCTTTTTAAATATTACTTGAATCTGCGCGGGGACTGCAATCTGATATCAGAACATGAAAGTCAAGTTTCCTTCGGGTTACTCACCTTGACAGATTCCGCGAAGAATAGAATGATTAAATGCCAATGAACACGTGTCCGGGTAAAGGTCAGTTCAGACAGGAAAACAGTTTCAGGCTGCGAAAGATGCAGCTTTCCTTGCTGGAAGTGTTAACAGGTAAGACTGGTTTGTGATGGAGACTTTAAAGTTTGACTTCAGTAGTGTAGTCAGCAGTCAATGTTTCGCAGGTACGGTCGCGTTCTACTGGGCACGAAGGAAGTTTCTTGAACAAGTGTGAAGACGCACCGAAGGTCTGCAGGTGTTTTCTTACTTGTCAGGACCGTGAGCCATAACACGTTACATTTTAATGTTCAATACAGTTTCTCTCTTGGTCAACCACTTCTGATAAATAAACAGGATTTTACAAACTCAAAACAAAACAAGTCCCTGATGGGCAGCAATTCCATGAGCCTTGAATTTAAAACAACTCACCTTCTCATCTTCCTCTCCATCATCGTCCTCCTCGGTTATAATTATAATTATTATTATTTACAAGATGTTTTCCATGTTCTGCCATTGCGGCAAGAGTAGATAAATGTGAAAACTGTGCAATTTCTCATTCATTAAAAGAGTACAACAATTACGTCATAAAACTTGTCTGCTTGCTTAACGGCTTGGCTGAGCTTGATGACGTATTTAGAGTTGTTGTCATTACCATTTCCTCCATCGCAAGTAATATTAGCCAGACTGGAACCTGTCCCAGCAACTGCTCGAGGTAGGCACTGTCTTCGCACATATGAAGTTTGCTCACCAGTGATTTGCCAAAAGTGAGCAAAAATTATCATTACGTAACTGCTTTTGGAGTACTGACCACGTCTAAATTATTCTCATTTGTTTTACGCTAATGCAGACATTACATAAGAGAAACTATTAGCAAAGAACTTAGTTGTTTTACGCTAATGGAGACATTACATAAGAGAAACTGATAGTAAAGAACTTATTTGTATTACGCTAACTGATACATTACATAAGAGAAACTGATAGAAAAGAACTTAGTTGTTTTACGCTAACTGATACATTACATAAGAAAAATTCTTACAACAGAAATTCGTTGCAATCTGCAGATGTCAAAGGAGAAATTAACAATTGATTCTGCAGAAGTCTCTCACTCTTTTATTTGTTTTACTTTAAACAGTAAAGTAGACTTTGTGATGTCAACTGACATAATAAAAATAGCGATATGGGATTAATATTACAGATGTAAGGCATAGAAAAACAAGTTCAATGAACTCGACAGGAAAACTAGAAAACTGTTTACAATGCATAAGCCATGCACGCAAAAGCAGACGCAGGAATTAAAAATGTCTCAAAAAATGGGAGAAAGAGAATTCAAGAACATCAAGGCCACCATTGAGAGAGAGAGAGAGAGAGAGAGAGAGAGAGAGAGAGAGAGAGAGAGAGAGAGAGAGAGAGAGAGAGAGAGAGAGAGAGAGAGAGATCATAGGCTATCGTAAGGCGTCTGGAATAACAGCCAAGACAAATTCCTACATAAATTGTAAAAAATCACTGAATTATATAACTATCACAATCAGACCAAGAAACATGACATAAGACAAGAATTAAAACAGAAAAACACATGACCGGAGTGTTGAATTTCTCCATGGCGACAGGCTAATGAAAGAACGAAGCAATCATCATGCAGATGACTGAGATAGACAGGTTTAAAAGTAAAAACATCGCACCTGGTAAAACCAAGCACTCAACACAAAATCTCACACACCAACAATCATGAAGATCTCAAAGGATCCCAAATGCTGATTTCAAGAGCGATGGTGTTATAATAGTACACTTACTACTGAATTGACAATATCTAGTTGGAAAACATTACGCCTAAAGACACAACGAAGTGGTAAAATTTGAAAGAAAACTTTGAAAGAATCAACACAACAGAAGGAGCCTAACTGCACCATCCAGAAGCAGCCCTAGATAGAAAAGTAGTTAAAATACTTTGGAACAGTGAGATAAAAGCAGATCGCATTATTTCCGCATGAAGACCAGACTTCATCATTTTCAACCTGCTCCACTTGTCCATATTGCTATAACAAATTGAAAAAAAATACAAACCATAAAGAAGTTCGAAAAGACTGAAAACTGTCAGTGTCTCAGATTAGAAATTCAGAGATTGGAATTGCAGAGGAAACGTATTGCCAGGATAATAGCAACACTGGGCAACATAACATTTGAGCTTTGAAGGTACTTGAATCAGCTGCCAGGAAGCCACTAACCTGCCCCACTTCTAAAAGCAGCAACCATTGGAAATGCCTATATATATCCTTCGTAAAATCTTGGATATTCCAGAATCCTGATAAGGTTCCAATACCAAAGTTTCCAATCAACTAACTGACAGATAACAGGAGTGGCAAAAAGAAATAGTAATAATGATGGATATGGTGGTAATGATGATGATGATGATGATGATGGTGATGATAAATATTTTGATTTTGATGATGATGGTGATGGTGATGAAGAAGAAGTCGAATTTGGTGATGATGATAATGATGATTGTTTAATTGGTATTTGCTCACACTAATGGTCTGAAAGACCAAAAGTGCTGACAATCGTAACCGCTTAGTTCAACATTCATTAAGTCGGAAATGAATGAGAATCAACCGAGAAGTATCACAATGATGGGCTGGGTTTGAACTCACAAACTATTTCAAGTAAGTCTAGACTCTAGACTAGAACCTTACCTCACTGTCACTATGGCTATTGAAATATAATCACAAGAAATAATCGCTTCAGTATGAGAAACGATTTTCTTTATTATGAACAACTTACTTTGCTATGAGAAAGAATTTTCTTCGTTATGAGAAATAACTCTTCTGGTTTGATCAGCTTCGGAAATAACTCTCTTCCGGTTGAGATCATTAACTTCGCTATGAGAAATAACTATTCTGTTTGTGATCATTAACTTCATAATGGGAAATAACTCTCTTTTAGTTGTGATCAGTAACTTCGATATGCAAATAACTATCTTTATTATGAAAAATAACTATTTTCTCGCTGGTGTGGTCTAGTAGGAAGAAGGTTATATACTAACTTTAGAAGAGAAAAGATTTATTTCGCAAGTAAAAGATTTTATTCATAAGTTCTTTTTTTTTTAAAGCATCCCGATAAAATGTAATTTCTACTTACACTATATTTAAGAAAAAATAAGTCTTTGAGAATTAGCAAGTCGTAAAACACTACTAAAAATACCAGTATTTGTTTTGATGGAAATATTCTATTGTATATAAATATTTTTTCATGGATGGAAATATTCTATTTTACACAAATGTTTTTCATGAACACAAATTTCTTTTTGTGAGGGATGAGGCCGTGCGTTTATGTGTCAGGATGAACATATACGCCTGTATATATATATATGTGTGTGTGTATTTGTGTGTATGTGTGTGTGTATGTGTGTAGATGGAATCGTTGTGCATGCGTGATTATTTACCACGACAGGCTAAAAGCAAGGGAGTTAAACGTGGGAACTCTAATAGTGTGAGAGTCACAATGAAGGGCACAAAGATGCAGTAAGCCCAACAAAGGGAGCTGTTGAATTACATAGACAAGGCTCCTGCCAATAATCCATTTCGTGACCTTTCAGGGAAGAATTATGTTTCGGCTTGCCTTGACCATGTGAAGTGTGAAAAAGAAAATAACACGCTGTGGCTAATCATAACACTTTCTGACAACATTAGACTTTACTAGAGGAGTCTAAATACAATAATAACAGTGGTCTCGGTTTAGAAAGACCTTGTCTAAATTTGAACTCTTAAGCAGAAAGAAATAATATTGTTGTGAGATTGGAGTTTCTATTAATTTGTAGTTTAATATTTTAAGAGTATTTAAGGAAGACTCTTATATGCAGTGAACGTGCACGTCTTAGAAAATGCAATAGCGTTTGCTTTGGAAGGATAATGAACTCGTCACCCCTCCAACTCTATCCATTTCTAACTTTACATCGCAGGATAACATACTATCTAGTTCTAACTTTATTTTGCAGGATAACATCTACCCAGTTCTGACTGTTTCGCAGGATAATATGCTACCCATTTCTTCATTTGCAGGATAAAATACAAACCATTTCCTACTTTGTTTCGCAGGATAATATACTAACCATTTCTTCATTTGCAGGATAAAATACTAAACATTTCTAACTTTGCTTCGTAAGATAATATATTTCTAACTTTGATTCGCAGGATAAAATACTAACCCTTTCTTTAATTGCAGGATAAAATACAAACCATTTTTTACGTTGCTTCGCAGGATAATATACCACATATTTTTAACTATGTTTCACATGATAATATGCTACACATTTCTTAATTTGCAGCAGAAAATACAAACATTTCTTACTGTACTTCGCAGGATAATATACTACACATTTCTAACGTTGTTTCACGGTATAATATACTACCCATTTCTTAATTTGCAGCAGAAAATACCATTTCTTATTGTACTTTGCAGCATAATATACTAATCATTTCTTACTTTGCTTTGCAGGATAATATACTAACTATTTCTTACTTTGCTTCTCAGGATTATATAGTAACCATTTCTTATGTTGCTTTGCAGGATAATATACTAACCATTCCTTACTTTGCTTCGCAGTATAATACACTAACCATTTCTTACTTTGCTTTGCAGAATAATATACTAACCATTTCTTACTTACACGATAATCTACTCACCATTTTTTAGTTTGCTTAGCAGGATAATATACTAAAGATTTCTTTGCTTCACAGGATAATATACTAACCATTTCTTACTTAGCACGATAATCTACTCACCATTTCTTACTATGCTTTGCAGGACAATGAACTCAGCATTACTCCACCTCTTCCCACTACAAACTTTGACTCACAGAAAAATGAACTACCCATTTTTAACTTTGCTTTCAAGATAATGAATACCTATTTGAAACAACCTACACACAGTGGGTTTAAGTTTTCTAATTACTAAACTACGTTCGCGTATTACATCCTTCCAAGGGACTTGTCTTCCTATTAATCAGAGCCTCCTTTTGTAAATTTCTGGCTCATGAAACAACCCCACACCTAGGCTCCACTGTTGCAGAATAATGAACTCTGCATTCGCCCACCTTATCCACATCTATCTTTGTTTTGCAGGAAAATGAACTTTCTAACTTTGCTTTGCAGGAATGAACTACTCATTTCTAACTTCTTGTAGGGAAATGAATTACTTGCTTCTAAAATTTCTTTGCAGGATAATGAGCTACCCACTACTAACTTTGACTTTGCAGGATAATGAGCTACTCACTACTAACGTTGCCTCACAGGAAAATGAATTACTTACTTATAACTTTGTTTCTCCAGGGTAATGAACTAATGAACTTTCCATTAACTTTGAACTGCAAGATAAAGAACTACCCTCTGTTAATTTTGCATTATTTAGTTCCAGATGACAACCTACTTTATAGACAAAATGATATTATGACGACTTTCATAAATGACATATATAAGCACTATAATATAACAATGCATGATTTTGTCCAATATATATATTCTATGATTTGGGGGAAGTTTTTATTTCAGTTCACCGGGAGTACGGCATTGGTTCTTATGAAGGATACTCGCGTGTAGTTTTGACGTTTAAAAAAATTAATTCTCATTTTATCTTTTAGAAGTGTAATGTGCTTTTCCTGTTATTTTTCTTAATTTTAAATTTACGAAACTGTACGCTTAGCCAATCACTAACCCCAATTAATATTTTATTAGTGTATAAGACATAATATAATCACATCTTGCAACAACATAATATAGAATACAATCACATGCTGACGCAGTGTAATGCGGAATATAATCTCATTTTGTGACTACAAAATATGGAATGCAATCACATCTTGTGACAAGGTAATATGTAATACAGTCACATCTTTGCGACAATGTAATACATAATACAATCAGATCTTGTGAGAACATAATAAGTAATACAATCACATTTTTGTGGCTTCGTAATAAGTAATATAAACTCATCTTGTGACCACCTAATACGGATTACAATTACATCTTGCGAATACGTAATTAGAATGTTAGGAGAAAGATATGATTCAATTAACTCCCCCTTCCTCTTTCCATCTCACCCACCCAGCTTGAAGGAAAACGAGACAGTCTGTTTACTGTTCTGGAAAGCACATTTGTATAATAATAGCTTTCTGCAGACAAAAAGACGTTTTTTTATTTAATTAAATTTGAGGGTTAAAAAACAAAACAAAAACTGAAATAAAAAGGAGAAAAGGATGGTATTTTAAAAAGATTAAATGGATGTGTACAAAGACACAGTTATAGATTAACCCATAGGCTGGGGTTAAAGTTCAGTGGTAATATTGGATTGTGCTCGAAATCCCCCCCCCCCTTTTTTTTTTTTCCATCAAAGCAGTTGTTGCCGTGGTAGTCTTTCCTTTACTATTTATGAAAATGGTTCATCCGTTACATCCGCATTTTCTTGCTTGATGTTGATAAAATATTTGATCTTGTTTTGAACGAGATTATGATTCCCCCTTCTCCTCAACCCCCCATCTCCGTATGTCTTTTGGGTGATTGTGTATATTTTATATACAAATCGTTACTGTCAATGTAAACACTTCTTATCACTCAATAAATCTACATGCTACTCTAAGGCGCAGGTGTTGCTAGAAATAAAGATAGCATATTACCTCAAATATAATTTTAATACCCAGAAATACCGCCATTAACTTATGTCAAAAAACGTTTTTAAGTTCTACAATATGATAGCTTTATGTAACGGAAAGGTGTGTGTGTGTGTGTGTGTGTGTGGTGTGTGTGTGTGAGTGTGTGTGTGTATTCTTAAGATGCAATATCTACGTGTGTTATCATACATAAATTGTTCATGTTACAATGAATAAGGCCTATAATGAACCTCTAGTAACCATACTTGAAACTGCAAATCTAATAATTTTAGCCTCTACACCTATTTATTACCCCCAAAATATACACTTTCACACACACACACACACACACACACACACACACACACACACACACACACACACACACACACACACACACACACACACACACCTCACTTCTCACATTTGTCGCACCTGCAATTATTGTGATCTTGTTGCCGTACTTACATTTAAATGGTGACTGAATTTAATTCACATACATTGTGTGGTAATAATCCTCTAATTGCCTTCTATTTTATTTTATATCAAATGAATTATAACATTCATAGGTGTGGTTGTATTTCTTACTATTAAGTGTTTTGATAACTAAATAATGCATGAAATAACAATGCAAGTTCAAGGTAGTAGGCCCACCACTAAGCATTTTTGGTCAGGCCCAAAAGTGAGTGGTGTAAAACACACAAGAATGACCAACTCTACTAAAAGACATAGCCATAATGCCATTCAAAGTATCCGATAGATTGACACTTTTTAAAACACGGGTGCGATCTTAATCCCGGGGCAGGTTAGCTGAAAACCCCAGTACTATGACTGAATTTTGGGAATGATTTCGGCCCGTAGTTATTTAATTCAGTAAAGAGTCAGTACTCTACGAATTGTTATAAATGTATAGTTTGTATGTTATATATGTGGCTACTGAAGGGATATTTCTTAGAGCGACTTTCAGCAGAAACATATTCTGTATATTTTACTTACATTTATTTGAAGATTTTGTAGTGTAATTTAATTTTTGTAAAGCGCACCTCAATTGCTTAAGTGCATCTATTTTGTGTGCTGTATTTTGTGATTTTGTAAAAGGATTTCAAAGTGCAATTTAATTTGACAGGAGAACGCTACAGACAATAATTGATGTTATGTTAGTCAGCCAAGGCCGAGAGAGCTGATAGTTAAAACCATGTGTTTAACAACAAAGGGGAAGACAAGGAAAGGGAGGTTCTGATAAGTATGTTTTGATGAAAGATAAGATGAATCGAGATGAGCTAGATTTACACTAGGTAGAAATTATTCTCTTGCAGAGATACTGGCAGTGCCTTTCAGTTCTTCTTCTAGTCCACCTTCCATTTCACCTTGAAGTAATCTTTGAAGTCAAATTCAAAAGAGAAGCCTGTATTCTACCTTCATATCCGTCTGACTAAACTGAGACTGTATGCTTGCACAGATTTGTTGACGCATCTTTTGTCTCGAGCTCAGAGTCTGCTTGTGATCAGTTGACCGCATGTAGAGAAGAGAAGATGCCATGAAATCAGAAATGTACTTGTTTTCAAATATTTGTCCTATTCTTTCAATGATATCCGAACCCATAATGATGTGTTAAACTTTAATAATAATTTATATAATAATAATGTTTCAATCTTATTATTTTCATCCATTAATAATAAAAGTAGTGATTTCAACTTGTAGCATTCTGCATTCTGACATTTTAATTAAACTCAGCCTCGGGGTTTCCAACTCTCTCCTCCTGCATTTCACATGTACAGGTCACGTGTCTTACAGCTAGTCTATGGGTTTATGTTAGGTCAATGTTCAATATCTATCTATCTATCTATCTATCTATCTATCTATCTATCTATCTATCTATCTATCTATCTATCTATCTATCTATCTATCTATCTATCTATCTATCTATCTATCTATCTATCTATCTGTCTGTCTGTCTGTCTATCTGTCTCTCTCTATCTGTCTGTCAGTCTGTCTATCTATCCACCAAATTTAAACATAGAGACTTTAAATTTATCATGACAGTACTTAAAGACCCAATATATTTCATTTTGTTTCCAAGTCTAACACGAGAATTCTAACAGATGCAGCATCTAGTAATTGTGGACTGGTATTACAATTGCTAAATTGTGTGTGTGTGTGTGTGTGTGTGTGTGTGTATGTGTGCGTGCGTGCGCTTGTGTGTATGTATGTGTGTGTGTGTGTGTGTGTGTGTGTGTGTTTTGCAGGCTACATTTTGCATCTTTTCAAGTCTTCACTCGGTCACTCTGCTATAAAAACATTCAGGAAAGCAGTTGGACACTAGGAGGACATAATTATTTCTGCGTGGGACGGTTAACCCGCATATGCTCGTGTCCGGTTAAAAAAATGTCCATAAATGACATACATATTGCTTAAAATGACTCCTTCATTTCACTAAAATAGTAGTAAGCTACCTTGCTCGATTTGAAACCTTTAAAAAGCTGAAAAACGTAAACACTGTCATTTTATCAATAATTACTGAAGTGTAAAAATTTCTCCAGGACTACATAAATATATGTTCTTGAAAATGCTTTTGTATGATAACTGTGAGATATCAATTAAAACTAAGCGACAACTATTCAGAAAATGGTTATGGCCAGACAAAAGACTTCGGAAATGACGATAAATTGACTCAACCTACTCAAAATGGCGGGCTTGTAGGGAAGCATCTTCTTTAGCTTTGAAGGACAAGTTTACAATGGCAAGTGTCCGAAGTAGACATATCAAATATCAGTTATGCTTTATACGAGATTCCTCATATCCCCCACCAACCTTCTCATTCACCCACCAATGTTCTCATATCCCTTCAGACTTCTCTTACCCCTTCAAATCCCTTATGCCTGCTAGATTTATCATATCCCTGCCTTCTCACACCCCCACTACCTTCTCATTTCCCTGCCAACTTTCTCATACCCCGCCAAATATCGCATACCCCACCTACCTCCTCATACCCCCTCCAAACTTCTCATTACCCAGATGCCTTCTCAAACCCCACCTACCTTCTTATATCCCCCTCCAACCTTACCACCCCCACCCCGCCAACCTTACCCCTTATTTGTTTTTTGTTTTTTTTACATACAGTTTACTTTTTAAAAATTAATTTTTAATTCTAATTTGTTTCCAACATTAAGATAAAGAAATGCATATAAAATTCTGTTGTCCTTTTTCCTCAGCTGCGACTGTAGCATAAAGTGAATATCGCATTTCTCTTGGTTTTCCTCTTCTCCCCACTCCACACCCCCATGGATTCATCTCGCATCACTCATGATGATAAAACTTAGTTTTCTCCCCTGTCAGTGAAAATAGCTGTTACCCTTTCATGCAATTAACTCTGTTACTGTATATTATTAGTTTTCTACAACGCTTCCTGGTCTTGAAGTTTCCGAGACGAGACACTCATTTTCTATGTCTAATATGTTAACGGCTTTCCCCCCCCCCCCCGCTACTCAATTTAGATTTTGCTGGCAGTCTACAGTTCCTGCTTCAAACTAGGAATAAAATTAATTTTAAAAAATTTGGTAGTCTTTTATTTTACACATGCCTGAGACCTAAATACTCTTTATGGTAGACATCGCTTTGTCACTCTTCTGAAGGGATTTCATCTTCTGAAGTCGCTTTCATTTATGTTAAGAGTAGAAATTCAAGTATCAGTCATATTTTGCCACAGTTTTGTTATGTTTGAATGTGCCACTAGCTTTCTCACATTTAAGTGTGCCATAACTTTCTCACATTTAATCGTGCCATAACTTTCTCACATTTAATCGTGTCATAGCTTTCTCACATTTAAGTGTGCCACTAAATCTATCATGCTTGAAAGTGTGGTGGAGTAAATTTGTCTGTCCCTATTTCTAAACTTACTTGTTATATAATTTGTTAAATGTCAACGTGACATGACCTTCAGCTACTGAGCTTAATGGTATTATTAATGGTAAGTACCAGAGTTAAATTAACAACTAAGGTAAAGAATATGCTAGAACTTGCTGATGTCATCCAAACCAGTTCCAAGCAGGTGAGTAGTTTTTCTGACTAATAGTCTCAAACTTGTTCATAACAATTTCATCCAATGGGGATCGACCGAAAGTTACTTTGTTGAAGAAAGTTCTATATTTTAATCACTTTGATTTTGATGCAACTCAAGTCTGGTCATAAAAGTGATTGTTAGCATTATGGTAAGTTGACTGAGAAAGAAAGGATGGATTAGAAATATTTCGTATGTTTGCTATTGATCTATGATTTGAATTTAGAAAATAATTATGTAATTGAACCATTATTTCCATGCTCACTAATTTGATTATGTTGTTAATTATACTTGTGAATTTTCATCAATGTTATATTTCTTGTGCTGTGTATATATAGGGCTAATGAATATTGTTGCAGGGTTTGTAAGTTGAGAATGTGTGTAAGAGAGAAATGAGTTATAGAGTTATGCCTGAAATTTAGCGCTGCCCTTGATTTGAATTTTACAGTGGGGAGCATAATTTTGATGCTTTTGATGTTTTGTAGCCTTGTATCCGTTTCAGACTACAGTTATTACTGTACTCTGCCAGATCACATTGATGTATATCCAGTGTTGTTGTCAAACTTATCAGTAAATGTGTTGCTGTAATTTGATTCTTGTGAATTCTATTCAAGAGCCAATATGACAGAAATTGAGGCTTGAGATTACTCTCGAGAATTCATGAAGATTTTTAAACATTCCACATGTGTGCATGGGTACCACCTGCAAAGATTCTGAAACATTCTCGTGATGTGCTTTGATAATGAATAAGAAGTTCTGGACGAATCTCTAGGGTGTGCTTTGTGAGCGCATCGAAGATTCTGGAACAGTTGTGTAATATTCCTAGAAGGGGTACATTGGACCATCATCTAATAAGAAAGAAAGTGTCTTGCAAACCGCGTGATTCTGAACACGTGCCAGTGACCGCTGCCATCATTGAAAATGTTATGTTGGAGTAATAGCAGGTGGATGGGTGCTCGTTAAAAGACGGATTTTTATTACTCCTTTAGTAAGAAATTTCCACCTGCAGAAGTGAGAGACATATTGGTCTTGTGGGAGAATAATTAATATCTATAAATGAAGATTCTCAATCACTTGTAATTAGTAATGTGTTATTAATTAATAAATAATAATCATAACGAGTGAAGGATGCCCAGAGGTGTCACAAAGTGTGTCACTACTTTTGACATGTTTGAGAATCACTAGTTTTCTCATGCTTGAGTGTGTTTAAACAAACCATGAAGACAGAAAGCAAACAGTTTCTGTGAGTCTCCAAGGAGCTAACGCTAACTACGATAAGACTGAGCATGGAGCATTGACCATTAGTACTAACGTTTACTGCTCGTCCTTAGATACCCACCACCTCCTAATAACGTCTGAGCAGGATTGCGCGAGCGTTGTGCCAATGTGCAGTAAACAATGTGCAACGTGCTTCTATTTCGTACAGTGTGAGTCTGATAAATGTGGTGCTTACATCAACCCTCGTGTTTATTTATAGACGTTTGACTGATAATAATCGCTTACATCAATGCCAGCACCATAGTTTTTTCTATCCTGGCAAAATAAATGCTGCAGCCAATTTTAATAAATTGTTATGGTATCACTGCTTCCGCAAAGATGATCCATTTACTCAACCTAAGTTATTAATAGTATGACGGCTTTCATTGAAGTGACACCTCAGTAAGTATGATGTGAGATGTATAGATAATTACAAAAAGCAGCAGGCAGTTGTACACACTTCAGCATATATGGCAGTAGATGTACAGATATGTTTTTTTTTTTTTAAAAACCGTTGGCAGTTGTACACACTTCAGCATATATGGCAGTAGATGTACAGATGTTTTTCTTTTAAAAAAAACCGTTGGCAGTTGTACACACCTAAGTAGCGTTTGAAGAATTCATGCAAGTTTTAATTTTTATTCGAAATTTTACAACTTCAGTCTGTTTTGATTTGGATTGGTGTTAAAATACAGAGTCCAAGATGTGGAGAATATTTCAGACATATAAAAATATTTCCGCACGCAGCTTTAGTTACAGATTCAATGTTCCAGGTGTTGTGTAAGTGTTAGACTTTGTAGAAACCTGACTCTACAGGCCGTTAATTGTACCTTTAATTTAATTTAATTTCGTCCTTTGTCCACGTTTGCCTGCCTAGCTTGGAATGGAATCCTGACACCATAGTGTTTACCTAGCATTCTTAATCGGACTGACTTGCTTTGTACAATCACTGACGTAATCACTTGTTGACCTGGTTAAAATTATGACTAGTTAAGTAAGATGATTTATAACCTAGCTTGCACAATCACCGGATAATTATATTTCCGTGTCCGAGTCTATTCCCTTGTAGACTGTCTTCATGTAACGATCACTGTAGATATTTTTATGTCTAAGTTCTAGTCTAATCCTCTTGATTCTTTATGATTAGAGGAAAAATTAGTCAATATTTCAATCACATCGGACCCAGATAAACTTGAGCAGCATCTCGGTACATTCAGCCACAGTCAAAGTTTTCTGAAATAAAAACTAAACAACCAAAATCGTCGCGGAAAGGGGACTTAACCCCTCGCACAAAATCACTCGTAAGTCGGGAACCAAAACATTCACTTTTTTCTTACTTTTTAACAAAACCGAATTTATTAGCCATTAATTTACCATTATCTGCTTGGATTTATGACAGAAAGATTTGTCATTAACAGTAATTTTCAGTTTTTCGTGGCATACCCCTTATAGTTTGTTAATATTATGGTATTCTTTAAACTCGGTTTTCTCAAAATGGCTGCTACACCGCTTTCCGACTGAAAAAAGCGTATCTCTGTAATTTTTTGGAGTATTGTTATAACACCATTTTACAGTATATTTTTGCACTTTAAAAACATATACATATTGTTAAAAGTCAAAATTTTACCTTATGGGTGATTTTGTAAAGAGGGATCTAGGCTAATCATTTACTAGTATTTTCTTTCTCCTTGTCTCTTTGTCTGTCTCTGTATCTCTGTCTCTGTTTATCTGTCTCTACCTCCCTTCATTCCCTTATCGTGTCATCTTTATAACTCTAATAAATCATAAAACGTACGTACAGCTCGTGGCCCGCATTGTCACTGAGAACTTTAGTGCTTCCTGCTGTAAAACTCGTCCGATCCATCATAGGTCTGATACTGATATTTGAGAAATAACTTGCTAATCCGCACATTGATAAGTAAAATGATGGTTTTACATCTACACTAGCGTCGTTTCGATAAATAAAGTCCTCGAAGGAAGTGGCTAGGGGAGATAAGCCTCAAGTTAATTTTCTTCCCCTTAGTGCGCCTAGAGTGACGCCGCTGTATTGAATTTCACAAATCCTGTTTTTAAACTACGTCGTGCATGTGATGGATGGGATAATTTTGTTCCTGAGTTATCGTTCCTATAAATATATAATTTTTGGGGGGCGAGGGGGGACAAGAAGAATCTAAGGGAATGGATACGGATAATTCACATCACCTGAGACGTGTCCCAAAGTAATCTCTTATTGGCCTTCTTCTCTCAATTGCAGAGTTTAGTCAAGTGCTGATACAGCTATTTATTAAGATTGCAGAGTCCAAAGTTATTGATTAATCAAGATTCCATGACGTAATAAGTTGATCTGTGTTGGACAAGTGACTTAGGCGATAATAATAATTCATTGCTTGCTTGCTTGCTTGCTTCCTTCCTTCATTTGTTTTCCCGTCACAACAGCAGCTGATGGCAAAGTCGCAAGCTTTTATTGCACGTGAAAACGTTTACAATGAGATAAGACAAAGGCAATGCATTGGAATTTTTACAATGAAATAAGTAACATACTGGAATGTTTACAATGAGATAAGTAACATACTGGAATGTTTACAATGAGATAAGTAACATACTGGAATGTTTACAATGAGATAAGTAACATACTGGAATGTTTACAATGAGATAAGTAACATACTGGAATGTTTACAATGAGATAAGACAAGGGTAACTTGTTGAAATTTTTACAACTAGATAAATAAAGGGTAACCTGTTGAAATGTTTACAATGAGATAAGACAAGGGTAACTTGTTGAAATGTTTGCAATGAGATGAGACAAAGGCGAAACGTTGGAATGTTTTACAAAGGAAGTAAGACAAATGAACTTTTTTGAATGCATATTAAATGAGGTCAGACAAAGACACACAATCCACATTTTCTGTCTAGGTGGATTGAATGTTCTAATTTTGTTTTTGCCAGACTACACCTGTTAGTGACGTATACATCCAGTAGTAAATGTGCACTTACAAATTGTAAGACACCATCTTCTGATGTCTACTGATAGCAAAAATATAAACTATACAATAGCAAAAAATATTTCTCTTAATAAAAGGGGTAAGGAAAATTATAAGAAATATTCAAAGCGTTTAAAAAATCATTGATCATTAAATGCGCTTTCTATGTTAACGGGTAACTAGAAATGGTAAGTACGAATTTAATAGAAGAAATGATAAAGAAAGAGAACATATGACTGACTAGAGAAACTAGAATATTGGATGTACAGTTCGACATATCTGCTAAATTGTTGTATAGATAGATTGATAGATAATAGATGGAAAGATTGCACATTGCAATGCTTATTTATAAGTGTGCGAATGTTTCGAAACGTTAAATTTCACATTGCAAGACTTATTTAGAACTGTGCGAAGACAGGCGAAGGATTTTAAATTTGAAAGCAAGAAAAGAATAATGTAAAGAAAAAAGAAAGACGAAAGTGCCCAGAAAAAAGCAGTGTTGGAGATGATGGAGGTGAATCTATTTGGGTATGAGCGTAAATGGAAAGAAAATTTTATCAGCTCACCGTTCTAAATCTCCTGCTGCTTTGGAGAGATTAATATGGCCGCTGGCACGCACATCCTGAGAGATAAGCGGAAAAGAACGTCAAATAGAAAACGAGAAGACGTGTAACGCAGTATGATGAATAATGAATTCTCGCGTTTATCCATTTCACTACGGCACAGACGTAACAAGGGAGACAAATAAAACCGTCTCTTTGTTTAAAAGTACGTCGGGCTACACTAAGATGGCCTCATCATGGAAATTGTCATACAGATAATTCTACTGGGACGTTCTCGAGGCAACGTAATGCAACAAGGGAGTGAATGCCTGCTGGTGAAGTGCATTGCACTTGCTTTTGTGTAAGTATATGGCTATGATGCAAATGCTGTTTTGCAAAGGTTAATACGAATAGGTATACTCTTGAACTACTGCAGCAAAAATTTCACCTGCTGTGACCACTGACACCCCACCCGACCCCGCCACAAAGGATTGCTTCATAAACCTCGCGAATGCTCAGTGCTTCTTCTAAACGATTGCCATCGAACAAAACCGAGCGCGTAATGCCCGTCTGTTGTCCGGCCACTTATAAAATAAATCGGGACGCGAAAAATTGCCCTGGCTGCCCCCCCTCACCCCTCTTCTCTTTCCATAGCCACCCTCTTAAACCCCTTGGCGACAGATACGATCGAACACATTAATCTTCAATGAGCTCTCAAAGCATGTCAGTTTCCCTGACACGTTCGCGCTGTCTGTTTAGACACAGTGCTACCTGCCATTGTGCGAATATGGAAAGACAGTATCTCCACGATAACTCCCCCTTGTAGACGATAATATTAAGCGACCGTTTAGATAGGGCACAATGGATGTTTGCCCACCGAATTTACCCTCTAGGTCAAATTACTGGCAGCTGCTGGTACCCACTGCTAGTCAATTGCATTATCAATCGGCTACATTTATTTCAATTACATTGTGGTGAAATATAAAATATACGAAGCCGACGCGTGACGGCTGCAGACTAAGGTGAGTGTACAGTTGGGAAGTGTCAGTATGGGGTGTAGATGGACAACACGCGTATGGCATGCATGAGGTGTACCATGCGCTAGTGATGTGGAAAACAGATACTCGGGAAGACTTCTCTGATAACTCTTTACTGTCCGTCCTTTGGCAAGGTCACACCTACACTTCGTAACACTTCTCACTCGCAGCTTAATGGTTATTCCATGCTAGTGCATCATTTTATTAGATTTCTATCGCACTCTCTCTAATCTATCACATTTTTTTGTGATCTGATTTCTTACACAGACACACCAAAGTATCCATTAGTTTGCAATCTGATCCTGACACAATCACACCGTTTCATAATAGTTTTTCAATCAACCTCTGACATAATGACATCAACCATTTATAATCTTTTCTCTGCAACCCATGACATGATGGCGCGAAAGCGGCGGAAGCCGGAAGCGCCCCCTACACTCATCATCATCAACCATGACATGACAAGAGTTAAATTAACGTAAAACATTTTTTCTAGGCAATCCATGACATGGCATTTGCATCTATGTAAGATGCTTTTTCTCGGCAACCCATGACATGACATAGTTATATCCATAAGATACACTTTTTCTTGGAAGTACATGAAATAACAGTATCTACATAAGACATACTTTTTCTCGGCAACCTATGACATGATACAGTTACAGTGACACACTTTTTCTCAGCAGTCCACGAAATGCCAGTTACATTTACATAAGACACACTTTAGTCTATTTCAAATCGTGACATAATTACACCAGAATTACATCAGAACACACCCTAGCTTAATCAAGGAAACTTAGCATAACTATTTCTTATCCTAAATGGCTGATACAGCCATCCGGATATATTTGTAAAACCACACACTGTGTTTCAATCCCTGATATTCACTCGGTATGTCATCAGAGTGTCGCTGCTTCCTGACACGCACACACCAACCTATCACCATTGTAACCAACCAGCTTTTGATTCTGTAACAACATTTTCTCTTCCAATCCATGACACGACCACTTCAATCTGTTAACATTTTCTCTTTCTCTCAAACAATTGCACAAACCTTCATTACAGGTTTTAAATCAAACTCCTGAAACTATCGCAAGAACAATTACAACACCAGAACAGGGCAAAAAAAAAAAAAAAAAAAGACAGCGCCCACCACCACATATTCGGAGGCAACAACAGCGCTCTCAACAACAACAACTGCAACACCAATTCAACACCAGTTCAACGCGGACACCAACATCAACAACAACAACCACAACAATGGCCGTACTACGAACAACAATACCCCTCCTGGGGATTTTTAAACCTTCCAATGGCCGATATGATCCAACTGCTGCTCGACCGTTTGTACTGGCCAACAGCGCCCGCCTTCAGACATCCCAACGGACACCGGGGACAGCCACGACAACAACAACAACGACAACGCCACCAGTGAGAAGGACGGGAGGTTGAACAACCTGGGTGCACGTAAACACTAGGTAAAGAACTGGTGTGTTACTAGCCTATTGATAATCTTATGTTGGAGAAGAAATTGGGTGGGTGGGGCTCTCTAAGTACATAATATAAGACATAATTATTTGTCTTCTCCTTCAGTAAGAAGCTTTCCACCTACAGAAGTATTGTGTGACAGTAAAGGCTTGTCGTTAATGTTCTGGAAGAAGGAAAACGTTTACAGTACATGCATACCCGCCAAGTGAGAGAGACAAGTGGTGTCTGCTGGAGAATTATAATTATTAATATAAATTAAGATTCTCATCACTTGTAATTAGCTATGGATGATTAATTAATTAATTAATAATAATCATAACCACTTACTAGGTGGCGTTAGCATCACTTCTATAGTACTGCATTATGTATTTCAGAGATCAATGGCCACCGTTCTTTATCCACTTAAGTCAGCGTTCTGTCGAGCATAGTCGACTTATTTATTTCTCTTTTCTAATATATCTATTTATTAGTTTGTTTCACATGTGGAATTAATAATAAAAATTCCTGACGAAGAACTCTTGTGGGCGGCAGCTTGTTCAGTGTAATCGTGGTCTGTTACATGCTTGTGCAGTTCGCTGTTTCGGGGGCTCGCCGGTAGTGGCGATGTCAGTAGCAATCTTTCTCTCATTTATTTCAACCGTTCACTTAAAGTCTTTCCTTTCCATGCCAATCTACATGTCTACAAACCTCCAGTCGTTTCATCGCCAAACTTTCCAAGATCCCCCCCCCCCCACTTCTCTCCCCAAACCCTTCACTGAGCCTGAATTCAAGGGATAGCATCGTTTCTCACAAACTTAAACTACTTCAAGCAAACAAGTCTTACGTTTGTCAAGTGTGCTGTGTTACCGATTGTAGACTTCAACATTTCTGAGGCATTGTGTGTTTGTTTACCTGACAGATTCAAAATGACATTTATAGTCTTCAAATTTACTACATCCATTAGCTTACGTGATTTATCTATATCCTCAATTATTTACTACTAAGTGCTTAATTACTCACCATTAAATGCTACTAACTAATTTGTTCAACCCAATTTTCCTGTTCCCGAAAACTACGGTGTTTAGCACTTGTTATATATTAATTTATTTATGAATATCCTCTTAGTTTTCTGAATTCGTTCTTGTTTGCACTTACTGGTTGGATAATAATTTTACTTGCCACTTTCTTACTTAAACTCCTGGTTTATAATTCCTGCTAGTCACTCATCTTTAACTCGAAGGATTTTCTCTCACGAGTCCCTGCCCTATTGTTTAGTGTCGTGGACCACTACATTCACTCAGGGGACATAACTGCACTGTCAACTTTTGTGCAAGTATCTATTTAATCAGGTTATTCGCTCCTAAGTATCCGGTTATCAGGATTACTCGCTTCAAAGTATCCCGTTAATTAGGATTATTTTCACCAGTTTCTTTCCAAGTATTCCTTTAATCAGCGCTATTTGCTTCAGTGTCTTTACAGGTATCCCGTTAATTATGGTTATTTGCCCCAGTTCCCTTTGTAGGTATCCCGTGATTCATGGTTATTTGCCCCAGTTCCTTTGCAGGTATCCCGTTAATCATGGTTATTTGCTCCACTTCCCTTTGCAAATATTTAATCATGTGATTATTTGTCCCAGTTCCCTTTGTAAGTATCCCGTTAATCAGGGTCACTCATTTCCTTTCGTCTTAATCCTTTCATTCTTTATTCCATAACATACCGTTTGTAGAAATGAAATACATTTAATTTGAATTTGATTAGCAATGATAGAAATAAACGTTTTATGTCAGTGTGTACGTGTTCGTGTTTACGAGTGTCCGAGATAGTGCGTACGTGTTTAGCTCATGCGTTCTGTTTAGCCATTTTTTCTCTCTTTAATTTGGGTTCCTTCTGCACCATTTCTATTGCCGCCATTACGACCTAGTACGACCTGATAAAGGAGCGCGCAGCAAGATTTATTATGTGTAGTAAAAGTGCTTTTCTTGTCGAAATCAGCGGAGGCCAGCCATTTATAGAATTTTCCCCACTGACACAAAATGAATTTAGGATAAAAGTTGTATGAGAAAAGTTTTTAAAAATAACTGTTTTTGGCATACCTGCTTTTATTTAAACACAATAAAATATAAATTTAAAGTCTCTTAAATGCTATGCAAATACATTACATATTTTATAAAAATATATATTTTAAGTTTTTTTTCCTTTTTCTCTCTTCAGCATATTAAGTACAACATTTTGTGTTGGACAAAAAAAGATATTACATGCCAGCAATATAATCGCATCAACTAAAATGGTTTCATTTTTTAAAAACTTCGTATTAATTTTGTGATGTGTCTCTTTTCTGACAAATTGTACAGTTTTATTCCAGTTTTGAATCCTTATATCTATGGATTGATTGTTCTGTTCATCTATGCAAACACCCATCTCGCCACCCACTAAGCCATGTTACTTTGAAAGAAATCTCTCCCAACTACTTCATTTGCAGTTTATGACATTTTTTTCTTCACAGATCGTTCAATTCTTGGGACTCAGCTCATCCCAGTGTCTGGAACTCCTGTCAAAATCAGTCGTAAATATACATGCAACGCCTCCAACTGGCTTCTGCTTATATCGACCACGTGACAAGCAGACACGATGTCTGAGATGACACGCAGTCTGGTGAACAGCGCAGAACAAATACATTTTAATAGTCAATGTGCGCTAAATCAAGACAATCATCTTTTTGAGCTAGTTTGCTTGCATATCGCTGTTCGGTGCTGTACCATGTCTCGAGAAGTGGAGGCAAGACTGGCTGAGCAGAATGAGGTTAACAGGCTGTCCTAGAGGCAATGTCAGAAATGAATGCAGATGATGTAAGCACGATCGAATCAGCTAGTGATTCGATAAACGCTCCAAAATCCAAACATCGCCAAACGTTTTTACCGCCTCTCTTGGCTGTTAGACAGGAAGGAATCCAGTTCATTAAGACTGGTACATCCCAGCCACTCGCCGACGCAACGGAGCATTCAGTAGCTCAGTTTAGACTGTGTAATTATCCGATGAATGTATGCTGGACAAATAACGGATATGTCATGGCAAGAGCGTCATTATTTAGACTGAACTGGTTTCAGTTTCTCGGTGATGTATTTACTGACGTTTGGCATATAATTCGTTATTATCGCACACTCCTCCACCACCATCCCATAGTTTGTTCCCACTGCCCTCTAAATGCGTGACTTTAAATACAACGTTGGTTTTGCCGTTAAACTTTAATATCCATTGTGCACACCTAGGGTACTGGTGTCATGACTACATTACTAGAGTAAAAGATTTCAGTAATTGATGCACTGAAATACGTTATCTGAATAACAAATATGGAGAACTGGTTAGCACCTTAAACTAATAAAGCTTACCTGCAGAGCTTGAATGAAATCTAATCATAGATGGCGTAAACGTTTTGCTTCAACACATTTGGAATGGCAAACTTCAAATGATACAGGAAAGTATGGGGATCTCACTTATTTATATGCAATAATAAGGGGCCATAATCATAAAAAAGAAAAAATGATGTAATTTGTAACAGAACTTTTGAAGCAAGAACCCTGAACGTGAAAAATGTGCTTCTCTCAACAACATCAACACCGACACTAAGAACAACACCAACATTTCCTGAGTTAAGAGTACTACCAACAAGTAGATAGACTGAAAAGCTGGTTTCGCTGTTGCTAATGGCAACGAATAGTGGGCGTTGTCACACTTTGGACTACTTATAGCTCGTTGAGATGGCAACCATTTCTCTTCTCACTGGTGAACAGGGAAACATTTAAGATTTTACCGTGATATCTTTCAGACTTTGAGTGTTTTACAAAGGAAGTCTAAATAAGCTCATTTGTCTAGCATTTAACATTACTAGTAATGGGCTTTCATGTCTATAGAACTCTTCTATAGTTGATTTGAATAACTTGCTTCCAACTGATACGCTTCATATATCTCGCGCAAATATTTTCCAAACTTTCAGTGCCTACCTTTCTTAGGATAGCATATCAGTCTTGCCCCATAACGCTAGTCGTCAGTTAATGCCACATCAGTCTTGCGACACAACGCTAGTCGTCAGTTAATGCCACATCAGTCTTGTCCCACAACGCTAGTCGTCAGTTAATGCCACATCAGTCTTGCGACACAACGCTAGTCGTCAGTTAATGCCACATCAGTCTTGCGACACAACGCTAGTCGTCAGTTAATGCCACATCAGTCTTGCGACACAACGTTAGTCGTCAGTTAATGCCACATCAGTCTTGCGACACAACGCTAGTCGTCAGTTAATGCCACACAAGTCTTGCCCAACAACGTTAGTCGTATAGGCTAGTATAGTATTATGTGGTGTGACACTTAGATATGAATAGGCTGTGATAGTGTTGTGTGTGTGTGTGTGTGTGTGTGTGTGTGTGTGTGTGTGTGTGTGAGAGAGAGAGAGAGAGAGAGAGAGAGAGAGAGAGAGATGATCTTTACTGATGTGGTTCTAAAATCAATAATGATTGTCGCCATTGAATGAAAATTCCCTTTCGTAAATTGATAGTACTTTTTAAAGATAAATTGAGAACTGCTGATTCTAGTTTTCTATGTTTAATAGCGCAAAATGGAAATTCACTAAGGCACTTCATTGAATTGTGGAACTTATATTGAAAGCAAATCATTAGTGGATATTGTAAGAAACTTTCCATGAGTGACTTCAAGAAAGAGTCTATTAATTTGACATGAAATAGTCAAAATCAATAATACTTAGGACCATAGAAATTGTCTGCAAACGGGTCTTTCTATCCTGGAGTCTAAGATTCGTGAGCATTGAACCCTATTGCATTTTCCACCTCCTGCTGGTCATGCGTATTTGTGTAGGAGATGTGTGTACAAAAAATGCAGGGATGCGAATGGATGTCTGAGGTCACCAGTTGCCTATGACGACACCAATGGAAGATGATTTCTTCAGGATTGGAGACAAGGAACAAGGGTCCAAATGTTAGCCAAACAGTTCCGCAGTGACAAAAGCACAGGATATGGCAGCTATGTAAAATGATCTCTTAAAGATTACAAGCATTCTTGAAACTCTTTCTGTACAGCTGCCTGCTGACTAAATATACATAGTAAACAAGGCACATAATTATTTTTTTCACTTCGTGGTCGAAATACGTGGAAATGTTTGATCTAACACATTTAATTTATAAAATTGTTCAGCATTATGCATCTTATTGTATTTTCTTTTGTGTGGGGGGCAAGGGAGGTGGAGAGAGTTAGAGCAGGCCAGTTATTAGTATATGATGTGTTGTTGGGGTTAAATAATTAATTAATTGTATGTTGAAATGTTATTTGCAAGTGATTTGGAGAAGAGTCAGGCATTTAATAGTTGTGACTGTGGCGTGTGCACGTGATGTGCAGAACGAGAAAAAGAGGAGAAAAGAGTCAGATCTTGGTTTAATTAATTCCTCCTTTGCTTGCTGGAAAACGTAATCCGATCTTCCAGTCACACGCATCCACTTTCAATAAACTGATACAAAAGATGTACAATGAAGTGACGAGTCACAAACTCCACTTTCAATAAACTGATACAAAAGATGTACAATGAAGTGACGAGTCACAAACTCCACTTTCAATAAACTGATACAAAAGATGCACAATGAAGTGACGAGTCACAAACTCCACTTTCAATAAACTGATACAAAAGATGTACAATGAAGTGACGAGTCACAAACTCTAGCTTAGTCAAAAACTAAGCAATGTGCCTACAGGCCCAACTTTCTGACGTCACAAACCACGCGATTCGTTTGTTCGTGCGATTAGTAGGACATTGTGGTCAACATTAGAGGTCAGTGCATTTTGGCTCGTGAGTGACGAAAGACACCCGAAAGAGAAAACAACTGCATGTACAGCAAGTCAGTTGTCACTGGTAGAATTGTGACAGACACAGGTAGCATTCTTGGAGGTCTGGGCCACCGCGAAGAGACCGTTATATTTCCACTTTCACGCGTCAGCACGGGCCAAAAAGCAAGACACCCTGCCCATCGTGAATTCTTTTCTCTGCCCTGCACCGCTCTCGCGTTATACTTTCAGGCACTTGAAGGTGGCTGCAGCAGAGAGATTCCATGTGAATTTTGTTGAAATTTCAACATTCTGAAGATGAAATTCTTCTGGAATGATATGCCGGCCCTGTAACAGAAAACATCTGTAAAGACGAATAAAGTGAAGACATAACAAAAGACAAAAAAACAACAACGAAGAACAGAAAGCAGTGACTATTGAGTTTATTGTGCGCGTGTGTGGTCGAGAAGAGACTATTCAGTGCAGTGTCTATATGCATTCATGTATAATTTAAAAACAAACAACAATTGATCCTCCTTAAAAACAAGACGCAGTTTCAGCTGTCTTGAC
This sequence comes from Sinotaia quadrata, assembly GCA_028829895.1. Classification (NCBI taxonomy): domain Eukaryota; kingdom Metazoa; phylum Mollusca; class Gastropoda; order Architaenioglossa; family Viviparidae; genus Sinotaia; species Sinotaia quadrata. Next base: position 16,852,148 of record CM054180.1, read on the forward strand.
TGCTGCGGGCTGCATGGAAAAACATGTGAGAAGCGTTGGTTAGGTTTTAGAAATAAAAAGGTACAAGGTAAAGAAGAAGAAAAGAAAGAGGGCTAGAATAAGCTATAGGCAGAGTGCATAATTGTAACAAAGAAGAAGAAAAGAAAGAGGGCTAGAATAAGCTATAAGCAGAGTGCATAATTGTAACAAAGAAGAAGAAAAGAAGGATGGCTAGAATAAGCTATAACTATAAGCAGAGTGCCGAATTGCAACAAAGAAGAAGAAAAGAAAGAGGGCTAGAATAAGCTATAAGCAGAGTACATGATTGTAAGTTACGCTATATTTAATTAAACCAGGCAGATAATGAAAAACTCTGCCGATCTAGGTCTAACTCGCGATAGGCTAGGTAGTAGATACATTTTTAAAACAATTCTTTATGTTTATAAAGTTCACTTATACTCATGAACTCGTACAAGATGGTTAAGCACTTCACCAACGCATATGCTTTCCATGTACAAATAACTGCAACTATTATAATATTTACTTATAATTTTTCAGTATAAATAAATAACATCACGGTGTTAATTTTGAATCTTAAATTTGTACTTTTTTATTCTAGTATGTTTAGGTCAAATGTAAACCCTAATCAGGTAAAATATATTAGAAATCATTTAGAAAATACTGATGTACTCATCTAATATGTCAATAAATAAAACTTTAAACAAACTATTTTGTTAGTAATCTATCTATCTATCTATAAATTGACTTCAAGACAGTCACATTCGGTATTGAAAGTCTGCGGTAAGAACATGCGTGATAAATAAGCCACCGACCTTTTTGCTTTGTCTGTTCAATTTTTACTTCCCTGTCTGTATAACCTTTCATGTCCAGGTGAAACGTATTTGCGAAGGCTAGATTCTCCCGGCCTTTAAAATGGATCAAAAGAGATCAATCATATCACTGCATTTGATCTTACAGAGGTCTCCCCTTAAATCGTATTATAATCTAGTCACGAAACTGGTTTTCATTTTAGCATCCCTCTTTCAAGGACGATATTACTTCCGAGAACATAATGAACTGTTTTGTACGGTAAATTTGTCTAGCTGTTTGTGTGCAGAGCGGTAAAGAAACTATAAAAGAATTGTCTGCAATTTAAACTTTGTAAAACTTTTTGGTTAAAATAGAACAAACACAACCACTGATGTGAATTATTTTCATTTATTAGAACTGTTATATAATTGTGACCATTCTGTGCTCATTTGAATATAGTTTCGCGAATGTATTCTCTCCCTTCTATCATGGAATTATACAATTAATGAGGACAGAAAAAAACCCTTTTATTTTTAAAAATAAAGTTCGTTGGAAAATATAAGGAAAAAATCCCAAGGAAGCCTCAGAGTGCAAGTCTCACATTGTTGCTGAAATGTGATTTTTCTGAATCCAACTGTTTTCCTGCCGTAAATATTTTGTTCAGTGATATTGCTGTATTTATTATTTTACAATTTATTTTTTATCCTGAATTCTGATTATACCAATGCAATACATTCTCCTACGTTTCACATTTAGGAACAAACTCCAGGGGCTATCCCTCCTCCATGCACATACTTGTTTCAAATATCCCCCCCCCCCCCAAACACATTGCTTTAGGACAGGATTCTACCAACTAGAGAACACAAACCTGTAGTGATGCACTTCTGTAAAACTTCAATCTTTCACATCTTCAACCTTCTTCAACACTGTTAGCGGGTGGAAGAGGTAGCATCTGAAGGGGACGGGTCTGGACTGTAAAGAGCGGTTGGGTTATGAGGTGAAGTTGTAGCAGTTACGAGCGACCATCTTTTAACGCCATATCAACAGAATACCAAATGAAACATATAGATTTCCTGCAGTTAGTAAATAATGTAGATATGAATCTTTTTAAACAAAAACAAAACAAGATACTGCTGAACTTATCGCGCATTTCAGTTCATGTCTTGTTTATTCCTTTCAACTCTAAACTGCGCATATGCAAACTGGCTGATCTGTGAAGAACAACCATCGATTTCACAAATATAAAAGGGAAATACAGTGCAAAGCAAACATATACACACTCATATATATATGTGCAAACGTACACGCATAATATATCACACACACACACACACACACACACACACACACACACACACACACACCTCCTCCTGCTCTTTCAGGTATGTATACATAAAAGCATGCGGTATCTATCTATATATCTGTCTGTATGTGCGTCCATCCATCCGTCCATCCACCCAAACCCATCTATCTATCTATAAATGTTATACACAAACTGCCGATCTCGAAAAGCAAGTATAAGTAATTAATTTTACACTTAGTATGCATATTTACTTACAAATATTTATTCATAATACTCCTACGTGCATCAGTTCAAGCTGTGGTAAATGTAAAACTGAATTTAAACACCCACGCAATAATAATTACAAATAATAATTATTATAATAGACAAGATACTGCACGGGCCCACAACAGAGTGTCCAAAGTGGCCAGCGTAAACATACAGCTTCACTTTCATAATAATGTAAGGTCACAAACAAACACAGAAAATGGTGGACCAATCCTGACATTCGTTAGAGATTGCATACACGCTATGAGAAACAAGAGAAAGAAAAATGTTCATTGATACAATTTGACTGATGACGTAAGTATTTTGCATTCCATTCTTTTTCAGCACATAAATGTTGCTTCTTCTATGACCCGAAAGGTTACTCGCATGCATAAAGGTCCACGTATCTCAAAACACTAACATCAAGGCAGGCAAAAGTTGTAAAGTTATATTTACAAGTTGGCGTTTGGCCTGCCCACAAAAATCTTTCATTGTCATAGCTAACGTCATCATTTTCGCGTATTTGTACTTTTATGTCTATACACATAAATGAACCGGAAGTACCTGGAATAACGGCAGCGCTGGACATGATGGCCCTTGACAAGACGTAGGCGAAGACAATGCTCTTTACATGCATATCAATGAACGTTCACAGAGTGGGTGATTGAGTGGCATATTCATGCTTGTTGCAGTCATGCAGCAACGTGACTCAAGCCTCCGGAACCAGGCGCATACATGGATCTCTTAGGATGGTTATATACCTGTTTGTTTGTCTGAAATACATAGCTTCCTTAATCTTTGAACAATGTCAAGGAATTAAGAAACACTATGAAGTAAGCAGGAAATCAGAAACAAACCCCACACACAATGGACAACGCCAGATACAATGAACAACGACACACACAATGAACAACGCCACACACAATCGTCAACGCCACATACAATGAACAACGGCACACACAAAGGACAACGCCATACACAATAAACAACGCCACATACAACGAACAACGCCACATTCAATAAAGACAACAGCAGAAAAGTCCTGTCATCTTCATAGTTTTTCAATAAAGACAACAGCGGAAAAGTCTTGTCACCTTCAATGTTTTTCAATAAAGACAACAGCGGAAAAGTCCTGTCACCTTTAATGTTTTTCAATAAGACAACAGCGGAAAAGTCCTGTCATCTTCAATGTTTTTCGATGATGCATTATTGAACTCATTTAAAGGCTAGTAAATTTGTAAATTAGGTTCTCACTAAATTTGAAGTGTTCATTTACAATTGGTAATTCTAATCTGAACTTTGAATTCAGCAGAATTTATGAAAAGACCTAAAGCTAACACCTATCCATATCTTATGCTATACTTTTTTTGTATATATATTTGTGTTGATGAAGAAACAAGAAGAATATATCTCCCGCAGTTAAAATTAACAGAAACATTAGGTTTGTTATGTTTATAAACCCATCCATGCACCATAATATAACCTTGTTTGTGTGCTTATAAGGGGTGACAATGACGCCACAAAGTCATACTGACTGAGAGTTGTACAGATGATAATGAAATACAGTAAGATATACTCTTATTCATGTTAGAGCTATACAAAGGAGTCGTGTATAGGACACATACAAGAAAAAAACTTGAGGACCACACCCTTAACCTTCTCACATGACTGGCACCATAACTCATGATTATGAGCAGCATAATTTGAAGTATAGTAAAGCTCACCAAAGCTAGTGAACTACCGGAATATATTTGTGTACATCGACAAAGGTTCCATGTTTCCTAGCCTTATCTTTACAACAACCTCGTTTAGTGTACACTTTGCAGACCTGGCAAGATTTGAGATTCAGTTAAGTCCTTGCTGAATATGAAAAACAACAATCTACAAAACAATATAAACATCTCTGACGCATTCATTGCTTCAGTATATATATAGGACAACGGTTCACTACGTATGACGTCAGCACACATTGGACAACTTCATAGGGCGACCTCTCAGTGAAGGGTGCCCACGAGAGTACGTGAAATCTCATACACAATCCCCAAACAGAACCGAAACCAAATTTATTGATGCAGTACTTGAATATATGTAAACAGAAGAGAAGCCACATGTCTTGGCGGCTGCGCAGACATCGCTCTTCGGCATCAAATATCACTAAGCCAACGTCGGCTTAGAGAGGGTACAAAGCTCTTCAACAGCAGGAAAATGGCCAAGTGATAAGGCTGTGCTCCGTTCAATATATATTTACAAAAGTGTAAGATCTTGTCGAGTCTATAAGCAACATGCTGGCTTTAGAAATCTAAATGCACATAGATTAAAACTAAATCACTTTGGTAAATGAAACAAATTACGGACGATTCTCGAGTTACATCGTAAGCGACTTAAGACGCCTCGCACTTACAACTTACCACAAAAAATTAAATTAAAAATTAAAAAACAGGGAAATTGTCCCAAAAGTTAATTTTCCAGGATTTTAATTGTTCAAAAAAATTAATGTTCTTGGATTTCCGCTATGCGAAGCAATTTTCGAGCACGAATGAGCGTCTTATAGCAAAACAAGAAAAAAAAAATGTTGACGATTTGTATGTTACTGCAGTGTAATGAAGTGCAGCTTGGCGTCAGCGTTTACGTGTGGCCCTCACGAGGTTTAGGCCTACATACTCATATAGTATCTCTCTCACTTGTTCATTGTGTCTCATCTCCTTTTATTTGTTGTGCAATGCATGACTTTTTAAGAAATAATATGATGGAATACGGACTTAGAAATATGTGATAAGTCAATACATGTAACGGGTGATTCGATTAACGACTATGTCGAATTACGACCTTGTTGTCCCGATACTTAATTCCGTCATAACTTGAGAACAGTCTGTACAATGATGCATACACATCGGAAGTTTTGCGTAAAACCTGTACTAGAAGTTTGCATTGTAAGATTAACACTCACATGGCCAACTTAGAGGACTCTGTATCTTGGTCTGCGTTGCTATAATTGAGGGTGCGATATACACTCCTTTGCTCTGGTTATTATTATTATTATTATTATTATTATTATTAATCACCCATAACTAATTACAAGTATGGAGAAATCTTAAGTTATGCTTATTAATAATTCTCCCAGGAGACACCACTCGACTCTCACATGGCGGATTATACGGGTGTAATAAAAGTCTTTTCTCTTCCAAAACAATAAAAAAGACATTTTAGTGTCACACAATATTTTCGCGGGTGGAAACTTCTTACAAAAAAGAAGTAACAAATCCGTCTTTAAATATATTTAATGAGCCCACATTCATCCACTGTCACTCTAACATATAGTTTAATAATATTTTCAGGAAGGTTATTTTTTTTTTTTTTTATTAAATCAATAAATTAAATTGTGATGCTAACGCCACTAAGTTAATGGTTATGATAGTCGCAGAATTCGGTGGGAGTGTACAGTGCGTACGAAAGTTCTAAAGAAACATTACGTGCTTGAGAGAGATTAACACGTCTTTTGCATCTTACGGGCACTGCATACTACTCTCTTTGTAGCCAGGTGGAAAACAGTCAATAGTCTCGCGTTCATGCAAACGGTGAAGTAGGGAAGAAGAATAACACTGCCTTTTCAGTGAGATTTCAAGTTTCTCATTCGATCAAATTCAAGTGGGCACGACTGAATTACATTTTAATTTGAAAGCGTAGACCATTTCACTCGTGTGGTGTGTCATCACAGTTTGAGAGGTGAACGCCTATTAAGATAGAGATGACGCGTATGAAGCAGAGCGAGACAAAGGCCAGTGATTCCGTCTCACCAAAGGAGCACTGTTCGACCACCCCCACCCCCCACCCCACCCCTGCTGAGCGACACTTGCCATGTTAATTAGAGTTAGCTCGAAATTTGAACCGGTATCATTGCAACAGTTGAACTATCTTAAACGTAAAAGTGATTTACGATTACATAAAATAAATAATTATCCTCTACAGTTGTAATTTCAACTGTGATCAGAACGGTAATAATAATAGCGAGGTTTTCTTTATGCTTTCATTTTAATTATATTTTTATTTACAAAGAAAATCAGAATATTAATTGTTTTGAAAATGCTGCCCATCATAATTTTCTGTCTCGTGAAGAAAAGAAAGAGACCACCTCCCGCCCCCCAAAAAAAAATTAAAAAGCAAGCGCACAAGTCAACAAGCACAAAGAGACAGACAGACAAACAGACAAACAATACTTGTGTATTACAATATTGAGCCAATTTTATTTAGTACTCATCCAGAAGAAAATAAAGAGACCACCTCCCGCCCCCCCCCAAAAAAAAAAAAAAAAAGCAATCGCACAAGTGAACAAGAACAAAGAGACAAAGAGACAAACAAACAAACAATGCTTATGTATTGCAATAATGAGTCAATTTTGTTTAGCTCTTCTCCACAAAGAGAGTATCAAATTAAAGTGCAGTCTCTGAACTTTACCGTTCCAGTGAGTTTTCGATACACTGCACCAAAAGACCGATCTTGAATTAAACGGCTCTCTCCCGTAATTGTCTCCCTTTGTAGGGAAAATGGATACTGCTGCAGGAAGGTGATCGAACGTAAAGCATGGAACGAACTGAGTATAGCGAAGTAAAAAAATGATTTTAAACAATAGCCCATCACAGCTCTCCGTGAGCTCCAATAAATACGGTAGAGACTTTGAACGCACAGTGAACCACATGGGTGCTTTACAGATGTGGGATTTTCAAAGCCTGTTTGCATTTAATGTGAAAATATTGATATTAGGTAATCTGAACTCTAAACGCATGGTTTTCTGGGATTAAGTTTGATTTAAAAAGCAAAGATTGTCTTGGTTCATGGCTGGCTGCTTAGGTTTCCGTCTACTCACAAACAGGAGATAACTGGGACACTTTCTAAAAAAAAAATAGTGTGTCCATAAAATGTGATTTGTGCATTTTGCTAATTAAATCCAAATTAAACTCTCTGCTGATGACATAATTTGAAATAAAGAAACAAATAGAAAGAATGAGAAAGAGCGAATGGAAAAAATTAACTAACATACACTTACTGAGCGCGTCACACAATTTGCATCTTGCTCGCGGGTAATGCACTACTGTACTCCCACAGTCATTGGTAATGCACTACTGTACCCCCACAGTCATTGGTAATGCACTACTGTACCCCCACAGTCATTGGTAATGCACTATTGTACTCCCACACTCACTGGTTATGCACTATTGTGCCCCCACAGTCACTGTCAATGCACTATTGCACCCCCACAGTCACTGTCAATGTACTATTGTACCCCCACAGTCACTGGCAATGCACTGTTGTACCACCCACAGTCACTGTCAATGCACTGTTGTACCACCCAGTCACTGGCAAAGCACTAATGTACCACCCACAGTCACTGGCAATGCACTGTTGTACCACCCACAGTCACTGGCAATGCACTATTGTACCACCCACAGTACTGGCAATGCACCACTGAACAGACCATAGCTGTGTAGCTGCATAGCTGTAATCAATTATGCAAGGTGCTCATACGTCAGCGATATATACAGATTACAATCAGAAGCTAGACTTACTAATCAGTAAGTGTTAACTGCGAGCATAAAATGTATCAGGTCAAATTAATAAACTCTAAAGGTTAGATCCTTACTGCGTTGGGGTTTCTTTTAAACAGCTAATTGGAAACAAAAGGGAAGGAGCTTAGCAGCAAATTAGGTGTAAAATCCTGACATCCTGAGTACGATGGAAACAAAACATTAAAACCACATTACTATAGATACCAAGCCACAAGAATATATTTGGAAATGAAACAGCATATTAAAACAAAATATGGTACAAAACATGGCGGACAGTCACAAACTCCCATATACAATTCAGAAATGCTTGCAAATATTAAACAGATTTATAAAATGAAAAATACGCCAAGACTTCTTAACCTACACAACAACGTACACAACAAAGCCATTTTCAGATTATATCTAAATTCAACACTTCTATCTCAAGATTTCAGATTATATCTAAATTCAACACTTCTAACTCAAGATTTCAGATTATATCTAAATTCAACACTTCTAACTCAAGATTTCAGATTATATCTAAATTCAACACTTCTAACTCAAGATTTCAGATTATATCTAAATTCAACACTTCTAACTCAAGATTTCAGGACAAGCAAAATATGCAATCACAATAGAACAGAAGACACTATACAATACTTCCTATTGCACTGTCCGCTATACAGTGAAGAAAGAAAAAACAATCATTGACGCCACAAATCAATTACAAGTCCCAATCTCCACTCAATCACTACTCTATCCACTTCCACAATCAGAAAAAAATAAATCAGAAAGCACTCATCAATTTCCTTACAAAAGCAAGCACAAAGCACCTTCTTTAAAACATATTAGGTATTGACTTCTTAAGAAAAACAACAATAAAAAAAGCACAGTCACCAACTGCAATATAAGAAACTAAGCACCTCCAACAAATAGAATAACTACAATAAATAGAATGACCTTTTCAGAAGACGATGAGAAGAGGAAATCCTCACGGGGACAAACTAGCAAAGAGAACATCAAAAGATGAAAACCTTATTGTAGTTTCTGTGAGGAAAAGAAGCTCTCGAAAAAAAAAGAAAGGTACGATCTATTGCAGTAAATGCGAATATATAGAATAATCACTCTGAATTCAGCAGGAGAAGGGTGCAGAGTTACCTGTTCCTATTCCGAGGATTTCTTATTTCTGAAAACTACTGGAGAAACGTTTTACAGTAATTTATCTGTATAGAATGGAAACATAATTCAGTAAATACTAAAACGCATTAAAATAAAGCACATATTTTACTTAAGACAGAATTTGAAAAATACATTGTTATAGTATTTTGCTAGCATGAAATATGATGTATTTGTGAGTGAGAGAGAAGAAGAAGAAAAAGAAGAAGAAGAAGAAGAAGAAGACGACGACGACGACTTTAAATTCTTTTATAAGCAATTGGTGAAGGCATAACTCTTACCACAGTGCATTAAATCTGCATTTTCTAAATATTGTTGATGTAAATAAGTTTTTAATGATGGTTGTAAGTAGATTTGGGTGTTGTATTAAATTTTCATTGTTACTTCTTAACCTTTGACGAAATCCATGGGCTAATAGTAACAACATTGTATTGTGTGCCCAGGAATGAATTGATCACATTTTTGTTTTCATTTCTTAGAGATTATCTACTTGCAGGCTCATAAATGCGTCATTTACGGGCAGCGACCTAGGTGAATTAATCGCGTTTGGCGGTCTAAACAGGAGGTACATCATTAGCATAACACAAAGTACTAATTACATGTATATAAATCATACTGAACCTATAAGCCACCTGTATCACCCTTTTCCACACACTGCATAGTTTAAAAGATATTCAACAGTGTATGCTTAAAAACTGTTCCTTTGAGTCACCACCACCACCACCATCCAAACATCACCATCATCACCATCGTCGTCATCGTCATAGTCTTTATCATTATCATTAGGAGAAGTAGTAGTACTAGTATTATTCACGACTTGTGTTTCATGTTGGTTGTGAATTTAATCTGTGAATCCAGGGTTTACTAGAGGATGAGAGCTGCTTGAATTGTTGGAGCAAATTTGTGGATTCTTGGCTGTTTATTCAGGTAACTTTCTAGCGTAGATGTTTTGTACCCCAGTATTCCTGTTGCTATTAGTATTAACTCTGCTCTGAATTCTGCAGTCTCTGTAGCATAAATTTGAGTTCCTGGATGCTTTTAGTCTTTTCCTGCTGTTTAAAAATAAAATCTGTCGTTCGGTACTCCGACATTGATTACTCTTGCCTTCTTCTTGGACTTGCTGACACAATTTGCAGAATTTCCTTCAGGAATTAACGATCGTGTCCTCTTCAAGGCCAATGTATTTTCAAACTTCTCTTACAGTGCTTGCATTTTGTTTGGTGCAACCATTTCGGATGTTGTAGTCCCGGAGTTCTCACACAGATTTATGTGTGGCATTTTGTCACTCCATTTTGTCTGAAGACGTAGTCTGTATCAGCTAGAGACTGGCATCCAGATAGTACACGTTGTTGTTACGTCCACACGTCCTTACAAAGTCAGGTATTGAGATCTTTTGAGATACTCATGATATTTGTTTTGTGGGATTTTGTATTTACTGCTCGGTCGTACGCAGTGATGTGGATTGCTTCTCGTTCGGCTTTTAAACGTCTTTCTCATGCCATCTGTCTGTTGACAGCTTTGCTGATGTTTCTTCAAATTGTCGTGCATATTGTGTACGGATGTTTGTTTTCTTGTCTTCTTCTGTTCCCTTGCTTTTGTGTGGCATTTGGTATAATTTTCTGAGATTTCCATCATCATCATCATCATCATCATCATCATCATCATCATCATCATCATCATCATCATCATCATCATCATCATCATCATCATCATCATCATCATCATCACCACCACCATCATCATCATCGTCGTCGTCATCATCATCGTCATCATCATCGTCGTCGTCGTCGACGTTGTCATCGTAATCCTCATCATCACCACCACAGAAAAGGGAAAATAATGGTTAAGCATCCTATCTACTTTCAGTAATTATTTCGTATTTCACTTTTTCACTGGTAAATGTTATCCCCTTTTCCAACATTTTTTTAATTATTATTTATTGTATAGTGTATTATTTTATATTTAAGTTCATCATGTTATAATTATATTAGTATATTTTGCTTACTTATAAAGCATTACTTTATATTCGGTACATGATGTTTTTATTGTGGTGTATTATTTTGCATTTTTGTATACACTTAAAAATTGAGTGCATTTGTTACTTTGTACTTTTATAATATATAGCGTTTTAATTATATTTTATATTTTAATGCGTACTTGTAATATTATACAAATATCAAACATTGCAGCGTTGCCTCGTCAAAAAAAATAGTATCGTTTAGTATTGTTATCAGTAGCCGCCAGGGAAAATTAATTCTGAAAAAAATATTTTTCCTCTCTCAAAAATAATTTCCCTTTTTATAAGTACATACTTTTATTATTCCTTACGAAGATCTCAAATCTGAATCTTGAACGAGACCACTAAATGCATACAGAAATTTCACCCAAGGCAATACTCCAGTATAATATTGCAAATCATGGTGAATGAGAGTCAGGGTTAGAAACGGAGTGAAATGGAGGAAGGGGTGACCATAGGGAAGGAATTCCCGCCTATAAAACAACACATCAATGTGGCTGGTTCGATTATAGATCCAGTTTTATTGTTAATTTCCACTTTTCCCGGAGATATTTAGGGTTGGCTATGATTAGTTCGGGTTACGAATAGACTTACGTCTACTCTATTTTATGGCCAAAAATTTCCTTTCAGTCTTGCGTACAACGGGCGCTTATGTAGCTCGAATTTTGCGGTGTCAGCAGTTCTGTGCCCCTTCTTGTAACCTCTCTGTCCACCCACACACACTACATGGGCAGAAAGAAAGCATGGTTGACTCTTCCTGCAATCTTCACAATTTCAATTTTTTTCAACAAAAAAAAAAAAAGAAGAAGAAAAATATGGATCTGAGTAATAATGACGCTGATAAATTGAATTATCCCTCAAACTAATCTCCACCAACACACATATCCACTTCTAATGCATGTTCCTGTACATGCTTGATATATAAATTTGGCAAAACATTTATTCAGTCACACTGAGGACTGTCAAAGAAAGATGTAGTAAGTTCCGCATGAAAGAACACTGACAAATCCACACTAGGTGGCGAATTTAGAAACTTTTTTCACCCAAGCGAACAATAAAAAGGCAAAAAAATAAAAAACAAACATTCCACAGAGCTGCGTCTTTGACAGTATTAAAAGTGTGGATAGGGTGCCTGACCTACTTTTAGTAGCAGTTCATCTTACGACAGGGTTGCTCTAGATTCTAGAAGGTGAAAAAAAAAGCGCTTCCACCACTATGAACTAGATGTTCAGTGTGAACATTTCTTTTCTTATACCACCATCCGCCATTTTTTCTTTTTAGCTCATGAAAATAAAGAATTGTCACATCTTTGTGTTTTATATATATATATATGTGTGTGTGTGTGTGTGTGTGTGTGTGTGTGTGTGTGTGTAATGTGCGTGTGCATGCATGCATATGTGTGTGTGGGTACGTGTGAGTGCGCGTATTATGTTTTCCGCTTTACAGGCACGGATCACTTTATTATCAGTCCATTTATACACACACACATCCCATTCACACACACACACACACACACACACACACACACACACACACACACATACACACACACATGCACGCGTGCACATACAAACCCTTAAACTGTTTATTATCTGGACAAAAGTGATCTCCTTAGTAACCATATGCCGTGGTAAAAATACGGCTGATGTTGTCACTCGCAATTTAATTCAGGGGTTGTTACTCTTGCACGAATTCAAGAAAGATGACATATAATAAAGTTCCTTTCGCCAGACAAACGATCGATGGTAGGTACTAGAGAAAGCTTTTAAATAAATTTCCAAATGGTGCTGCATCATCCACCTTCTATTCTGCTCAGTATAAAGATATTAAACACCGTTTCGCAGTTTAAAGAAGTATTGTACAGGCTCCAGACTTGTATGCTAAGGCAAACTCTAGCTGGGTGTAAGCAGTATTTGAAAGTTTTATTCAAATTATTTATTGGTTCATGTTAATTTCATCAGAGATTGGGTTATTAATGTAGCTGGGTGTATTCAGTAAATAATAAAATATAAGATGTACTGTTATAAAAGTTAAGAGGCATGTTAACTTTAGTCATGATATTAAAACGAAAGGCAGACCAGATGTTTTCCACCATAGCATGACTTAGGTGTGCATAGAAGTATTGAAAGTCCATAGACTGAAGCCTTGGAAATGTACCAAAAGCGAGTAGGAAGGAAATTCTGGCTGTAGGCAATATTAGAGATAGGAAATCTCATGCACGCTTCCGTCTGATTGGAGGTGGGAGTAATAACTCATTCATGGGGTTGACTTGAAGTTTAGGATATGATGTAGGCATCTCATGACTGTAGTAAAAATGTAAATCAAAATACAACTTAAAATAATTTCTTCTAGAGATGCCAGCATAGAAGGGAAGATAGTCAGATTCATCAAAAAAATTGTAAAAACTTTGGTAAGAGCTGAGTCATATTGACGCAAGAAAAGAATGAATGTTATTTAGAAATGGAATTCAGAAATCATCAGTACATTGTTTCTTTCACCCTTTGTTTTGCAGAAAGAAAAGGTACGATATTTGCTTAAGTAGTGTGTGTGAGAGTATAATATTTCAAACCATTCTTTAGTGTGTAAGGTATGAGCGTTGGAAACTGTGTGTAAGAATATGTATATTTGAGAGAATATCATTATTCTAATTCTAATTATTTTTTCCATTAGAGTGAAACATGTAACCTAGAGGATCAACCTTTTTTCACTGTTAAATATTTGTTGCAAAATATTTAATACTGTTGATTACAAAGTTAGTTTTGTTTCTGGTTTAGTTCTCACTCAACTTTCTAATTCAGGTTTCCAGTCTAGTTCCTTCTTGGTTGGAACTGTCTTGAGAAAATTCTTTGTGACATTAGTGCTTGTAGGATATCTTAGTGATGGATTTCCACATGCTATGAGTATGAAGAGCAGATGGTAGACTGGCATGTGGGACATGTGTCAGCCAACATCAGATGAGCAGTGTATAAGATAAGTTTTACTCCAAACATTAGTGTCATTCTACACCTCATACAAATTCATCTCGTAATGCAAGCATTGTCTTTGTTTTTACGTAGCGGGAGATAACTTGTTGCGTGCTCATTGAGTCATCAACTACTGTTTATTGGGTATCTCTCGAAGTAGTCATTTTAATTTGTTTTAATTTTGTTCTTACCTATTATCGTGTGATGTCTACGTCATACCCTGACCTTTGGAGTTGCTCAAGCTACTCGGTTATTAAGTCCATCTCCGTACACAGACGGAAAGTGTGCATGAGATTTCCTATCTCTAACATTGCCTATGGCTAGAATTTGATTCTGTCTCGCTTTGCTAATTTTCCAGGACTTATATGTATAGACTTTAAATACTTCTCTTTACACAAATGTCATGCTATAGACTTTAATTACTTCTGTTTACACACGTCATACTATAGACTTTAAATACCTCTCTTTACACATGTCATGCTATAGACTTTAAATACTTCTGTTTACACCTATGTTATATTGTGGAGGAAAACATCTGGTCTACCTTTCATTTGAACTCGGACTAAACTTAATGTGTATACGCCTTTTAGCTTTTATAACAGTACGTCTTGTATTGTTTGAATTTTATATTTTAATATTTTAATATTTATTGAAGGCGATCGGGATAAATTAATAACCTGATCTCTGAAGATTGATATTTAATTTTATTTTTGCTTTGTTATTTACAAAAACACTGTAGATTTAGATAGATTTATAGTGACATAGTTACCTATCAAACAATTATATAGGCCTACATCGACAGAATGATAGACAAACACACTGGTATTTAATGAGAAGAAGGATGTATATATACCAAAAAAAATATAGATTTTAGATAGGTAAATGAAGACCGATGTATTGAGAGGAAGATATTTAGATAGGCAGCAGTACAGCTACATCACAGAACACAATCTATCTATCTATCTATCCATCTATCTAACCGTCCGTCCATCCATCTATCTATCTATCTGTCTGTCTGTCTGTCTGTCTGTCTGTCTGTCTATCTATCTATGGTAGATAAATAGGCAAACAGTAACAAATTATTCAAGCTCTTGTGGGTTACATATACTTACTTATACGACCTCTTGCAGTCTTTCGCATTTTATATTTTAAAAAGTCTTATTTGCTTTTATAAAAATTTATTCACATAATTCCTTTTACGAATATTATGACACGAGAGAGAATTTCTACGCATGTTTACTCTTCACTGCACACATTTCCCATCGTTTTAGGGCCGGATATGAAAATGTTTGAACAACAAAATGTCTCTTTGGAAAGTTAATTTGATCGGACATAAAATCTCTGATGATTCAAAAGTAATTTACGTGTATTCTTTTGAAGAGTCAAACTATATCATTTTTTGTGTGTGTAAATTTCACAAACAATAGATTACACAGAAATACTTTCTTTTCAAGCTCTGGAAACTAATTCGCCAGTGTTTGCCGGACAACTAAATTTCTGAGAATAATTGATTAAACGAGAAAAAAGTAAGTACAGCAATATCTGACCTTTCTTTGACTCTGGTTCGGCAGTAATGAGAATTTTCATGTCATTAGCAAAATGCTATCTTTTAGTTTAACCTCGAGGTTTAATCATGTATGAAACCTAAAATTGCAGAAGACGTAAAAATAAATAAATGAACAACTCAATTAATAATAGACAAACAGACAGACAGACAAACAAACAAACACAAGTAAATAAATTCATACAGATACACAAAGAATGAGTGTGTCTTATGATTCAGTATAACAAGACAGATGCACCCTGTCCAAGCATGCTGCAAAAATAATTAGGATTTGCCGAGGATTTGCGGGCTGATGTGGAAAACTCCCTTTCGACATTTGAGTTAATATGCTTTTGGACTGGAGAAATGCAGTCCTCTAAAACCACGTCAGAAAATTCTGCTTAAACACTTGGATGCTGTATTTTTTCCCTCTTTCCTCTCTCTTAGTCTGGTCGAGTTTCTTTCACAGACGTATCTAGCAACAGCCATGGTTCATTCAAATACGGCGTGTACAGGCTTTTTCGAAACGTACCATTAAAGTAATTAGCGCAAAGAAAGATTTAAATTACAGGGGTGGCAGACGCTTTCAGCATTTTGGCAAATGCGTGAAAGAGTTGAATCAGCACTTATTTTTTCCTTTTCTTCGTTTGTTATTATTTCTTCTTTCCTCCCCTTTACCCACCCACTCACCCCCGAATCTTCCAGATGTCTGCTAGTCTGTACCTATTCTGTTTTTATCATCGTAGGCTAAACTGCGTCTTAATTGGCTTTCAAATGGTTCCCAGTGTTTCAGAAATGTATCGGATTGCTAGTACGAGAGACAGAGATGTGCACACTGCCAAGCTTATTCCTCACCGTCACGCATGGCAGCACAACGAGGATCGTTTACTAATACACTTACATATCGTAACTAGTGGCATAAAACCTGCACGGCCATTTGCACCCTAACTAGAAGAATAAAAGCAGACATCTCGTGCAGTCCTAATTAATGCACAATGGAACCGCTCTGAGATAAATGGCGTGGCTAGCCAGAACATAAAAAATAAAACAACAAGAGCAACAAATACTTAATAAAAGAATAACGTTTGATCTAAATTATGCTAGGTCGAAAAATAAGCGCACTCGATCTGCATCGAAACGCGTGTCCACAAAAAAGCCACTGGTCGAAGTCATGACCAGTGTTTCCACTAAGGTGCCCGGCTGCGCAGCTCATTAGAAAAAGCAACGCAGCAGTTTCAAAAAACTACCGCCAGTTCCGTGCGCACAGGAAAAATGTTCTGCGCACACGGGAAAAATATCAGAAGGAATGTTAGTCATGACTAGTAGACAACAAAGTGTAAAGAGACTAATTCGTGACTATAGAGAGCAAAATGTAATGGGTCTCATTCGTGACTTTTACTCTAGAGTCTAGACACTGTTAATCCCAATTCGCGATTCGCTGCTTTAACTCTGCCTTTAACAGTTGTTTGTTTATGCAAATAAGTCTGGCACCTTACGAATGAAACGGCGTCCTTAGTGCAAGATGTTTTTGAATTAATTTCATTTTTAAAAAAACATATCTTTGTTATAGAAGAAGAAATATAATATGTAAAACATTCATATATAATTTATTTCTTATTTCGCTTCTGTACATGTCTACGAAATTTAGTTTGACAAATTGTCTTGGCTTCTCAAAAAGTTATTATTTCACTAAAAGTAATGACATAGTTTCACAAATTGTCTTGCCTTCTCAAAAAGTTATTATTTCACTAAAAGTACTGACATAGTTTCACAAATTGTCTTGCCTTCTCAAAAAGTTATTATTTCACTAAAAGTACTGACATAGTTTCACAAATTGTCTTGCCTTCTCAAAAAGTTATTATTTCACTAAAAGTACTGACATAGTTTCACAAATTGTCTTGCCTTCTCAAAAAGTTATTATTTCACTAAAAGTACTGACATAGTTTCACAAATTGTCTTGCCTTCTCAAAAAGTTATTATTTCACTAAAAGTACTGACATAGTTTCACAAATTGTCTTGCCTTCTCAAAAAGTTATTATTTCACTAAAAGTACTGACATAGTATCACAAATTGTCTTGGCTTCTCGAAAAGGTTATTATTTCACTAAACGTAC
The DNA here is from genome assembly GCA_028829895.1 of Sinotaia quadrata. Taxonomy (NCBI): domain Eukaryota; kingdom Metazoa; phylum Mollusca; class Gastropoda; order Architaenioglossa; family Viviparidae; genus Sinotaia; species Sinotaia quadrata. Next base: position 16,869,838 of record CM054180.1, read on the forward strand.
TGACTATTTTCCCCATTTAGTATTCATGCAAATATTGTGGTAGCAATCAAAATGTCTCTAGACGTGAATTCAAGCTGTAAAGGTTCAAGGTTCAAGGTTCAAGGTAATTACAATAAAAATGAGTTCAGAAGAGTGTCTGAGACGAGAAATAACTAAATAAATTATCGTTTATCCTTTCCTTTGAAAAACCAGCGATTAGACGCTCGCTTCCATTTCTCATTACTTAAATGTAGTTATTTAAGATTGAGACAGTAAACTTTCTTCAGATAACGATTCACTTTTTAAAAAAATAATCTATTTAATTTACCTCATGTAATGTACAGGAGAATAAGAATCGAGGGTGTTCAGTGTAAAAACTGAGAAGAGTATAATAGAAGACGAAATGAGCCTGTCTGCCGCAATTCAACTTCATGTTCTGGAAAGTTGTAAAACAGTAATAAAAAGTAATAATCTTTATTCGACAAAATGTAAAGCAGTCTGGGTCATAGAAACCCTTTTTAAAGAGAAGAAAACCTAAAAAGAAAAGTAATAAACACTCATTGTAAATAAGAAATATGATGCTCACAAGGCCTTTAAAACCACGTCAACGTTGTAATTACGTACAGTGCCTAGATACTCTCAAAACTATTTCTATTCAGAACAAACAAACAAAAAAAAAACTTCACAGCGGTGACCTTTTTTGGGAGAGACTATTTCACCAAAAGGCAGCGACGCGAAATGAACGTCGTTGGCATGGAAGTTAGAATGGAGTAAGTCAAGCGAGCAGTGTCAAGGTCACTGAATGTCTGAAGAAGTGTGTTGCTTTGGCGTCATCTCCATTTGGGAAGTAAGAAATCAAATGTAACAAGCTTTCTCATTACGTACTCGTTAATAGGGCAAATTACGATGGAAGGGTTTACAAAAGCCATCACCGTGTCTTAAGCCAGCCTTCTTCGCCAGTGAATTAGGGGCCCATGGCAAAATCGAGAATAAAAAAATGATTAGAATTTGAAGCGAAAGGAGAGGGAGAAAGAGAAAAGAAAGAAAGGGAAGAAAAGGAACTAGATGGGGAAAAAATATGGAAAGAGAAACAGAATTGGGAATGAGGGGAAGAGAAGAGAGAAGAATCGAGAAATAGAATGCTTTAGACATACATAATATGAGGAGAGAGAGAATGAACAGAGTGAGGGCCAGAGAGAGGCAGGCAAAATTAAAATCGTCAGAAAGCCAATGACTAGTATAAACTCAGCAAAAACTATTCAGGGCAGAGAGACAAAAATATAGTGACAGCAACTTAGAATCAGCAACATACAGAGTTAGAAATAGAGTTAGTGACTGCATATTGGCATCAGCAGCAACATATGCAAAATATAGTAACAATAATTTAGCATCCGCAACAAACATACAACAAAGCACCATAGAGATGACAGGAATGCATCAACAAAACACATAGATATTGACAAAGATAAACAACACAGAGGCAAGGACATTGAGGCATGGATGCAAAAGCAAAGACGTTGAGGCAAAATCAAAGAGGCTACACAATTAGGCAGGGATATTGACAAGCGAGAAATATATTTTCATAGAGAAAAGGGTAAGAAATATGGGATACGGAGACCAGAATAAGCACAAATTAGATAAAAGATTGCTGGCAATGATCTGTAACTTGGTAATTAGGCTATAACAATGGGTCTTTATTTGTAATAATCTTTTTGTATATGTCGACAACATTACCTCTCATTCCCAAGAGAAAGCTGAAACACATACACACACACACACACACACACACACACACACACACACACACACACACACACACACACACACAGCCGGTGCACCACCGCCTCCCCATCTTCTGTTATAAGTTTTAGAAATTATTATTACATTAAAACTATTTTTCGCCCTAAGATGCTATTTCCTTCAGAAGACAAGCGGACACCACTCATAAGTTCGCTCTCTGTTCAAATACGTTTTCACACATCTTCATACTTACTCATTTCATTGTTTACAGGTCACTGTTATAAGTTATTTAAACGACAAGACAGATTTTGTAGATGTTTTTATGCTATGAACCTTTAAATTGTTTGGGGTATGAATGTTCATTCACCGCTTACCTTCGGTCTTGCTGTTCGGATTCTATCAATTTGAACCAATGATAGTACAGATCTTGTAAAGAACACTTTCCAATAGCATTAATTAACATTTTAGTTCGGGTGCCTAGTTTACCTCGAAACTTTATTTGAGTCTTTTGAAAAACACTGAACGAACATTCTTTGTGCAATATCTGACTATGGAAAGCACTAGAAGCAAGGGCCTAGCTAATCCTCCCACTCATCACAATAGCACAATCGTAAGGTCATGAACTTTAGATAGTGCCTCCTGTCTATAGTGTTAAAAAACATAAACCTGCCCTATTCACACTTTCATTTTTATTTCAAGGAAGGAAAGCAAACATTATAAGCTTGACAAGAACATTGTTTAAAAATAATTTTAAAATGGACTTTGTTAAAATTAAAAATTAAAACCATAATTTGTATTTGAATGTTTCATTTGTAACACATTTAACAATATCTTTCCTGGGTAGATTTACTCCACAAGAGCGCTTTAAAGTGAAAGTAAATGTATTCTTTATTTTGTTTTTCACTGATAATAGCAATAGAGATGAGCTGTGTTCAGTTTTGAATCTCATCTATAGATGTAAACACCTAATCTACTGAAAAGTGAACAGTTATTATAATAAGATTTTGATTAATGATAATTTATTGTAACTACTGGTGAACAAGTATGTCTAATAGTGCTTTATTTGTAGTTTTTGTTTCGGGTGCTGTTTCAGATCATTTTAAAATTTCTACCTTTCTGACTCCTCCTCTCTCTCAGTTCGACTAAATTTCTTTCAGCCTTCAGACTGAGCGAGAATAAATAAATAAACTTGTTTGTTTAAATCTGAGAGTGCTTTATTATTTCCTACTTTGCGGTGCTGCCTGTTTAAATCAGTGTAGTCTGCACACATAATATTTATGGCTTTCCAATAACAATGTATTGCAGATTCGAAAATAGCTTCGTTGTTGTGTCTTTAAAGAAGCAAAAGTGTTATCTGTCATTGTGACCAATTTCAATATTCCGTAGGAGTCTGTTTATGCACAATGATCAGACGACTCACCAGTTTCCTGTCACGTGAACCAAAATTAACCATCCGAAAGCTGTGTTAAGCCCTGAGGGAGCGAACTGTCACCGTTCATAAAGATTCTTTTTATTCCTGCTCGACAGACTGTGACGTCAGGAACCAGGGCTACATGATCTTCTTTCACTGATAAAGAAAAAAATCAACACCCAGGAATATTCCTACATTCAGTTAAATGAATGTAAAAAAAACACAAACTGTTTCTATTCGCTAAAACATTTTGTGAAGTAGACCAGTTTAAAAATTAATCTCAAATAAAATGAGACAAACAATACTTCCCTAAAGCTTATTTTTTGTCACTTTATTTTCCGAGAAGGAGTTGTCTATTCTTCCTATTAAAGATGTACATTTTCATTATTATGACAGGATTTTATTTGCTTTTTCTAAATTGACTATCAATTTCATTCACTTTCATTTCAATAATGAATCTGGTAGTGACTGGGGGGCGGGAAGTAGTTGGTAACAGTTTGCCGAACATTTCATTAGATTGATGTATCTCTCTTTTTCTAATACGTTTTGCGTTTTCAGATTTTATTTAGACGTTCATAAATGTAAATATAAATAGTTTAAATATCCTTTTAATAATACTATTACCATTTGTGATGAGCAGAGTTAATGAAGTAATCCTCCAACTAATTAACGCCCTTAACTCCACCGGTAACGGCCTTAATGACATGTTGAAGAGAAATTTAGTGGAGGTCCACTGTTCCCGCCATTAATATTATTACCTAAACGATACTTTCTGTCAGTTTATATTCTACTACTTACTACGGAAATCGCACTAAACGATCTGCTATATTCTCTTGGCAGGGTCCCCACCCTGTCACTGACTAAAGATTACAGTTATACATTAATCCCTTGCCTGCAGTTCCAAATCAAAATAAATACTATTTTATTTATGAATTCTTCAATTTGTTGAAAAAAAAATATAACAGGTTTTCTATCAATAATCTGAAGAACTATGAACAAATTATCATTTCATCAGGAATGAGCAACCATCCACTCGTAAACGTGGATACAGAAGCAAGTTATATATGTGCACTGCAACTAGCAGACACTCTTAAATCTTCCAAAGTAATAATAATAAATAAAATGCTTTCAATTTGATACAAGGATCTGTAAAGTGCTAGCTATAACAATCTAACACAGTGTCTGATCTGCATTTAATTCTGCATCTAATTTTTTTAAAGTCATTGCATTTCAAAATATTTGCATAGTTAAATTATAATTGAGTTTTTCAAAATCTATAATTATTTTTGTTTATAGAGGTGGAAAAACTCAATTCATCCTAGAATAAAAATAAGGGAGGATAATCTGTGTTCCAGAGTTAGGCTTTCCTTGTTCATTTTCCTAACTCCCGTCCTTAGCACCCTTCGGATTCCTGTATTTTGCCTCCATTTATTGTTGTTGTTGTAACTCTTTTGCTCCACAGGAATTGCATGAAAACTTTTCATCTTCTAGATGTTCTCGGTTTTTTTGAGGATTCCTGTGGAGCCTTTGCCTTTTCTCGCGAAAGCCGTGCTTTTTATTCTTCACGGCACACTGAGTCATTTCTCCCTTCACCCGACGCCCTGTCCTGGCAAGCAACTGATTCTGTAACGCACAGGTTCTGTCACAGTTCAGAGGAGTACTATATGATGCAGCAGGTTCAAGCCATAAATAGGAGCACTCAGGGTACTGCTTCCTAAACGTGTCAAAAATATGATCACCTCTGATCAATTTATCTTGAAAGAACCAGTGTTTAGTTCCAGATACTGATTGGCCGCAATTCTAAACGGAAAGCAGATTTTGGTTCTAAATACTGATTGGCCGCAATTCTAGACGGAAATCTTCAGAAAACATCTTGCAGATCACAAAAATATCTTTCATTCAAGATCCGGAAGCACGCACTATATATACTGACATGACATTTCACGGTATCAAAGTGGTACCAAATAATCAATTTAGCAGAATTGTTCAAAAGTTTCTTCTATTGTCAAATACGGACTTTAATTTGATATTCGATCCTGTACACTAAAATATGGATATACACATTCTTTGCATTGCTCGTTCAGAGACATGTTGCATTCGTGCACTATCATAAGTGGTCTTTCAAGTGAATGGTGGACAGTCACGAGCGTCACAATTCATGAAGAGCCAGTTATGTTTGGAAAGTTGACTCCAAGAAACTAAAAGAAGATAAACTTACCCACTATGTTCCACTGCTTGCAGTATTTAGCACCTCTTCCTGACAGTGCTGAAAGAACTTTATCCCATACATTTGTCACCTACACACACGACGTTTGGGCATTTTAATAAGGTCTCAATGTGCTTTTTACATAGGGTAGAGGTGTGTCACAAGAACGCAATACACGTAATTTTGTTTCCTTAGAAATTGATACTTGAAATTGTATGAATTAAATAGTAAATCAGAATTAATTCCTATTCCTTATCTTTGTATTCTGGTTAAAAACACACGAGCATTTCTCCATCCATCCATCCATCCATCCATCCATCCATCCGTAAATCTGTCTGTCTGTCTGTCTAACTATCTGCGATACCTTGCCAATTAGTTAATGATTATTAATTAATTAATCATTCATAACTAATTACAAGTGATGAGAATCTTAATTTATGCTACTTGTAATTTTCCAGCAGACACCACTCGTCTCTCTCACTTGACGGATATGCGGGCGTTGTAAACGTTTTATCTCTTCCACAAAATTAAGACGACATTTACCGTCACACAATGTTTCAATGGGTGGAAAACTTCTTACTAAAGGAAAAAACAAATCCGTCTTTAATCTATATTTAGCGAGCCCCATCCACCCACTTTCTTCTCCAACATAAGGTTATCAATATGTGGAAGAAGGCCAATAAATTTAAGAATAAATTTAGTAAATCAACAATCAAATATACATATGGCAAATACAATGAAATAGATTATCTGACATAAATTATTTCCATGATACCACAATCCAGTAATTTCTATAATTCACAATTTTATGCTTAAAATACAATTCAACAATAATGTCAATTCAAATCACAGGATGGCTTATGACATGGAGCTATTAGAGATAAGCGATAATATTGTTTACATAGCCTTGTATAATTGCTGTCTCAATAGTCCTTCTGAGTGGTTGCAAACAAAGACACAATTTTATTGTCAGCCATTATTACCTCACCTCTATATGCTTCACTTGCAAGCTGAAGAAACTGTTTCTCTGTTATTCTCTTGAGGTTAACATTGGATGTCTTTGTGGAAGTTGCTCCCTCAAGCAGAATAATAATTTTAGCTATTTCTAGTAACTTCACTGTACCAGAAATTGTTCATGGAGTCAGCATATGTTTGCTGCCATACATCAAAGAAGTGTAGTATATTTCTTTACAGTACACATACACTGTGGCAGATGATTTTCCACATCTATCCCAGTCATTGCAGAAGTTTACAAACAGTAAGCCAGGAGGTTCAAATCAAATGTTGAAATGTTGAAATGAAAACAAAAAGGCTACTTGTCACTGCAAAATATAATCAGAGAACAAATGCTAAGCTTCTAGTTTATCGCTTTATAACTCCATTCTTACTTACAGTCTAGTCTTAACTTACAGTTTCGTGCAACTGTATTTATTAGCATGATTTGAGAAGCCTAGTTAAACACTTGTAGAAATAAAACTCCTCACATATTACATCTCTACATAAAAAATGGAATAACATATCAATGGCAAAAGTGCATGAAATATTTCTCTCAATCAGTCAGCTAAATCATCATCAAGATAATGGTCAACTTTCAAAACTGGACTTCTCCTTTGCCACTTCAAACTCAAATGATCAAAGAATAAAATTGACAGAAAGCAATCTTTTTTTTTATCTCGTCCCATTGGTTGGTCTCACTCTCGTAAATCATAACCATTGGATAATAAAATTTACTCATCCATTTGGGATGGTTTACATTAACTCTGCAATTGTTGCTTATTCTCAACTCGGGTGTTTACTTCTGAGACTTTAAAAAATACCGTTATAAGGAGTACCCAAAGTCGTTTACTTCAAACAATTTGAAGAGCAATTACATTTTAAAATAGAGAGAGATAAATTTACTCTATCTCAATCTCTCTCTCTCTCTCTCTGTGTCTGTGTGTCTATCTATCTATCTATCTATCTATCTATCTATCTATCTATCTATCTATCTATCTATCTATCTATCTATCTATCTATCTATCTATCTATCTATCTATCTATCTATCATGCATGTTCAATAGCACACAATAATAAACATAACAGCAATCATAAATATAAAATGCAAAAGTACAAAACTAAACATGTAATTCTTAAAGTATACATTTGCCCAGGTAATATTAAAAATGCTTGAAGATGAGCAAGCTGTGAAATATCAATTACCGATTAATCAACTATACGTAAACATATATTGTTGATGAAATTGTTTGTGTTTCTTTAGTTATTCTAAAAGCCAAAGCAAGAGAAAAACCTGTGTTCATTTGAAAACCTTCAGACAGCTAGCAAACATATTTTAGAGCTTCATATTTGTTACAATGTACCTCTATGAATGATTGTTCGTGTTATAAAGTACCCTTTCAGATTGTAAACATTGAGTCTGCACAGTCTGTTTCGTCAGATCTTTGCACTAGAAATCGTTACAAATAGCATGGAATAGTGTGAATCTGCATCATTTGCAGATGACCTGTAAAGATTTCCTGATTCCAGAACTGCATTTTCTTGTTGCTCTGCTCTGAAAGACTTTTGATATTTTTTTCAACACACACACAACTCAGTTACAGTTAACCTGCGTTTCAACCATCCTAATCAACTCAGAGATCCAGTACACAAACACACACACACACACACACACACACACACACACACACACACACACACACATTGAATACAAATATTTAAACTGAAGAAGTAATAAAACACTTTGCATCAACAAGCAGTCTACACAATATTTAACGCGAAGTCACTATGAAAAAAAATCGTCTAAGTCCCATAACTCCACTTGAAAGTTTTCCGTCCCGACTCTCTCATTTACCAGCATTCACGTTTATATAAACGATTTTATATTTATATGTTTTGTAGTTGCGTTTTTATTAATATAAAATAAATATTGTCACTTTGGTACATCATTGATTTAATTTTTTATAACTAACGAATATGCACACGTCCAATAGCCTAACCTTCGATGCTGCCACCACCTCCCGCAAAAATCTAAAATGCCCACTTCTCCCCTATTTTCCATACACACTCACACACACACACACACACACACACACACACACACACACACACACAAACACACACACACGCGCGCGCGCGCACGCTCTTTCTGTATGAGAGAATCAACTTGCCTTCGCCCTGCTCAAACTTGATCGTGTGTATATTGTTTTAAGATTTAAATTACACTTATTTTGTTTGTTGAAAGGAAAAAGTACTGGGCCCCTTTTATTGACAGCACTTTAGGGACTGCTTGGACAGTAGTTACGCCACTAAGAGGAACCATATTTTATTCCTAGCGAGATCTATATAAAGTGACCGAGACATGTAGAGTGTAGGTATGATATTCACTTTGATTTGTACAGTTTAAGACAAATCTCACACATAGTGCAAGAGTTATTTTACAGCTGCTAGAGGTGCCTCTTAAATTTATGAGAATACCACAACTCCACCTAGGATAATTACACTTCTCAATTGCAGACATTGTATCAAAGGAGTAATCTCTCTGTACAACTTCCAACACTTAACAACAGTGTTGAAGGTAGACACTGTGGCATTGTTGTTAGTTGTGAATGCAGAAGGAGAGAAAGACGAAAAAAATACAGTTTTGGATAATTTCTCCTTTGCCTGATTACTAGAAACTAACTCCGTTTCTCAGCCACACACGCACATAATCAATAAACAAATTCAAGGACGTACAACGGAGATGACCGTCATGAACTGTCCGGGCTAAACACATAATATAATCAATAACTAGCTCTAATCTCGCAGACTCCGTAGGTGACTATGGTCCCTACAAGACAGATAGAAACGATGTAACAGGACGATATATGGAGGGTCAAGATTTGTAATTTTAAGAAAATTTAAATAAAGAAATGAACTTAAATAAAATAGAAAACAAGACAGATAGAAACGATATAACAGGACGATGTACGAAGAGTCAAGAATTGTAATTTTAAGGAAATTTAATAAAGAAATAAACTTAACCTGATGTTTATTGCAGTTAAACTAATTTTAACCTGATGTTTACTGTAGTTAATCAAATGTTTACCTGATGTTTATTGTAGTTAACCAAATTTTTAAAAGACAGAAGTGCGAAATAAAAAATAAAAAATAAAATAAAAATTAGCCAGACCTGCAAGACAGATAATAACAAATTAAATAAAAATGAACCAGATGCAGTACAGAGAGAAGGAAGAAGAATAGTCTGGTGGTCTGTTGACCGAGTTAGTGGATCCATGCCAGAACACCAGTGAAAGATGAAGCAGCCGTTAACAATGAATAGCAAGGTTGATGATAAACAGATTATTAGCGCACGAGCGCCATACCTCTGTATCTGGACTTGAAGAAAAAGAAAAATCCCTTAAGAAGCTGTGAGATCTGGCCGTATGCAACAAACACTTAGCACTGTCACACTGATTCACATTAGCGCGTTCGCAGCAATTCAATAATAAAGGGAAACTGAACTCTTCGCATATTTATTTCGATTTAACTGGTGCTACCTTCATTTGGCCAATGTGTACAAAAGGATGAAGGCAATCATTTATATGAGATAATTATTTACCATTTCCGACTCGGACTTCTGAAACTTTAGTTCCGACTCCCAACTTCCGACTCCCGACTTCCGACTTCCGACTCCCGACTGTGTTTATATATGCATGAGTATGGTACAGGTGTAAACGAATGAGGCAGTGGCTTTCATACATTCATTTCATTAAATGTATTTTACCATCGTGCAATAATTTAATACAAAAACTTCAAAATATATTTAACATGATAATGTTTATCTAAATCGAATTAGTTCTTTGAAAAGATCGCTTTTACTAGGTCCGGCATCATCGCTGCTCTCAAATCGGATTTAACCATTTTGAGGGCAAAAAGGTTTCCACAGTGACCAGTCCTGAAAGTCTATATATATATTTAAAAATCATCTTCATGGCTGATGATAAAGATGAAGATAGTGATTGAATACTGTTATGCAGCGACCCAGTAATCGTTTTGTCCTCTCCGTACGAACTTCTGACTTACACAGCAGACGATTGACTTTGTTTAGCTCACAATTTCAAAAACTTCACAAAGTACTTTTTATTTAATTCCTTAAATATACTAAATTAATAATAAACAGCTGCCTTGAGATGCTATTTCATTAAAAAAAACAAACAAAAAACCTGCACAGTTCAATCGTGGATCTGCCTTAGCCTCCAGTCTCATGGAAAGTGGAGTCTGAGTCAGGATAATTTTACCGGCTCTGTCTTCATTCAAAGCAAGCGACTCCATGACTCCGATTCCCGACTCCCGTCTCCCAGTCCGCAGCACGGAATATATGCGTGCGCGCGTGCGTGTATGTCTGCACACTTATGACTATTTAATTCATCGACGCATTGAACACGGCAGAAATCAATTTCAGTTTGACAAATACGTTTCCTCTCTCCACAGTAGACAGGTCGCACAAGGCACACGAAAGAACACATTTTGTTTTTGTAAACGTACTGAATTAAAAAAATGAAATCAAGATATGTGGCTTTTACTTTTAGGTTACTAATACCACCACTTCAGGCATTCGCCAGAGGCAAATGATTTTAAACAGGAACAAACAATAGCATAAACGTGTATGCCTTGGTGTTCTTTATTATGACACAGTGGCGTAAAAAGATGGCCAATCTTTTGAATCTGCTTTTCCAAGAGAGTATCCTGGGATAAAACTATCTTGACCTGCTGGGCACTTGCATCTTTTCCACTTTCTATTATTTTTTGTGTGTGCACAGTTTTTGTTTATTAACGCATACTCTCAAACTCTAGGGGTCGATTAGTGTGAGTGATTGCAGAAGAAATACTCATGGCTGACATCAGAATGCTTTGTATTGTAACAAGTTCCTGCAGCCAATGAGCGTAGATGCATGCAAAATCAAAATAATTGAGCGAAAGGATGTGACGCAGAATGGGCCAAATATAGCATCTAATGCCCGGTTGACCAAGACATTCATACTACTCCAATCTGGTCGAATACGTTGCTGATGGCTGTAGGCACACAAGTTTATTGTTGTTGACATCCTGGATTTATCAGGCAGAAGACGATTATGTGCTCTATAGGCAGACCAAAGGGTCACGTGATCCTTAAAAACAAATCTGAAATTGTGACATTCGAGGAAGAGTGAAGGAGTGCTCGGCATATTTGGAAACTGTAAAGTCTTGAAAATCACATACACATTAATTGAATGATATTATCTACACGCAATATCTTCTTTGAAAATAGTTCACAAATTTTAATTATGATCCCCCGGGCTCATTTGTAAGAAAATGCTCGGACGGGAGGGACTGGGGTGGAAAGAGAGAGGTATATGAGTCAAAACGCTCAAAAGAACCCCAGGACAAGAGTAACCGGGTACGTACTCAGATGCTCAATACGTAAACCGTTAGACAAAATTATAACACAACGACCTCTTCCCCACCCCTCCCCCAGTTCCCTCTTTCCGGGCCCTAATTTCGGGCACTGAAACCCACTGTGCTGTATAACTGGCACGTGATTTAGCGTTTATCTTTTTCTCCTCGTATTTCTGAATTGTCTTCTCCTGATCTCTTGCACCGCTGCCACGAGTCTCATTGCCGCCGTAGGTAAATCATTGCCAGGGTTGGCCCTATAGCTGTACAGTTTCGCTACTGTCTGCGATAAATCATTGGCCCTACGGAAATAATGTTCCCGGGCTCTCAGAGGGAAGCCAGTATCGGCATGACGAGTGTGAGATCATAATGAGGTCAACTGTGATGTCATCGCTGTCAGTGCCAGCTGGCTGACAGTGCGCCATGTGCACGAACTGCATCACTCTAATTAAGATAATGGGACATAAATGCCGGGAATTTGGAATGGCTGTTTATTCTGGGCCACTGACATGCTTCGATAATGGCTGCATTGATAACTACGACCAACATTTCGAGTTTGGGGGATAGGTTGTTAAGAGGCTCTAGAATGTGATGCTGATAAGAATGAAACTAAAACGTGTACCCCTCCCCTAAAAAACAAACAACAAAAATGAAAATCGATTGATAATCATTAAAGTCGAAGGAAGTAAAAGGGAAGCCAAAAGTAAAATGCATACACATGACTTTGCATTTACAAAGAATTACATTTGTAATTTGATAGAATTTTACAAAGTTGGAGTAATTTTACTTTCCAAACTATAAAGCTCTCGTTTGACAAGTCTTTGCGTGTGTAGTGTGTGTGTGTGTGTGTGTGTGTGTGTGTGTGTGTGTGTGCATGCATGCATGTTTTGTGGGTTGTCATTAGGGGAACATCAGTGCATATACCATATGTCTGTTTATAGTGGGCCTGCATTATACGCCACAATTAAAGCCACACTCAAAAACATATAGCTGTCAGTCCAAGCAACACCAAGAAAAGATTACATCATTAAAAATTATAATTCATGAAAGCCACACATCATTAAAAATTATAATTCATGAAAGCCACACATCATTAAAAATTATAATTCATGAAAGCCACACATCATTAAAAATTATAATTCATGAAAGCCACACATATTGCGTAGCACTACAAAAGTGAACACCGGCCAAGCATAAGTCCTTTTTACACCAAAGTTCTATATATTCGGAATTTCGGCTCCATTTTCTTTTGGAAAACAAAGAAATGTAGTAGACATACGTGACGTCACACACCAGTTTCGTCTTGTGTACATCTTTATCTGATTTCCATAGCAATAGAGCATGCTCGATTATGCATGTAGCTATAATAAAATCTGAAGCAATGGTTCCCTTATGACAATCCCAGCCCTGGGGTCAATCGATTTTTGCTGGTATTGCGTTTGGCCCTATTACATACAAATATGGTATAATTATGTTGTCCATATACATTTCCGCATGAAGGTAAGCAAGTGTGGGTTAGTGCATATTTGTGTTCCGCGAACTGGAATATATTGTGCCTTCCTGTGCATTAATATTAATTTGCTTCTCCAGGAAAAATGTAGCCCTGTGTGATTTGTAATTTGGCTTAAAGTTAAGCTTTAGTATGTTTAGAATTAATCACGCTCTCCATGAACATTTTGCATTTGCCAAAAATAGAAGTGAGCCATTTGCATTGTTTGATTAAGCCCTGTGCTTAGAGAATTTAATCTCTTTAGTTGGTCAACATACCCCTCCGTCCTGGGCACGCTATGTTCTTCATTCTACAGTTTTATTTCTATTTCCGGCAAGCTAGCAATTTCCGGTTTTGTTTGATTTTCGATCTATTTAGAATGTGAATCGGACAGGTGTCAGTAGGAATTTGACAAATCTAAGAAAGAATAGTGCTTGGCAGCATCTCTCCAGAACTTGGCTTATAGCAGGTGATCCTAATATTGCAAACGTAACATTCACTTCTCAAATTCATTGATTCTCAGAACAAGAGGCCGCGTTTGTTATGAAATTCTTGTTTTAACAAAATTCACGGCTGCATTGGCCCGCTGTATTCGAAATCTATAAAATGTATTATGTGTTTTTACTTTCCGAGGATCCATCCATTTATTTCTCTCTCTCTCTCTCTCTCTCTCTCTCTCTCTCTCTCTCTCTCTCTCTCTCTCTCTCTCTCTCTCTCTCTCTCTCTCTCTCTCTCTCTCTCTCTCTCTCTCTCTGTGCATACATATCTATATCTATATATAAGTTGATATAGTCTTAAATACACATACACGGGACTCAGTTAAGACCCCAAACTAGACTAACAATGGATTAAGTATAGTTAGGACTTAGGCCTTAGATTCGTAGAGCCTGCCTGCCAAAAAGAGACAGACAGAGACTGAGAGACTGAGAGAGAATTTAGGTTAGAGTTAGGTTATGTAATAACCAAGTAATAAAACAGTGTACAACATGGAAATAGAGAAAAATAGGGACGTGCGTAGAAAAAGTAGCAAACTTACATTAGCTCGAGAGTACATGTAGGACACATTAAAATAAAATTATTGCTATAAAAGAACCTGTGTGCCATCATCTTCGTGTGAATTATTCATCATTTCGTGTTATTACTCATTCAACATTCACACCCTTTCTATAAATATATACAGAATATATATGTTGAGACTATTGCTGTTGGAGTCATGTGCCACAATCATTCCATTCGCAACTTATAGCCACATAAGGACAAATTTGGTAGCACACTAGTCAGATTGACAGACATGCCTCAGTTACACTCAATCATTTCTCGACATGAGTAGGCAGTCCGATAGGATAAAGAGAAAATCTGAAAAACAAACTGGTGTAATATGTGACAAATGAGTAGCTGCAGATTGCTTAAAGATGTTACAACAGAGACAAAGCAAGAGTAGACATGCAGCGTCAAAGAACATACTATTCTAGCAAATTTCATATGTAATGAAGTTCAGTCGATTGAATAAGAGTATGTTGACGAGAGTCAGGAGGTGCTGTGCTGTGTATTGTTACTACTGTTACGTTTCCAGTATTTATTTAAAGACCCTGCTTAGAATAATTAAAAGACTTTAAATATAATTAATTCTTTCTCTCATATCCTATGCAGACTGGTTGCTCAATTTACTATTTGACTAATTAAAAGTGTGTCTTGTAGTCAGACGACAAATTTACAAACTAATAAATTGCGAACTTTTAGCTAGATTGAAAACCGTTAAATCCCTCTAAATTAATATGCATTCATTTCAACATCCTGCTCATTCGCCCCCATTTCAATCTAAGAATCTATTGGTCTATTATGCATAAAAATTGACTACTAAGAGGTATTAACAAGAAAAATAAGATTTAATAAAGTTTAACAAGTTAACAATAATCAAATACGAACGCGAATAGTCTATTACTCTGTCTCTACGCGCATATGTTCGATTCTTGTCACAACTTAAATTGCCATCAATTGTTCGTTTAACATTTGTATTCTGAGATTGTACTCAGCTGGATTGCTTGTATCAGCCTGGTCTCTTTATTTGGCCAGTCAGTCTATTTTCACAGTCCCGCTCTAGCGACGCACGTGGTGCATAAGGAAAGGCGCTCCTTTTTCATGTAGCTAGGGAACTTGAATTTTAACGACATGGACCCTCAATGTAGAGTTCACCAGCAGAACCAAAGCAAGGTGAGGTAAGGCATGGACGATAAGACCGATCTGGAGAACAATGGCTCTAATATACTTTCGATTGAACACATCCTACTAAAGCATGTCCCAGATAAAATGCGCTGAGTAAGAGTTTCGACCTCGTGTCGTTTTTACAATTAGATTTAGAAAAATGTAATCGTCTCACGCATGTTTTCATTTAACAGCATGACGTATGAAGCAATAAAATAGATACAACGTTAAATTAATGTTCATACAAAGGGGTAATTCAAACTAACAAAGCGCTTCACAATTTACAATTAAAATTACACGCAATAATTGAATTACATGAGAAATTCATATCGAGCACAGGCATTCTGACTCTTAATGAATTAAAACAATATAAATTAAAGTACAAAATGGAAAAAGAGTTACAATCAATTTATATTCAGTAACTTATAGGTTTTCAGCCATTTCTCTGGACCATGCTCAAGTATTATGGAAATAATATAATACATAGCATAAATACATACTTAAACAATATAGGCAAAATACTATTAAAATAAATGATACCTTTTTATGAGAAGTCGAATGGTATCTTGATTCTCAACGGCTTGTCGGCTGCCCCTCATGACCCGAGTTAGCTGAAATGGACCTAGCTAATGTGTTTCTCGCAGTGACGGAGCGGAAGCATGTAGGCATATATATAGAAAAGCATATTGCGTATCACGTGACTGTTCACGAAGCATGTAGTTGGTTCGAGAACCGGACAATGGTCCTAAAGTTACATAACATCTTGACCTGTTCTAGAAGCACCTCGAAAAAGGGAGCTTTGAACAAAGGAGTCAAGGGTTTCAAAATTCAAATTTGAAGTAAACAAGACAAGTGGGTCATCGGGTCGGACATTTTTATCAGACTGTGACAACTACTAGGGAAGTTGGTTCTAAAACAGCTGTAGATTTTTAGGTGTTGTCTTCCCAAGCCAGGTTGCTGACTGAGAATTGGTAACTGAAAGTTTGATCAAGGACGAGGCCCAATCAAAAGTAATAGTACAAAGTTTGTAATTATGTAGCACTTGACCTTGAAGGGGAACTAGACCAATCCACAATCAATCTTCGTGTATACTTAAGCAGGAAGTGTTTCAGAAAAAGAAAATTCCAGCTTAGGAACCAACCACTGTATAATATTTACAGTTCCACTTTCCTGTCTGTGACCTTGTCATTTGTTACAATGTACAGGTTTCAAAACTCCTTATTGACCAGATATAATAGGCCTGCAAATCTCTCACATTCATAACTCTCACTGTGATTTAGAGGACTATTCGACACAACACTAGGAAATGTCTTATAACATTATCTAAAATACAACACTCAGCAAGTCTTTATGGTCTCAGAGTAGATAATGCTTATTTTACTAATCAATGGAAAACAGTTTGTTGTATACTTTTTTGTTTTACAAAAAGAGAAACTCTCATTTATCTATATAGCAGTGTTGCATACACAGATGATAAAATGTGTCTGCTAAGTAAAGACAAGGAAGTACAAAGACACTGTTAGAAAGAGTCATCACAAATGACATCTAAACAAGAAACAGCCTTTAGTTCAAAAGTGTAGTTACGTACAATGTTAGAAAGAGTAATCACAAATGACATCTAAACAAGAAACAGCCTTTAGTTCAAAAGTGTAGTTACGTACAATGTTAGAAAGAGTCATTACAAATGACATCTAAACAAGAAACAGCCTTTAGTTCAAAAGTGTAGTTACGTACAATGTTAGAAAGAGTCATCACAAATGACATCTAAACAAGAAACAGCCTTTAGTTCAAAAGTGTAGTTACGTACAAACATAATTCAAAGAAATCTTTACATTTTAAAAACGTTTGAACTCGCAGAATACGTTTAGCAAAAGTAATTTCAGAAAAGTAAATGCTTTCTCACAACTTAGGAAAGTTTGAAAAAGATCAAAGCATTTAACAGTGTTTATTTTCGAAATAACAGGAATAAGTAGTTTCCCTTACTGTCTATATGTGGCAATATAATTCACACGCCTTCCTGACAGAAGAGTAATTAATACACTTGTCTGTTTCGTGTCAATGACATTGTTTAATAAACAACATTTATGCTTGCATGGTTTTTCCCAGGAAAGAGGGAGGGATGGAGAGATGGTAGCTGGACTAGACTTAAGTCAAAGACAGCTACTGCTCTTCACTCCTAATGCACATGTACGCACACATGAACACTCATATGAACTGGCATATGAACACACACATGCACACATATGAACACACGCATATGTACACATATGATCACACACATACACACATACATGTAAACATAAGTTTGCACGCGCACACACGAATACACACATGCATGCAAATGCACATATATATATCTACATACGCGAATACATGCACACACACACACACACACACACACACACACACACACACATATGCACACAATATGAACAACTCATGCACATATTCAAGAGTATAAAGCAGTGGTCCCCAACCCCCGGTCCGCGGACCGGTACCGGTCCGTGGACCATATGGTACCGGTCCGCGGACCAAATGGTACAGGGCCCCCCAATTTTATTTTTACTCTGGTGTATTTCTTTCGGGTTTGTGCGACTTTCCATGGACGAGATTGAGTCTGAGCATTCATTCTCCCAGTTGGTGCACGATCATCTGTCTTTGCTTTTAAAGAATTCGAGCTCTACTTCCCAACCACACCAACACACTTCGCTTCGGACCACCGACGAACATACTCCATCCATTGGACCGCCGGGAGGAGAGTCATGTCAAAGCGCCACACCAGACAAGCCAGCACTAAGACTCAGCCCTTTTGAGGGCTGGCAAAAATGCCACTACTGCCCACTCCACCAAGTGACATTTTACGCGATTCTGAGTCAGTCACAGAAGATGCGGACGGCCCTTTCTGTTTCACAAACGAGCGCATAGCCCAGCTGAGACAGATACGGCAAAAGAGGCTTGAAGAGGTGCAAACATTAAGAAGTACAAAGGAGAAGACTGGACAAAATACTGCTGTGAAATCAGCAAACCAACCGAAAATGGGGGCATACGAAAAGTTACCCCCTTCACCTTCACACTAGAAACTAAAAACGTTGAACTAAAAAATGCGTTCACTAATTTGCTGTTGACCCTCTTCCACACAAAAACAGAAGATGAACTTACACTAGACAACAAGCCATCTTAACCGCAATTGGTCTCCATAAGATTTTAAACAAGCACCTGACAAGACAACCCGAAAAAAAACTACATCAACAGACTGTGAAACACAGACAGACATCTTCTGGAAAATAACGCCGACAACAAAAACACGCTCTTCACAAACGGAAAAGGAGGAAACAACGCGAAAACCCACACAGGAAGACGGCACAACTCAAACAGTCAAAGGAAAAAGCCACGTTTCCACCCAAACTCTACAAGCCACTACAAGAGAAAGTGGAATAAACACCAACATCATCTGGAAAATTCCACCTACGGCCACAGTGAATTCAACTCAAACAGCAAAACAAGAAATCAGCCAGGCATTCTCGCAAACTCCAAAAACCCACAACAGATAATAAGGAAACTCGGACTACAAGCTCTATCAGCAAAGAAAAAGAAATTAAAACAACTACCACCGAAAATAAGAAGAAACGCCAAAAAATCTCCAGCACACAAACGGTACATATCAAGACGCAAGAAAGAAAAATACAAACAGAAAAAGAAGTGAAGACAACTGACGCAAAGACCGAAACAGAAGTCGACAACGCCCCAACTACACCATAAGAAACAACAACACCGACTAAACCAACTGCCCCCAATCCACAGCCAGATCACCACCAGGGACTGCAACAAAGACAACCACAACAGACACACGAGGAAACACTACAGAACGGAGCCCCAAATCAAAAAGAAGGCGCCCGCCACAACACATCAGACGACAACAACAGTATCATCTACTACAGCCACAACAACAGAATCCACAACAACAACGGCAGCGCTGCGACAACAACCACCGCCGACAACAACAACAACAACGGTGGCAGCACAGGGAGCAACATCACATGCAGTGGGGATATTATAACCACCCCATTGCGGATCTAATTCAACTAATGCTTGCCGCCAACACCCACCTGCATACAGTCCAACGGCTACCGGGGACATCAACAACAACAGTGCCAACGACAACAACAACACCACTGGTGAACATTACAGGGTGGGGAGTGAACATCCTGGGCGCACATACACACTAAGTACAGACGATGTGGTATTATCCTGGGCTCTGTAAACCCCCTCACCTGCCAATACAACAACGGCCACCACAGCACTTAAATCCGTATTGCCATTTCCGAATCCTATTTATGTGAAGCGGGGTTTTCTGCAGTGACAGCAACCAAAACAAAACAACGGATGGACATAAGCAACTCACTTCGGGTGTAATTGTCTCCTATTACCCCCAGATGGAACCGTCTCGTTGCAAAGAAACAAGCTCAGGGTTCTCGCTGATTTAGCGTTCTAGTGAGTTAAAATGTTAAATCACTTTATATTCATTTTTTGGTGTAACTGTATTTTAATTTGAAGGCACATTTAAATACAATTAAATTAAAATTATTAAATCAAAACAATCTAAAATATAAACAATCAACGTCCCCCCATATCATCGGTCCGCGGGAAAATTATCAAGCGTTGACCGGTCCGCGGCAAAATTATCAAGCGTTGACCGGTCCGCGGCGATGAAAAGGTTGGGGACCACTGGTATAAAGGATTGTGCCAACCTAGCAGAGATATGAAAGGCATTACATCTACCTCATTGCCGTCATGTTTTTCACTCTCTCACTTTTTGCCTCGCATATTTTCTCTTTGTCTTCCTTGTTGCGCCTCGATTCATTGTTCAAACGCTTATAATTAATCATCCAAAGTGCTTACTTAGCCATCACGACTGTTCAATGGCTGATAATCACCCAAAGTGCTTATTTAGGCATTATCAGTATTCAATCAGTGATAATCATCCAATTTGCTTACTTAGGTATCATGATTGTTCAGGCACTGATAACTGTCTGAAGTATTTACTTGGGCATCATCAGTGTTCATTACAGAAACTTTAAGCCATGAGATTTAGAAACAAAATGTATGTAAGCAAAGGCAGCTAAATTAATCAGTTGTAATAGCCAGTAAACTTGTAATCATGATACAGTTTGTAATAGCCAGTAAACGTGTAAACATGATACGTTTTGTAATAGCCAGTAAACTTGTAATCATGATACAGTTTGTAATAGCCAGTAAACGTGTAAACATGATACAGTTTGTAATAGCCAGTAAACTTGTAATCATGATACAGTTTGTAATAGCCAGTAAACGTGTAAACATGATACATTTTGTAATAGCCAGTAAACGTGTAAACATGATACAATTTGTAATAGCTAGTAAACGTGTAAACATGATACAGTTTGTAATAGCCAGTAAACTTGTAATCATTATACATTTTGTAATAGCCAGTAAACTTGTAATCATGATACAGTTTGTAATAGCCAGTAAACGTGTAAACATGATACAGTTTGTAATAGCCAGTAAACTTGTAATCATGATACAATTTGTAATAGCTAGTAAACGTGTAAACATGATACAGTTTGTAATAGCCAGTAAACTTGTAATCATGATATATTTTCGTAATTTTAGCTGAACAGTCATGTAAACTAATACCACACTAATATTTGTAAACTTTAAAATTAAATATCAACAAGAGCAAATAAAATTAGCGATTAACAAAGCTTTAAAAGTTTCAGAATCACTAACTATGAATCTCCACGACAATAAATGCGAGACCCCCCCCCCCATCATCAGTCACATCCTAATTAACAGCGCAACTAAGTTACTTATTACAATAAAAATGGAAATCAGTATCGGATCTTCTACAGGCATGATATACATCAAGAAAACTATTACAATATTTTTAGATGCGTGGGATTGGGATATCCTATCAGGCTGTACAAAAAAATCTATATTCACAACAACTATATGAAATATTGAAAAGAAATGCAGATGATGTTTGCTGAAGACCTTGAGTAAACGCTCTCCAGATATTGCTAGTGGAAACAGAGGCGGAAAATGACTGGCTGAGTCAGTTGGCCTCATAAAGCCTGTACGAGGGAAATAAAAATAAGTCATGATTTCACCCTAAGTTGTGTATTTAATAGGAAAGGGGAAGGAAATAATTAGAATATATAAAAATATATTCTACATAAGAAAACAACAACAAAAACCAGAAGCGAAAATGGAAACGCTGTTTAATAAATTCAAGTTCAATAAACCCGATATGCCAAGACATGTAAACATTTTACACACACACACATACACACACACACACACACACACACACACACAAATACACACACAAACAAACATACATACACACACACACAAACATACACATATACAAGCATACATACACATATACATCCACACACACATATACATCCACACACACATACTAATCACTCATAAACACGTGTATACAAATAAACACAACTCATGAGCATAAACATACAAACTCCCTCACATACCCACACAAACTCTCTCTCTCTCTCTCTCTCACATACACACACACACGCGCGCACGCATGCACGCACACACACACACACACACACACACACACACACACACACACACACACACACACACACACACACACACACGTGTTTTCATATGGAAATCTACAGTACATTGTACCGCGTTTAATACTATTACTATATAATTAATAGTCTATGCATTTCTTTTCTGCTTTATTTGAACATTTCAAGTGAATCTTGTTCTCTCCCTCTCCTTTATACATACGCATTCAAACACGACCAAAATACACACATCGTCCCATCCCTCACCCGATCACAGACAACAACAACATACAGAAATGACACAGTCCTACGCATTCACTAACCCATATACGTAAACTTTGGTAAATCTTTAATATCATATTGACTACCATTACTTCACCCTCTAAAAATTCTCTCTGACTTGAATACAGTTTGATTAGCAGTGCACATTTCGCCAGTGGAATGGACCGTCTGCCGAAATGTGTCCATTTTAAAAATCGAATGACGTTGTCCATGGTGTCGGAATGGATCGGGTGAATAAAGTGCGTGAACGGGAACCTTTTTATTCTTTTTTTCTTTCTCTCGCTGGTGACACTTCCTTAATGCACCAGCATGAGTTGGGAGACGCTTTCAAGGACAAATGCGAAAATAATTTCAGTATATTTCATATTTTTTGTTGTAGCTGCGATGATGACGTCTAGTACAGGCGACAGACGTGAAGAGCTCACTCTCTGAGTTTTCCACTTGTCTATCGAAACTTGCCAAGCAGTTGTCGACGTTGTCAGCGAGTGTAATGCTACAAAGTTCATTGTGAATTATTTATCGCGAAGTTCTAAGCGAGTGTCATGCTGCATACATCTGCTCAGTGTTAATTATTTATCGCGAAGTTATCAGCGAGTGTAATAATGCTAGACATCTGCTCAGTGTTAATTATTTATCGCGAAGTTATCAGCGAGTGTCATGCTACATACATCTGCTCAGTGTTAATTATTTATCGCGAGTTTACAGCCCAACAAGTGCGTAAAAGACTGTTTAAATGCATGTGTGTTTACTTATGCGTGCTTTTCTTTCGTGTATGTTTATGTGTGTGCATGAATGGTAAGATGCGCGTGTATGTGTGTATGCGCATGTTTGTGTGCTTGTGCTTTAGTGTATGCGTTCCGAAGGTGTGTGTGAGTGCGTATGGATCTTGCGTGTGCTTATCTGTAAATACGTATTTATTGTGTGTGGTTGCTTAAGTTTATTTGTGTATATATATAGGAATATGAAGTGTCCGCAGTGATGTAACTTCGAACGATGCAAACCTCGCCCACCCCATTTTTCACATAAACTCAATCAGCTTGTCCAGAGGCTAGTGTCAAGTCTTCTCGTGCACCATGCGGAAACTTGAGCATGTGCATTTTTTTCAAATTTCAAGTACCTTTTTTCTTCTATTGAAATGCCCCAAGCACTGAAAGGGGCCCAGAGGCAGTAGTTACGCTCCCAAGTGTGAGTTGTTTTATACTTCTAGCCAGCGGCTATATAAAATCCTTAGCTTATTACTTTCGACTCAATGACTGCTTTCCGTTTTAGTAGGATTTACTGAAGTTGTCTGCACTTTTATATACCGATTCTTAGATGATTCAAAAAGATTTTGCTATCAATAAATCAGTAAACCCAGTAGCGTAATTTCAATTGCTGGTTCCCCGCCTGCAAAAGATCTAAAATGCACCCCCCTCCTTTCTATACACACACACACACACACACACACACACATACATTTTGTGTTCCTCACACGATCAGCTTACCGTACACCCTGCGAAAACTTGATCATGTGTATATATTATATATAAAGTACGGTTGTTGTTTTGTTTTTTTGAAAGAACAAATATTGTACCCCTTGTGTTGAAAGACCCTCAAGCACTGCAAGGATTGCAGGGGGTGTAGTTACACCACTGAGTACGCTCCAATACTCCTGAAGACGTGAGATTATGGTTCGTAGAAATGTGTTGATAAATCACTATCTTACAGGAAAGAATGCGTGCGTTAAGTGCGTGCGTGTGAGTAGTACGTATCTGTGCGTGCGTGTGTAAGTGAGTGTGATGGGAAGGCAAGAGATCATCACAAATTTGTTTACAGAACCGTAAATAGAGAGATAGCCGTGCTCACCTACATATTATGAACACAATGTTGGCAAATCTTCAATGTTAACAGCAAAAAAGAAAAATGCAGAGCTGTTTTAAAGTTTTAATTCCATTACTTGTAATGCGTTTTAGATTGCGGCTAAGAGTGGCGGGGGCTACAATCATTGCAGAATGTTGGCGAAATTATCACGGGACAGCAAAATAAGCCGACATCAAAACGAAATCCGCCGCATCTCTTTCTCTCTCCCCCCCCCCCAAACACTTATTTAGTTACCCGGAGATTCTCTCCCCCTTACTCCCACAGACACATACAGCTGAGACACCGTACACATATACACTCGCATATACATTCACACGCTTCGACATTTAAAAAAATCAGAAATTCATGTGCTCACGCTTACAAGACAATATTGAAAGTGCATGTTGGAAAAGAATCGGTATGGTATGGTCGCCCTTTGATTAGACACGAAATGTCAATGCCGACGTCAGAGACAAACCTATTACTGATTCTGTGCGTACCACTATCTATCTATCTATCTATCTATCTATCTATCTATCTATCTGTGTGACAGAGTAATTATGCCCCTCCCTATTTTGTTATTTAAATTGTTATATAAATTGCTAAATTGTCAGAGTAATCCAACCTTGGGCACTCCTTATGGTGTTATTTTTTAAAGTGTCTGAGTTGAAGTAAACAGCTCCAGTCAAGAACATTCTAATTTGCTGACATAATGCGAACTTAGTGAGTAGTTTTCTATTATCCAATGATTACTATTTACAAGAATGAGACCAGCCAATGGGTTGATATTAAAGAATTAACTTGCTGTAGAAAATTCTGCCTTCTGATCTCTTTTGAATTTGGAGTAGAAGAAAATCCAATTTTGAAAGACAGTCTTTAGCTTGATGGTAAGTTAAAACTGACTGGTTCAGAGAGAATGGACTTAAAACATTTCATGCATTATTGCTAGTATATTTATTTTATAACAATATATGTAGATAATATATATTTACTTTATAGCAATGTATATAGACAATTATATTTAACATATAACAATGTATGTAGACAAGTATATTTACTTTATATAACAATGTAAGTAGACAATTATTATATTTACATTATAATAATATATGTAGACAAGTATATTAACTTTATATAACAATGTATGTAGATAATTATTATATTTTCTTTATAATAATGTATGTAGACAAGTATATTTACTTTATATAAAATGTATGTAGACAATTATTATATTTATAACAAAGTATGTAGACAAGTATATTTATTTTATAACAATGTATGTAGATATTTATTATATTTACTTAATAACAATGTATGCAGACAATTATTATATTTACTTTATAACAGTATATGTAGATATTTATTATATTTACTTTATAATAATGTATGTAGACAATTATATTTATTTTATAACAATGTATTTAGACAAGTATATTTACTTTATAACAATGTATGTAGACAATTATATTTGTCGCTTTAAAAAGCATTAAGCCACCACCTTGAAGCTATGTGACGAGACAAGGGGTTCAAATCCATGCAAGCATGGCAGGGAGCGTCCATGAGCTGCTGTATCTTCTACCCCTTCTCCCCTCCACTTTTTAACTGAAACCGTTCAGCCTCCTTAAAGTTTAAGGCAGCTTGGTCGAAATCTAATCCGTTTTACCTGACCTGTGTCAATTATTTTCCCGTTTTACCATGAAATATTTTACATTTATTATTTGCCTGTATTGTAATGAACTATTTTACATTTATTACTTGCCTGTATTGTCTGTCCCAGACTTGGTCGTAATTTACAACTCATACTCACTGTTTCTGAATACTTGAATTGACAAGTAGGTATGTTCGTGGCTAGTCAACAAAAAACAAAAATGGTGGAGGTGGCGGTAGACGTGTAGAAAAATGAAATAATGTACGAATATAAAATTGGTGGCCATTCACCAGTTTGTTTTCCCTCGCTAGTTCGCAAAGCTCTTTCAAGCTCTCCAGTAAAGTACCCCGTGTCGAGCTAAATGCCGGTGTTGGAGGGTGGAAGAAAGGCCGCATTATACGCATCAAGACCCCCTGCGTATGTGGTTCAAGTCTGCTGGATTCTCGCGACAGAGAGTGCCTAGTCGAGTAGTGTTTTTTCAATGAGGAAATTGTCATCATAGCGTAATATAACCACACGCAGATGCTAACAGTACAAAGAAAAAAATGAATGAAATTTGTTTATGTTTCGCTTCACAGATGAGCGAAATGCTTCGCGGATTTACGCAAATTATTCATTTACTAGCCTTATTACTTGTACGAAAATGTTAAGTGCATCATGTGTACATCCTCCGCAATCTTTCGCCCGCCTGCTTTCAGTAATCGACGACCATAACTAGAGAGCATCTTAAGATTTGATTCCTCGTTGAAGACAAATCTCACCTGCCACCGATTCGTTACGACGTCTCGATAAAGTAGTGAAGTGTTTCTATCTTCAGGTGAAAAGGCTCGGGTAGCTGCTGTAATATGAATGTTTTATAAAGGCCCGCCTTTTCCTAACTGTGTGTGAATGCGGCTCAGTTTAGTAAAGATGCCCTGTGGATAGTATTGATATTTCAATCCTTCAATCCTGATTAGTATCTGTAAATGCCTGGACACGCAGCAGGTGATTCTCTTAACAATTATTTCTTCTTGGATTTAACAAATTAACTATATTCCCACTCATTCACCCACCTACACACACCTACACACACACACACACACACACACACACACACACACACACACACACATGGGGTTATATTATGTGCTCTTGTTCATGGAGACAGGTTGCCATTATCATCTTTCCGCTCTGTCAATTTTCTATTTATAATGACTTGAGAGACGAAACAGAATAAAAGATTGACTCAGCAAGAAAGGGAGAAAAGAAAAGAGAGCAATGTTAGTAATGTAAGTTGCATATACTTAGGAGCATGGCAAAAATATTCCCTACCCCTCCTCACCCCCAACATCGGAAATTGTACTGGAATGTCTTCATGTATGTTATTACATCCGAACACCTGAGTACATTTAACCAGAATTCCTTACACTGCACAAAGTGACAACATTCCCCTTTCGATGTGGATCTCCTACCAAGGTCGGTATTTCAATATCAACACGTGGTCGTTCTGGTTACATTTAGTGAGTGCTAATCCCTCACAAAAGTAATTACGTATTAATTAAATCTCGTGAAGTGACGCGCGCTAGTGGTGTCTATCTAGACCTTCTTTAAAATCTTCATGGAGTTAGCATTACATGGACCTTGCTGGAGAATTATTACAAGCTTCATGGAGATAGCGTTATATGGACCTTGTGGAGAATTCCTTTGGAATAGTATATTGATGCGTGTCTCATTTTCAAAAAGTAATAATAAATTATAAGTGCGTCTGAAAGAAGTCAGAAATTTAAATTATAACGACGTCCTGACGTAACATGAGAAAAGCAGTGTGTAATGAAGGTAATGACATGAAACAGTAGAATTAGGGAAAGAAGCTTGTAATGAAGGTTGCTATGAAACAGTAAACTTAGGAAAAGCAGCTTGTAATGAAGGTTGCTATGAAACAGTATGTGACGATGTGTGACAAATTCTGTGTCATGACCTCGTGACCCAATTGCTCGTTTCAAAATTAAATTTTTGAACGGACCTTTGTTGAAATTCACCCGTGATACATCAGTATCGAGAGAAGCTTTCTAGCAAGGTCGGATTGTTGCATAACTTTAGGCCAGTGTCCAGCACCTTCGAGATCAACAACATACCACGTGAACGGTCACGTGATGCGTTCAATGCAGTTTCATATATACGATCATAAGGCGCAAAAACTCTCACTCACTTCCAGACCGGCAGACACACCAGGCAGCTTTAACATAGCTCCGTCCCGCCGCCATACCAGAGTCGTAAGAGAGTCGAAGATGAACCCGCGCTAGAGCAGTAAAATCTACTTTTAAGAGGTAACAATAACACGTCTACTTCTTACAGTATCTATTGCATTTATTGATTGTATTTTGTAATTGAATTGATGTATGTATTTTGTGCAGCTTAGCGCTATTTTAGCCAAAGCACGTGTTTCGATGTAAAAGGACAAATCTAAAAGTTATTGTATATAAATTATTGTAACTTTTTCTTATCTTTAATTTATATAAATCTTAAATTCCCTAGTGCCGCCAGTATGTCTGTGCACGTGGCGAATTCTTCTTTGTAATTCAAATTGTTCTTGCATATAATTTTTCGTGTAAAATTGTAAAGCATTCATGCTTCATTTTGAATTAATCCTTTGTGTGAATTCTAATTTTTAATGCTGTAAATATTTGAGAATTCATACGTTCGTGTAACGTTATATGTAACACACACGTGGACCACAATGTATATTTAAATATAACTATATTTGAATTGTAAACGACACGATAGTCAAAGATTCTAAATTCAGAACCTTAAACAAAGAAACATGTGCTTGGGTTTTGCGAATATACACGCAAATAGTTACAGAGCCCAAATCCTTTGTTTCAGCCGGGTTCTTATGTTACTCCTCTCTACCTTCGTACTTCTTGAGTCGTACACCGACTCGGGCGTCTTCATGACCCATACGTAAAAGTACATCGTGTTAACCACGTGTTAACGATTCGTCGCAAGTACATTAGCGATGCAGTAATTGAGTGGACGATTGACTGTCATGCTATGCAGTACTGACGATGAGCCAAAGGATGTGGACCAGTTCTAACCAGTTGAACCCCACATGCGACCAAGAGTGTAGTTAAGTATATCTACTAGGGTCCAGAATCAAGTGACTATTTGGCAATAAAAGAAAAGAGAATTCTCGTTAAGACTTTTAACAGAGACGGTAAAATGAGAGAACAACGCTGTGTAGAATTAAGACGTCGTGTCGTAATTAATCGTTGCTGTTAATTGTTAAACTTATTAAATCTATTTTATTTTGTTAAGAACCTCTTTTTGTAGTAAATTGTATGCATATAGACCAAATGGGATTGGATGGGGGCTGTCTGAGCTAAACGAATGACGTAATGAATGCATATGAATCTAAGAGAGTTTTTAACGATTTCCAATCTAGCTAATGTACGCAAATTATCAGTTTCGTAAATCTGTGATCTAGACTACAAAGATGCATTTTTAATTTAGTCGAATGATGATTTGAGCAACCAGTCTGTTTAGGTTAAACGAGAGGGAATTAATTTAAATAGTAAATTAAAGTTCTATAATTTCCTAAGCAGGGTCTTTAAATAAATACTGGAAACGTAACAAGTGGGGGCTCGTCCGGGATTGATATGTATTAAATTGTAACATTTTTATATACATAGGGCGTATCATAAACCTAGAAACGAACGAACGAACTGAGAATTGCCAATATTCTATTGATTCAGGATTGTTGAAATATTTATCTTGCTTTTGTTGTGACATGTGCATGTATTCTTTTGCAGAGTAGCGTGCATGTTAGTTAATATATGTTTAAGCGTAGTTAAGCATTATGTTAGCTAATTGATGATTTATTTAGTATTGTGTTACTGGATATTTCATTGTGAGAAGTCGACGTGTTATACCGCCAGCTAGGAGAGTTACCGGTAGTAACAGACTTCGGACTATTATATTTAGGGTGCTAAGTATAATGTGTAATGTTGTATGGTCGGAGCCGTGACATTACGAAAGCCTTGGAGACAACAGATTTGTAACCAAGCAGGTGAACGTGTAACCAACGCGTAATTTATTTCGGAAGGTGTTCTGAATAAATTCAATAATTTTTGTAAGGTCGTAGCCTAAAAGTTATTGTGGGATAAAAGCGGAGTTTTATCGCCTACGGTTAGATACACAATCACGAGAGATATTTATTGTAGCCAGACGCGCTAAATAAATAAGATGGACATTTCGGATCTCGAACAGGTTATTGCGGATCTGAGAGAGGAAGGTTCCTTGATTGGATACCGAACTGAAGTAGAGTTGACGAACTACGTGAGAACTGAACTAGACAGGAGAGAGAAAGCAAAGAGAGAGGAAGAGGAAGAAGAAAGGTTAGAGATAGAACATGATCATATTATGTCTTTGATACATCTAGGGATCAACTATCGGAAGAACAGTGTAGGGAGCTTACAGCTCATGGAGATTCTAAAACGCGAACAGAAGATAGGCATATCACTAAGATACGAAAGTGAACAGTTACGTAATTCTGCCCTACTTGCACTCAATGAAAAGGAAATAGAACACAGGGAAGAAAATATATTTTCATTAAGCTCACGAGCAAAACAGTTGTGTGATAAAGATTTCCGATTCAAAGGGGAAGGGGAGGCTGAAATACGAGATCTAACGTTCGAAATTAGAAAGTTGAAGAAAGAGAGGCTAGTGCTTATGGAAAGGAAGGAAAGTCTAGAATTAGAATGGTTGTGGACAGAAATCGAAACAGAGTCTAGAATTGCTGGGGAAGGTGAGGGTACTGTTGACAAATTACGACAGGAAGGTCAGGCCGTGAACTTTGACTTGCCGAGGTCAAACGCCGCGAGCGTGGAGACTGACACACAGAAATTAGTCGCACTACCAAGCACAGCAGACAAAATAGACGAAAACAAATGTTTTGACGAAACCATTACAGTTCAACATGCTAACCAGTTTACAGAAACAGTTGGCGCACCACCAAAGCTTGATCTTGAAACAGAGACAAGAAAAGACACTGTTGTTAAGGACTTAATAACACGTGTAGAATTTGGACAAACACATACACCGCCGTGTACGTGTGACACCTTGGTTAACGGACTGAATGCGCATGATAAGATAGAGACAGATTCTATCAGTTGTGTACCGTTAAGGTGTGATGAAACTTCTAGCAACACAGTGACTGATTTTTCTGACAGGACAAATATGCATGAGAAGATAGAAACCGATTCTATCAGTTGTGTATCGTCGAAGGGCAGTGACGCATCGACTGAGTCTACTGACCGAACTGTTAGTTTAAGAGGGAGTCATGAGAATGTGCTCGCTACGAAGACTGAGACTGACGTCGGTAGATCTCGATCTCCGATGATTGACGTGAGTCATGACGTAATTTTGGAACACAAGATTATTGCGTTATGCGAGGTTTCGAGTGCTAACACATTGATAGCCAGGGAAACAGAAGTATTTGATCCAGATGACAGTATAGGTAGCATTACAGACAGGGACAATGTGCCTATGATAAGTTCATTTACTTCAGATGACATGACAGTTGTCAGAGCTGAGACAGAGTTCTTTTCCAAACGTGACATGGAAGAAGATATGGTCGAAAACTGTACAGGGACGAAATCTAATATAGGGATATTAGAGACGGTCAACGATAATGCATGTGTACTGACGTGTATGCACGCAGTTGTCGGAGACATGGCAGAACTGTCTGCAGATAAATCACTTAATGGAATTAGTGACGTAGACAGAAGCCACGGTACATGGACTACCTTTATTGACTCACCTGTTGAGATAAAGGAATGTCACGAGTACGTACCAAAAACTGAGACAAGTGGAAGTAAGGAGGAGGGGGTTTCATTAACTGATATGTTCCTTGGTTCACTAATGATTAGTACGGAGTGTAATCCCAAATTGATCAAAGACACAGTACAAATGAGTGGCAGAACTAGATCGATAGACAATGAAAACCGGAGTGACGGACTGATAACCAGAGTAGGTGGGGCATCAGGACTGTTACTGACATCAGATGCAGAGAATTATGATAGAGGAAACAGTGGGAGTGTAGCCTACAACACACAGAGAATAGACATGGTGATGTTATTCAGTGTAATAGAGACAGGTAACATTCACTGCCAGTTGGTGACTGAAACTGACAGAATTTCCATCATAGATTCTGACGACCTGATGAGAAGACATATTGAATTAACTGAGTCAGGGGAGACAGATTATGTTAGTTCAATAAACGGTATGGTCCAGGGGAGACAATCAGTAACTCTTGGGGAGTTTAAGACAGAACCCTTGTTCATACAACCACGGGAATCTGACTTGCTAGCGAGTGAGTCTGACCACACAGTGACTAGAGAATACTCGAGTGGAGAGTTAGACAATTCTAGAGTCACAAAAGAGACACAGACTTATGTTGTCAAGGAGAGAGACAAATTGACAGACATAACAGTCGAACACCTAGTTGTGAATGGGTTAAAACAGAAAACAACTAGTGGGATGAGGTATTTCACTTCAGTCTATGATAAGATCAGGAGAACGGAACCTCCAGATTTAGAGGGGAAGCTAATGTTGCAATTCAGGTACTTCAGAGAGACTGGTAGCCGCGACAGAACACATTTGCAAACCTATGACGTTAGACTAGATGCGAAATGGACCCATAGTAGATCTGACGCCATTCCGACAAAAGACGTTGAGTGCATGCGAACTAGAGACGTTCAATGTGTACACGATGACGTAACTACAGATGCACGAAACACCAAGAGAGCAAATTTCCATTTGCGTGAGCTCAGTGACAAGGCTAAGAGCGATAGATTTGAAATTCTGACATCGCATAGTCAAGGCCACAGTGACACTGACATGATACGAAACGTATCGAGAAGTTTGAAACTGTTAGACAGGGTAGAGACCAGTCATGCAGAAACTGACACTACCAGAAACATTTTAAACTTGACAAGTACTTTGGGGAGTTTTGAAAGAGATAAAACACTTCAAGGACGTACTTACCGGACAAGAAATGAAAAGTCTAAACTTGACATGCAATATATTGCACCTCACAGTGACATTCTGACGAACAGAGTAAGAAAGAAAGAATACAGTTGTCATGCCATAGACATGTTGACCCACATGGACGATGACGTGTATTGGGATTGGGACAGAACTACGAAGATTGTGCTAGGCAGGATAGTGCAGCAGTAGAAATGATTTGACACTTCTTTTGAAATTTCATTATCTTCTTGTTGTACCGTAGTTGGTGGTTGTTGCTGTAAATATGTTAGACATTTCATAAAAACTTGGGACAAGCTATAACACTGATTGAATTGTGTTAGTGTTGTAACTCTGAATATGACAGGTGGACTGATAGATAGTTCATTAGAGTTGGTAATTCATAAACTCTGATATTTGGTTGATACAGGAAATCAATATCTGGAACTTTTCATAACCTGCATATTGATAGTGTTGTTCATTGGAAGTCAATTTTTTGATCACACTATTGTTGGATACGTATTCAGTGGAATTGGTTGATGTTGGATTTCTATTCTGAATAATCTGGTTAGGTCAAACTAGGTTGTGTGTGAACTATTGATTATTGGGACAGATAGTGAGAATTTCAGAACATGTTATTCCATTGGATGGATGTCTATTCAATTAGACCGAACGTTCTTCTTAAATCATTTTATTTGATTTTCTTAAATCATTTTTCTTTGATTTCTGAAGTGAGAAATATTGTATGAGAGTGCCGTTAATCTAGAGTTGATTTCCCTGCCGCGTTACATTATTTCTGGTTATGTTGAAATTTTTTTAATTGTAAATTTTTTCTTCATTTTGCACTTCTACATTTTATAACACATAATTTGTAGGAGGCATTTATCTTTTGGTAAGATAAACGCCTCAAAAGCAAGGGGGTGTGACGATGTGTGACAAATTCTGTGTCATGACCTCGTGACCCAATTGCTCGTTTCAAAATTAAATTTTTGAACGGACCTTTGTTGAAATTCACCCGTGATACATCAGTATCGAGAGAAGCTTTCTAGCAAGGTCGGATTGTTGCATAACTTTAGGCCAGTGTCCAGCACCTTCGAGATCAACAACATACCACGTGAACGGTCACGTGATGCGTTCAATGCAGTTTCATATATACGATCATAAGGCGCAAAAACTCTCACTCACTTCCAGACCGGCAGACACACCAGGCAGCTTTAACATAGCTCCGTCCCGCCGCCATACCAGAGTCGTAAGAGAGTCGAAGATGAACCCGCGCTAGAGCAGTAAAATCTACTTTTAAGAGGTAACAATAACACGTCTACTTCTTACAGTATCTATTGCATTTATTGATTGTATTTTGTAATTGAATTGATGTATGTATTTTGTGCAGCTTAGCGCTATTTTAGCCAAAGCACGTGTTTCGATGTAAAAGGACAAATCTAAAAGTTATTGTATATAAATTATTGTAACTTTTTCTTATCTTTAATTTATATAAATCTTAAATTCCCTAGTGCCGCCAGTATGTCTGTGCACGTGGCGAATTCTTCTTTGTAATTCAAATTGTTCTTGCATATAATTTTTCGTGTAAAATTGTAAAGCATTCATGCTTCATTTTGAATTAATCCTTTGTGTGAATTCTAATTTTTAATGCTGTAAATATTTGAGAATTCATACGTTCGTGTAACGTTATATGTAACACACACGTGGACCACAATGTATATTTAAATATAACTATATTTGAATTGTAAACGACACGATAGTCAAAGATTCTAAATTCAGAACCTTAAACAAAGAAACATGTGCTTGGGTTTTGCGAATATACACGCAAATAGTTACAGAGCCCAAATCCTTTGTTTCAGCCGGGTTCTTATGTTACTCCTCTCTACCTTCGTACTTCTTGAGTCGTACACCGACTCGGGCGTCTTCATGACCCATACGTAAAAGTACATCGTGTTAACCACGTGTTAACGATTCGTCGCAAGTACATTAGCGATGCAGTAATTGAGTGGACGATTGACTGTCATGCTATGCAGTACTGACGATGAGCCAAAGGATGTGGACCAGTTCTAACCAGTTGAACCCCACATGCGACCAAGAGTGTAGTTAAGTATATCTACTAGGGTCCAGAATCAAGTGACTATTTGGCAATAAAAGAAAAGAGAATTCTCGTTAAGACTTTTAACAGAGACGGTAAAATGAGAGAACAACGCTGTGTAGAATTAAGACGTCGTGTCGTAATTAATCGTTGCTGTTAATTGTTAAACTTATTAAATCTATTTTATTTTGTTAAGAACCTCTTTTTGTAGTAAATTGTATGCATATAGACCAAATGGGATTGGATGGGGGCTGTCTGAGCTAAACGAATGACGTAATGAATGCATATGAATCTAAGAGAGTTTTTAACGATTTCCAATCTAGCTAATGTACGCAAATTATCAGTTTCGTAAATCTGTGATCTAGACTACAAAGATGCATTTTTAATTTAGTCGAATGATGATTTGAGCAACCAGTCTGTTTAGGTTAAACGAGAGGGAATTAATTTAAATAGTAAATTAAAGTTCTATAATTTCCTAAGCAGGGTCTTTAAATAAATACTGGAAACGTAACACAGTAAACTTAGGAAAAGCAGCGCTGCTCGTGCAGAAACTTCTCTCCCGTGTGAAAATTTTCCCACCGAAAACAAACATTAACTGCTAGAATTAAGCTTAAATAATACCGAAAACAAACATTAACTGCTAGAATTAAGCTTAAATAACACCGAAAACAAACATTAACTGCTAGAATTAAGCTTAAATAACACCGAAAACAAACATTAACTGCTAGAATTAATCACATACAACTATTTTTATAGACAACGATAATCACATACAACTATTGTTATAGACAACGATAATCACATACAACTATTGTTACAGACAACGATAGATATAAACAATGATAATTATAGAAAACGATGGTCTTAAGAGTTAGTTAAGAATTACTGAAAACAGACTAAAAAGTCACGAAGAAAAGATAAGTGCGTGGGAGAGAGATGGGGGTGGTGATGGTGGTTGGAGGTGAGAGATCATAACACTGAAAGCACAGAGCTAGGAAGTGGAAATGTTAAGAGTGGGTGGGTGAGAGATCATAACACTGAAAGCACAGAGCTAGGAAGTGGAAATGTTAAGAATGGGTGGGTGAGACAGGAATGTAAAAAGCAATACTGTCAACCAATTCGCTGACATGTAATTAAACATGTAACAAATTGAAAACACGCTGAAAGAAACAAAAATAATAAAACTAGAGAATACTCCAAACAAGGAAAAGAAGGCAATATGCATAGGAACAAGAAGTATGATTCTCAGTAGAGAAATGCTCAAGAAATTGTCTTGGCAAAACTTTAGAGCGAATGAATTACAGCAAAGTGCATAGCGGTAACAGAGACGATAATGTGCTTACATGGTTTAGGTGGATGGATGGGATGGGCGTTAGATTTGACTGAAGATAGCAAGGGAAAGAACTATCACATCTCGGGTGATACGTGCGGGTATTATCAGTTGGTTGGTAATGTAGTTCGGTCTGAAAAGCCAGTTACGAATAAGTCAGCTGTCTTAAAAAAAAGAAAAAAAGAAATAGAGTTGGCGATTACTGGGAGAAGGAGATTTATTTAAGGTATGTTCATTTTACGAAGGAATCATAAGTAACTACTGTTATATGTGTTTCTGTTTCTCCCAAAATGACATATTGACATGAGAAAAGCAAGAAATGTATATATATGACATTTAAAATGTAAAGAAAAATATTTTAGAACGACACTTTAACTACTGCAGTAGAAGTCAAGCAAGAGAGGAGTGAAACAGGAAAAATAATGGAAACGTTTTATTTTTTAAAGTGAAAACAACAATATGCATATTCAAAATTAATTAATGTCACGTAGATAGACGTGTTCATACAGACACCTGGATATTTAAAGGATGAATGTTGAACTTCAAGAACCGAGCTACTCATATGAAAGCGATTAAACGGTCTAGAAGAGTGAGTGATAAGTTATGAGCACTTGAAGATGAGCCCGAAGTCAAGCTCCGTATTCCTTGCTCCTTGAAAGTGGTTCCAGATCTTACCCCTCCAAGAATCCATGAGTATCGGTGGCAGTCCCATTATTTTTTGAGAACTTTCTTCCCATGCAGCACTATATCTTCAATACTTTCAAACAGCACGTGGCGGGGTAAATTTGCCTGTCCCTATTTCTAAACTTAATTGTTATATAATTTGTTAAATTTCAACTTGACATGATCTTTGGGTACTGCTCATGATAATATTTATGTAAGTACCAGAGTTGGAGTACAAAACTAAGGTAAAGAATATGCTAGAACTTGCTGATGCAATCAAAACCAGTTCCAAGCGGATGAGTAGTTTTCTGACTAATAGTCTCATATTTGTTAATAACAACTTCACCCAATGGGGATGGACCAAAAGGTATTTTGTTGAAGAAAGTCCATTAATCTAATCACTTTGATTTTGACATAACTCAAGTCCAATTATGAAGGTGATCCTTAGCTTATGCTAAAGTTAACTGACTGATAAAGAAAGAATGGACTTAATATTTCGTACGTTTGCTATTGATCTATGGTTTAAATTGGAGAATGCTTATGTAATTAAACCATTATTTCTATATTCACTAATTTGCTTAGTTGTACATTATATCTGTGAATTTTGATTGATGCTATATTTCTTATGTTGCATGTGTATCGGGCTAAGGAATATCATTGCAGGATTTGTAAGTTGAGAAAATATGTAAGAGAGAAAACAGTTCAGAGATGAAATATGTCTGACATTTAGCGCTGCCTTAATTTGACTTTTTCAGAAAGGAGCCCCCTTTCTGTTTCATAACCTTGTATCTGTTCAGAATGCAGTGACTACTGTACTCTACCATATCACATTGGTTTGTATCCAGCATTGTCATCGAACTTATCAGTTGATTCCTGTTAATTCTGTTTGAAAGCTAAACCAACGGAAATTGAGGCTTGAGTTAAGTCTCAATAATTCACGAATACTTTTTGAACATTCCTCTTGGTGTACTTGAGTAACATACATGATAATTCTAGAACAATAGTGTAGTGTTCTTTGATAGTGCATGCAAAGTTCTGGAGGATTCTCTATGGTGTGCTTTATAGTGCATCGAAGATTCTGGAACACTTGTGTTAACATGCCTAGAAGGGGTATGCAGGACCATCATTTAATAAGAAAGTGACTTGTTGCAAACAACGTGATTGTGAACACATGCCAACGACAGCTGCCATCATAGAAAAGATTATGTACATTGACTATAATTATCTCTCGGAAACTCCACTCTCATTTCTATGATGAAGCCATACCTATAAACTGATTATATATGTGTGTGTGTGTGTGTGTGTGTGTTAATTTGACTGTTGTCTAACGTTTAATCAAACATTGTTGTGAAGTGATGATGTAAATGCCAATAATATTTTGATTATATTCCCATGGTGTTTAATAAATTTATTGTTAAATTAATTAACCGTCTTGCACATATATTAAAGCCTTATTTTTGGAGTAATAGTGGGTGGATTGGGGGCTCCTTAAATATAAATAAAAGACTGATTTTTCTTAACCCTTTATTAAGAAGTTTCCACTTGCAGAAATTATGTTATTATGTCTAAGTTTTTATTGAGTAAAGAGTGGAGTTTTATGATACCCTTATAAGTCGAAAGTGAGAGACATGTTGGTCTTGTGGGAGAATTATTAATAAATATAAATTAAGATTCTCGATCACTTTTAGTTAATTAATAAGTAATAACCATAACGAGCGAAGATGTCACACAGCGCGCGTGGAACTCAGACACACCCACACTATTCTAATTTCTCATTGTTTTATGCTAAACTTCAAAAGGTTCCAAAGATGATTGTTAGGCACTAAGAACTGATTTTTTCACTCCAAGTCTCCACAGTCGTCACTGGCTACCTATTCAAGATTCATCATGAAATATCTTCTAGTTATTATTCTTTACTGTCGGGCTTCAGCTCTAAACACTTGTTATGATCTGACACACATTTCCCTGACCCCATTAAAAGTCTGCACTCATTGTCAAAGTCATACATTTTCATTCAAAAAGCAATGTATAAGTCAGATGGGCAACGTTCGTGCGCATATCAGGGTCCAGCCACTTAGAATTGCTGCCTCTTTAGCAAAGATACAGATCGTGGACATTTTCCAGAAAGCTATCAACGCATATCCTTGTTATCAGCAAGAATAACAGTAAATGCATTCTGTTTACAAACACTCTAAGTACATTTATTTGTTTTATTTTGTCATTTTATATGTGAATTCAACATTGTAATTTTTTCTGTCTTGCAAATAAGAAGTACTTTGTATGAAGACACTCTTGTGCATTTTTGTAGAATTATTGTTAAAAGAATATATTTAGCGATTTAACAAATCACTGACTATTCTTCTTTTTCTTCTTCTTCTTATTATGACCTTGCTTAGGGAGTAAGGTTCAATTATGACAGCTATGTGCAGTTCTCAATGTTCTAGTAGAATACATTTCACTCTTCCACTAGTTAATACTCCTGCAGTATTGTTACTACTACCAATATACACAATCAAGTCATATTGACATCACGAAAGAAGGAACAATAAGATAGATATTTCAAAATAGATACATGGTCATGAATTTGCAGAACTATCCTCTCCTGCCACTCAGCTACTGACGAGTAAGAGTGACTTCACTCGTTAGCCGCATTTTACCCTTGGCAGGTCAAGTTTACAGTTATTTGCCACAAGGACGGTGGAGCAAAATTGGGACGACAACCACATTAGCTTTTGGAATCAGGTAGACATAGAAGGTGAAACCCCAAAAGCCCCTCCCCAAAAAAACAAAATAGCCACAAAACCAAACAACACGATACTTCTGACATTTTCACTGCAATAATGGTGCTGCTTCATAAGAATCTGTCCTGACAAGTTATTTATTCCTTCCATTCCATAAACTTATCAGAATGTACTGATAATACAAAATCTAATTATCTCAACTCTCTCATCCTCAGCTAATTAACATTTGCGTCATTAATGTCCACACATTCAAAGAAACCATTTTACACATTTTCTTTGCAGTTTATAAATATATACTACACAAGACAGTTGCAGTTAATAAGTGTAGTGTTCTTTTACAAGATTATGTTCCACTACATAGCGTTCCTACAAGATTTGATTATACTTCATACTAAATAAGAATAGTTAAACAATCTGTCAATGACTATACATGTCAGTGTCAATGACTATACTCTTTACGTACAAAATTTATTTTAGTTCACGTAGCACTCTTTACGTACAAAATTTATTTTAGTTCACGTAGCACTCTTTACGTACAAAATTTATTTTAGTTCACGTAGCACTCTTTACGTACAAAATTTATTTTAGTTCACGTAGCACTCTTTACTGAATCAAGGCATAATACGAGAATTCTTTTTAATGGTTATAAAATATCACACGCTATTTTGCACATATATTTACAATGTGGATAAAATACACCAAATTACTGCTGAAAAGGAAATGATTAAAATTACAATTCTGACATTTGTAACTTTGAATTTACTTACCGATATCTGGTATTAAACGTATGCACCTTTAATGGGGTCTGCAATGTCTGCTTATGAAGATGAAGGTTTGCAAAATGATTTTGATCAATGAACTATTTCGAAGTTTGGCTTTGCTCTCTAGCCTTATCAACGCTCACAGATTAATTTCAGTTGGCCAGTACTCGGCCGTGATTAGTTTTGACATAAACTTTGTTAGTGTCTCTAATAACGATCAACAGCTGTCACTCAGTTTAGGCTAATCCTCAATCAGCAAGCCTGTGGCAAGCAGATTAATATTTTGGGGCTCTCCAGCCACAGAAATCTAAACAAATGGCCAATTCTTTCAATGCAAAATACTACTTTCAGTGTGTTCTTCTCCCTACTTAAACTTTGAAGTAAACAATCTACACCAACATTATTAGTGTTACAATTAACGTGTAGCGCACAACCTTTACTTTTAACATAGTTAATTAGAATCATCATGGCTAGAAAAAATGCACATTTTTATGAAAAC
This sequence comes from Sinotaia quadrata, assembly GCA_028829895.1. Lineage (NCBI taxonomy): Eukaryota > Metazoa > Mollusca > Gastropoda > Architaenioglossa > Viviparidae > Sinotaia > Sinotaia quadrata. Next base: position 16,910,714 of record CM054180.1, read on the forward strand.
TCATGTATATAAAAGAGGAAATATTTATTAATACTTATTAATATCTATCTATCTATCTATCTATCTATCTATCTATCTATCTATCTATCTATCTATCTATCTATTTCTATTTATCTATCTACCTACTTACCTACCTATTTCTCCCTCTCTCTCTCTCTCTCTCTCTCTCTCTCTCTCTCGATCTATCTATCGATCTATCGATCTATTAAAATATAAGCTAGTAGCATGATGTAGAGAAGTAGAACAAAAATGCCTTCTAGATATGGAAAATTTGGAGATTACATACTGGCTCAACTATTTATCTTGCTGAGCCATTCCGATGTGGAGTTGTCATAGAAACGAAGGCAAAAAAACTTTTACCAGGATGTTTTTAGTGTCTATCAGAAAAGCCACCAATTACTGAAACAGCAGGCTGGAAATACAGGAGAACTATTTTATAATAAAGTTGTATATATATTATGTGATTAAAATTTTAAACATGTATTCGTTTTACTGTTTGGAAAGAGATTTTTGTTTTAAATGTGTAAATATTTTTTCTTTCAAGGTTAACCTTTTCCTTGATATGCTGACGTATGTTTTGAATGTATTTTTTGCTCGCATGTGCAAATGAGATAAATTCACATTAAATAAAATGCATATCAGTAACGATGTGTGTAGGACAGAGGTGCTAGTATTATTATGCTTTCTGCGTGTATACAGAGTGTGTGCACTTTGGGACATGCGCATGTATGTTTATGATCAATATGCATGTGTGCAAGTGTATTAGTATGTGTGCGAGTGAGGTAGGTTTTGTTGTTTTTTTTTTTAATTTATTTATTTTTAGAAAGCACCCATAGTAATGGTTGTCGCTCAAACCCGAATAATTTTCTAGGCAGTTTGAGTTCGCTTCCCATTGCATGATTTTTTTTTCTTTGCCGTTCCCTGATCAAAGATTTTGTGTGCGTGTGGGGAAGTTATGGTGTGTTTAACTACCGGCCTTCACCAAAGTGTTTAATGCGATGATGTGGTTATTACCGGTAACCACCGAAGCGTATAATATGATGATGCGGTTATGTACCGATTATCACCGAAGTGTTAACGATGATGGTGCATTCAACCTCCCCCCCCCCCTCCCAGGCATTAATAAACTGTTAAATGCTACTCGTTCTCTTTGTAATAATATCTGTCCGTTTGAAACGTTTACAGTGTGAGTCGAATCAATGTGCTATGCTTTTGCTTATTCGTTTGCGTGTGTGAATGTGTGCCTGTATGTTACGAAAATTAATGACATTTAAATGATTTTAGTAAAAGGTCAATGATATGTGTCAAGGCAACAAAGCAAAGTACAACAATAAATAGCAATTTTAAATTTTTTAATATTAATAGAGATTCTTGACGTACTACACCTTATAACTATAATGCTCACAAATTTCAATAACAATATTTTTAATTATAATATTTAATCTTTGAATTAATGATAATAATGATAATAAACAAGTTTAGAATAAAGTCAAACATCAGAAAGCTCAACCGTTTTCTTACTTCATCACCCTCGTAAGAAGAAACAAAATCAGTATTAAAAAAAACAACACCCACACCACGATTCCATTTAGCAATAATCTAAAAATACAATAAAACTAATGCGGGGGAAAGAATTTAGCAATTAAAGGTTAAAGTTTAACACAAAAGAATAAAATAGTCATCAAATTGTTAGAAGACGTATTTCGTCACATATCGGCATGACCTAACAATCAATATCTTTCTAATAATTCGGACGTAATTGTTCCCATTTCTATTGCCAGTTCACAACCACATAATTCTTTGCTATTGTACTTCTCTTCAAAATGGTAACTTTGTTTTGGCTTGGGGAGGGTCATGTTCGGTACAGTAGTCTGACTGCGTGGGGGTGGAGGATGCGATGAGGATTGTATCAAAATAAGACTTGCAGAGTACATGTCTGTGTGATAATGCAACACACACGCTCACCCACCCACACACCCACACCCACACATTCGTTCGTCCTGACACTCACCAGACCCAGATTCTGCCATTCGCGGTTGTAAAACTCGTCCTTACCCGTCAAAAGCCCAGAAACTTTCCAACAAGCAATTTCTGCGACCTTTGAGGTCACTACAGTTGAGGATCGCTCTTTAATTACTTTGAACTGTATTTACTTTCAAGGGGAATTACTGCACGCAACGTGCGTATACTTCGAAATGCAATGAATGACCACAGTTGTCATTGTGTCATTACAAATTCAAAAGCACGTGCATGAGTCGAGGCAATTACATTAAGATGCCCCTATGCACTCGCTTTTTTTTTCTCACCACAACTTGTGCATGTTTGGAAACAATACTTCTAAGCTGTCTGAGTCTCGAAACACGCTCACATTACATGTATTCTTTGTCGTTGCGACCCATCTCAAGACATGCCAATATTACATGTATTCTTTGTCGTTGTGACCCATCTCAAGACATGCCAATATTACATGTATTCTTTGTCGTTGTGTCCCATCTCAAGACACGCTCAACTTTGGCGTAGATATTGAAGCTACATGCTTGGCATCCGTCTCTTAATAACCTCGAATTTCATGCATTCGTTGTCCTTTCAGTGGATGCGTACCACCTCTAGACACACTTAGATTACAAGCATTCTTTTCATTTCAAGAGTTGCTTACCATCACGAGACACGCTTAGATTTCAAGCATTCTTTTTCATTTCAAGAGTTGCTTACCTAGACAGTTTCAGATTTCAAGCATTGTTTGTTGGTTTAAGGGTTGCGTACTATCGCGAATCACGCTCAGATTTTTAAGCAGCATTGTTGTCGTTTCAGGGGTTGTGTACCATTTCGAAACACGCTTAGATTTCAAGCACTGTTTGTCTTTTCAAGGGTTGCGTACCATCGCGAATCACGCTCACATTTGTAAGCAGCATTGTTGTCGTTTCAAGGGTTGCGTACCATCTCGAGACACAATTAAATTTCGCATAGATACTGGTGTTAGACTTATATACGTCTTGAAATATATTTCACTCAAACACTGAGGTTTCAACGCTTGCGTACGTCTCAAGAGGACGTCTTGAAATATGCTTATATTTCACTCAAACACTGAGGTTTCAACGCTTGCGTATGTCTCAAGAGGACGTCTTGAAATATGCTTATATTTCACTCAAACACTGAGGTTTCAACGCTAGCGTACGTCTCAAGAGGACGTCTTGAAATATGCTTATATTTCACTCAAACACTGAGGTTTCAACGCTTGCGTACGTCTCAAGAGGACGTCTTGAAATATGCTTATATTTCACTCAAACACTGAGGTTTCAACGCTTGCGTACGTCTCAAGAGGACGTCTTGAAATATGCTTATATTTCACTCAAACACTGAGGTTTCAACGCTTGCGTACGTCTCAAGAGGACGTCTCGAAATACGCTTATATTTCACTCAAACACTGAGGTTTCAACGCTTGCGTACGTCTCAAGAGGACGTCTCGAAATACGCTCATATATCGCGAAGATACCGATGCTCCAAGTGTTATGTACGACTGGGGGGGGGGGGGTACGCTCAGAGTAAATGATCACAGTGACCTTTCCCACCGCTTGAAAGCGTCAAGTTCTTTCACCGTCATCATGCTTTCTCTGTTCTTACCTGTGTCTTGAGATACACGCATTTCTGTGCTTACATGTATGCTGAGAAACAAATACAACATAGCCAGTGTTTGCCTGAACTATTAATGTCCTTTTGCACTAGAATGAAGAGAGCTATCATTATAAACTTAATAATATAGGGATCACACTGCTATAAAAGCAGTTCATTTAGTGCCTTTAAAAGCAGTTTTAGTACTGTTCGCGAAGCGTTATTAATACTGCACACGTACTGAATAAAATGTTAGTAATGCTTTTATATATTTAGCAAACCATTATACTGAGTTAGATGATGAGATGTAAATATGCAATTATGGGGAAATCAGCAACGCTATCAGCAGCAGCAGCATCGTCGTCATCGTCAACATCATCATCGTCATACACCATCGCATTTGCTCATGAGGCTAAGCCGTGGATGAGAAGTAAAAAAGATGCCAATGAGTGCTGAGGCATACTGAAGTCATTTTTGTTGCACATAAAATGGTTTCTAAATCCTGACCTCTGCCAGAAATAAAGAATATCAATATCACTCCCATTAAATTTAGCAAGTCACTCAGAAATGAGGGTATGCTTGATGAAAGAAAGTAAGATTTCTCTCCTCTGAACAGATCTCTATTTCTTGCCTGAAGATAAGAGAAATCAGCATTAGTGGAAAGCTTCTCACCTCTTGTTGCAGAAAGCTGTATGTGTGGTGGAGTAAAACAGCCAATCCCTATATCTAGTCTTAATTGTTAAATAAAATGTTAAATTGTTGAAATGACTCAACTTGAGTTAAGAATGTGCCAGAAATTGCTGATGCAGTGCAAACCAATTCCAAAAAGGAGGAGTAGTTTTTATTATCCAATGGTTAAGATTTGTGAGAATGAGGCCAGACAAATGGGCTGAGATCAAACGTTTACCAACTGTAGAGAATTCTATTGTCTAAACACTTGAATTTGGTGTGGCAGGAAGTCCAGTCATGAAAGAGGGTTGTTTTAACTAACTGATTGAGAAAGAATGGACTTTATATGTATTTTGCTATTGATGTGTTATATTTGCGTTTACGTAGAGATTTATTATGTGAGTAGACTATTATTTCTACAAATTGTGAACTATGATGCTTATCTGTGGTATGCTAAGCAGTTGACATTGTTTCTAGTGAACCCGCTCACAAAACTATTATACTGTGTGCATGCATTAAGCTAATCAGTACCGTTGCGAGAAACTGTAAGAAGAGACTTGAATATAGGAAAGAATGGAGTTAAAAAGAAATAAACTACAAGCTTAGTGTTTGTTCCCTGACTATACTTTACACGGAAAAAAGCAACCTTTCCTTGTTTTATCTGAATGTCCTGTTTACTGATTATAAACCACTTTGATCTTGGTAGACGGTCGTAATACAGGGCTTGCCTTCCCTTTGCTTCCTTAAGGTTTTCTGACATACAGAGTCAAATTTTTCATGAAGGTCAATCACGCACTTGTACGTTGTGCGTACTTCCTCCTCTGCTTCTTCATCAATTCACATCTGGTTTACTACCGACATCGCCACCACCACCACCCTTAACTGTACACCCATATAACAGTTCAATTGGCAAAAATGTCAGTGCTATACTGTCCTGTCTCTCGATATGCAAATAGCAGCACTAATAAATAATGGTCCCAGTCACAAAGTTTCTTAAGCATTGTCTTTTAATGTTCTGTTGAATCTCTCACACATCCTGTTCCCTTCAGGATGGAATGAGATGGTGGTGATATGGCGGATTGATAATAATCGATTTACTTCCTCCATCACACTGCTAACAAATTGCGTCCCCTTGTCGGACAGCACTTAATGGGGGAATTACCACACGAGCCCATTACTGTCAACAATGACTCCACCACTGTTACAGTGATTATCTTGTGTAGTACGATGGCCTCATGGTATTGCGTCGCAAAGTCCACTATCATCAAAGTATAGGAGTGTTCACTGTTACAGTGACTATCTTGTGTAGTACGATGGCCTCATGGTATTGCGTCGCAAAGTCCACTATCATCAAAGTATAGGAGTGTTCACTCAGAGACGTAAGTACGATCGGTCCTATCAAGTCTATGGCTACACTGTTGAAGGTACATCGATCAATGGACCATCTCCCAATGGCACAGGCTTCTCTTCATTACTATTTATTATGAAAAGACAACAGAACACTGTAATAAAATCTTCGAACAAAAGACTTAGACGGCTGCATTAGCTTAACAGGCGGCGATACAGTTTTACCTGGAAAACGTTTCCAGTCGTGCCTATTTAAGAACCTATCGTGCAATCGCAAATCTGAAAGCAGCAGCACATATCTCCCCACTACGACCTACACTCCACCTCACCAACCATAAGCAATGCTTATCGATCACATTTGGCTGTACACTATTAATTTGCAAACATTCAGCACCTGTCTACATCTCCATTTGCTCAAAGTGACTAGCGTCAGGTTGAGCGACGGAAGGCAGGCAACTCCAGACAACCGGTGCCTGAAGAGTGTGCGCCTCGAACAAGGCTGATTGGTTGACGGATCGCGTCCGTTGGAGAACATTCCGTAAACCAAATAACTCGGAAATCCGAAGGGCCTCCCGTGTCACTCAGCCGTGCATAAGATAGCGAACAGCCAAAGCAAACGTCTGCTTCTGATATAAAAGGCCGTTAGAAAGCGAAACAAGAGAGAAAGAAGGAAATGTTAGAAAAAAGAAAAAGAAAAGAAAAAGAAAAATATATTTATAAAAAGGTAAGGATCGAAAAGAAAAGAGTGCGGGGAAAAAATATTTGTAATTCTCTTTGAACTTTTATTTTTTGTTTAGTACTATTGTGGCTTTCAAGACTTCAGTGATAAAGTGCACGATGCTTGTTAATAAACCTAGTCTTCGATTCCTTTCTTAGTCAGCAACTCATCTTTCTAAACATGTCATTGTCTCTCTCGGAAAGCAACGTTGTTTAGTCAGCAACTCTTCTTTCTAAACATGTCATTGTCTCTCTCGGAAAGCAACGTTGTTTAGTCAGCAACTCTTCTTTCTAAATATGTCATTGTCTCTCTCGGAAAGCAACGTTGTTTAGTCAGCAACTCATCTTTCTAAACATGTCATTGTCTCTCTCGAAAAGCAACGAATGACTTCGGTAGAGCTTCTTTCGCAAAAGCTACACAGAAGAATACTTTTCTCTCGTGTTATGTGAGTTCGTCAATTTTTATGATGTCATCGTATTTATGACGTCTTTATTTTACTTCACGATAGCGATATTTCGGACATATTAGTCTGACTTCTCATTTCACCTAAGTAAGGGCCAAGTGATCGGATGATATCACCGTTAGTCCACTAACAAAAATGATTATTTCATACATATTTTCTTAAAAATGAAATACATTTTCATAAATGGAACGTCTTAAAACGTGTTGTAGCGGTTTGATTTCACCAGTTAGTTCTAGGATTGAAATACGTCACTAAAATTAATTTTAAGAAAGAAAAAATGCAACCGATAAACAACAAAGCAAAAGGCGATGTGGTACAGGAGAATTAAATAATATTTTTTTTATTTTGCAAACAATAAAGCAATATTTTACAAGCGCTTGTTTGAAATGGAATAATAGCAGGTTGTAGCTTAAGAAGTGATGCCTTTGTTTATTTCTTCCGTATTAGCCAACAGCAAGGTGAAATGAATATCGAAAGAACATTAGCACCTTGTAAAATAAACATTAGCGATGCGAGTAAAATAATGGGGGGGGGGGAGAGAGAGAGAGAGAGAGAGAGAGAGAGAGAGAGAGAGAGAGAGAGAGAGAGAGAGCAAATCCCAGAAATAATTATTCTGTCTGTAAATGAGCTTATTCATTCAAGATGCCATTAGCAGTTCAATTTCCCGTGCAAGGGAATTTGCTTTACATGCTTAGTGTGCGCATGCGTGATTGCTATGCGTGCGTGTGTCTGTCTGTGTGTATTCGTGATGGAAGTTTTATCAGAAAAGACTTCCTTCTTGATCTTCCCCACAATCACCTGAAGGTAGAAACTATACGGTACACATAAAAAAATATGTTACTCTATTTGCATTTGATCTCGACAGAAGCTACAGTTTAAAAGAGAACAAGTATTTCTCGAAAATGTAACAATTATTTACTCAACTTGAGCGATGGTGTTTGTGTGTGGCTTTAGTACGATGGTGTATGTGTGTGGGCTTTAGTACGATGGTGTATGTGTGTGGGCTTTAGTACGATGGTGTATGTGTGTGAGCTTTAGTAATGGTGTTTGTGTGTGGGCTTTAGTACGATGGTGTATGTGTGTGGGCTTTAGTACGATGGTGTATATGTGTGGGGTTTAATACGATGGTGTATGTGTGTGGGGTTTAGAACGATGGTGTAGGTGTGTGGGCTTTAGTACGATGGTGTATGTGTGTGGGGTTTAGTACGATGGTGTATATGTGTGGGGTTTAGTACGATGGTGTATGTGTGTGGGGTTTAGTACGATGGTGTATGCGTGTGGGCTTTAGTACGATGGTGTATGTGTGTGGGGTTTAGTACGATGGTGAGACATACTAAGGATCCGTTAATTACAATAACGAATGCACACCTTACGGCAGGTACGGCCCTAGACGTGTGTTTGCTGATAACAGCCAGGCAGTGCCAGTGGTCTCTGACAAATGCATTGTCATGTTGTCTTTTAGCTCTGGTTCCAAGTTCGTGCGACTGAACAGGCAAAAACAATGGAAAGAAAATAACGAGCAGCACTGGCACAGACAACCGTAATGAAAATAAAGTACAGAGTCACCTCCCTTTTCATGTAATAACCCCTTTATGTATTCGAGCAGACAGTTTTTTAAAGCAAAAAGTTCATGAATATTCATTATTATTTTTAAAATCCATTATTTTATAAAAAGGAATTAAAATATGGTAGCTCGTGGAGAATGTTGATAAGGCGTTATCTTGGAAGTGGGTGCTGGGTGGAATCATATGATTAGTAATGCTGAATGTGTTTGCATAGTTTCCTCAAGTGTAAAATCCTGATTATTGACGTTAAAGCAAAGTACGGTAATCAAAAGAGATAAAAATATCCAGCTTGCATTTAATAAATAAATATAACATTTTGAAGTGATTCAAGATTTCACTAACAATTTCAATTACAGGCGTACTTTTGCTTATTTAAAAATTAGTGACTGAGAACAATACAACCGTTAGTAATTGTGTTGGATAAGAATGAAAAAAATGTCTCATGGCGAACCGTACACATTGCCATTAAATATCAGTCTCAACATTCCGTGTATATCAAAATCAACGACGTAATTGTGTTCTCATGAATGTAAGAAGTAGATTACCGCCTCTAGCTTACTATTCATCAATCTGATTGTAAGATGTAGATTACCGCCTCTTGCTTACTATTCATCAATCTGATTGTAAGATGTAGATTACCGCCTCTTGCTTACTATTCATCAATCTGATTGTAAGATGTAGATTACCGTCTTTAGCTTACTATTCATCAATCTGATTGTAAGATGTAGATTACCGCCTCTAGCTTACTATTCATCAATCTGATTGTAAGATGTAGATTACCGCCTCTTGTTTACTATTCATCAATCTGATTGTAAGATGTAGATTACCGTCTTTAGCTTACTATTCATCAATCTGATTGTAAGATGTAGATTACCGCCTCTAGCTTACTCTTCATATAATTGCGCATCAGTGTTTTGAACATTTGTTTTTATCGTACTGATATTGGGTTTTATTCCTAGTCAGAGTTCTGTACATTTTGTATCCTAGTGATTGTGGATTTTATTCCTAGTCAGAGTTCTGGCCATTGTGTATCCTAGTGATTGTGGGTTTTATTCCTAATCAGAGTTCTGTCTATTGTGTATCCTAGTGATTGTTGGTTTTATTCTTAGAGTTCTGTACATTGTGTATCCTAGTAATTGTGGGTTTTATTCCTAGTAACCAAGGAGATATGCCTGTGTTACGTGACCATCTGTTGACCCACAAATGCATGCGCTAAAAGTTTGATGTGTTTCCTTTTGTTTTGTTTTGTTTTTTTGTTTTCTTTTGATGGACACCACAAGATAAATAGTTTACTTTTACTGGTAAGAAAAAGCTAACTTACTGCGCTCTTTAAAAATGGTTAGAGACTGGTTTTAAGTAAACAAGGAAAAAACACAACTTCTATTGTTTGAATAGTTCTGGCTTTGCAGAAAGCAGGTTTAATCAACGAAAGGAAATTAATTTCGACTTTCTAGATTGTAGTTTTAAGTAATTAAAGGAGGGCACTGTGACTTTCTAGGATATAGTGTTAAGTATTTAAAGGAAAGTAATTGTGACTTTCTAGATCTTAGTTTTTAGAATTTTAATGAAAGTGTGACGCCTCTGGGCACCCAAAACTCGTTATGCTTATTATCTATTATTTACTACACATAACTAATTACAAATGAACGAGAATTTTAATTTATAGTTATTAATAATCTCCCACAAGACCAACTAATCTCTTACATGGCGGATTATAAGAACCTCATAAAACTTTTCTCTTAAACAATAATAAATTCAATATTAGCCAACTTAGCGTTTTCTTTTTTAAGAAGAAATTTAAAATGCATTCTTGTTTACATGTGTTCACGGTCTCTTTAATGGTATGTGATATATGTAAACAACAGTTCTTTATTGAATGTCTTAAATTGTCCATATTTACTGTGCATATTGCGGCAAAATTTACAAGAAGAATTTGACAAACGGTGATATCTCTAGAAGGTAGACAACGCTATTGCCTAAAACCTGAAAACCCTGGTGTAGCCAAATATTCAGACAGAACCTAATGTATACAGCTATTATGCTTGTAGCAAGTTTTTTTTTGTAAGGCACTCGATCAAATCATGGATGGAATATTTATGAAGATACTCTCTTCGATTTCCCCCAAAAAAACAAACAAACAAACCAGTAATAAAAACACAAATAATAATAACAAAAATAGGACTGATGTTTAAGCTAATAAGAGTTTGCTTTGAACGAATCTCCTGGGATTATAATGTCATGGGATAGCTTCCAACCATTTTCCTAAGATAATTTCTAGAAACCCTATATATCATAGAGAATGGAGAGAAGCATTTCGATGTGCCTGTGATTTTAAATTGTAACTATTTTATTTTACGTAACAATTTTACCGACCTCTGAATTTTATTAGACAGCAATAGAAAGAGATACTCTGCCAAATTAATAATGCTGCAGGTGGTGACGTCATTGAATGAGGGAAGAGCAGAAGAAGATGGAGGAACAAGAAAAACTTTTAATACTCCTTTCTAATCTGTGACACGCCACCTATTTAATAGTTATGATTATTTTTAATTAATTAATTGTCCATAACTAATTACAAGTGATAAGAATATGAATTTATGTTATAAATAATTCTCCAGAAGACACATGGCGGGTATGCTGGCACTGTAAACGTTTTCTCTCTTCCATAACATTAAAGACAAACATTTACCATCACACAATATTTCCATAGCTGGAAAACGTCCTAGAGGATAAATCCGTCTTTAATCTATATTTAGTAAGCCCCCATCCACCCACTATCTCTACAGCTTTTGGTTTCAATATATGTATTAAGGTCAATACATTTATTAAATCAACAATCAAATATATGTATAACAAATACAATGAAAAGATTATTTGACATCAATATTTCCACGAAACTACGTTCACCTATCCGCCAAGTCAGAAAGAAGAGTGATGTCTTCTGGAGAATTATTAATAACATAAATTAAAATTCTCATCACTTGTAATTAGTTATAGCAAATTAATATTAATAATTATAACCAATAACTAGGATAGCTTCATGTCACAAGAAGTGATATATACTTTCTTTAAGTGAAGACTAAGAGATAAGGAGATGAACTTTAAGAAAAGCTAATATCTCTGAATAGGAGATTATAATTTGATTGTTGCTATTTTTTCAATATTTATTTTATATAATTTGGGGTGGGTGGGTAAATTTTAACTCTTCTTTATGTCATTATTTATCACGTTGTGTGTAATGTTCATTATTGTAATGTGTTTGTTGTCTTTGTTGTTATTATGTATGAGAGATTTTCCTTCCTTTCGATATTACGTCAGGGTAGGCGAATTCTTTATTGTGAGGGAACAAAATGCTGAGTGCTGAGTACTGAAGTGATGAGAATCATTGGACACTGGACCAAACGATTTCAGCTTAAGCATCGGCCTAATTAACTGACCCGTTACTGTGTATTGCTTGACTTTGAGAAGTAAACTTTGAGCCTCAGCCTTAAAGCATCAAACTATAATCCAGACAAGTCCGTGGACGGATGTCAAGATGGAGTCTTCCAAGTACTCAAGACGAGATCTGATTTACATGATCGCAGATACATTCATTACAAAAACTGTACATTCGCCAAGCAATATTGCGGACAGTGCTTAAGTATTTCAACCGCTGCAGAAAGTAGAGAATCTTAAAGGATTAATCTGAATGACTTAAAAAATTATATTAATAAATTCTTGCACTTTATCACGTTTATTGACGCTTGGAGAAAAATGGATAGCTGCGGCTAAGAACGAGCCATTGATTTCTATGAGAAGTAACATCATGCTGAAATAATTATAGAGATCTGTAAAGGTGGGTGTACTATTCTCAATGATTTATTTCACTTGTAAGTGGTTTGGACAATAGCAGTTGGTTTAACCATTAAATACCATAACTAATTGTTTAAAGTATGGTTCCGAAAATACATTTGTGTGTCTTACCATTACAAAGTCCACTCGAAGACGTATCGATGTATGTAACATCCTATTGCAGCCTAATTATAATATTTTAATAATTAATTTAGTCCTAGTTTCAAACGCAATAGAATGAATACACGAAAGAAACAACTTCAGTATGTTGAACACGACACTTTACATATATTATCTGCCCACCGACAGAATAAAATAAGTTATTGTATTGAGCGTGCCATTATGTGGATTGATTTTATAAAAATAATTACACGTCCATTTGGCATACGCAAAGCTCAAAAGCAACGAAAGACATCATAAGTTACAAAACTTTTTTCTTCATAGTACCCAACTGACTTGATACCCTTAATTACGCTTTGACTTTTTGTGTGCTTGATCTTTCCCTTCGGTCTTTTGCTCACCTCTTTTCCAGAATGCATGTATGCGTGTGTGTGTGTGTGTGTGTTTATGTGTGTGTATGTGTGTACGTGTGTGTATGAGTGTGTGCGTACGTGTGCGTGCGAGTGCACGTGACTGTATGTCTATGTGTGTGTATGTATGTACGTGTGTGTATGTGTGCGTATGTATGTGTGTACATGTGTGAATGCGTGTATATATATATATATATGTGTGTTTATGTGTGTACGTGTGTGTATGAGTGTGTGCGTACGTGTGTGTACGTGTGCACGTGACTGTATGTCTGTGTGTGTGTATGTATGTACGTGTGTATATGAGATTGTGCGTACGTGTGTGCACGAGTGCACGTGAGTGTATGTCTATGTGTGTGTATAATTTTGCGGGCTGCATTTTTAAATATTATACCAGTATGGTTTAAATTGATCTCCATTCAGACGGGGCCTATTATGCGAGCGATTCAGCAGAACGCGATTGCTGACGTAAAGGATATGATTTAAAGTGGAATCAATGGCAGGAACAAATGCTATGCGATTCAATTAATGCTGCACTGTATCACTCTGACAGCTGGCGTGCTGATGTAGGAATTGTCTGAGAGTGTGTGTGTGTGTGTGTGTGTGTGTGTGTGTGTGTGTGTGTGTGTGTGTGTGTGTGTATGAGTTCACAGGTTTGAACAGCACACTGGCTGTCATCGCAGACGCGCGTACAACAGAAAATATCCACATTAACGTTTTCATCGGGACTTAAGTAACAGTTCGTAACCGTAATTTGTTTGTTTGGTTTATTCATTTCGTCTCAGTACAACTCTGTGAAGCTTAACATCCCAAAATGTTTCCCTTTTTCATCCCCTCACCCCGCCCACCGAGTTTCTAGAATATTTATGAAAGAGTTTAAGCAAATCGCTAATTTACTTTAAACAAGTTCAAAGATACCTTTACCTGAGTTACTTTGTCTGTGGCTTGGAGAAAAACTTTCTATAGGTCCCTGGGTGGACCAGTCCAATGGATACGATTCATTGCTCATGTATTTCTTTAACATGTTTATTTTTAATAATCTTAACAAGCAGTAACCCTCCCAAAAATAAATCTTCAAATGTTTAGTCTGGCAAGGTGACCGCTAGTTCATTCTGGTGTAGCTCATGAACTATTCGTGTTAAACTTTCGGAGAGCAAGGACCGTAATTACGAGCAAATGTTGACAGTGTGCACCCTCAGGCACAGATAACTGCTTTATTAAACTTCTCAACATGCGTTTGCCTCAGACGTTTACATAATAACCGTTCTCTTGAGTAGACTATGCACTTAACCAAATCCATTTGGGATACACTTGATGATGTCATATTATTATAATGAGTGTTTGCCTGGATGGATTGCGCAGGCTATAATTTATTTGGTGCTTATAATGGTATTCCAACTTGTGCTAAGGACATATTTCACAATCGAGCCTTACCAGGGCAGGGCCACTATAAAGATTTCGGGTAAATGAGGTTAGTACGCATATATAGTTGTATGTACAACCATCCATTTCTAATGTAAACAAATCCTTTTCTAGCGCTAATTTTATGTTCCATTTGAATAATATTTTAACTGCACGTACTGAAGTTTTTCCTTAAAAATTTACAAGTGTGTATGTGTGTGTGAGTGGTATGCGTACGCGTGTGTGTGTGTGTGTGTGTGTGTGTGTGTGTATCCGTGAGAATTTGTTATGAAAGGGAAGGTGTATAAAGAGACTGTAATAGGTGTACGATCTCTCAGAGCGGTTTCTGTGTTTACCGGTGCGAAGGCAAACAATTTTGAAAATTTCACTTTGCGGCAGTTTGCTTAAGGATAATAACACACTCACACTCACACACTCACACACACACACACACACACACACATACATGCACGTGAAACAAAATAATACATGAATAAGCACATTAAGTGCACATTAATTAATATAAATGTTCACTATTTACATTATAACTGTTCTTATAACAGTTATAATTACTAACGTTCAATATTAACTTCGTAAAAGACAGATGTCATTCATACATGTGTGTGGAAGTGTTAATTAAGTAAATCTGCTTCTTTTGTTAAATGATGCTAAAAAGGTGATAATAATATTACACACACACACACCACACACACACACACACACACACACACACACACACACACACACACCTTTTAAGCGCTCTTCATGCCACCTGGTCTATTGCCTAAAAGCGTGCCTTGTGCCTAAATGTTTATTGTCTAAAAGCGTACCTTGTGCCTAAATGTATATTGTCTAAAAGCGTGCCTAAATGTATATTGTCTAAAAGCGTGCCTAAATGTATATTGTCTAAAAGCGCTTTTAATGTCTAAAATTTTATTGACTAAAAGCGTCCCTTGTGTCTAAATGTTTATTTTCTAAAAGCGTTCTGTACTGCCGTTTTGGTTTATGCGCTTAGGCATCGATTTCCGTAGCAGCCGAAGGGAACTTCTCAGTATAAATGTTGGATCCGGATGTAGATGTCACCAGTTGTTATCTTGTTCGTCCGGTGCAAGTCTTATCTCCACGTTCTAATAATCAGACAGCTTACGACTGACAAGTCTGTGCAGAGAGGATGAAAAGTAGAATCTATGAATACGCAAAGTCTGTAATTAGCATTTTATGATAGATTTTGTAAAATCGTGTGTGTGTGTGTATGTATTGATATATGTGCCTGTGTGTTTTATGTGGATGTATGCTTATATGTTTATTTAAACATAACTTAAATTGCACTTATTATTAAGAAATATTGCTGCATTACTGGCCGTCATTGATTAATTCACATGGCTATTATATTTATTTGTGCTGCATCACTGTGACTACTTGGTAAAGAGTTCATTCTAATTACTTTCTTTTAACAATAAATAGTACTTCTAACTACAGTGTATTCTGTCACTTCTCGCTGTTATTATTCCTTATCAACTACGTGTTCTTGTTTCTGCTATTTATAGTGCTCTTTTCTGCTATTTATACTGCTCTTTTATCTGCTATTTATACTGCTCTTTTCTCTGCTATTTATACTGCCCATTCTTCTGCTATTTATACTACCAATTCTTCTGCTATTTATAGTGCTCTTTTCTGCTATTTATACTGCTCTTTTATCTGCTATTTATACTGCCCATTCTTCTGCTATTTATACTATCAATTCTTCTGCTATTTATAGTGCTCTTTTTTCTGCTAACCTACTACTCCCTTTTCTTTGTGTGCTATTTCTACTACTTTTCCCGCTTTTTCCTCTACTCCATTTTTTCTATTTCTACTACACTTTTTCCTGCTATTTATTGTACTCCATTTTCTGCTATTTCGACTTGTGACGCCAACGCCACCTAGTTAATGGTTATGATTATTTTTACTATTAATTAATCGTCCATAATTAATTGCAAGAGAGGAGAATTTTAATTTATGTTATTATTAATTCTCCAGCAGACGCCATTCGTCTCTCTCACTTGGCGGATCTGCGGGCGCAATAAAAGTTTTCTCCCTTCCACAACAATAAAGACGAACATTTACCGTCACACAATATTTCTGGAGGTGGAAAACTTCTTGCTATATATATGTCTTTTAATCTATATTTAGCGGGACCCATCAACCCACTTTATTCTCCGACATAAGGTTATCAATATGTGTAAGAAGGCCAATATATATAACAATAAATTTATTAAATCAACAATCAAAAATGCATGTAACAAATACAATGAAAAAGATTACCTGACATCAAATCTTCCAGGAAACCATGTTCGAATAATTTTAATATCTATACAGAATTGTATCCTAACACAATTCAATAGATTAGTGTCAATACAAATCACAGGATAGTTTTTATTCGAGAACAGAAATGGTGTTATTAGAGATAAGCGATAATAGTTTCTATGTATCCTTGTATAGGTGAAGTTGCAGTAGTCTTATCATAAATCACCATTAAGGTAATGACCCCCATTCATGAATGGACTTCTTGACAATCCAAATTCAAGTGAATAGACAATAGAATTCACTACAATAGATAAACTGTTGATCTCAGTGCTGGTTTTGTTCTCGTAAATCTTAACCAGTGGATAATAAAATCTACTCATCCAGTTGGAACTGGGCTTGATTGCATTAGTAATTGATAACATATTCTCAACTCGAGTTGTTTGCTCCAACTCTGACATTTACCAAAATACCATCATAAGGAGTGCCCAAGGTCAGGTCACTACTCTTGCCAAGACAGTTATTTCCCTTACTACTTCAACTACTTTAGCTCTATGCAGTAAGAAGTTAAAACACTAGATTACTAATACTATTTCTACTTTTCGTACTGCAGCCAATGCCCTAATAAGACTCTGCTTACTACTATTACTACTATTTGAAATGGCTATTGCATTATTACTGTGAATACTACTAATCACTCTTATTATCGAATAAAATACAGAACAAAAATGAATTATTTTGCCTTCAAACGTAAATCTGCATATTTACGAACAATAAATAGGCTAAGTATGAGTACTGAATTTTTTTTTTTAAAGACGAATCTGTAAAAATGTTGATCACACCAGAACAGCAACACACACACACACGCACGCACGCACACTTATATCTACACAACACGCACGCAGATACCATTAGTAGAGAGATGAGTCACCGCATGTCAAAGGACGAGAATTAATAGCGCCTCCAGGCACAAGGTCTAAAGGCAAAAGGGTCGTTGACAGCTCAGTCAGCAGATAATGACGTACACACGTATCCGACCATAAACGGCTGAATACGTATCTCCGGGCCAAAGTAAGCACGACGTCATTCCTAACACGGAACATTTTTGTAATAAACCGCACACGCGCTTAACGTTATACGTTCAATTTTGTCACACCTATCGTCTGACAAGGATGTACGTTTTTCTTTGCCTAGTGAACATTTGACTGGAATATGAACCTAGTAGCTCAGTAAACATTTAATGCGTTCACCTTCCGTGTTGTGCAAACTTTTTTTTTTTAAAATCCCAAAACAAGAATTAAATCTGACTCATCCCGATCAACCATAATGTCAACGTCACACGTGCACACACACACACACACACACACACACACACACACACACACACACACACACACACACACACACACACACACACAAACACTCACTCTCATAAACATGTATACACGAAACACTAACAAACATACAAAGGCATATATTCACAATCACATACTCTCTTAAACATTTAATCACGAAACACTAGCACTCACGCGTATTAATTTTTAATGTTTCTCAACAGTCTCACCTAAAACTTCTTGGGTATATTAATTCTAAAAGCACCGCTAGTGGTATTAATAGTAATTAAAAACACTTAAAAGCAATCTTACTAGTGCAATTAACAACACTAGCAGCAGTAGTAATACATCAAGGTTATCCCACATACAAGATACTAACAGTGACCTAGGTGTACTTAAAAGGCAAATAGAATGATTGTCCAAATTACACCTTGAAATCAAAGTTTAGCATTATTTGAATATAAATGCAAAATAGCAGAATTAAATATGCTCCCCTCCCCTACCCACGCCAAATGATTTTTAAATATTTTAAAAATTTATTATTATTTTTTTTAAAAGTACAGTGCTCTCCATTTGATCTCGGATTGGCAGAGTTTCAAAACGAACCGTTCATCGTAAGCTTTAATAAGGCCGTTACATTGCCTTGCACTTGCGGACTTAAATCTCCTTCCGGTTGTCCTGGTTCTACACCGAATAGCACTAATATCCCTTATAAGTGCCTTGCAAATAAAATTTATTCATATTTCCTTGACTCCAATTTCTGATAATATTGCGAATATAATTTGGTTTAAATAATATTGCAAACAAAATCCAATTATGATATATTGCAAATAGAATTCAGTTTCGAAAATACTGAAATTAAAATTAGCATGTGTAATATAAAATTCTTGAGCATTGCCCTGA
This sequence comes from Sinotaia quadrata, assembly GCA_028829895.1. Classification (NCBI taxonomy): domain Eukaryota; kingdom Metazoa; phylum Mollusca; class Gastropoda; order Architaenioglossa; family Viviparidae; genus Sinotaia; species Sinotaia quadrata. The sequence continues at coordinate 16,929,364 of CM054180.1, forward strand.
TTCTCACTTTTGACAGCTGTCATAAAACAGCAGCAGCAGCAATCTGATAACAGATGCGATTTTTGCAAAGACACATCTCAGCTAAAAGTGTCGTTTGTATATTTTAACCTTTTGACCTCTGAACGTATCTCTGGTAGCATACAGTACTCTCGCTCATGAAGTCAAGAAAGAAAACAATGGCAGTTCTTTGATTGTCAATGTTTCTCAATTCCGCCAGTGATTTATTAGCTACGCTGGGTTTCCGTACTGACATTTAAAGAAAACAGCGACCTTTGACATTGAGATGTCGTTCAATTGCACAGCAGAATACGTCATTTCCACGGCGCCAGAATAAAATACTGTCGCGAATAATGAAGCAAAGTAGGCTACTTCTACAAACCGTTGATGCCTGAGGGCCGATTTTCTTTGGTTTCCTTCTGTTTAACCTTGGTAACCACGTAAACGACGAGTGATGGAAGACGACGAGTGGTGGAAGAGGAAGACTAGTTGTGAAAGAGGAAGACGAATATTGGAAGAGGAAAACGATTGGCAAATGCGGCTGGGTGTAGAGGAGGTAAAAGTGAGAGAGCGCTCTCTCCAAACAAGTTCGTTTTTCAGAAATAATTTCTTCAAGGTTTCTCAATGGTCAATCTTTTCGAGCGGGAGATTGTCTTGGACTGTCCAGCATTGTGCATAACCCTGTAGTTGTTCAGAAGCGAGGTGTATTGGTCACTCTAGCTGAAATCTTCAATGGACAACATACATAACACTTAACAGAATAATCCGGACTCAGGCAGGGATAGGATAAGTAAATAAATAAATGAATATGAATAAATAAAAGCAAACATTTTACAGAAGCAAAGAAGCGTCTCTACATATCATGGAGAGTACAGAAATGCTTATTGACATTTGCATGCCTTGCTCTCTTCCAAGTCTATCGCACTCGTCTTTGCATCCATCCACCAATCCTTGTATCCATCCACCAATCCTTGTATCCATCCACCAATCCTTGCATCCATCCACCAATCCTTGTATCCTTTGTTATGATGAAAGAATTAAAAATATGAGGAAATGCACATCAATTCTATCACTGTGGATAAAGCATTCAAATAAAGAAATACACTTATTCGCATCCTAACATTAGTAATAAATGAAGGTTTATCATTTCTTGGGAGTCCCATCATGCCCCATTTGAACCCTTGAACTGGATACTATTTTCGAGATAGCTTCTGCATAGGACGAAAGAACGGGCCAGTATTAATTTTTGTTTATTGGCATTTCCAGTCCACTTCGAACTTTTTCTGGTTCTGCGGACGAGGAGGCCATTGGAATGCGTGTAATTAGAAACATAGATACACTGTTAAATGACGTAGTAACTTGTACAAATATTTCCTCTAATGTAAAATGTGAGACAAAGCGGCAGACGGGGAGAGGAAGTATTTTTATTGTTATCTCTGCGTCAGACAGAGAGGCAGTTTGAAACAGATTCCCGCTATGCGGTCAGCTGCAAAGAAAATGTATGCTGACAAAATGATGACGCAGAGTACAATATGAACATATTACAATAACGGGAATTGCACCGCATCTCCTGTTAATTAGCGCGTCAAACTATCATAGCACAGAGCAATTTTTTAATTTTATTTTTTGGGGGGAGGCAGATAATTTTGTTTTAATTTGATTTATGTGAGAAAATAAAGCAGGGGCACTTTTGCTTGCTGTAATTATGACATCACAACGGAAGTGTGCAGCCCCTACAGACTAGAGAGAAGTAGAATCGTGACTGTTTCCTTGGTGACGAAAAACGTTTTTTGTAAGTAATATTGTACATGGCTATCAATTCACTAAGACACTTAATGTATTTTTGATGTGATGTGTAGCTCAGTCCGTCGTTCTTTCGCTCTCTCTCTCGCTTACTCACGAAACGCTGTGACTGCTCAGAAAACAATATTTTGAAGGTTGTGCAGTTAGCATCATTCTCTACTTTAAGCTCATGTCACTAAATTGTGAAACGCATCTCTCTCTCTCTCTCTCTCTCTCTCTTTCTTTCTCTTTCTCTCTCTCTCTCTCTCTATCTATCTATCTACGGTCTCAGTCACATCAAGTAGGTAATTGATTTGACGTCACTTACCGGCATTTTCAGTAGTGACGTTCTTAACACAGGCAGAGCTTGTGAGGTCTTAGTACTTTTTACGCGTTATGGGGCCCGACAACCTCACGCTCCAGCATCTGCGAGTGCAGTTGTCAAATAAATGTACGCCTGATAGCATCTGTAAGTCTGGAATGTCTCTTACACCGAAGACAATGGGGCATACTTTGCTTCTAACTACAATTCCCTGCAACCGGTGTAGCGTTGTCAACCCGAAAAGAGACAAATTAATGTTTACAGGCAGACGACTCTCATTGTCAAGCAAGCAGGGTGATATCCTCTGCGATAAAAAAATAGGTTTGCATTTCTGCTAGAGTTCTTGTCGGAAGTACTTGCTGTTCTTCGGTTAAATTATGCATTGTGAGAGCGTAACAAGCAGTGCCCAAGAGACGTCTCTATTTGCAGTTCCGCTTATCTATCACCCTGTAAGCGGCAATGACTGTTCTGCATTATTGTTGTTAATATATAAATAGACATGTACTCTACCTACCTCCAAGCATCCTGAATGCGTTCTGCACATCTGCAATCCAGATAAAGTTTACAGTCCATGCCTCAGTCCATGTCTTACTTCCACAGCTACATTCCATGCCTACAGTTCATATACACATTCCATGCATACAGTCCATATCTACATTCCATGCTTACAGTTCATATATACATTCCATGCATACAGTCCATGTCTACATTCCATACCTACAGTTCATATCTACACTCCGCGTCTACTTTCCATGTCTGCATTGCATGCATGCACTCTAAGTTTACAATCCATGTCAACATGCTCTACAGCTCAGAAAGCCTTATTCGCAGTATCCTTATTCTTCTTTTATTTGCACTTAAAGCTTACAGAATCCTTATTCTGCAAGCCTTGGCCCATATTAGCATTGTAGGTTTACGGTAAACTTATTCTGCCTTTATTCGCACTTTAGGTTTACAGTATCATTCTTCTGCAAGTCTTAGCCTATACTAGCACTTTACAGTATCCTTATTCTGCCCTTATTCGCTCTTTAAGTTTAGAGTATCCTTATTCTGCAAGCTTTAGCTCATATTAGCACTTTAAGTTTACAACATCCCTATTCTGCAAGCCTTACCCCGTATTAGCACTTTAAGTTTACAGTATCCTTATTCTGCAAGGTTTAGTCCATATTAACATATGAAGTTTATAGTGTCCTGATTCTGTCATTCGCACTTTAAATTTACAGTGTCATTTTTCAAGCCTTAGGACACATTAGCACTTTGAGTTTGCAAAGTCTTTAGTCAGCAAGCCAAAGCCCATATTCGAAATTTGAGTTTACACTGGCCTCGTTTTGCCCTTATTCACGCTTTTTACCGTGTCCTTATTCTGCAAGACTTGATGTTTGTTCCTATTGCTTGTGTATGTGTGAGTGCTAGACCTGATTGATAATATTGCGTGGACAAAACGCAAGAATTACATAAGTGGACACGCTAGACGCTTAGACAAAGACTACACTTACTGAGAAATTAATAAGTACACTTAGCCAGCTCATACATTAACCTTATGTAATACTGGCACAGCCAAGGACCTCACTGTGCTCCTTGGTAGCATGAACTCTTATCCTGCCCACATATTAATCTTAAAGACTGTACTCAATGCCTATGTAATTTCATTACGTCATCACAGTTTGCTTGCCGGACCAATGAAATCCTGATATTTGATACGCGCACACAGGCATATATATTTATAAGTCGCACTACTCCCCCCCAAGACTCAAATCTTTATAGTTATCTAAATTTAGCACTTTATTTAAATTTAAATAAAGCACTACTTAAAATTATACTCACACACATATAATCACAAAACATAACAACAACAACAACAAATCCACTCGAGGTATAATGGAAATGTAAACAAACACCAATGTTGAATATGAGAGCAAGCGGAGAGAAAGATAGAGAGGGGGTGGGGATAGACAGATAAACAAATAAAAGGATTGACAGTGAGAGACAGACGAGAGTGACAAAGATATGTAGAAAGAATAAAAGAGAGAAGGCAGAGAGAAAGAGAGAGAGAGACAAAAATGGGGACAAACAGAGAAAATGAGAGACAACGAATGGGTTGAGAAAGGACCAGGGAAAGACATAGAGAGAAGGTAAGGATATAGACAAAGAGAAAGAGAGTGAGAGAGAGAAAAAGAAATACATAGTCAAGGAGAGTGAGACAGAAAGACAAAAGAACATACAGGGAGAGAGGCATTCAGAGACTCAGAAGGAGAAGAGAAAGTGAAGAGAAAAGAGTCAGTCAGACAAACATAGACAGACGTAAGAAAGAGAATGTGACATAAAGGGAGAGAAGTAAGAGAGGTACATTCAGAGAGAATAGGAAAAGAAAGAGAGAGAAGAGAAATAAAGACAGCGAAGTAGAGAGAGTCCTAGCTCAAATAGGTTTCCAGAGAAACAAACGGCAAAACAGAATAATCAGGACGAATAAAATGTTCAGCGTAAAGAGGGGCACACTAAGCTAGTCCTAAAACCGTCACTATAATCTTTACGTGATGAAGGCTTACATTTGTGTTAGCAGCAGCAACAACACCGACACTCGACACCTGTTCACAACAATTGATTGCTAATAATTGAACACTATAAACTAGTCTGTCAAACAACGTTAAAAGTATGAATGATCAGGCATTTTAAGGATGAGGGGGGGTTAATGAGAGTGGGAGAATAGAGGAGAGGTGCGGAAAGGTGAATATAAGAAAACAAGAATGAGTCACCAGATACGAGGTACCCAGCTAACCGGGTTACATTAAACACATACACTTATGATTGTCGCAAGGGGTTGCCACAGCTGAGATGACATAGAAGACTTGAGAAATTTGATTGGAAAGCTTTCGCAGGTCCGTGTTAGCCTTGCACTTTGTGTGTTTAAGTAACGACAACAGACGATATACAAACTGAACCGAGCGTCTGCCTCCGGAGGAACGCACCCATGGGTAAAGACGAAAGTGTTTGCACTCGCTCCTACCGGTTCAGCAACTGAAAGACGTGAAGAACTACTTTGCGCTCCATTGGCCTGAATGTACAAGGTACATATGATAACCACCTAGTCGTTCCACCCGATTGAGACGGGCGCAAAATGTACACAAGTATCTACTACACAGCTGTGCGAACGATGATATAAGAACGAAGGGGGTAAAAAGTAAATTTGCTACAAAAAGGAAGCAACTTAATTAAACAAATATATTTGCTAACAACATTTTCACTTAAGTTTCCTTTACCTTAATTAACTGGCTTTCCCTCGTTATTCCAGCCTCGTTCTCGTTCCAAGGAGAGAAGTAACGAACCCACTACAAAAATAATCTTGTTACAGTTGAACGGGAAAAGTTGTGAAAGGTGATTCGTTACAGGCGATACGGTTCGAAGCGCACGAATGAATATTTTTTTTTTAATCCAGGAGAGAGGAAAAAGTTTGTCAGTTTTTAAATGCCGTTTTTTTGCTCTACCAGGCCGACGACGGTAATGTCTATGGCAGTTACATTTTGCTGGCGGGCCGAGAGAATATTGATTGGCCGACTAATTACGGGTTACGACCTGAGTAGATCATTGTAAAGGGATGGTAAATTACATGGGGAGCAAACTCTGCTTTGTACACAGTGGAATACACCGGAGTTATCAAGGTTCTATATACCAGTAACCTGCATTCTTGCGCCTGACCTCAGACTGTGATCTTGTTGATACTATAATGGACATTTACATAATGCTGTGGCACAGACAAAGGATATTAAAAACAAATTATTTAAAAAAAAAAAAAGTAAAAGTTGATTCACTTGTTCAAATGCCCGCCGGTTATAGAGGTTCCAACCTCCAAACACTCACATACACACACACACAAACGCACGCACGTACGTACCGAGACACACGTGTCCTTACATGCACATGAACATAAACTTGCACAGATTTTCACAATTACGCACACACACACACACACACACACACACACACACAAACACACACATGCACTCTGCATCCAATTTCAAAACAATATAGAATAGCATTCAAAGAGACAAATTCCTACAGCTTACAACAAGCAGCACACTTTCTTTGAGACAGCTTTGACTTAATCACCTGAAACTGGTGTCTGAGGTTTCCTGTTTTAGGTGACTTATAGAAATAGAAATGAGAGTGGAGTTTAAGAGAGATAATTATAGACAATGAATAGACAATGTACATAAACTTTTCATTGATGGTAGCTGTCGCTAGTGTCTGTTCACAGCCACGTAGTTTGCAACAAGTCACTTTCTTTCTTATTAGATGATGATCTAACGTATCCCTTCTAGGCACATTACACAACTGTTCCAGAATCATCGACGTGCTCACCAGGACAGAACTTTGTATGCGCTATCAAAGCACGTCATGGAGAACTGTCCAAAACTTTGTATGCGCTATCAAAGCACGTCATGGAGAACTGTCCAGACTCCAGAACTTTGTATGCGCTATCAAAGCACGTCATGGAGAATTGTCCAGAACTTTGTATGCGCTATCAAAGCACGGTCATGGAGAACTGTCCAGAACTTTGCGCTATCAAAGCACATCATGGAGAACTGTCCAGAACTTTGTATGCGCTATCAAAGCACACCATGGAGGGATGTTTCAGAATCTTCCTCTGCACTAACCAAGCACACCACCAGGAATTTTATAAAACCATCGTGAATTCTCGAGACTTTTCGAGATCTAACTCAAGCCTCAATTTCCGTCATATTGGCTCTCGAACAGAATTCACAAGAATCAACTTACAACAATATATTTACTAAGTTCAAAACCGACACTGGATGCACCCACCGTGATCTGGAACAGTACAGTAGTCACTGCAGTCTGAAGTGGATACAAGGTTACAAAGCATCATTAGGCATGTTCCCCTCTGCAAAATAAATCAAGAGTAGTGCTAAGTTTCAGGCCTATTTCTAAACTCATTTCATAAAAAAATTCTCAACTTACAAATCCTGCAACAATATTCAATAGCCTGATAACACGCAGCATAAGAAATATAGCATCGATCAAAGAATAATGTACAACATAATCAAATTAGTGAACATAGAAATCGTGGTTCAGTTACATAATGTATTATCCAGTTCAAATCTAAGATCAATAGCAATACTGCATGAAATATTTCTTAGTTCATTCTTTCTTTATCAGTCAGTTAACTTACCATAAGCTAATGATCATCTTTATCACCAGACTGAGCTATATCAATATCAAAGTGATTAGAATTTAGAACTTTCTTCAACCACGTGACTTTCGTTCCATCCCCATTGGATGAAGTTATTATGAGATTATTAGTCAGAAACCTATTCATCTGCTTGGAACTTGTTTAGATTACGTAAGTTCTAGAATACTCTTTACCTAAGTTGTTATTTTAACTCTGGTACTTACAAAAACATATCATGCGCAGATCCTAAGGTCATGTTACGTTGGCATTTAACAAATTATATAATAATTAAGTTTAGAAATAGGGACAGGCAAAATTTACTCCACCTTCTTTGAAAACGCAGTATATACTTCTTTGGATCCGCAGTATTTTAAGTTTAAAAAGCAATGCACGATAGCACGAGATACTTAATTCTTAACTTTTAAAACATTTATGTCACTTCAACACAAAAGTCAATAAAATTAGATACTTGACACCAATATTTTGAACATTTATAATTAGACATTTGAACTCAAACCCTTCAATGTATTGGTATGGGGAAAAAAACACATTTGCGATTTTAAAATTAAATTAGATGGAAATTTGCGGACAAGACAGTTAAATACATTTATAGATTTTTCAAATGATAAATTGTAAAAATGCACTGAAAATTATTAGTCCAGACTTTTTGGGAATTACAATAAAATAAACTGAACTGCACGGAGACACCCGACACAGCAGCAAAAGCCTGGATACGCAGCACATTAGGAGTTAATGGATTTCTTGTTTAAAAATTAAAGTAATCCGTAAAAGCACGAGGCTCGCTCACTTTCGTTTTATGGCGCACGTGTTTCTGAAACATGAAAAAGAAAATATTTTATAATATAAAATAATTTTGTAGAAACTATTACTATTTTGACTGTAAATGAGTAAACTTCCATCTCTGTTTGAGGTCTGAGCTGTTTTCTGTCTTATTATCGTGTTAATTATCTACATAAGTAAAACCCCAAATAAATAGATATTCTATGTCAAAGACAATGTTTACTTGCATTTGTTACGTTCCCAGTATTTATTTAAAGACCCTGCTTAGAATAATTAAAGACTTTAAATATAATTAATTCTTTCTCTCATATTCTACGCAGACTGGTTGCTCAATTTATTATCTGACTAATTAAAAGTGTGTCTTGTAGTTCAGACGACAAATTTACAGACTAACAAACTGCGAACTTTAGCTAGATTAAAAACCGTTAAATCCCTCTAAATTAATATGCATTCATTTCAACATCCTGCTCATTCGCCCCCATTTAATCTAAGATTATCTCTATTGGTCTATCATGCATATAAATCAACTACCAAGAGGTATTAACAAAGAAAAATAAGATTTAATAAAGTTTAACAAGTTAACAATGATCAAATACGAGCGCGAATAGTCTTACTCTGTCTTTACGCGCACAAGCCCGATTATTGTTAGCACTTTAAATTGCCTGTAAGTGTTCATTTGAGATCTGTACACCGAATTTGCACTTAGCTATATCTTTGTGTAAGCCTGGTCTCATGCTCAGTCATTGCCGGTCTGTTCCCACAGTCTCCCTCTAGCGACGCACGTGGTACATAAGGAATGGTGCTCCTCTTTTAGTAGCTAGGGACTTGGAATTTTAGTGGCATGGCCCTCAGAGCAGAATTCTCCCATAGAATTCAACCAGCTCATACAAATAAGCTTAAGCAAGGTGAGGCATGGGTGAAACACGAGCCGACCTGTGGATGCAACGTGTTTGGATATAATTCTCAACCTAACACGTCCTACTTAGGCATGGCTCAGTTAAATGCGCTGAGTAAAGAGTTTTCGACCTCGTGTCGTTTACAATTAGATTTAGAAAAAATATAATCGTCTCACATGTGTTCCATTTAACAGTCATGACGTATGAAGCAATAAAATAGTTACAATGTTAAATTAATGTTCATACAAAGAGGTAATTCAAACTAACAGAGCGCTTTACAATTTACAATTAAAATTACACGCAATAATTGAATTACATGAAGAATTCATATCGAGCGCAGCATTCTGGCTCTTAGTGAATTAAACAATATAAATTAAAGTACAAAATGGAAAAAGAGTTACAATAAATTTATATTCCGTAACTTATGGGGTTTTCAGCTATTTCTCTGAACCATGCTCAAGCATATATGGAAATCATATAATACATAGCACAAATACATACTTAAACAATATACAGGCAAAATACTATTAGATAAATGATACCTTTTATGAGAAGTCGAAGGATACCTTGATTCTCTACGGCTGTCGGCTGCCTCCTGACTCGAGTTAGCTGAATGGACTTAGCTAATGTGCTCGGAGTGAGGGAGCGGAAGCGCGTGGTCATATTTATAGAAAAGCATATTGCGTATCACGTGACTGTTCGCGAAGCATGTAGTAGGTTCGAGAACTGGACAATGGTCCTAAAGTTACATAACATCTTGACCTGTTCTAGAAGCGCTTCGAAAAGGGAAGCTTTGAACAAAGGAGTCAAGGGTTTCAAATATTCGAATTTGAAGTAAACAAGGCAAGTGGGTCATCAGGTCGGACATTTTTATCAGACTGTGACACCCCCTTGCTTTTGAGGCGTTTATCTTACCAAAGATAAAATGCCTCCTACAAATTATGTATGATAAAATGTAGAAGTCCACAATGAAGAAAAAATTTACAATTAAAAAATTTCAACATAACCAGAAATAATGTAACGCGGCAGAAGAATCAACTCTAGATTAACGGCACTCTCATACAATATTTCTCACTTCCGAAATCAAAGAAAAATGATTTAAGAAAAATCAAAATAAAAAATGATTTAAGAAAGTTCAGTCTAATTGAATAGACATCCATCCAATGGAATAACATGTTCTGAAAATTTCACTATCTGTCCCAATAATCAATAGTTCACACACAACCTAGTTTGATCTAACCAGATTATTCAGAATAGAAATCCAACATCAACCAATTCTACTGAATACGTATCCAACAATAGTGTGATCAAAAAAATTGACTTCCAATGAACAACACTATCAATATGCAGGTTATGAAAAGTTCCAGATATTGATTTCCTGTATCAACCAAATATCAGAGTTTATGAATTTACCAACTCAATGAACCATCTATCAGTCCACCTGTCATATTCAGAGTTATAACACCAACACAATTCAATCAGTGTTATAGCTTGTCCCAAGTTTTTATGAAATGTCCAACATATTTACAGTAACAGCTACCAACTACGGTACAACAAGAAAATAATGAAAATTCAAAGAAAGTGTCAAATCATTATTTCGACTGTTGCACTATCCTGCCTAGCACAATCTTCGTAGTTTCTATTCCAACCCCAATACACGTCTTCGCCCATGTGTGTCAACACGTCTACGGCATGACAACTGTATTCTTTCCTTCTTACTCTGTTCGTCAGAATGTCACTGTGAGGTGCAATATATTGCATGTCAAGTTTAGACTTTTCATTTCTCGTCCGGTAAGTACGTCCTTGAAGTGTTTTATCGTCATGATCTCTTTCAAAACTCTCCAAAGTACTTGTCAAGTTTAAAATGTTTTTGGTAGTGTCAGTTTCTGCATGACTGGTCTCTACCCTGTCTAACAGTTTCAAACTCCTCGATACGTTTCGTATCATGTCAGTGTCACTGTGGCCTTGACTCTGCGAAGTCTGAATTTCAAATCTATCGCTCTTAGCCTTGTCACTGAACTCACGCAAATGGAAATTTGCTCTCTTGGTGTTTCGTGCATCTGTAGTTACGTCATTGTGTACACATTGAACGTCTCTAGTTCGCATGCACTCAACGTCTTTCGTCGGAATGGCGTCAGATCTACTGTGGGTCCATTTCGCATCTAGTCTAACGTCATAGGTTTGCAAAGGTGCTCTGTCACGGTTACCAGTCTCTCTGAAGTACCTGAATTGCAACATTAGCTTCCACTCTAAATCTGGAGGTTCCGTTCTCCTGATCTTATCATAGACTGAAGTGAAATACCACGTCCCACTAGTCGTTTTCTGTTTTAACCCATTCACAACTAGGTGTTCGACTGTTATGTCTGTCAATTTGTCTCTCTCCTTGACAACATAAGTCTGTGTCTCTTTTGTGACTCTAGAATTGTCTAACTCCCCACTCGAGTATTCTCTAGTCACTGTGTGGTCAGACTCACTCGCTAGCAAGTCAGATTCCTGTGGTTGTATGAACAAGGGTTCTGTCTTAAACTCCCCAAGAGTTACTGATTGTCTCCCCTGGACCATACCGTTTACTGAACTAACATAATCTGTCTCCACTGACTCAGTTAATTCAATATGTCTCCCCATCAGGTCGTCAGAATCTATGATGGAAATTCTGTCAGTTTCAGTCACCAACTGGCAGTGAATGTTACCTGTCTCTATTACACTGAATAACATCACTATGTCTACTCTCTGTGTGTCGTAGGCTACACTCCCACTGTTTCCTCTATCATGAATTTCTGCATCTGATGTCAGTAACAGTCCTGATGCCCCACCTACTCTGGTTATCAGTCTGTCACTCCGGTTTTCATTGTCTATCGATCTAGTTCTGTCACTCATTTGTACTGTGTCTTTGATCAATTCGGGATTACACTCCGTACTAATCATTAGTGAATCAAGGAACCTATCAGTTAATGAAACCCCCTCCTCCTTACTTCCACTTGTCTCAGTTTTTGGTACGTACTCATGACATTCCTTTATCTCAACAGGTGAGTCAATAAAGGTAGTCCATGTACCGTGGCTTCTGTCTACGTCACTAATTCCGTTAAGTGATTTATCTGCAGACAGTTCTGCCATGTCTCCGACAACTGCGTGCATACACGTCAGTACACATGCATTATCGTTGACCGTCTCTAATATCTCTATGTTAGAAATACTAGATTTCGTCCCTGTACAGTTTTCGACCATATCTTCTTCCATGTCACGTTTGAAAAAGAACTCTGTCTCAGCTCTGACAACTGTCCTGTCCTCTGAAGTAAATGAATTTATCATAGGCACATTGTCTCCGTCTGTAATGCTACCTATGCTGTCATCTGGATCAAATACTTCTGTTTCCCTGGCCATCAATGTGTTAGCACTCGAAACCTCGCATAATGCAATAATCTTGTGTTCCAAAATTACGTCATGACTCACGTCAATCACCGGAGATCGAGATCTACCGATGTCAGTCTTCATAGCGAGCACATTCTCATGACTCCCTCTTAAACTAACAGTTAGGTCAGTAGACTCAGTTGATGTGTCACTGCCTTTCAACAATACACAACTGATAGAATCCATTCCTATCTTCTCATGCATACTTGTCCTGTCAGAAAAATCAGTCACTGTGTTGCTAGAAGTTTCATCACACCTTAACGGTACACAACCGATAGAATCTGTCTCTATCTTATCATGCGCATTCAGTCCGTCAAACAAGGTGTCACACGTACACGGCGGTGTATGTGTTTGTCCAAATTCTACACGTGTTATTAAGTCCTTAACAACAGTGTCTTTTCTTGTCTCTGTTTCAAGATCAAGCTTTGGTGGTGCGCTAACTGTTTCTGTAAACTGGTTAGCAAGTTGAACGGTAATGGTTTTGTCAAAACATTTGTTTTTGTTTTCAATCAAACTGTCTAATTCGTCTGCTGTGTTCGGTAGCGTGACTAATTTCTGTGTGTCAGTCTCCACGCTCGCGGCGTTTGACCTCGGCAAGTCAAAGTTCACGGCCTGACCTTCCTGTCGTAATTTGTCAACAGTACCCTCACTTTCCCTGACAATTTTAGACTCTGTTTCGATTCCTGTCCACAACCATTCTAATTCTAGACTTTCTTTCCTTTCCATAAGCCTTAGCTTCTCTTTCTTCAACTTTCTAATTTCGAACGTTAGGTCTCGCATTTCAACTTCACTTTCTATTATTAGAACTTCGCTCTCTCTCATTTCCATCCAGTCCCCTTCGAATCGGAAATCTCTATCAAACAGCTGCTTTACTCGCGACTTCGTAAGGTTTACGCGTGAGTTTAATGAAGATCTAATTTCTTCCCTGTGTTTTATTTCCTTTTCATTGAGTTCTAGTAGGACGAAATTACGTAGCGGTTCACTTTTGTAGCCTAGCGATATGCCTATCCCCTGTTCGTGTTTTAGAATCTCCCTGAGCTGTACTCTCCCTACACTGTTCTTCTGTTCATCGATCCTTAGATTTATCAAAGTCATAAGGTGATCATCTTCTATCTCTAACCTTTCCAACTCGGCCTTAACGCGTTCTAGCTTTTCTCTAGCCTCGGCCTGCCTTGACTCGATCTGTTTCATTTCTAACGCGTGATTGAGTTTTATTCGTTCTAACTCTTTCTCGTGTTCAGACTCGGGTCGTTCCGCTTTGCTTTCGGCCTCGCGTTCGATCCGTTTCAACTTTCGTTCCTCTTTCCGTTTCAACTCTCGTTCCTCTTTCCGTTTCACTTCCTCTTTCTCGAACTCGGCTCGGACATATTTGTTTAGTTCTTCACCTATATATCCAAGCTTTGAACCTTCTTCTCTCAGGTGTTCGATAACCTGTCTGCTTTCCGAAATGTCCATCTTATTTATTTAGCGCGTCTGGCTACAATAAATATCTCTCGTGATTGTGTATCTAACCGTAGGCGATAAAACTCCGCTTTTATCCCACAATAACTTTTAGGCTACGACCTTACAAAAATTATTGAATTTATTCAGAACACCTTCCGAAATAAATTACGCGTTGGTTACACGTTCACCTGCTCTAGATCCATTTTACTGTCTTAGCGCGCTGGCTACAATAAAAATGTATCTCGTGAATTGTGTTTTTAACCGTCGGCGATAACTCCGCTTATCCCGAAAATAACTTTTAGGCTACAACCTTACAAAAATTATTTAATTTACTCAGAACACCTTCCGAAATAAATTACGCGTTAACTCTTACACGTTCCACCTGCTTGTCACAGTGTCTGCTGTTCCAAGACTTTCGTAATGTCACGGCTCCTACCATACAACATTACACATTATATCTAGCATCCTAAATATAATAGTCCGAAGTCTGTTACTACCGATAACTCTCCTAGCTGGCGGTATAACACGTTCGACTTCTCACAATGAAGTATCCAGTAACACAATACTAAATAAATCATTCAACTTAATCAATGCTATGCTTAACTACGCTTAAACATACTACACTAATTAAAACGTACACTACTCTGCAAAAGAATACATGCACATGTCACAACAAAAGCAAAGAAAATCAGTAATACAAAAATCAAAAGAACAATTGGCAATTTCTGTTCGTTCGTTTCTAGGTTTATGATACGCCCTATGTATAAAAATGTTACAAGTTACAATTTAATACATATCAATCCCGCGACGATCCCACACTTGTTACGTTCCCAGTATTTATTTAAAGACCCTGCTTAGAATAATTAAAGACTTTAAATATAATTAATTCTTTCTCTCATATTCTACGCAGACTGGTTGCTCAATTTATTATCTGACTAATTAAAAGTGTGTCTTGTAGTTCAGACGACAAATTTACAGACTAACAAACTGCGAACTTTAGCTAGATTAAAAACCGTTAAATCCCTCTAAATTAATATGCATTCATTTCAACATCCTGCTCATTCGCCCCCATTTAATCTAAGATTATCTCTATTGGTCTATCATGCATATAAATCAACTACCAAGAGGTATTAACAAAGAAAAATAAGATTTAATAAAGTTTAACAAGTTAACAATGATCAAATACGAGCGCGAATAGTCTTACTCTGTCTTTACGCGCACAAGCCCGATTATTGTTAGCACTTTAAATTGCCTGTAAGTGTTCATTTGAGATCTGTACACCGAATTTGCACTTAGCTATATCTTTGTGTAAGCCTGGTCTCATGCTCAGTCATTGCCGGTCTGTTCCCACAGTCTCCCTCTAGCGACGCACGTGGTACATAAGGAATGGTGCTCCTCTTTTAGTAGCTAGGGACTTGGAATTTTAGTGGCATGGCCCTCAGAGCAGAATTCTCCCATAGAATTCAACCAGCTCATACAAATAAGCTTAAGCAAGGTGAGGCATGGGTGAAACACGAGCCGACCTGTGGATGCAACGTGTTTGGATATAATTCTCAACCTAACACGTCCTACTTAGGCATGGCTCAGTTAAATGCGCTGAGTAAAGAGTTTTCGACCTCGTGTCGTTTACAATTAGATTTAGAAAAAATATAATCGTCTCACATGTGTTCCATTTAACAGTCATGACGTATGAAGCAATAAAATAGTTACAATGTTAAATTAATGTTCATACAAAGAGGTAATTCAAACTAACAGAGCGCTTTACAATTTACAATTAAAATTACACGCAATAATTGAATTACATGAAGAATTCATATCGAGCGCAGCATTCTGGCTCTTAGTGAATTAAACAATATAAATTAAAGTACAAAATGGAAAAAGAGTTACAATAAATTTATATTCCGTAACTTATGGGGTTTTCAGCTATTTCTCTGAACCATGCTCAAGCATATATGGAAATCATATAATACATAGCACAAATACATACTTAAACAATATACAGGCAAAATACTATTAGATAAATGATACCTTTTATGAGAAGTCGAAGGATACCTTGATTCTCTACGGCTGTCGGCTGCCTCCTGACTCGAGTTAGCTGAATGGACTTAGCTAATGTGCTCGGAGTGAGGGAGCGGAAGCGCGTGGTCATATTTATAGAAAAGCATATTGCGTATCACGTGACTGTTCGCGAAGCATGTAGTAGGTTCGAGAACTGGACAATGGTCCTAAAGTTACATAACATCTTGACCTGTTCTAGAAGCGCTTCGAAAAGGGAAGCTTTGAACAAAGGAGTCAAGGGTTTCAAATATTCGAATTTGAAGTAAACAAGGCAAGTGGGTCATCAGGTCGGACATTTTTATCAGACTGTGACAGCATTATATATTAATTCAATTCCATCACTGTGAGTACTGTTTTTTGACAGGGTGGTGGGATAGGGTGGGCTAGCAAAAATATTTTTAAAACAAGTTCATTTATGGATTTACAAATAATATTTTTTTAGAAACACCCAGAAGCATCTTTCGATCGCTGAACTGGTACTTATTTTAAATTAAACTTCAAACTGCACATCCATCTAAAAACCCGCCGATGATTCTAGCTTGTGAGTGGATGAAATAGTTGTGACGACATGTTTAATGCCCATTCCAGTTGATCTCCCTTACATTGCACTCCCTCCTTCCTCTGAGAAGCTCTTGAAGAGGTAACAAAGGCAGCTGATTGCTATTTTGACTGGTCTGCAAACCAGCGCTTTGTGTGGGCTTAAGTCTGCTAGAGAATTCCATAACAGATAAGAAAATAAGTAAATAAAAAGTTAAAGTCTCAAAATTCTATGTGACACACATTGTTTTAGTTGAGTGCAAGTAAGAAATTCTTTACTTTTTTAAAATTTAGCGAGTGCTAATTATAAAAGTTATTGTATCTTAAGAACACACTTACGAAGGATTGGAATGCACAGCAGGACTCTTTCTTTTAGGACTTCCACCAATTTGCGGAAGTAAACAGGGGGCTTCTAATATGACGTCATTGGAGAAAGGCCGAATATCAATAGTCAACAATGGCTGACATGGTGAAACCACGGAAACTAGAAAAAAGAATCAATATGCTCATTTATCTGACTGTATCGACCCCAAAGAGAAAACTCGCAGTGTGACACGCTATAAAACAAAACTGTTTCAAGTGGTGGCTGTGTCGGTGGTACTATTTTTAGCCTTGAATTTGATAATTTATAGTTGATTATATATAAAATCAACCATCACTATCGTCAGTACCATTATAATCATCCTCTTGCCACCACTCTCATCACTATCAACACCTTCCTCAACTTCATCGACACTTTCATCTCTACAACCACACCTCACTACCATTACCATCGCACTATAGTTAGTAGTATCACTACATCACCTTTATATCTATTATCATCAGTACTTGCATTACCACAACAACACAATTACTACTACCCTCACCTCCGCCATACCACAAACATCAACACCATTACTGCCACCACGACTACCATAATCAACTTCACCGCCATCGCCGTCATACGAATACCATCATCTTCACTATTAATACAATCTCCTCCACCACCCTTCCGCCAGGCAATCACTACCACCACCAAGACCAATTAGCTACCACAACTACCACCACCACCACCACTACCATCATCGTCATAATCATCACTACCACTATACTGTCACATTCTCACAAAGCTCGGTAGAGTTTTCTTCACATCTTCCTATACATAAAGCGCAATGGGAGATAACCCGCTGTTGTTTTAAGTCCTGTCTCTTCTGGAGAGAAAGAAACGCGGTCTTCCGAGAACCCCAAAGTACGGGGATTCGACGCGTCTGCTTCCAGGGCAAGCAAACATCAGATGCAAATTAGCATCGAATAAATTTATGAGATTTCTGGAAGATCAGACACATCAGGGAGGGTGCTAACGGTTACTTACGATGCCCTGCAAAATTATTCGTGCCATGTGGCATTTAGGAAGCGGGTCTAACACTGAGATCGATTTTAAGTGATTAAGTTAGTCTTAAATCACTATGAACGCTATCAGGTTCGCTATGTTATTATTTTATCGTATTAATTATTATCAAGATAAAACTTACTTGTGCAAATTTATCAAATTGCACCTTAGTATCTTTTTGACTAAGCAATTCCGGTACTTGAACTTTAAAACATCCGTGTCATTAAAACAAATAACTCCTGTAAACAAAAATCCAAATACAATTGTTAACTTTGACATTATTCAAGAGTAAGTGCTACTGAAAAATATACTAAATACGATTATAATATCGGAAATATTTTCATTATAACTGATAGTGTAATTCAAAACCAAGCATGTATAATAAGCTCTCCCGTCTCGACATAAGCTCACTATTTTTATAGTTATTTTTAAACGTAGGTAGTAAAAAACTTGCGTAGAAATTCATCTGTAATTAAAATAAGTAGTACTGGCTTATATCTCTTACGTATTCATTGTTAATTATACAAACGTGAAAAGGGGACTTAATTTAGAGATAATGTTTCTTAGTCACCTATTGCAAATAAATAAATAATATATATATAATGGTGATGATAATTCAACAAAAAACGTACATTTATTCATCAAAATTCGAATCCGTTTTAAGAGTTTGGAAGAACGGACAATGTATTACAAACATGCAGTGCTAACACTTAATAGTTAAGTAAATGTCCACTACTAACACTTAATAGTTAAGCTAAAATCTACGACTAACATCTAGTTCAGCATAGGTCTATAGGGATGCGATAGATAGATGCAGACGGAAAAGAGTTTGACAAGGTTAAAGAGCACTCAGTGATGCAGAAAGACATGAATGCACCAATGTAAAAAGAAGAAAAAAGTGTACTAATGTAGTAATATATTAAAACAAGTACATCATACAAAAATATACTAAAGTTGGCATAACCTTTAAAAATACTAGCTAAATATTTCTGCCGTCAGGGTCCTGTTTCACATGCATACAAAAAGATTGAGAGGACTAGCGTTTTCTGAAGCCTTATTTTTGTATTAGACAGGTATTTTTATCTCTCCAAATGGGTCTTAACTTTGACATAGCTGCCATTGTCTGAGCTGCTCTAGACAAGACTTCTGTTTTTGATCTCTTGTCACTGATGACAGAGCCTAGATACTTGAATTGGCTCACTGTTTCTAGTTCTTGTCCTCTGATCTTGATTTTGGTTGAAAATTGTTTTTCAACATTTGTCATTAGCTTGTTTTTTTCTGCATTTTTCTCCATGTCAAATCTGGAGGAGCATTCATCAAGGGTTATCACTAAGGTGACAAGCTCGTCTTCACTGCCAGCCAGCCCCTCGATGTCATCTGCAAAACGAAAATTGGTGATGTTGGTGATGCTGACTCTGCCATAGTGATGTTCCAGAGTGTCATTCATGATGTACTCTAAGTAGATGTTGAAAAGCATGGGTGACAGAAGACAACCCTGACGTACACCAACTGTTGTCTGAAACCATTCTCCCACAAATCCCTGGACAAGTACTGCACTAGTAGCTATGGTATATAGCTGCTTGATGGTGTTAGTCAGCTTATGGACCATGTTGTATTTCTTCATTGTGTTCCATAATGCCTCATGCACACTTTATCAAAGGCCTTTTTGAAATCTAAGAACACATGGTAAATGTCTTGTTGGTGTTGTGAGTATTTTTTGCACAGAACCCTGAGATTAAATATTTGTTCTGCTATATGTCTTCCAGCCCTAAACTCAGCCTATTCTTCAGTGATAATGTCTTCTTCCTGGGGTTTCAATCTGTTCAAGATGACCTTCAGCATAACTTTACTAGCATGGCTGATCAAACTGATAGTTCTCTAATTATGGCATAGGTGAAGATTACCTTCTTTGGGAGTGTTATAATCAATGTGTGTGTACATGTTTTGGGCCAGTCGCTTGTCTGCCAGATTTTGAAGCATATTTTTCTTAGTAAAAGCAACACTGCTTCTCCACCACTCTTGATAAGTTCCGCTGGGATGTTGTCAACTCTAGCTGCTTTCCCATTCTTTAGTGCTCTTACTGCTGCCTTCAACTCTTCTCTGAGAATGGGATAGTCATTATCATTTGAGGACTCTGACATTGCAAGCACTTCAGGGTCTCCTTTAGATGGTTGATTGTAGAGTTCTCTGCAATATTCAGTCTATTTTCTTTTACCTTGTTGAATTCTGTGAGGCATTTCCCATCTTTGTCTTGAGTGGTGTTGACTCTTGGTTGTTGCTGTCTTGTTAGATATTTCACAATTTGGAATGCCAGTTTGCTGTTGCTTTTCCTCAGACTGTTTTCAATCTCTGTGCAATTTTGCCTGACCCAGTCTTCGTTAGCTTTCTTCAAACATTTTTGTTATCTGTTTGTTGATTTCTCTGTATTTTTGTGTTCCTGTTGTATGTTTCTTTCTTTCTAGGTCAGTGGGCAGATGTATCATCTGCATGGGAACTGACGCTCCCGCCATCCACGAGTCACCTTTGGCTTTGGTTGGTCAAATGTTATGGGAGTTAACCCTGAAAGAAAATCCAGTGAGAAGTCCCCTAATGCTTTAGATGATGTATTACATCCCCTTCTGGCAACCCCTTGGTCTGGAGGGGGAATGGGCTCCACTGGACAACTTATGCCCTAAGACACGCTGATATACTGGATTGGTCATCACCCTGGTCAATAAGGACTGTACCTACCATTGCCCATCAGGGTGGAGGTGATAAATGTGTTACTTATGGAGCCTCACATAAGATAAGAGCAAGAGATAACATCGCAATTGCTACTTTGGAACAATTGGAACAAAAGAACGCTGGCACAAATAAAACACTACACGTGGCACATTGTGGGACTTTGTTAAATATTAATTTTTTATATATAGTTTGTTATCTAAATAACAGAAGTTGGCTGATTATTAGCGAGAGGAAGATCAAAAGAAGTTGGGCTGGGGGGGGGGGAAGAGTCAAATGTGAATGTTTGTACGGATAAATAGTCTAGTCATTATTAGGATAACGCACCAAATTTGTGCGGAATTCCACAGATTCATGTGTCGCTATAGTTAATATCTAAACTGAGAGAATTAATTAAGGAGACTGAAGGGTGAGTCTGGCAACCAGTCTATCGTCAGCATAGGTATAGCATTAAAAATTAACAATCTTTAAATCCTCATGCTGAGACAGTGTCTCTAAACAAACACTGGAATGTTACAAGAGGTATACATTAAAACAGAAATATAATAAAATAGAAATATTGAAGGCCATAGTGATTTAAGGTAGGAATTTATTGCACGCAGGCTAAGGCAGGAATACACCTACATATATGGAACACTCTAATGTAGTTAGGAATACAGTAGGTTATTAGCATAGTAAGGTAATAATGGACTAGTAAGTCAAGGAAATACATAATTTGAAGGAATGAAATAATATATTGCCACTAATGCAGGCATATACAATGGCAGAATTATAGTATAATAGAGCAAATAGGCGATAATGTACTAGTTTGGGTCGGAAATACCTGGTTACAATGAATGCATATATGTATTGTACTGACTTAGCATGTACAAAAGTACAAATAGTGTAAGTCAATAGTGCACTAATGTAATAACGAATTTACAATATAAGAAAAGTCGACCTGGTTACAAAGAACGAATGGCTATATTGCAATAATGTCAGCACGTGCACTTTTCAAGGACGTAGTTAAAAATCCATTGTACTTCGACAGGAACACGATAAGATTTATTTTGCAGCTGGGAGGAACCAGTCGGGGAGTAATTAGTTCCACGTGGCCTGTTTTGAAGTCTTGAAAGCACGTTATTTCACCTGGACATTGAACTCATCTGTACACGACCTTCAAGCTGTATAGATTACGACAGGCTGGCCTTGAGTCTTGTTTCCTACAGCATGAACAAATTACGTTTAAGAACTAGCTACCTGCGTTCAACAACAACCTATTTGCATTCAAATGAAGCAGTTATCCTTCATTGTAACCTCTCCTGTAAAACCTAAAGGAAAGAAACATAATTGGTTTTACATTTTTCTCTGTCTCTCTCGTCACCTCTGTATGTGTTTTCAACAACGCACATTGCCATAATTTATATTTTGCTGCAATCCGCAGGAAAAAAAGACCCAGCCATCGAGTGTTCAAAGTATAATAAATGAATCCTAGTTAATAGCTCAACATGCTATATTTATTCCTTGTGGTAACATAGTTATTATGTGATCAACTTTGCCTGTTATCTCACACCACCGGTGAGTATTAAGACACCTGCTTGAGTCAGATAGCAAATTTCACCACGGCTTCTAGTCAAAGCGAACACAACCACCATGAGTCGTATAAATCAGCAAATTCCGACCAGCATTTGACAAGCTTTCCTTTTTTGTAAACACCTGGGGTATTACAGTAGCTCAGACGAGTCTTTTGTAACACGAAATAAAACGGGTAGACCCGGACTATTTGTGATTTGTGAATGTTGAGTGAAAGGAATGGTGTCACATTTGTGTGAGGGTTCTAACCATAAGATCAGGAGGAGGTTACCCGGCTTTGGAAATCTGACTTCATTCTAGTCAAAGTAAACACAGCACAAAATCAAGCCCCAGCTATGAATAATAAAACAGTTTAAGTATGAAGATTTCAGGAGGAAAGAAAACAGCTTCATATTTTTATTATCTTACAAGCATTTATTTGTTGTGTGTAGACGCACATTTCGAATGGGAATAGAATGAAAAACAAAGAAAGCAAAATAATATTGTTGTATACACATCGCACAAACATCCCTTAGAGAATATTTTGCTAACACTGCAGTAAAAACATGACGTTTAAGTGTATTTTTGATAAGCGTCATATCGTACTTGAAGTACGAGAAATTAAAGAAGCATGATTAAGATTGAAGGGGAGATCTCAGAGTTTACAATCAGGTAAGCTTGATATATAAAATGTGACAGAGACATAAAAAGAAAATACGTCCAGATCAAAATCTACTTATAATCACATCTTTATCTTCGTGCAATACTACGTCCGAAACTAAAAGACGATTTACATAAAATTCAAACACGTGGAGAGAAAGAACGCTAACACAAAGTCATTTGTGAAACTACAGGATCTGAGAACATACAACATTTGCACATTGATATGCAACAAATAGATAATTACACACTTAGCAAAAAGGAATCTTAAAAACTAATAATAAATTAGAGGCTACAAAGAACACACACATTTGTTTTTTACAGCCAACAGACTGCTTCTATTGCTAAGTGTTTCCCGGAGAAATGCTCCAAATTATTTAACTAAATTGACATATGTGGAGAAACACACGGTATATATTAGCAGACGTAACGCACAATCTACTGTATTGTTGTAAGTGTATTTCATAGTACTCAAGAAAACAGACCAAAAATATTTAATCAAAAACGAAAACAAAACGGTAGAATCTGAGAGCCAAATTTCAATTATACATGCAAAAAAGACCATAAAACCATTATGAATATATATCTAGAATACACACACTTATTCTTAAATCACTTAAGTCAAATGAGCAATGGAAATAAAATGAAATTATAAAGTATTCTATGTATTTATATTTTCACAGGGCATATAGCCCTGTTCCCAACATTTTACACGCTAAACCATGGCAACGCATCCATGGCTTATTAGGCAATTAGATACAGAATAAAGAAACTTTAGACATGTTAAATCAATACTCCATCGGGTACAAACACATACACAAATGTTTTCTTCGCACCTGCAAGGCACCTGTATTGGCCTAACAGGCACACACGCACCGGAAAACCGACCGGAAGTGTGGCATGAATAGTTGTGCCAAAGATGCCTGATGTGTGTACGCATGCGTGCAAAGAAAGAATGACGGAAAAATAATAAGTGAGAAAATGGGGGATCGGGAAAAAAGGTATACTAGCACGGGCGTGACTACCAGAGCTCACATGGCTGGGTGATTCTTGATATTTGACGGGAAATAATACAAAGGTGTATCAACGGCAGGGGAAATCAGAAAGGGAAACACGCCGATTGTTAGCGCAGCAGGGGTGACATTTATGCTGCAGACGAAATTTTGTGGATGCAAGACGTTTGCAACCTTCTCGTGAGCACCAGCGATACAGAGGAAGAGCTCCAGTATTGACATATGGTCCCGATACCACCAACCTTTGCAGGCTCGAAGATTCTAAGGCAAACCTGGTTCCAGAGCAAGAGACAACGAAATAAAGAGGGGTAATTTTGTTGAGTAACATGCTGTGCTAATCCGCTATCATGTTTGGAAGAGACTCCCAGATTTCAGCGACTTACAGTGCATATGAACCGAATGTTAGCAACATTTTTGCAACAGTTGCTGCCACAAAGTACGTAATGAGCAATGCCTCGAATCAATCTTGCGCGTGTATCACATAGTGCACGCATTTCTCGGGCAGTTAACGGAGTCTACTTTTATTATTTGATGTATTGCTTCCTGAACAACAAAAGGAATTTCCAGAATATAAATACACAAATAGCCTCAAACTCTCAACATTCATTTTCCTGTTGACCGTATCAATAGCTGCCAATTATATATTTTAATTGACGCATTTTCTGTTAGGCTACATGCTATGCTTAATGCAGATCTTTTTCCAGAAATTGCCAGAGGAAGGTGACATTTCTTTTACTGGTTAAAATTAAAGTAGATTTTTTTTCATGTGAGGTGTTGTGCGAGTGATATCTGCACCCTTTGGAAAGCTAACAAGTTAATATAATTTTAAACAGAAAATATTGCTACTGACCGTTGTTAGAATTATATATAGGCGCAAATTATAATTATTTTAACCTATATTACTCTGAAATAGTCTGTCTCTCACCATCTCATCCTATTGTACTTGAAATCTATTGAAAATAATTTGGGATCTGAGAACCAATAATGCACAATTACACAACAGTTCCAAGGATAGAGTAATCGAGAGAACTTTTAGATATATCATTTCCAAGGACTGTAAGTAACACCATTCCAAGAGCTGTTAGATACAGGCATAACATTTAGAAGACTATTAGGTACAATAACCCACAGAGAAATCCTACTAATTAAAGTGCTAGGTTGTCCACTGTTCTGAAGTCGACATGCATACTAGATCGGTTATTATGACGCAAGAGGTGCCACTCTAAATAAATGATTGTTCAATCGAATTTAACCATTTCTAATGGAGACCATGAACACTTGGCTCGAACTGATTAAAATGTTTAGTGCACAATTCATTGGCAGGAATTGCATTTTCAATAATTAGCACCATAATCCCTCTGGATGGTTAATAATATTTCCATTCCCATTGAATTCCACTTAGAAAAACCTAACACCCGAGAAGTCACGAGGTCATGGCTCGGCATTGATTACATAGGACTTACAATGTCAAAATTAAAATTATTGGTGGATCTGTTTGAATGGCAATGACTTAACATTCACTAAAATGTGATTTACAAAAGGCATATTTTACATGTAAGTACATGAGAAAGCTAAAATGACTGGGATTAACTAAAATCCAAACATAAAAATTAAAATAAGACCCACTCACATGTAATCATCCCGTCAAATTTAGTTTACATTAAGTATAATAATGCCCAAACGGATTTTGGAATGATCATCCACAGAAGATATTTTGGTGCCACAGAACACAGATGATAATTAAGTGCAACAGTCCATATAGAATTTTATGTGGAACAACACCCAACATAAGAAATAAAGAACAGTGTGCAGGTGACTGTTGTTACATCAGCTTGCTTGCAACTGTTTGGTACAACATTCTACATGAATCTATTCGATACAACAGTATACTGGGACTTGGTACAACCTCCTAAATATAACTGTTGGTTAAAACATTCTACTTGCAACATTCTACTAGGGCTTGTTGATACAACATCGTACACGAAACTCGTGGATACCACATTCTATTGGGGCTTGTTGTCACAACCTTTACATGAAACTCGTGGATACCACATTCTATTGGGGCTTGATGGCACAACTTTTACATGAAACTGATGGATCCAGCTTCTTATAGGGTACAATTAGATACATCATTCTACAGGGGTTTTCTGTTAATTACAACATACAACGAAACACTGTTACTTGCAATTTACAATAACAACAAAAATGTAACATGTGGTTACTGTAAAAAAAGTGTAAGGGAATTAAACAATATAACAGCCCACAAGAATTGTTTTCTGCTAGATGCAAAATCTCTTTAGAGAGCAGTAAGCCCAGTATTCTAAATGGAACTCTTGATACAGCATCATACAAAGGACTGTAAACCTACAACACTGGCAATAGGCTATCGTAGACAATATCCTACATGGAAATATTGTATACAAGGGCATTCAGGAATTATTTACTAAATCAATTAAGGGACTGAGAGGCATAACAACATTCTTAAGGATGAACAACATTTAGGAGGTCGTGGAATATTGTGTGTAATATATTAACATTCTTATGTACAATAGCCTACGTTGGAATGTTGTGAGCAACAGCTTTGAGAGGAGATATAAAGTATAGAAGCGTTTGGTGGATATGTATACAAAAGCATACATGGGAATGCGAGGTACAAAAGCTGCAAAGAATTTCTAGTTAACAATACTAAACTGCATGATAGAAAATCTATACAGAATTTTCAGAAATGTTATTCAGCCTCTCTGAAAACCAGCAATATAATAGTTACCCCACTGCCACCCAATTAGAGACTCTATTTCTGTATTCATTTTAAAAATCTTGAATCACTGTAAGTTTTAATTATACAAATGAAAGAATGGCCGACAAGCACGCAGTCCGATCTACATCTGCTAGTTCAATTCGGCAAAAAAAACAAACATGATATGGTCCGTTGTCAAAGAAGTAATTATCGCATCCAGCACGAGCTCAGAAACGCATTGTGTGCAAAAATCGTGACAGATAATAAATGCTTTGATTAATGCGAGTACCATAAAAGGATTCATTACAGACTGTGCAAAAATGCTTGTGAAGCCCCGACAGTTAAGATATAATTAAAGCGACAACAAAACATATCAAGCCCAAAATAGTTTCATGCATTGTTTCGTTTTGTGGAACTCTTAATTCTAACATCAGTGATATTTACTTTTTTTCTTTTTCAAACTTTTGTAAAGGAAAACAACAGCCACATATGTTGTGCAGCTTGTGGCAGCAAATTTAATTACCGTCAACATTTGCTGAAGACTCGATCCAAAAGCGAGCAGTGGCTGTGGGTGTTGTTTCGTTAATATATCACTAATATCGGCCACTTGTATGATTTTTCCAAAACTGGTCATGAATCCAACTCGTTCTGTTTACTGGCTGAGTTCTGGCGCCGTTTGAATGATAGTGCAAGGATACTTCTTAATACAGTTTGACTGCACGCTCTAGTAGATAGTGCGTCCCTGTGGGTCTATTTTCTCACACTTTTTCTCAGACGTGCAGACTCGGGACTGGTTTTCGACTGACTCCCGAACTCAAAGGCAGCCTGATATATTTGCCAAAACGATCCTGAACGCCAGAATTACCCAACCTAATAGCAGAAGGAAGCGAAAGCGACCTACATTCGGCCGTGGGGTGAGGGAGGGGGTGGGAAAAGGCGAAGCTGTCAAGACACAAGGCCCGCGAACACTGCTAAACTCCCCTTTTGAGTTGTACGGCCATTATTGACGATGCATACATTTTGGCCCACTGGACACGATGGGCACATTCCAGAAAGAAGCAGAAAGAAATAAAATTGTCTTTATAAAATACTACTACTAGTAATGATAACTAATAGTAATCCATTATTATCCAAAATGTAATCCACATTCGATCATTTTAACTACCATGAAGAGACGTTGAAGCATAAGACCCAAACAAAAATCAGGACCAACACACATCTGCAATCAGAACCTCTCCATGGCCAATATGCTTGACAAACCGATGAAACATCAATAAAGCAGTCAACATACAAATATGAGAGAGAAAGGGGGAGAGAAAGAGAGATGTCTATATGTATTAGCTAAATCAACAGTACATCGTACTTGTTGTACATAGTCAGCCACAGAAGACATGACTTCCTTATTACATAACTGTTTAGCTCTACTACATACACAGGTACTAAGTTTTACCTGATAAGCAGACACAATACAAGAAAATCTACTACATACACGGGTACTAAGTTTTACAAAATACAAGAAAATCTACTACATACACGGGTACTAAGTTTTACAAAATACAAGAAAATCTACTACATACACGGGTACTAAGTTTTACAAAATACAAGAAAATCTACTACATACACGGGTACTAATTTTTACAAAATACAAGAAAATCCTAAAAATTATCTCGGTTTATACTTAAATGTTTTTTAAAAGCAGCAATGGTGGATAAAATGAAACATACTCCAATGAAAGTTTGTACATTTAAAAAGAAATGTGGAAAATATAAATGATTAACAAATAAATTTACTCACAAAAGATAAGCAGAGAGAAATGCTCTCTATTTCTTCGAAAAAAGTTTATAATATAACTTATTGAAAACATAAAGAATTTTAATTACTTTACGATTTGGTACAATTAACTATCTATCTATAAAGAAAAATAATGATAGCAATTTAGATTGTAATTAGAATTTGTTGTAAGTTAGATGTGGGTATTTTGTGTGCGCACAAAATTTATCTATCTGACCTGCCAGTACTGTGTCATGATGTTTGTTTCACGTCTTATGGAAGCATGAGAGTGCTGAGTACATGCCTGAAGCAGGTCAGTTCAGGAACAGTAATAAATCAGGGCTGGCTGTCTTGAGTAAGGGGAAAACCACCACACTGAGAGAGTAATAACAACTATACATATCAGTAGTGATTAATGTCAGAACCAGGTGGCCACCACAGAAATGACATGAATAGTCTTACTCCAGTGAATGCAAACTCGAGTAGTGACAAAACTGCTCTAGATTTCTCCCTCCCCCCCCCCCCCAATCACTACCACCACCACGATCTGTCCGACTTGGAATTGTCTCAGGACACTTGAGTAAACCGTGTGTCATGTTCTTAGTTGTAACCGTTATAATGGGTACAGGGGACATTTGGAATGAAAGTCGGGATACCCTCGAAGGTATAAGATCGTCGGGTGGTTATTTACAGTGGATTTCCTGAAACAGTTGTAAAATCCCTGATTTCTGTATCGGGTAGGGGTGTGGTTGTTGGAGAAATAGTGGTGTTGCAGTCCTGATCGCTTCCTGCAACAGGAGTTGGCAGAGTATTGTGAGAATCCTGATTTAATAGATGACTTTTTATTTAGTTTCATTTTATGTCAGTGCGCCAGTTTCTTTTCACTTCTGGAAATTATTTCCCGATCGAGATTAAAAAATTGAACTGTATTACCTGTAATATTAATAGTGTTCTATTGTTCTTGTCCTACTCGGCGATTATAAAGTTTAAATATGGTACTAATTAATCAAAACGGTCGGCAAATCTTTAAGTTCTAATAAGCTATAAATTTGAACGGTGGCATGCAATATTAATAAAATTCACCTACCGTACAACTATCTAAAAATGTTTATATTGCATTGAATGCTATAATCATATGATTGCATTGGTGTCTTATTTTATGTTTAGTTTAGTTTCCAAAATTATTGCATGTAGTAAACACTTAAACCAATTTTAGTTTATTTTGTGATTTTTCTCGTGATATGAAAAGAACGCAAAAATTATTTTTTTAAATTTTATTTATTTATGTGATACTCATACTTCCTTAGATGTGTTAATGAGTACTTGTTTAGTGATAATACGTCAGATTCATACACATTTTTCTGTGATTTATCTTCTGTGACATTTTTTCTTGTGACTTTTTTCTGTGACTTTTTTCCTGTGACTTTTTTCCTAGCAAAACTTGTGACTTTTTTCCCGTGACATTTTTCCTGTGACTTTTTTCCCGCCAATCGTCCAGAGCCTGGGTAGTTGTGATATAAATTTCGATCTCTGTGTCGGTAGGTTAGTGGTGGAGAGTTGAGGATCAGGGGTAGTGTTTTGTCTCTAATTGTCTCGCCTTTTTTGTTTCTTCTCAACAGTCATTTGTTGCTCATGATTACTTATTATATCTCCCGTTATTTTAAATGTTATTACTAAATTTACAGGGGGAGGTGGTGAGGTTAGTTATTTATACAGTATTTTTGTGAGCATTGATATATTAGTAAATATTTTTTGAATATATTTTGTCATGACATTTCTTTGTAATTCTTGATTTTTCGCTTAAAAGGTATCCTTAGTTTTACCTTTGTTTCTTTCGCTTACATCTTTTATTTTATCAATACCTTCCATTCGTAAATTTTATTAAATCATTATTCTTTATTTAAGACTGTGTCATAGTTTTCCTCCTTGTTTGAATCTAGTGAATGTTTTATCGTCAGACTATAACTGTATTTTGTGTGCAGGTTGTTTTCTCATGTCAGACTATAACTGTCTGTATTGTGTGTGTGTAGGTTGTTTTCTCACGTCATTGCCACCCTACCCCCACCGTGACGAACAGCAGCCTTCAGGCGTGTGGGGGGGGGGTCGAGGCAAAACCGAATGTAGAGTAGGTGATGTGAATGGGAGGACGCCCCACACCCTTAGAATATGGTAAGAAGTTACTAAGGGGTATGCTAGTTAGTAGTTAGCATTTAGGAGTTTCGACCCTATGATTAAAGTACTTCTTTAAAAAAAGTGCTAAATAGTTCCGGACATAGATCTACTACGCCATATCAGCAGATTTAAATTAAGTTTTCATGGAAGTTAAAATGCCGGAATAGAATCAGGTTGTCTTCATTCTTGAAAAGATGACTCCATTTCTCATTCTTCTGTGAAGTGCGCTGACTCTAAATACCAGCTTTGCCATGAAAACCAAAAATGAGTTAGGCACGTTGTTTTAAGACAATTATATGGTAAAAGTCTTTACTCGACCTCGTTTTTCTTAATGTATCCCATTCTAGATATACAATATGGTGGCCATTGAATTTGCATTAGTTTAACCATTCACTGTCCCAATTTATGGAACAATAGAACCACAAATAGACTCTTGCATATCTATAAATGTTGGCCAGTGAATTTGCATTAGTTTACCATTCACTGTCCCAATTCATGGAACAATAGAACCACAAATAGACTCTTGCATATCTATAAATGTTGGCCAGTGAATTTGTTTTAGTCTCCCACATTGTTTATATACAATTTGCAACTCAGCTGGTGAAATCGAGATTGTTTCCTTAATTCAAATGACGGTGTGATTTAATTTGTGACTAATGCAAATTCTACTTAGGCCACCAAAAAGTTTTCCAGAATTTTGTGGGATTCAGTGTAGTGTGTAAAGCTGCTTGCAAGGAGATGATGAATTAGAATGATCATAACTGTAGTGTAAAGACAATATTTAGCACGATCTTGGTATAAAATTGTCTCGACTTTCCACATTTGAGATGAGTTGGCGCAAATCATATAACGCAAATCAAATACAGATGATACCTGTCATATTATGGGAGTGTTCATGAATCTATTTCAATGGTCTGTATTATAGTGACATCAATTAGTAATTAATAGTTGCATGCACACACACACACACACACACACACACACACACACACACACACACACACACACACACACACACACACACACACACACGCACAGATTAAGCTTCTTTAGTATAAGCATTATAATATCAATGCGCGTTCGGATGTGTGTGTGTGTGTGTGTGTGTGTGTGTGTGTGTGTGTGTGTGTGTGTGTGTGTGTGTGTGTGTGTGTGTGTGTTCACCTACTCTTAGTAGAACGGCATTTTTAGTGAGATTAGAAAAATATATTCTTTTAAAATGAAACTAGCCAACTCTAGAGGCGGACGTTTAACTCAAATTAATCAATCAGTTGAAACCTAGCGATACATTGTGTGTAGAAATCCTGTACCACATTTAATTGTGACATTTTAGCTTAGGCATCATATTACCACAAGTAAATGCACAGTCAAAATAAATGACACAAAGTTATCCAAACAAAATAACACAAAATGAAATAGAAACAAACCATACAGCAACAAGCGAAAGGAAAAGAAAACTGGGGGGTAAAATGGAAATGGGAAAAGAAAGGAAATTAATTTAATCAAAACCAAACAAATGTCAGAGAAATAAACCAAGAATCAACAACAAAAATAAACGAAACATATTATAATATTGATATATTGATAATTATCAATCACTCGTGCAAAGAAACAAATCCAACAAACAGACAGGCCAACAAATATAATTATACTGGTATTAAATTACATGAATATTCTTTCTTTCTTTTGTTTGTTTGTTTCTTTCTTTCTTTTCATTTCCTTCCTTCCTTCCTTTCTTTCTTTCTTTCTTTTTTTCTTTCTTTCTTTCTTTCTTTAAAAAGCAATAGGATTAGACATGAATGTATTAATATTAGTCTTTAAAACTGACGTCATATATTTTTGTACCTTACGTGCAGCGCAATAAAGAAACATCAGCCTGTTGGCTTGGCAACCGATAGTTTTATTTCTCAAGGAAAAATCATACATACATACGACAAGTGAATTTAGACCCGTGCATTTCTAAGTCTGTGATTGTATAATTTGATTTGATCATGTCTTCGGATCGACAATGGCGGCTTTACTGCGCAAAAATTTGAGCCATGAAGCCCCTGCAGTGTGATAATGCATATTGATTCTGTGATATCAGATGTCGCGTACTATTAGCTATAGGACGTAAATCATACGTGTTTGACTTCTTCTTAGTGCCTTACAGGCTTAGGCTCTCTGAGGTACAGACACCTCACAATCGACCAGAAGCTGATTGATGGAATTTGCTTTTAAAAATTACTCCACTACCCCCTCCCCCATTGTTTCTCTTATTCAACTGTCCATATTGTTAATTCAAATACAATTTATTATTAAAATTAAAACTTTAAGTAAAATGGCTGTTAAAAGAATAACCCATTATGAAAATTATTTCACAATAGTACTTTATCAATCATAATAAAATTGTAGTTATTGATTTTTAATTTTAGATTACTTTTGAAATAATGAGCAATAATTCAAGACAATTAAAGTGAGATTTAAAGAAAACAATTATCAAGAAGGATAATGATTCAACAGTGGATGCAACCTGTTTTTTAATTTACTGAAAAAAAGTTATTGTAAATTTATTTCACTTATTGCTTCATTTGAGTATATGGATGTGTGAATGGTTTAGAGAGCGAGCTGTTCTAGCAAACATTCGCCTTTAAGTCACTGAACAAACAGGCTTTTAATGCGAGACTAACAAAACAGGTCGCGTTTCCGTTTAAGGCGACGTAAGGTAACTCGTTTCCCATTGTCTCGGAGGAGGAGAATGGAAAATTCGTTCCAGAACACAGATATCACGCAAAGGCCTTGACTGACTGATGAAAGGGGCGAAAACGATACCTTCCTTGTGAAATGATCAATATGGCTTCGTTTTGAGCTGGTTCCTTTCCCATCCCCCAACTTCCCTCAAACCCACACACACACACACACACACACACACACACACACACACACACACACACACAGCTAGTTATTTTCATTTGTTGCACAAGTACTACACTCCACTACAAAGACCTCTTCTTCCACCGCACCATACACCCATGGCCAAGAAGGTAGAGTTGTCTAGATATAGTAACTTCAGCCATGTTTAAATAAGACTCGCTCTGTGGTAAGACACTTCTATTAGCAGACAGTGGCAAGGAATCAAGCTACTGGATTTGGGCACAGTAAACATTAAAATATGCTGCTCAGTTTTTGATGCTAACATTGCTTCAGTTGAAACTGATTTTGAAAGATTTCCTTAATGGATACAAGTTCTGCCTCTTTCATTTCGTTTAGGACATTAGGTGCCTGAGCAACGCTTTCTGTCATTCCTGATGTTAAACACAATGTATTTGTAAATGATTCTATGTCCTTCACCAAAGGGTAATCGTTTCTTTCTTTCTTCCTTTTCTTTCTTTGCTTCTTTCTTTCTTTTCTTTCTTTCTTTCTTGTTAATGGCTGGTCTTGGTAGAAATATTTTCTTTAATCACTTTCTGTTAAAGATTACTTTGTTGATGCCTTTCTTCTAGGGCAGATAATGATTCCAGTTAACTGAGACTGAATATATGAATATTTATCGTTTCAGCAAATGATAACAGGATAATCGTGTTGTGAAGGTAGTTTTCCCAAGACAATGTCTAATTGGAGAGCCCCACAGTATCAGGTGTCACGTGTGTGAATGCAGATATAAATGTGCAATCAAACTATTAGCGCCTCAGTTAGGAAATGCTGCTCTTCACCGGAAGAGATATCTGGGTTACGGAAGAGATATCTGGGTTGTTACGGAAGAGATATCTGGGTTACTAAACAGTATGATCGAGCAAGTTTCACATGCAGGTTTTTGACTGACAACTTCATCACCTGGTAAAGCTCGATAGTCATTAGAGTGAGCACTAATGTAAATTACGTCTCTACCTTCATACCCTAAACAATAGTAACCCGGCTCTACCTTCATTTCTTACATAGTAGTAAGCTGGCTCTACCTTAATTTCTTACACAGTAGTAACCTGGCTCTACCTTAATTTCTTACACAGTAGTAACCTGGCTCTACCTTTATTTCTAGATTACATCAGTAAATTCTAGTATATTCTCCGCCTGATTTGTTTACTCCAACTCTTGGCACTTTAAAGAAAATCACCATAAGCAGTGTCCAAGCTCAGTTCACGTTGACATTTAACAATATTATATATGAATTAAATTTATAAATAGGGATAGGCAAATTTACTTCACCACATACTCCACTTTTTTTTTAATATGTTAACTATCATGTTAAAAGAGTAAATTTCTAACATCACAAGTGAAACTCACCACTGTAATACCAGATGAGTAACTACTCTCAAGACATCATTCTATATTTGTTTTAAGACATACATAGAAGTATTCATAAGGTAAAAATGTCTATATCAGTTATAAGACATATGCATAATTCATTAATACATTTTAGAAATAGATAACATAATTTTATATGCCTCAATAATCACTGAACATTAAAATATCAAATATATTAATTTCTCTTATTATAAGTTTGGACATGACCCGTTTATGTCTCCACATTCATCTAAGAAATACAACATATTTCATCAGGAAAAATCATTATAAAATTCATTTGTTACAAGTTAGAGACATGACCCATTTAGGTCTCTACACTTAAGGAATACAATGCAAATCATATGCAGAAATCATTATCATTATCTGTTTCTCCATGTGATAGAAGAATGCAATGTATGCAATCATTGTAGCATTATATAAATGAACTCTGGGTAAGATTATTCCTTCATCTCCACAGCAGAGAAGATACAAAATATTTATATAAAAATCTTGCAGCATTTGTAGAGACTTATATTTAGTACTTCCATTTCTACTGCTCTGGACAAATAATCATCCCTTACATTGTTGGTGCCTTTGATGACTTCCACAGTATACGCATAATGTTGTAGTAGTAATGACTGTTACGTTTCCAGTATTTATTTAAAGACCCTGCTTAGAATAATTAAAAGACTTTAAATATAATTAATTCTTCCTCTCATATTCTACGCAGACTGGTTGCTCAATTTATTATCTGACTAATTAAAAGTGCGTCTTGTAGTTCAGACGACAAATTTACAGACTAATAAACTGCGAACTTTTAGCTAGATTTGAAAACAGTTAAATCCCTCTAAATTAATATGCACTCGTCATCAATCTTTCCGCTCATCCGCCCCCATTCAAATCTAAGAATTAATCTAATTGGTCTATTGTGCATAGAAATCAACTACTAAGAGGTATTAACAAAGAAAATAAGATTTAATAAAGTTTAACAAATTAACAATAAATCGAATGCAACGCGAATAGTCTTCACTCTGTCTTTACGCGCCTATGCCTGATTTTTGTCAATCTAAATTGCCAGAAAAGTGTTCCTTTGAGATCTGTACACTTGATCTTGCACTTAGCTCTATTCTTGTATCCTTGGTCTCAACACTCAATCATGCCGGTTCGTTCCCTCAGTCCCCCTTTAACGACACACGTGGTGCATAAGGAATGATGTCCCTTTGTTAGTGGCTAGGAACTGGAATTTTTGCAGCATGGCCCTCAGAGTGGATTTCGACACGCTTACACCAATAAGCTAATGCAGGTGAGGCATGGTGAAACATGAACCATGAGCCGACCTGTGGATGCAACGTGTTTGGATATAATTCTCAACCTAACAGGTCCTACTTAGGCATGGCTCAATTAAATGCGCTGAACAAAGAGTTTCGACCTCGCGTCGCTTACAATTAAATTTTAGAAAAAATATAATCGTCTCACATGTGTTCCATTTAACAGTCATGACGTATGAAGCAATAAAATAGATACAACGTTAAATTAATGTTCATACAAGGGGTAATTCAAACCGACAGAGCGCTTCACAATTTACAATTAAAATTACACGCAATAATTGAATTACATGAAGAATTCATATCGAGCGCAGCATTCTGGCTCTTAGTGAATTAAAACAATATAAATTAAAGTACAGAAATGGAAAAATGGTTACAATAAATTTATATTCCGTAACATATAGGTTTTCAGCTATTTCTCTGAACCATGCTCAAGTGTATATGGAAATCATATAATACATAGCACAAATACATACTTAAACAATACATAGGCAAATACTATTAAATAAAATGATACCTTTGAGAGAAGTCGAAGGGTACCTTGATTCTCTATGGCGCCGGCTGCCTCTCACGACCCGAGTAAGCTGATGGAATTAGCTAAAATGTGCTCGAAGTGAGGGAGCGGAAGCGTGTGGGTACATATATAGAAAGGTATATTGCGTATCACGTGACTGTTCGCAAAGCATGTGGTTGGTTCGAGAACTGGACAATGGTCCTAAAGTTACATAACATCTTGACCTGTTCTAGAAGCACCTAGAAAAAGGAAGCTTTGAACAAAGGGCCAAGGGTTTCAAATATTCGAATTTGAAGTAAACAAGGCAAGTGGGTCACGAAGTCGGACAATTTTATCAGACTGTGACACCCCCTTGCTTTTGAGGCGTTTATCTTGCCAAAGATAAAATGCCTCCTACAAATTATGTATGATAAAATGTAGAAGTCCACAATGAAGAAAAATTTACACAAAAAAAATTTCGACATTCCTAGAAATAAAGTGTGCAACTATATTTCATATTTACAGGAAGGAATCCGTAGGGTTCAGTTAATTGATTAAACAACATTCTATCAGTACCGGCACTTGATGGCATCAAGCACGACTCATGTAATCTGCGCCAACATTCAAAGACCCTTTGATGTAATGAATATTTGCGTCATACTGTGTCAGAAACAAAGACCAACGCATTAAACGGCTGTTCGTAAATTGCGCCTGTCCGAGAAAGGCCAACGGCTGGTGATCGCACTCAATGACAAAGGTTTTTCCGTACAAATAGTTTTCGAACTTTTTTATGGCCCAAACTATTGCAAGACATTCCTTTTCACTGGTGGAATATTTCTGTTCAGTAGTTGTGAGTTTACGGCTTGCATATGCAACTGGGTGTTTGGTGTCATTGTGTTCTTGTAATAACACTGCTCCTAATCCTGTGTTGCTAGCATCAGTCCTTAACAAGAATGGTTTTGTCAGATCTGGCAGTTTAACAACTAAATCTGAAGTCAGTCTAGATTTCAGTGTGTCAAAAGCGTTTTGGCATGCATCAGTCCACACTACTTTTGTAGGCATATTCTTACGTGTCAAGTCAGTCAGAGGACATGCAATGGCACTAAAATCTGGTACGAATTTTCTGTAGTAGTTAGCAAGACCAAGAAAACTTCTAACTTGTGTTTTTGTTAGCGGTTGTGAAGTGTCCTTAAGTTGTGCTATCTTAGCTTCACTTGGCGACATAGTTCCATGACTCAACTTGTGTCCCAAGAAGTCTAAGGAGAATTGTGCTATTTCACACTTCGTAGGGCGGGCAGTGAGGTTGGCTTGCTTTAATCTGGCTAGCACATCTCGTAAGAGTGTTAAGTGCTCCTCCCATGTCTGGGTGCCTAGAATTAAATCATCCATGAAGTTCTCAACTCCACGTCCGTACAGTGGTTCTAACAATGACCGCATCATTTTAGAAAAAATGCTTGGAGCGTTTGAAACTCCGAAAGGCATAACTTTCCATGTGTAGTTTCCTACTGGTGTAGTGAAAGCTAGTATGTGTCGATCAGTGTCCTTGACCTTGATTTGCCAAAAACCGCGTGACAAATCTATTTTGGTATAGTAATGAGCGTTAGCTAGCTTAGTGAAGATGAGATCCGGATCAGGAAGAGGTTCGGCACAAAACTCTGTCACTTGATTGAGTTTGCGGTAGTCTACGCAAAAACGGAACGAGTTATCACGTTTTTTAATCAACACGATGGGTGATCCGTAGGCACTGTCAGTCTTCTCTATGACCCCTAGATCTAGCATAGTCTTAATCTCACGTCTAACGTCATCTATCTTAGCGTGTGGCAACGGATACGGCTTCAAACGTATCGGTTTGTTGTCAGTCAGCTTCAGTGAAAATTCTATTAAGTCTGTCAACCCTGGTTTGTCTGTCAGAGTAGATGAGAACTCGTTAAGCAATTCATTCACTTCTTTTTTCTGTCTTTCTGTCAAGGCTTCATTTACCCTAACGTCTTTGACAGTTTCGTCCGTCTGTAGAGGACAGTTTGGTAAAGTACCAGTGACGCAATCAGTATCCCCCTCGTCTTCTGTAACTATCGTCGCTACGACAAAATCAGCTTGAGTGGTTTGATCCTCACGGCTTATGTACTTTTTGAGTAGGTTAACATGAAAGATTTTCTCTCTCTTTCCTGTCTGCACCTTATAGTTCAGTCCCCCTAGCTTGGCGGTAACTACAAAGGGCCCCTTCCATTTCATCTGAAGTTTGTTATGTGCTTCAGGAAGCAACAGTAACACTTTGTCATTAACTTCAAATTCTCTAGGTTTGGTGTGCTTATTGTAATATTCTGCCTGTCTAGACTGAGCTATCGTCAAGTTTTCCCGTGCTATCTTGCCTATAGTTTCAAGACGGTTTCTTAAGTCAGTGACGTATGTATAAGTTGTCTTAACTTCGTCATCTGTCTTTTCATCAGTCCAAAGTGCCTTCAAAATCATCATCGGTCCGCGTACAGTACGTCCGTAAAGTAGCTCAAATGGTGAAAACCCGGTGGAAGATTGTGGCACCTCCCTATATGCAAATAGTAGGGCAGGGATGTATCTGTCCCAGTCTTTCGGTTTATCTGTGGCGAGCTTTTTAAGTGCTGTTTTTAATGTCCCATTGTATTTTTCAATCAGACCATTTGCCTGGGGGTGGTATGGTGTGCAAGTAAGATGTTTGATGGAAAGTAAACGATTTACTTCCTTCATTACGTTGCCTATGAATTGACTCCCCTGATCCGTCAAAATTTCAGTAGGAATTCCAACACGACTCCAAAGACCGAAAAGGGCTTCGGCGACAGTTTCAGTATCAATATTTTTCAATGGTACTGCGTCGGCGAATCTTGTTGCGTAATCAATAGTGGTCAGCACGTATCGATTACCTCTCGTTGATGTGGGTATTATAGGCCCAATCAAATCCAATGCTACGCGCTTGTAGGGTTCACTGATCAGTTCAGGCTCTCCTAACGGTGCGGGTCTGATTGAATTTTTAGACTGTGTTCTCTGGCATGTGTCGCAACTTAACACGAATCTACGGATATCGGCAGTGATGTCCGGCCAATAAAACTCACTTGTAATACGACTAGTTGTTTTTTGTACACCCATGTGTGCACCAAAAAGACTCTCATGACCTAATCGTAATACGTCATTTCGTTTGGTTTGTGGAACGACTAATTGTTTCCGAAATTCGTCTCCCACTTTCGAATAGCGGTA
The DNA here is from genome assembly GCA_028829895.1 of Sinotaia quadrata. Classification (NCBI taxonomy): domain Eukaryota; kingdom Metazoa; phylum Mollusca; class Gastropoda; order Architaenioglossa; family Viviparidae; genus Sinotaia; species Sinotaia quadrata. The sequence goes on from CM054180.1 coordinate 16,969,089, forward strand.
CAATAAACCCTTTTTCAGAATAATGCACGCTTTCTTATTCGAATCGTCAGTGTTGACGTCACTAACAAGTACAGCTTGTCTGCGTAACTTGTCTAGTGTTTCGTCCTCAGCTTGTAATATTTTAATCTCGCTAACTGTTGCTTTATCTACGGCTGGTGCGGCAGACATCGGTGCAGTTACAGATTTGTCTTTACTACTCGCTGCTCTGGTTACAGCGTTAACCAGTGGTGGTTCAGTTGAAGTTTGTTTTTTGCACGGCAAAACATACTTGCAACCAAGGATCACGTCATGCGGTGAGTTTTCCATAACTGCCGCTTTGACTGTTCCTTCTACAAAGTCTGAAACAATCGAGACTTCAGCTACTGGTAAAATGTCTTGTTCGCCGTTTGCAAAGGTGACAGAGATTGTCTCCCCTGTGTAGTCGGTACGGTTAACTAATGATGCATTTACAATAGCGTCTAGCTCACACCCTGTATCAAGCAAAGCGATTGTATCGTGACCGTTTGCCTGTACTGGTGTTCGATTCGACTTTTCTGTTTTAGGTGTATGACTTTCTACTGCGTAAACTTTAGCTGTTTTCTTTTCAGGACATGTTCGTGAAAAATGGCCACTATCACCACAAGTGTAACATGCAAGATTCTTTTTATCTTTCTGTTTGTCGGACTTGTTTTTAGTGTCGGGTTTAGATGTTTTATCATCACGCTCATTAGGTGCCTTCCCGTCATTTTTCTTATCCTTTCGAGTCTGCGGTTCGTTCGGTCGAGACTTGTTGTTCGCGTGTGCGTTCGAGAATTGAGAATGTGCGTCATCAAAGCGATCGGCGGCGTTGCCTATCTCCTCTAGCGTAGATTTTTCCCTTATTGCTAAGTGAATCAGTAGATCTGATTTGTATGACCCGAGAATATGGTCTTTTACCATTTCATCCCTAAGACCTGCGTACGTCTGTGGAGTTTCGGCTAGATCTATCCATCTTTGGAACAAGTCCGTGACGCGGCGTATGTACTGTGCGTGCGTCTCTGAACTGGCTTTCGTGGCCTGTTTAAATTTACGGCGGTATGTATCTGCTGTGAGTTTGTAGCGCTTCAATAATGCGGCCTTGACTGTGTCGTAATTATCTGACTCAGAATCGCTAAGCTTATTGAACTCGTTTTTCGCACTGCCCTGCAATAACCCCGATAAATTTATCGCCCAATGTTCCGCTGGAATGTTCGTTGCTCTGGCTAACTTTTCAAACGTTTTTAAATACGCGTCTATTTGATCTTTGTTCTCATCAAATGGGACCATATTTATCTTTGGAATGATATTTTCAATTCTACTGTGATTATTTCCATCGCTAGAACGCGAATCACCACTGCTTCTGCGATCACGGTTTGGATTGGTAACTTCTAGTTTCTTTACTTCCCATTCTAACCGTTTTATTTCCGCGTCTGCGGCGATGCGTTTGGCTTCTGTATCCGCTGCGATGCGTTTTGCTTCTGTGTCCGCTGCGATGCGTTTAGCCTCGGTTTCAGCTAGTCTTTCAGCCTCTAACTTCTTAGCTTCGCGGGCAGCTAACCGTTCTTCCCTTTCTATCTCTTGCCTTTCTTTGTCCGCTTTTTCCGCTTTCTCTAGCTCAGTTTTGATGTAGCTAGTCAGTTCGTCACCCTGATATCCTATCATGATACCGGCTTCTTTCAGGTCTTCGATAACCTGTTTGCGATCCATTTTACTGTCTTAGCGCGCTGGCTACAATAAGAATGTATCTCGTGAATTGTGTGTTTTAACCGTCGGCGATAACTCCGCTTATCCCGAAAATAACTTTTAGGCTACAACCTTACAAAAATTATTTAATTTACTCAGAACACCTTCCGAAATAAATTACGCGTTAACTCTTTACACGTTTCACCTGCTTGTCACAGTGTCCGCTGTTCCAAGACTTCCGTAATGTCACGGCTCCTACCATACAACATTACACATTATATCTAGCACCCTAAATATAATAGTCCGAAGTCTGTTACTACCGATAACTCTCCTAGCTGGCGGTATAACCTTCGACTCCTCACAATGAAGTACTCAGTAACACAATACTAAATAAATCATTCAATAGCTAACATGACATATTTAACTACGCTTAAATATATCAACATTAACTAACATGCACGCTACTCTGCAAAAGAATACATGCACATGTCACAACAAAAGCAAAGAAAATCAGTGATACAAAAATCAAAAGAACAATTGGCAATTCTGTTCGTTCGTTCGTTTCTAGGTTATGATGCGCCCTATGTATAAAAATGTTACAATTTACAATTTAATACATATCAATCCCGCGACGACCCACACTTGTTACGTTTCCAGTATTTATTTAAAGACCCTGCTTAGAATAATTAAAAGACTTTAAATATAATTAATTCTTCCTCTCATATTCTACGCAGACTGGTTGCTCAATTTATTATCTGACTAATTAAAAGTGCGTCTTGTAGTTCAGACGACAAATTTACAGACTAATAAACTGCGAACTTTTAGCTAGATTTGAAAACAGTTAAATCCCTCTAAATTAATATGCACTCGTCATCAATCTTTCCGCTCATCCGCCCCCATTCAAATCTAAGAATTAATCTAATTGGTCTATTGTGCATAGAAATCAACTACTAAGAGGTATTAACAAAGAAAATAAGATTTAATAAAGTTTAACAAATTAACAATAAATCGAATGCAACGCGAATAGTCTTCACTCTGTCTTTACGCGCCTATGCCTGATTTTTGTCAATCTAAATTGCCAGAAAAGTGTTCCTTTGAGATCTGTACACTTGATCTTGCACTTAGCTCTATTCTTGTATCCTTGGTCTCAACACTCAATCATGCCGGTTCGTTCCCTCAGTCCCCCTTTAACGACACACGTGGTGCATAAGGAATGATGTCCCTTTGTTAGTGGCTAGGAACTGGAATTTTTGCAGCATGGCCCTCAGAGTGGATTTCGACACGCTTACACCAATAAGCTAATGCAGGTGAGGCATGGTGAAACATGAACCATGAGCCGACCTGTGGATGCAACGTGTTTGGATATAATTCTCAACCTAACAGGTCCTACTTAGGCATGGCTCAATTAAATGCGCTGAACAAAGAGTTTCGACCTCGCGTCGCTTACAATTAAATTTTAGAAAAAATATAATCGTCTCACATGTGTTCCATTTAACAGTCATGACGTATGAAGCAATAAAATAGATACAACGTTAAATTAATGTTCATACAAGGGGTAATTCAAACCGACAGAGCGCTTCACAATTTACAATTAAAATTACACGCAATAATTGAATTACATGAAGAATTCATATCGAGCGCAGCATTCTGGCTCTTAGTGAATTAAAACAATATAAATTAAAGTACAGAAATGGAAAAATGGTTACAATAAATTTATATTCCGTAACATATAGGTTTTCAGCTATTTCTCTGAACCATGCTCAAGTGTATATGGAAATCATATAATACATAGCACAAATACATACTTAAACAATACATAGGCAAATACTATTAAATAAAATGATACCTTTGAGAGAAGTCGAAGGGTACCTTGATTCTCTATGGCGCCGGCTGCCTCTCACGACCCGAGTAAGCTGATGGAATTAGCTAAAATGTGCTCGAAGTGAGGGAGCGGAAGCGTGTGGGTACATATATAGAAAGGTATATTGCGTATCACGTGACTGTTCGCAAAGCATGTGGTTGGTTCGAGAACTGGACAATGGTCCTAAAGTTACATAACATCTTGACCTGTTCTAGAAGCACCTAGAAAAAGGAAGCTTTGAACAAAGGGCCAAGGGTTTCAAATATTCGAATTTGAAGTAAACAAGGCAAGTGGGTCACGAAGTCGGACAATTTTATCAGACTGTGACAATGACCACTTGGTCAAATGCCCATTTGTCTTAGTCAAGTGAGCTAAGTAGGTGAGAGGGTAATGTATCTGTCTAACAAAATGCTTGGGATTTCTGGACTGTCCAGACAATCCAAGACTTCTTTCTCTGAAGTCAAATAATTTTGTTCAACCACATTTAATGTACAGCTGGAATAAGTTACTGGATACAGATTATCACCATGCTTCTGCATCAGCACAGCAACTAGTACTGCATTGCTATTAACTGTTCTGTGTATGAATTCCTCATTGATATGAGGCAAATTGAGGGCAGAAGCTCGTGATATGCAGTCTTTCAAACTAGCAAAGCTGGCTTCCTTGCTCCAAATCACTATCTCAGGTTTTCCTTTCTTAGTCAAATCAATAATTGGTTTGGCGAGGGCACTGATGCTGAGAATGAATTTTCTATAGTAAGCAGGCAACCCCCAAAAGGATTTAACATTTGTCTTGGAGAGGGGTCTCTCACTTTTGATGCATATGGCCACACGAGACCTTGATCCATGTGTGTCCCAAAATTCCAAGTTTGAAATGTCCAAAGAAACATTTAGTAAGTCAAGAAGTAAGGTTACATTCCTTCAAACACTTGAACAACTTTGTAACACTTGGATATGGTCTTCCAGGGTATGGGTTGCCACCAATATATTATCCATGAAGTTAGAGACATAGGTTCGATGAGCTCAGATTGTCATGGCCGATGCAAAACATGCAGTTGACAGAATACAATTTCACCTCATCTGACCACAGTCAGAGACACGATTTCATGGAATAAACAACATCAGAGTGTGGGTTCAATCCCTTTCTGAAGTCAACATTACCATGGAGAGCTATAGAATGAAGAAAGAAAAAGGGCTTGCATATACTGTCTAAGAAATAGGGTGGCACACTGTGAATGTTTGCACAAATGTTTATATTGCTGGTCCTTGCATCATCATCATCATCATCATCTCTCTCTCTCTCTCTCTCTCTCTCTCTCTCTCTCTCTCTCTCTCTCTCTCTCTCTCTCTTTCCCCCCATACACTAAATATAAAATTAGACCTGTGAAAATCATAATAACCTTGATTCAAACATATACTGCAAGTCGTGGTAAAACAATTAGAACATAATTTCTTTCTCTAACATCGAATTTCACTCTCATGTTAAGTAGTCCAAACTTACTGTTTACCATTGACTGTCTCATTTCCTGGAACAATGGAAACACAATTAGACTCTTGCAGATCCAGAAATGTTGGCCAGTGAATTTGCATTGTTGTTAATGGGGGGAGGGGGGGCGCTTTCGGCTTATGCCGCTTTCGCGCTGGTTGAATTTGCATTAGTCTCCCATATTGTTTATATACAATTTGCAACTAGGCTAGAAAAATCGACATTGTTTCCTTAATTCAAATGACTGTGTGAGGGATCATACACATCGTAGTCCACAACCGTGTTGCTATTTGTGGCGGAGTAAATTTGTTAATCCCTATTTGAGGGGGTGGGGTGGGGTGGGAGGGGGAGGAGAATTATTAGGACTAATTAGTTGAGTTACTAATTTATTAACCCGAATTCTTCAAAATGAAGGCAGGGTGATCTTGCCAACATGGCCATAATTAACTGGATCAGCACTATGCTTATAGCTGCGACATCCACAGTATACGTAGTAAGGTAATTAACAAATACAGACTAGTTAATGAAAATATACAGAAAGCTAGATGAAAAAAATACACAAACTAGTTGAGGACATTAAAAGATTTTTTTTAAAAGCACTCGAAAATAGTCTACTCAAAGTCTGGAGTATTTCTTTAATATAAAGGAAATATTAGACCAGCTATGTTTCATGAAATTTATCTAAAATCATAATTCCAGTTGGAGGGAATAAAAGAGGAACCTAAATTTAGAAACTTACCATCATTTGGCAGGGAACAACAGAAGAGGAACCCCATAAATAGAAATATACCTTCATTTAGCCGGAAATCAAGAGGCTCTCTTAAAGAATAGAAACTTACCTTGACTTGGCAAGGATAAATAGTGAACCTATAGAACAGAATCTTATCTCGATTTGGCAGGGAAAACAAAGGAACACAGACAACCCACACGAATCTCAAAACTGATGTTCATCTAACCACGGCAACGTGGCGAGAATACGGCAGACACAAAGATTTTTTTTTTTTAAGTAGCTACTGCTTTAATATAAAGAGCTTAAGTGATCACGCATCTGTCTTTCAAGAACTGGTTCACGTAAACCAAACGTAGGGCGCACGCAAAATTAGAATATCGGAACACCCCCAAAATGCGATGTGAGCGAAAGGATGTGCGTGTGTTTGTGTGGGTGGGTGGGGTGGGGGAGATGCATAAAATATATACAGCAAATGCAGCGGTGAAGAATAGCACGTAGGCGTAATGGCATCAGAATTGATCAGCAAAACAACGAACTTTGACGCGAAAGATCTGTAGTGAAAGTCGTGGAATGGGAACGGTAACTCACAAACTTCTACCGATAGCAATTTGTCTGTAATAATAAACAGCTGGACCTTGTGAAGGTGGTTCGTGACTGGAGTGTGCCTGTTTGTATTTCCTTTTTAATTTCATTCGTACGTAAGGCGAGGATTTACAATACAACGATTTGACGTGAGCGAAAGTTGTTTCTTTGCCTGTAGACCTTATTTTCGTCCAATCCATTGGACCATATAACCCGCGGTAAGGATGACGTCATAAGATTATGGTTGTTGCTTTACATAGATAGCTACGCAAGCACAATTGAATGGGCAACTCTCTTATGGACATTAGACTGGTAGCCACTTAACCTACCATAAAGTAAAGTTAAATGGGCATGCCTTCGACTGAACGAACTTCGAACTGAACGGGCAAGGGCTCGTCTGAGCTCACTTCCTGTTGCGTGGGAATGCTCGCTTTTGAACGCGTTGCTTACAAAGCAGTGAATTAAGATACAAGTAAATGTAGTTTGTAAAGTCGGGGTTGGCAAGGTTGACAGGCTTACACACGTGTCATCCATTAGCTGAGTTATGTCAATTAGAAGAGTTTTATATTTATATTTACAGCGAGCATTTGTCGAGGATCAGAGTCTGAAAATGTAGAGATGCATATGGTCAGAGTAGCCAGGTTCACCTCAAAACAATTATCTTCAGTTCTGTAGATAATTAAATCAAAAATGAAAGCCTCATTTGTTGGCAAACGGTTGATGAAGAAAAGGATGAGCAAGTAAATGAAATATCTGATATGTATACTCACTGAAGTGTGTGTGCGCGCGCGCGCGCGAGAGAGAGAGAGAGAGAGAGAGAGAGTGTGTGTGTGTGTGTGTGTGTGTGTGTGTTTGTTGAAATTTTAAAATCAACAAACGTGTCAGCATAACATTACAAAATTTTCTTACAGACGGCCAGTAATCAGCGAAGCATGTTTACAATTGGGACAAATGTATTTGAAGAATAACAAGACTAGTTTTTTTTTATTAAATCGCTTGTTCCTGTACCTCTTCAAAATATTAGCGTAATCTGCACGGAATACCCTGTTTCACGTGTGTGGTGGTGGTTATGTGTGTGTGTGTGTGCGTGCGCGTGCGTGCGTATGTGTGTTTGTGTGTGTATGCGTGCGTGTGTGTGTGTGTGTGTATGCGTGCGTGTGTGTGCGTGCGTGCGTGCGTGCGTGCTTGGGCGCGAGTGAGAACGTACATTACGTATTTTAATTAGGGAGGAAATATTTTAAAGAGAAAGAATTGATGTACAGAAAGAGAGAAAGAATTGATGTACAGAAAGAGAGAAAGAATTGATGTACAGAAAGAGAGAAAGAATTGAGAAATGTCTAAAACTATACCCTCATGAAGCATGGCTGTCAGATGCTAATATATCAAATAAGTGATTGGCATCAAAACATAGATAATATAAATTAACTATAAATAAAATTGATAGTTTAAACCCAAAGCACCACTTTGACTGATAGATCACATATTAATTCAAATCATAAGAAGCACGTCACTTAACTGTATATGAAATCATTAAATAGTAAACAATTAACTCCTTCGTTTAAATATTTTATTCGGGGTTTAAAGAGAGAATCAGAGAGAGTGAGAAAGACAGTGAGAAAGAAAGCGGGACAGAGACAGAATGAGAGAATGGGAGAGAGAGGGAGACAGAAAGTGAGTGGGAGACAGTGAGAGGGACTGAGAAAGTTTAAGAGAGACAGAGACCATAAAGAACTACGTTTTGCACAGTATAGAAACAGAATGAAAATGTATGTTCTGTATTACCAACTGTTGAACAGGAAACCGTACAAAAATGTCAGCATAACGTAGAAAGGACAATGTAAATAAAAGTGTGTTTAATATCTATGCAAAAATTTGAACAAATTTTATCAGAATGTTCATCCTCCAGGAACGATTTCTAGAACTTACAATCATCCTACTTTTACGTACACCGGAAGGCAGGAGACCGCCCGAGCATGTGGGCAGCATTTTCAGTACACCCGAGGGCAGGAGACCGCCTGAGCAAGTTGGCAGCATTTTCAGTACGAATAAAAAGGAAGCATTACGACGCAATAATCCTGATTCAAAAATTTTCTACCACTAAAAAAAATCTTAAAGGCTTTAAGAACTATGTGTCTTCCACTTCCATTTAACAGCACTTAACTATTCTGTGATAGTGATAATTATGCAATAGTATTTGCTTGAACCTTGATGGAAACAGCGTGTTCTTTGCCATCTCTTTGCTGTCTGCAATCAGAGCCGGACTCCGATAAAGATCTCTTCGTTAACCCGAGGAACCTTACGTGATTTGCCTATCTCGTCCTTACGTATTCACGTATTGCGAGAACGTTTAGGGAGTTTGAAAGAGGGAGAGTGTGTGGGGGGAGAGATTTGCTCTATCACGATTAGTATTGCGTAAAAGTGTCGGGCTTAAACCAAATTATATTTTCTTCTACTGACTTGACATCCCCATCCCACTCGTCTGATTACAGATTCCTTTAAAGTCTTAGAATGATGCAATAAACATTAGCAGCTTGGAAATTTTGAATATTAAATGAATACATTTCTTTAAATTTGCATGACCACATACAATTATCTTATTTGACTGCTTTTCTCTCGAAATTTAGCATTTCACAGGTTGCTGTCTGTTGCTACTGTCATCATCAACAAACCCCCCAGCTTAACTAAAAACAATTCTCATATCTGTAATACCCATGGGTCTGCGCTAGGCAAACACTGTACCCATACTAAGGCAATACAACTGTATTTTAATATTGACTCTAGCTGTCTCCTTTCTCCACGACTCTTCCAAAGTCCTCCTGCCTATTCAGCAACACCCTTACTATCAATTATCTGTTTATCACAACTATCTGTCCCCCTGCCTCCTTCCTCACCCTTTTCTCGTCTTCTTTATAGTGAACAACCTGAAATGTACCTCCTGCAGCCCCTCCCCTCAAACCTGACCCAACACTAACAACAACACAGTGCAGCTTCGAGGGGGTTCAAAGAGGAGTGGCGACTGGCAGATCGGCTTAGTTCTTTGTCGTGGCGGTTTTTCCTTCTATTTGCTCGTCGTAATTAGACTCTCAGCCATCAAGTACAGGCCTTTTAGCACCAAAGTCTGCAACCCACGCTGAATAATTGATCTCAGCCGCAAAAAAAAATTATCCGCCATGACAAAATCACGTCCATCAAGTCCGGAGAAGAAAGAAAGACAAACACAAAGTGCTACGTCACATAAAGTAATCTTCGCCTACGGACGCAGTAACTCGTGATTTGCGAAGATCGTACTTATTGCTGACACGTTTTTACGTACATATATTATCATTGAGGGAAAGTCCGCAATTCTCCTCATCCCCCCATCCCCCAACTCCACCCAGTTGTGTTGATTTGTTTAGTTTTAGGAGCCGGTATTTAGTTTCTGTTAACTCTGCACGTCTTTATGGGCATAACCACTATTGCGAAGGCAGTGTTAATGAAGATGAAATGTTAGTATGTTAATTATGCATTCAAAAGTATTGCAGCTACGCAGTTTAATACGCTGTTATCGACTTCAGTGTTTCTGAGCGTGTGCTCTCTTGCCACCATATTTAATCTCCGCTGATTTCGAGCACGTAAGTGGGCCTTGTTTTACCAGTTGTGTGGGTTCTGGCTGAAAAAAGGACACGTTTTTATTTTTTAAAATTAATTTTAGGAACAGAAATGAAAATTGCTATAATACATACAGGTGGATGTCAACAAAATTCTAGAGCATGTAAACTCGCACACACACGCACACACACGTACACACTCGCACACTAACATTTCACTCACTTATACACAGCGCAAACAAATATAAACATACATACATACATACAAACAAACAGAAACAAAGAAACGCGTCAATATTCAGTCAGTAATTTCAGATTAGAATCAGTTTTATCTCTGTCATCTAGTGTTGAAAAATTGATCAAGATTAGACAGCAGAGTCAGTCAGTCGTGAGTAGCGTCGGGGGTGGGGTGGGGGTGGAGGTTGTCGACGTTCATTGGGAAAGACTGGTGATGCCCAATAACGATAATGTTTCCTAGTCTGATTTAAGCGAGCACGTGTAACGGAAGTGACGTAAAAGCAATGCTGGTTCTGCAAAGACTCAGAGTTCTCAGTTGACATACAGGAAGCCCGTATAAATGAAGTGTGTGTGTGTGTGTGTGTGTGTGTGTGTGTGTGTGTGTGAGTGAGTGTGTGTGTGTTCTTACTTCGCACGTAATTAAGTTTTTGGGTCGAAGTAACAGCTTCACTTTTGGAGAAGGACGGGTTCAAATCATGAATTCAGGAATGCTCTTGCTACTGTTTTAACCATTTTTGACACGATATGTGAGATAGAACCAACACTGTTTTACCATTTTTGACACGATATGTGAGATAGAACCAACACTAAACATCTAATCCAGAGAGTCGTATGAGCTATCAAAGCACTGCACGAGGAATGTTTTAGAATCTTCATGTATGCTACCCAAGCACACCATGAGGAATGTTCAAAAATCTTGATGAATTCTCGAAACCAAACTCAAGACTCGATTTCTTTCATAATGGCTCTTAAACAGAATTCACACAAGAATCAACTTACAGCAACACGTTTACTGATAAGTATGACACAATGCTGGATACACATCAATGTGATCTGCTAGAGTATAGAAGTCACTACAGCCTGAACAGATACAAAGTTACAAAACCTTAAAATCACCAAAAGGCCTGCTCCCCTCTCCAAAAGTCAAGTCAAAGGCACCACTAAGTTTCAGGCATATTTCATCTCTAAACTCTTTTCTCTTATACACACATACTCATCTTACAAATCCTGCAACAATATTCATTAGTCCAATACACCTGCAGCATAAGAAATATAGCATTGGTCAACATTCACAAGTATATTGTTCAAGATAATCAAATTAGTGAACATAGAAATAATGGTTCAATTGCATAAAGTCATAAAGCATTCTCCAGTTCAAATCACAGATCAATAGCAAAAGTATTAAATATTCCTAAGTCCACTCTTTCTTTATCAATCAGTTAACTTACCATAAGCTAATGATCACCTTTATGACCAGATCTGAGTTACATCAAAATCAATGTGATTAAAATATAGAACTTTCTTCAAAAAAGTAACATTTGATGAAATTGTTATGAACAAGTGTGAGACTATTTAGTACTTAGTCTTAGTTTATTTATTCTTGTCTGATCTCTTTTCGTTGTGTAGTTAGACCTTTCACTACCTAGTTCTAAATTAATTATTCTTGTCTGATATCTTTTCGTTGTGTAGTTAGACCTTTCACTACCTAGTTCTAAATTAATTATTCTTGTCTGATATCTTCTCTTTGCATTATACAGTGCATTGGAGTTGTTCTTACTGCTTTGTCTGTCTTAGGTCTTCTACCTTTCGCTAGTTGGTTATATTAATTTGTCCTGCCACAATAAACAGTACACCTAATCATATGAACATCCCCGTATCTGCTAACACCCTGTAGCACACTCCATAGGAAACAGTCACATCATAATGTTCGATTATGGTCCATACAATTCTCTCTGGTTTTCCAATCTTCTCAGTAATAGGTATGTGGTACCTTCAGTGACAGCAGACTTCTGACCCAGCCAACATCAGCCCAAGATCTTTAGTCAAGATGAATTTGTCTTGTCCTGTTCATCATGTGTTCTCTTGCCCCTTTGACAGTAGTCCAGTTAGACAAGCATTCGTTTAGACAGCTGTTCTTGCGTCGTTTAGACCAGTGTCCGTCCAACAAGTGTTCCTTGAAGCTGTGAAATACATAATGAATTTTCGCACATCAGTCTCATGTTTCTAACTAACTAAACCTGTAATTCCATTCTTGGTTCTCATCTTAAATTCTTTCCACATTAGTTATTACTTTTATTTTCTTAGTACCAAGAATGCATTACAAAAAAAAATCATTTAAAAATACAATATTGGCAAAAGGAAAAATATACAATTGCAATAAGTATAAAAATAATTCAATCTTTACAAAATCGTAATTTTTACCATTTCAGACAATTCCTAGTCCTTGATCTTCCTGCTCCATTAACCGCAGAGGAACACACGGGAAACGACGGATTTGAATGAGTGTCCAGCCTGACAGTGGGGTATTTAAGCTAAAGTTGGGTTCAATGCTCTAATCTCCCCTTCTGGACATAATCCCTCCCTTGTCTCACTCATTGTACTATAGTCTCTGTTGAGTGATTACTGCCCTTTGAGTGCAAGTCTGGTGCCTTTAGAAGCTGCCCGACCCTGAGTCTCATGTGCGTCATGTCTCTTTGAGGTGCGTATTGTTATGTAACCTACTCGTCATCTCTCGGGTGCGTCAGTTGGTCGTGTGATGGCTACGGTCGCTTCGACCTGCTTTGAATCTCTAATCTTACGTCGAGATCAAAGTTCGATTGTCTAAAATTCTGAATACTATTTTCTACATGGCAAAATATCTGAATGGCTTAGCTGTGGCTTACAATTAAAGTTAAAGCATCAAAGGATTTCGTGTGTGGTTCAACTTTAATTAGGAACATTTTCAGTGTGTCTCTTTGCATTTCCAACTCCACACATACTAGTAGCTTAGCTGATATTATAACAAACTGTTAATATAATACATACTTGCAAAGAAACTGCTAATGTACGACAGACTTGTAAGGAAGTTGTAAAATTACTGATTTACAAGGAACAATAGTGAAACTGTTACTTTAACCTGTTAATATAATTTCTGGCTTTAAACCAGTCTGGTTACAGATTATTCATATAATTCCTGACTTAAAATCAGACTGGTCACACACTGTTAATATAAGACAGAGTAGTACCTTAACTAATAATATAAAAGCAGACTGGTAATGAACTGTTACCTTAAGATTAGTAGCTTGATTGATAATATAAAGTCGGACAGGTAACAAACTGTTAATATAATACAGAATTGCAAGGAAACTGTTAGTGTAAGACAGACTTGTAACGAAGTTGCTAATGTACGACAGACTTGTAACGAAGTTGCTAATGTAAGACAGACCTGTAACGAAACTGCTAATGTAAGACAGACTTGTAATGAAATTGCTAATATACGACATACTTGTAACGAAGTTGCTAATGTACGACAGACTATTATGAATATAACCAAAAACTACTGGCCAAATTGCTCATTTCACGGTCTGTTCATAAACTCTCTGACATGGAATGTTCATAAAATTCTGAGAACAAGGAACTGTTGACGGATTTGCTGACTTTACATAGATTGCTGAGTGAATCGCTAGCTGGTCACGAACTAAGAACTGTAGAGTTGATTTCCAATTTAAACGGACAAACTAAGGGATTGAATTGTTATCTGAACACGAACTTCAGGAATAGAGTTGATTTCCAATTTAAACGGACAAACTAACGGATTAAATTGTTAACTGAACACGAACTGCAGGAATAGAGTTGATTTCCAATTTAAACGGACAAACTAAGGGATTGAATTGTTATCTGAACACGAACTTCAGGAATAGAGTTGATTTCCGATTTAAACGAACAAACTAACGGATTTGCTAACAGCACGGACTGAAAAACGACTGAACTGTTTCCTACTTCATTAGTATGCAAAAAGAGATTCAGAAGCACTGATAACGATTGGCGGGGAAGTTAAAAATTAATGATGTAACTGGAATGATGTGTGTATGCATGCATGTGTGTGTGTGTCTGTGTGTGTGCGTGCGCGCGCGTGCGTAATGGAATGGCGAGAAATCTGGCCTTTTGTCAGTTCCATTCTAGTACCTAAACACGCGTGAAAAGGAGACTCGCTTTCCACCACCACCACCCAAACCCCCCACTTAACCCCAGTCCTGTCTCTTAGAAATAAGTCTTGCGTGCCAATAAAAGTCTCATTCTGGATTGTACGCATGAGCCGCCAAATGTCGGCGCAGAACTGAAAGAAAATTCTCCCCACCCACTTCTCTGTCTGTCCCTTCCTTCCACTACTTAATTCTCACCGTTAGAAACTGATGCGCGCAAACTGTTGTGACGCGTAGTGCGTGTATGTCGAGCTCGACTGGAGGCAGTAAGGCGTTCGTTAACGCGATCTGACCCTCGCGCTTTTTTGGATACAAGATTTTAGAGCACTGGGCCAAGCGACCTGACGTGTCACAGCAAAGACAAAAGACAAATACGATGTAGTCGTGAGAGAGGGGGGTGGAGAAAGTACTTCATTCATAGGGATTTCCGTCTGAGTTCTGCAGGCAAGTCACGCAGGCATTTAACATGCGCCCAGAGTGAAACACACACACACACACACACACACACACACACACACACACACACACACACACACACACAGAGTACATACGTGAAACGCACATCACACATCTAGGCAAGAGTCGATATAAATTCAACCGCTTCCTTGTTCATTGGTTTGGTCATAATCTATATACTGGTGTGTGTGTGTGTGTGTGTGTGTGTGTGTGTGTGTGTGTGTGCGTGCGTGTGTGTGAGTGAGTGAGTACCATGTGAAAACTATGCATGGTAGTTTCGTGTTCTACATTCACTCCGCTCACACCTGCAGCTAAAGACACGTATAACATCACGATGCGACACTCGCCAGAATTTACACTCGTTCCAGTCACATTCGGTCACGTCTGAAAAGTTTGACAGTTGACAAACAGGAAATTCTGTTAAATGAACTGGTGACATTTAATATGTGACCAAAGGTAAACTGAAATCACGGTTTGCTTAAAGATATAATAATAAAGGCAAAACAATGTTACACTGGCACAATACACATACAAAGTCTAATAATACACTTGCAACATAAGCAATCATTAAATAAATGACTACAATACCATCTGATAGCAGAGCACAGAGGTGTGTCTAGCACAAATTACATGTAGAATTGTAGATGCTGTATAATATTACTACAGACAACAGTACACAGTACTTGTACATAGACATTTTCAGAATACAAATGTACTCTTAATTAGTAACCATTAATCATCGCTTCTACTAACATGAATTAAAGTTATATAACTGAGTAAGTGTATTGCATACAAAGATAACAGAATGTGTCAGCTAAGAACAGGCAAATTCATAAAGGATGTGTCAGCTAAGAACAGGCAAATTCATAAAGGACGTGTCAGCTAAGAACAGGCAAATTCATAAAGGACGTGTCAGCTAAGAACAGGCAAATTCATAAAGGATGTGTCAGTTAAGAACAGGTACATTCATAAAGGATGTGTCAGCTAAGAACAGGCAAATTCATAAAGGATGTGTCAGCTAAGAACAGGCAAATTCATAAAGGATATATTAGCTAAGAACAGGCAAATTCATAAAGGATGTGTCAGCTAAGAACAGGCAAATTCATAAAGGATCTTCTGGAAAGTCGTCTCCAATAATATATTAATATGTAATAGCGGCAGTGGATAGTGTGACAGGTATTTCGGACAGGGAGAGGTGTCTCTTAAATTCTGAGGATTATATTATTTTTCTACTCTACTATAAATCACCTCTCGAATGCGAACGAGAATTGGAAGAGTAGTCTCCCTGTACCCCTACTCGTCCCAGTATTAGCCATAGGATTATACGTAAATATATTGGGTTAACACTGACCTGACATATACCCCGAAAACTCGCAGTGGACACTCATGTTCAAAGGCCCCATTATGTCCGACTTATTAATTATTATATAATGCTCCCATCACTACAAAGACCTTTTCTTTCCAATCTTTCCAAAATGTATTTCTTGGAAATAGTGGATGTTAACAAAGAAATAGAATTTATTAGCAATATAAATATATCTACACACAACGCAACATAATTTTTCATTTAATCACACACACACACACACACACACACACAAACACACACACAAACACACACACACATATATATATATATAAATCAATATGGCTCAAAGTTTAGTGGTTGTTCTGGTTATGAGTCAGAGCTGCCTTTTTGCCTGCGGTGAGATAAATATGAGTGACGTCAGAGATGTAGGCATTTGCTCATTCACCTCATTCACCTCATTCAGTCGAATGTCAGTTGTACACGAGACTCACATCACACTAGCACAGTAGTGTAGGAAACGTTTCCAGTTTTATTCGTGAAGATCTCCCTGGCAAGATAAACAGAATGTTATATGAATTGCCTACCCCTTGACGCAACAGTTCACAATTGTCCACGAGTAAACATTTCATCTTATAGGACAACACAATCTCTGTTGAGGATTGGGAAATGCTAACTCCGTCTGCCTCCATACACAAATCGAAACAGATCTATCAGATCTTACTTTTACAGATCGCTCACAACTTTTACACAACTTTTGGGGGATATTCCAGACTTCCGCTATTGTCAGGAATGATCTCTTGTGGTCTGGACTGGTGCCCAATCTTTCGTCCTTGTTAAGCTATTTGCGGACGTATCACAAGTATTGTACAATAATACGTAATTTGCCAGAATGTACTAGAATGACGTAGAGTGTCCTGGGCCAATAATATGGACGGACAGTAGCAGCAGATATTTTAGAATTTCTTTCAGTGCTAAAGTATATTCTGTACACATCTATCTATCTATCTATCTATTTCACATACATATAAAATATAATATTGCATTCACGGATTTTCATTAACTACATTAAGACCGCGTTCAGCAGCGAGTGCCCAACACAGGACAAGTATTGCCATGAAATTTGCGTTCCCAGGCGTGCGCTAATTGAGCTAAATAGTGCTATTACCTTGGCCTTTCTAGCAAAGGAGAACTCCATTTCGCTTCATTGACACCCCTTCTCCTTCTGTCTCTCTCTTTGTCTCTCTGTGTCTGTCATTTTTTAGTCTTGTATTTGCCATTTGCGTCCTCTTTACGTTTGTTAGACTCTCTCTCTCTCTCTCTCTCTCTCTCTCTCTGACCCCGTCTCCTTGTAGCTCTGTTTCTGTTTTCTCGTGTTTTTGATTTCGAGCAATTCAAGCTCACTTTCTCTCTCTCGTCACTTGTTCACATTTGACTTTTTAATGCTCATACACAAGAAAAAAAGTGTATGTTCAATATGGCTCTGAATGATAAAGATAGATAGAACAAGAATGCGGGTGTCTGGCAGGACTTTCAGTGTCGGTTTGCGACCAAGGTATAAACTGGACGGCTTGGTTTCTTTTAAAAAGAAAACAATTTTTTATTTGTTAGCTGCAAAATACGGACTTCTTTTGCTGCTTTTTTCGCTCTCGGCTGCCAAAGTGGATGAACACCAGTAATGCCAACGTTTCTTGCAACCAGAACAACAATGGTGCCTCGACAGTCCTAGTCTAAAGGAATTTTATTTTGATAAGACAATGAGTGACGCTTGTTCGTGTGGTGTGGTCGTTGTTGAACGAGTTTGGCAGATTTTTGTGGTGTTTGTGGTGTAGCTGGTGTGTGAAAGGTATGCCTGTGGCTTCTGAAGTCTGTTGTTGGCGTTGCTGCTTTAGTTGCTCCCTGGTGTACGTATTTTAAGGAGTGGAGAGGGGAGGGGGAGATCGCGATCTAAGTCCCACGAGTAATATGTAATGTAAAGATGGAGCAAACAGGTCTCTCTGAAGTGTTGTGGGAAATGTTTGTTTACTAAGGTTCAGTAGAACTTCCCTTATTCACCGTATCTGTCATATACAGACTCAACATGTCGAGGTTTTTACCTCATACTTTATTGAATACAGTTAGTTGCCATGGGAACAGGCGCATTTGTTTGCATTCTATCTATGGCATAACTACATGCTCCAATTTATCGTCCTTTTATTTTAATTTTACGGGTACACACACACACACACACACACACACACACACACACACACACACACACACACACACACACACACAAACACGCACGCACGCACGCACACACACACATAGATACCATTGATCTTAATAGAGTAAAATAGTAGAATGTATAAACAAAAAGAGTTATTGAAAATGCACGAGTACATATTACAAAAACAAATTGGTAGATAGAAAGCAGCAGCAGAGTATACAATAGATTCATACGTTGACGGAATATGATTGATTATGTGATTAAGTCATGAAGTCAATTGATGCTTTAAGCAATAATAAAGGACAATACAGTTAAGAAGTAATTAATTACAAATAGATTTCAGTAAATAAGTAAGCAATATGTCACCAACAGAAACCAGAGAAATATTTTTAAAAGACGCTACACCATACAGTTATGTACTCCTAACACCACGATAAATGCAATTAATAGCGCTCGACGGTTTTGGCATCCCTGTTGTCACGTGACATATTTGGCGAGACTGAATTAATGATCGCAATTTCCATGTCATGGACTCAATCTAGTGTCAATGTCTTTCCGAGATAGTTCCAATTCCAATTTATTCTTACTAAATCGCTCAAAATTCTATCAGATGGTGCTATTCCTGAAATATAACGAACTTCTATCTATCTATCTATCTATCTATCTATCTATCTATCTATCTATCTATCTATCTATCTATCTATCATCTATCTATCCATTCATCCATTCATCCATCTATCTATCTATCTATCCATCCATCCATTAATCTAACCATCCATCCATCCATCCATTCATCCATTCAGCCAGCCATCTATCTATCTATCTATCTATCTATCTATCTATCTATCTATCTATCTATCTATCTATCGTTCTTTTTAAAGTAGATTTGTAAAGTGTACAAGATTGACTGCATACAAATATTATGAAAAAAATTAATATCTAATCTATGATTATGCAATACGTTGTGAGCAAATAACTGTGAAGAGAAAGAAGCATATTTTTTTTCCCACACTCTGAACTGATATACCACCTAAGAAATCCCCCCTCCCCGCCCTTTTATAAACAAAAAAAACAGTCAAAATGATCGCGCGACCACTTTATATTTAAAAGTGATTAGTAACCAGTCTTTAAAATTACGCTAATGAGGAGAGCATAATTAAAATCCTGGTAAATAAACACTTTTATTGATCATACTAAGCTACCAGATTACTACTAACGTAGTACAATCGAATCAGATTGCAGAGAGAGAGAAAGAGAGAGAGAGAGAGAGTAGTTTTAAATGTAAGGAAAACTGTTAATCTTTAATAATAAAAGAAATACATTCTTTCTTAACAATATACTCTATTGGAGAATTTGAACCAATATTTACATATAATCTCCTACAAGACAACGAACACCAATTAGAAAGAAAAATGAAGAAAATCTTCAGAGTTCTTTACAATAATAAAAATTCTAAATCTAATCAATTTAAACTTTATTTCAGAGTTCTTGTGCTGACTTGCAAATGTTCATTCTTACAGTTCATCACCGTAAAGGAAGACCCACAAATCTGACGCTAGCTCCGAGACAGTCTTTCAGAAATATTGACTTTCAGTACCAAAATAAATGAATTTATACAAATCTCTGAAAGTTTAAGTTTTGCAGTCTTGATTCTAAGAATGAGAATGACTCATTTCATACGGATTTATTCTTATATATGGCTGACCTATATTCCATTTAATTCTTTTTTATAAAAAAATACATATATATTAATTTAAAATATTTTATTCCTGTAAATAGTTGTCACATATAGTTTTACATTTTATTTTAAAAATTATAATGTCATAATTGAATTTTATTGTACAAATTTATTTTTTTAGTATTATTACTTCAAATTTAGATTTTCAAACAGTGAATTTGTGACATCATCCAATCAGAATAAGTTAGTATTAATGATATAATAAAATTATCCAGTCAGAATACATTGCAATTAGTGATGTAATAAAATCATCCAATCAGAATACGTTACTAAAAGTGAAATAAAGAGATTGACTTACGAGGGGTGTATGAGAAAGTGCGCGAAGGTATGTGAGAGAGAAGTGTACAGATATATAAGTTTTACTCGAATGTAAGACCCACTTCTTAAAACTTCCACTGAATTAGAGAATGAAATACGTAAATGCATGATCTACCGTAATTAAGTTAAAAAAAAAACTTTTTGTGGACCAACGATTGACGCTTGGGTGAATATTTATTCTTGGGATGTTTTTGAATATTTTTATACTTTTATTTTCCGTTTGTATTTCCCTTTGCATTTTCGCCGAAGCAACATAGATCATGCTAACTTGTCTTAATTTGCATATCTAGAGTATAAAAACACGGTACATGGCCTCAACTTTGCACTTAACAAGAAACAAAATGTTTGAGGTTTGTGTCCAATAACTCTCTCCTTCTGCACGATCATATGTTTAATATACACTTATACGTCTGTCTTATGTCACAAAATAATTAATGATAATAATCTTAAAAAATACTAACAATAATGATAATAACTGGTAATATCTTTGTTACCGCTTAGTTAATAGAAAATCATTGTCTGTTTTTAATCTCTAAGCACTTTAAAATATTTAAACATAGAATAAATAATAGATAATAATAATAAATATTTAAACATAGAATAAATAATAATGTCATCATATACACTGCTCAAGATACAAAATGGTGAATCCACACTCAGAATGCCAATGCACGACGACTAAAAGTATTTAGAAAAAAAGAAGCAAATGAAATTTTCGGATTAATAATAACACTGAAAGGACATATCCCCACTACTTGCTGATAAAACGATGTTTCTTGAAAACCCTCTACAAAATGATCATGGACTCTTTGTGTCTCGGTCCAATGGGAAGCGTATTCACAGTAGATGGATGGAGTCTGATGTGCAAAAGATTAAATTCAAATAAAATGTCAGCTTAAAAGAGTATGGAATTTTTTTTTTTTCAGCTGATTACGTACTGCTGGATTTCTAAACACCAGCAGTTTAGATGTCAGCGTATTTTCATCACACCACCACCACCATTTCCAGTTACGTGCGTAATATTAATGAAGGTGACTGTGATCACCGAGACTCGGGCATAAATTCTTTATTTCATTTGTCTCTATCATGAATGCATTTACACTCTGTCACTGTTACAGAACGAAGATTCTGAAATATACTGCATAAATCCTCTCACGCCGGGATTATGGCCCTTGTTTTACAGCAGGACAAGTCCTTCTTCGTTATAATAATGCGAGAAAAATCTCGTCGTCTCAATGTATCGGATCGATCAGTCTTCATTGTGTTCTGGGGAAGAAAAAGAAACCGACTAATAATGCAGTCGCTTCTTTTTGGAACGGCGAGGAAAGAGTTAGGGTTAGGATGAAGACATTGTGTTGGTGTTATGTGAACGGGGTGGGTGAGGGAGGAGGAGGGGGAGAGACTTGACCAAGCGCATCCCTGCACATCGAAGGTTGTTGTCTCTGACACTGACAGCGGTGACCAGCCTCGACTGAAAACAATAGAATTCTTGCCATTCACAGACCCCTGGCACGTGCATTCTCAAATCAATAATTCTCTAGAGAAGAAAAAAAAAAGAGGAAAAAGACGGTCTGACAGGCTAGGGGATTCAGGGATAAAGAAAGCAATTGTTTTCTGGTGAGTGCGTTAGATGCAGCAGAGATCAACACGTTGGCGAAGATAATTATGTCAAAACTAATTTCCCTTAAACTTCAAACATCAAAATTGGTGTAGAAATAAGAATATAATTGGCGTAAAGGTAAGAATACAATTATAACTATTTTAAAAACGTTAGTCGACGAATTTTTATATTTGAAATTCATTGTTTTCCATTATCTCTGAGTACAACCCCAGATAATGTAAAAACAGAGAAAGCAATTTAGTGGTAATAGACAGAAGACTCGAAAGAAGAAGAAACATTTGTATATAGTGCAAAATATATCTACTATCTGTACACAACGGCAATTTGATTATTATGATAATTTGTTAATTAGCACAAGACCAGATAGTATGTAATATATCAGAAGATGACAAATTACACTGAAAAATTTTCTTTCTTTTCGTTTCCTGCATTTGTTTTATTTCATAACTGAATGGTGTCTACATAGTGATGAGTGAGAGTGAGGGATGGCAAATGATCTCTCTCTCTCTCTCTCTCTCTCTCTCTCTCTCTCTGTATATATACTATCTATCTATCTATCTGTATGTCTGTCTATCTGTATGTCTATCTATCTATCTGTCAGTCTGTCTGTCTGTCTATCTATCTATCGATCTGTCAGTCTGTCTGTCTATCTATCTATATATCTATCTGTATGTCTATCTGTATGTCTATCTATCTATCTATCTATCTATCTATCTATCTATCTGTCTGTCTGTCTATCTATCTAAGTAGTCTTACCATCGCTCTAGGCAAATATGTTCTTTGCCCCCTCTTCCGATAAGGTAAAACCAGCTTATGATCCGTACAGCCTTTTTTCCGGTTCATGAAGGTTAAACACAGAATTAGGGTCGAAGAATGGGACAAAAATAAAATTTGTCCTCGATTGCTTTGATGTAAGAAAAAAGAAAACTCTCAGCATTTTTGTGGTTTTGCAAACGGAAGAGTTCCTTGTGTCTTTTGAAGCGACCTCTTTGCTTCGTGCATGAGAGCAGCTCGAAAGGCTTTGA
The DNA here is from genome assembly GCA_028829895.1 of Sinotaia quadrata. Lineage (NCBI taxonomy): Eukaryota > Metazoa > Mollusca > Gastropoda > Architaenioglossa > Viviparidae > Sinotaia > Sinotaia quadrata. The sequence goes on from CM054180.1 coordinate 16,991,886, forward strand.
GAGGTTTCCGTAATCCGTAGAAGACAAAGAGACTCAAGAAAGAGCCAAAGGCGATACAGGAAATAGACGAAAGAAAAAGAAAGAACCAAAATGTAAATAAAACAAAATAAGTAAAAGACGTAAAACGTAGCATACTCACCGCAACCATTCTAAGATATTTATTTTTATTTTATAAACAAGAAAAAGAGAGAAAAAGAATCCTAGATGTATATATAATCACTCCTGTACATAAGGTCAGACCTCATTTCATATTATTTGACGCTCGTAGACTGTTATTATTTGTAAAATTTTCAAAGAAGGGGCTGTAGGCCTGCAGCACTGATAAAAGCAAGATTGGAAATTGAAGCAGTGTGATATCCCAGCCTAGATAACACGGTGATCTGGAATTAGGGTGGCAAGTACACACACCATTTTGGACACACTTCGACTAAAACAAAATGAAATATAATTCACCTGTTATCGTGGATTATTCTTCACCATTTTGCATTGATGGCACACATGTGCAAATTCGATTTCATCATGATTTTACCGTGCTGACACAATTGTGCAAATTCGATTTTGTCACCATTGTAACAATGCTAGAATTTTTTTAACGTTCGATTTATCAGAGTTCTACCAGACTACAAATAAACTGTCATAATTCACTTGTTTGTCGTTGTCCTTTGTAAAATCAATATCTGAAGATTTTCAGAATGACCTCGTTAAAGTGCCTTCTTAGTAGTGTTTACTGTCATCATCATCATCGCAATCGTCGTCATCATCACCAACACCATCAGTATGAGCACCACCATTACCACTTCCACAGCCACCATTGTCTAATTCGTCACAGCCTTCCTCCTACTCCTCATCATCATCACCACGATATAATCTTTTTTCTTTATGATTATTTTTTTATGGATGTAATGAACATTAAAATGTGTATATTTATATACTTTTATTTGTGGAAAAGATGCAGTGATGCAAGCTACTCATCTTTTTCATTGATTAGACAGGTATTTATTCTTCTAATTCGATTTCCAAAACAAGACGTGTTGAAATAAACTACATAAATAAAACGCTATATACATTTAAATTAGTGCTTGCAGTGGAGAGATGGGGGGGGGGATAATGTAATTAACTCTTTCTGTACCGTTAGACCTGATGTCGTTATGTCGTTGTGTTTCAAGCACAAAGAGAGTTAATATAATTTATAAATAAACCTCGCATTTAAAATAAAATAAATAAAAATAGAACTCATGTCTTTATTGCCTTTTGCATTCATTTTTTAATGCATTTTTATTATTATGTTTCTGGTTTTAACTTTATTATACTAATTACAGTGAGCCATGATTGGATGAAGTTCGAAATTGAATAGCAGGCAACGGACATCGTTTAAATAAGCAGACACATAACGCTAATCTCGTTTGCTACGTCATGTGGATAATATTGTGACTGGTTAATTAATTTAACGATCTTTTAAAAACGGTTTATTGGAAATCAATAAGTTGCGTTAGACTGAAAATATTCTGTTCCTCGGATTGCTCGATGGCTCGTGCTCGCTAACGTTGGAACTAAGGAAGACAACTCTATCGTGTTTCTTAGTCTGGCTGCAGCCATTTCGCACTTGCTGACAGCGAACTCAAAATGAATAAATGTCTCATCAGTGTGGGGAGGAATATGTTTTAAATTTTAAGTTCTCGGAATGCATAATGAAATATGTAATTTTCTTTCCTTTTATTATTCCTTCCAGGATTTGACTCGGGGTTAGAATGAAAACTTACACACTCATTCTGATTAAACACACAGAGTTTGTTAACTTAGAATGACACAAGTGCAAGCAAGTGTCCAGTTTAAATACTGATTAGCTACTGCAAGAGAGCGATTACGGCTGTGATCAATACTCCTCAGTATTTGGCGATGCAACTGACTGATAAAGATTAGATGTATATTCGGCGAGAGAGTGTGTGCACGAGTGCTAATGTATGCGTAGTGCGTGCGTGTGTAGTGTGCATGTGTGTGTGTGTGTGTGTGTGTGTGTGTGCGCGCGCGCGCGCGCGCGTGCGTGCGTTTCTCTATGGTACTGTAAAAAATCTGCACTTGACGCTGATAGGCACGAACAAGAAATCTAGGTACAATGGGCAAGTGCTTGGAATGTGTATTTTGACATTGTCGGATATGTACAAAGAATAAAAGTCTTGCTATTTTAGGCATGTTATAGATATCAGAACTGTGGGCATGATACAGATTTCGGTATTGTGGGCAATAATATAGATCTCTGCACTATGGGAATACTATGGATATCGGCTCTTTTGGGCCTGCTACAAATATTAGGCATATTACACATATCAGCTTTGTGGGCCTGATACAGATCTCCTTACTATGAGGAAGATATAGATGTCGATATTCTGGGAATGTTAGACAATTCCTTACCATGGGCATGATACAGATCTCGGTGTAATGAGCAGAATATAGATCTCGTTATGTGAGCATAATATAGATATCGATACTGTGGAGTGATGCAGATCTCGGTACTGTGGATACGTTATTGATCTCCATACTATGGACATGATGTATATCTCGGTACTGTGGGCATGATAACGGTCTCGGTATTTTTGGTATGATGTAGATATCAGTACTATGGGGAAGTACTAGGGATGTGTTGGTAACCTAGGCCTAATAAACTGTATATGTACATGAAGCATGAGCTTTGGTACTGAAGCTGGACCTCTGCAGCACTAATAGTACGTTCAACAATACAGATCTCTGCACTAAGGGTATGTTTAGTAAGAAAGATCTCTGTACTAATGGTACGTTCAACAGTACAGATCTCTGTACTAATGGTACGTTCAACGGTACACACCCGTATACCTACACATGACCTGCTTTTCTCGTTTATTAAGAGAACATATTAACAAAATAATCATTGCAATTTTTATAAATATTCTACATAATAATAATCGGTCATGTTAAACGCATTACTTAAATTCGAGATTAAATTTGTGCTCTGTTATAACAATGACAAATACGTAACATACGCACACCCTATTTTCTACAAACACAAATCTACATTAAATCTCAGAACACAATATCTATTTTTAAAATTTAAAAATTTTAAAAATTTGCCAGTGACTAGACATGGCAACCCAACGAACATGAACCAACCTCATTCTATATATCGGCATTCAAAGGGTCTTAAATTATCTCCCCTTTTAAAGGTTTAAAAGATCAGGAAACAGGATGTAAGACAAAGAATGAAATTACAAAATATTACAACAAAAAAAATCAAACTAAAAAAAAAATATACAACAAAGACATCTATATCAACAGTAACAGAACTCCATGAACAAATCGACGTCGAAAAAAAAAAAGTGTTTTTAACGGTCGAGCAGTTGTTCAGTTATTTCGAATGAAGAAAGGTGAAAACAAACAGAACCCTGGGATGCAACGTAAACAGTTCAGCCTTTAGAAACTTTGGCTGGCAGCAATTCATCACTCCTCTGAAGCAGGAGAAAATAGCTGCAGTAAATCAGATCCCCCCCCCCCTTTCCCATCTCTGTATCTTATTATTGCCAGTATTTGAGCCGAAATATTTCTGCTGTAATTTGTCAAGTCATTCTTCGGTGTTATTCCAGTCAAAATCCACACGGGCGATGATGACGAAACGAAATTTTGAGCACGAGTACTGCTAAACGCATTATATTTTCTTGTGTGCTTAACCCCTAGTTAGTTTGAGACTACTCAGCAATGAATAATTATACCAAAAAGTTATGTTTCTTTTGTGTAATTTTCCATGAGTAGGATGCATTAAGTTTCTTCAGTTTCATTTGAGCAGGTCATTATAGAGGAACGTGTTTACTCATGAGCAAAATTTGGGTGCCACTAACGAATGAATTGTTTCCGTTAGTGAACTCACACAGCTACATTCAATAATTTATGTTGCGGGAGAGTGGTGTGTGTGTGTGTGTGTGTGTGTGTGTGTGTGTGTGTGTGTGTGTGTGTGTGTGTGTGTGTGTGTGTGTGTGTGTGTGTATTTAAAATTTGTCTGCAATGTTAGCTGACCCTCATTAAGTATGCTGACTGAACCTGTACACGCTAGTGTAAAACATAAATCCTGTCAGCTTTGACACTGAACTAGCTGTTAAATAAGGTTCAGAGAGGAACCTAATAGCAGAGTTTAAATTCTTTTTGTTTTCTAGACGACTCTCCACGCATGACTGACTCATACGGACTGTAAAACTTGTGACGGAGAGCTCCATACGTCCACAACAAGCCTGTAAGATCACTTAATGATGGTGATCGTGTATTATAGGTCTACCAAAAGCCTGTAAGATCACTTAATGATGGTGATCGTGTATTATACGTCTACCAAAAGCCTGTAAGATCACTTAATGATGGTGATCGTGTATTATACGTCTACCAAAAGCCTGTAAGATCACTTAATGATGGCGGCTATGCATTAAATATTTCACATTGAGCAATAAGACTGAAGCATTTTACTACAATCTTATTGCAAAAGTCAAGCATCGTAAGAAATAAAGACGAGAGGGGGAGAGAGCGAAAGAGAGAGAGAGAAAGAAAGAGAGAGAGAGAGATGAAATAATGCTCTTAAATGCTCAAGCTCTGCTGCTGTGTTTTTATTTCACCAAAACATTCAGTTGCTGGTTTTTCTCTTGCGATTAATTAGGTGCTAAGACTGCAGATACTGCCATTGCCAAGACCCATAAAGCAACACATACCTATCTGAGTTCAGTCGTGTATGGCTGTGAACCATTCCACACATTGGAAGATGCGCTGCCTTTGGACTACGTCATACCCTTGCATCGTAGAGTCAATGCCAGTCAGTGAGGTGGACAGTATGATAAGGGACTGAGTTATCAGTGTACCATATGAAGAATTCAAATTTCTTGAATGTGCAATAATCGATCGAAATGGTGCTACAAATCAGAGAAAGGATTAAAAAAAACACACACACACAAACGCCCGCGTACAAGAAACAAGAAGGAAAATCAGGTGATATGATTCCATAACTTCCGCTAATCTCCCTTAATTATTTTTTGTCGGATGATTGCTTTCCAGTTCAATTAGCCTTAATAATTTGACTCTTTATAGAAATTCTGAAACAGCAAAACCTGAACACAACTTTTTAGAGATATGCAATTCAGGACTTGATTGTTTATAGTCTGCAACAGAGATGTTTCGCACTGATTTAAATGCACTGATTATTTACTAGCAGTGTGAATAATTTTTGTCGACGTGTCAGTTGCTTAGTAACAGAGCTTTGGGAATGCGTACGACGTGGCCTTGGTATCCACTAGTCTGAGTTAAATTTTTACGTTAACTTCTTTCTTTACTGCAATAAACTGTTGCATTTTAACAGACACGCTTTCTTAATTCATCAAGAAAGGTTGCACTATGACTAGCAGGTGAGGCAAATAATGCATGTTTACTAGTAAAGTCGAACGGCAAACATCATTCATGTTTACTGGTAAAGTGGAACGGCAAACATCATTCATGTTTACTGGTAAAGTGGAACGGCAAACATCATTCATGTTTACTGGTAAAGTGGAACGGCAAACATAATTCATGTTTACTGGTAAAGTGGAACGGCAAACATAACTCATGTTTACTGGTAAAGTCGAACGGCAAACATGCCTCTAGTGAATGTTGTACCAAGGAAAGAGATAATGCGAAGAGCAGGCTATTAAGATTCTATTCTGAGCAAGGGGCACAGAATTTAACATACTTGGTCTAAATATAGTAAGAATAATGTGGATAATAGCTTATTTTAGAAGACATTGGGATTTGACCTAGATTTCTCGTCCACGTATTATAAAGACCTTCACAGGATTTATTTGTATTAGTGATAGAAATTATTAATTCATTTATTCATTTCTAGTTCTTCTCTTTCATCTGCATCTTTCTTTCTTTTTTTTGTTCTACCTGGTCTTTTACGTAGGCCGAAACATATTCTAAAACTTTATCTTCAGAGTAGCCAATCGCTCCAGCTAACACCTTTGCTTCCTCTACCCACCTCAGTCTTTCTTCTAGCGTAACTTCCATTTCAAATCACAGAATAACTCTACCAAGGTCACGTGACAACTAGTTGACTGGCGAGTAAACTGACTGATTTTACAAAAGTATATCACATGCATTCAAGTAACTGAAAACTTTAACTTTAGTTACTAAAATGTACGATAAATGTAAACAATTTAATTACCACACACACTCAAATAACTGACAACTTTAAGTTTAGTTACTTAAAATGCATATAATCAATTAAGCAATATAATCGTCATACATCAATAATGAAAAAATATGGTAATACACTTATCAATAAAGTATGCAATCAATTATACAAAAGTAAATAAGGTTAATCAAAAAGTTTCAAAAGTGAAAAGGGATAGACAAAGCAAGACAGTTCTAGATTGTGTTATAAAAATAATAAGTGTTATAAGACTACTTTCTAAATGTCTATTCCACAAGTCAAATGTATCTCTTTCTAGATGTCTACTCCACAAGTCAAATGTATCTCTTTCTAGATGTTTATTCCACTAGTCAAATGTATCTCTTTCTAGATGTCTACTCCACAAGTCAAATGTATCTCTTTCTAGATGTTTATTCCACTAGTCAAATGTATCTCTTTCTAGATGTCTATTCCACAAGTCAAATGTATCTTTTTCTAGCTATCTTTTAGTCTAGGCTTTTACGCTAAGTTCCATTTTCTTTTGTTTTGTTTTCCACATTTACTAATTTCAACACAATGTCAATTAGTTTTAAAATTTTGAACAAATTTGTACTCATCCCGGACAGAGCCAACCCACTTTATGTGACGTGCGCTACTTAACTAATGAAAATGATTTTTATTTTTAATTAATCTTTCATAACTAATTTCAAGTGATGGGAATATTTATTTTATTTTATTATTGAACCTCCGACAGACACCTTTCGTCTCTCACTTGGCGGATATTTTGGCGTTATGAACGTTTTCACATTTCTACAACAAAACAACGTTTAAAGTCAAATAAGTTTTTCTGCAGGTGGAAAATTTCTTACTAAGGAGAAGACAAATCCGACTTTAATCTATATTTAGTGAGTCCCCATCCACCGACTTTCTTCTCCGACATAAGATTATCAAATATCAACATGCGTAAGAAGGTCAATAAATTTAACAATAAATTTATTTAAAAAGTCAGACTAGTGAGCAAACAAAGGGTAGCTAGGAACTTGAAAGTTGAACTTGAGACTCACAGCTCAATGTTGAACTCACACTCACATAGTGACACAACCACAACCAAAAGAAGAAGAAATCAGAAGGCTGCTTGCTTACTGCAGCAAACAATCAAGAAGCAAGTCTAAGTTTCTTTTTCATTACAATATAACTCCATTCTATTTCACATCTATTCTCAAAACTTACAATTTCATGCAACAGTAGTTATTAGCCCCATGCACAAGTGGTACAATAAATACAATGTATCAAACAATGTCACGTATTAATACACCACACGTGCGCAGCTTATTTCAAGCATTTGTAGTAAATAAATCAACTTACATAGTACATCTTTACATAACACAAGTATAATATATCAATAGAAAAATGTATGAAATGTTTCCAAGCCCACTCTCTCTCTCTCTCTCAATCAGTCAGTTTAAACTCATCACTCAAGCTAATGACTGCTTTCAGAACCGGACTTCTCTCTTTGTCTTCAAATTCTAAAGTGAATAGACATGTATGTTTTCTTAATGGTGGTCTTTGTAAATGTATGTTTTCTTTATGGTGGTCTTTGTATATGTATGTTTTCTTTATGGTGGTCTTTGTAAATGTATGTTTTCTTAATGATGGTCTTTGTATATATATGTTTTCTTAATGGTTGTCTTTGTATATGTATTTTTTTCTTAGTGGTATTCTTTTTACAAGTTGTTACCTTCGTAACATTTGGGGGGTACATGTATACCTCCTTATTAATATTCTTGGTGTTTCCATAGTAGCGTTCTTTGACATATATGTTTTTTAATCATGTTCTTTGCATATTTATTATTGTTTATATCATCATCCAATTATTGTCTGCATTGTTAATGTGCATTTTACTAAAGTGGAGCTTAATGATAGGCTGGGATTTTAGCAATTCGTTATTTAATGCCTCCTCTGTAAAAAGTTATTTCAATTTATACAGTTGTCAGTAGAGAGGTACTCTAATACCTCTTACGACTAAACAAAAGCATTATTTATGGTGATTTCATCGTCATTCTCGCTCTGGTACGCCGTTCCTTGTATTAACATCGCGCATTGTTTCAGAGTCACAGACAAAAATGTTGCCGGTCCCTGAGCAATCAGCACTCGGTTTCGAAGCGCGTGTCGCAGAGTAAAATTACCGAACGACTCGGCACTCGGCAAGTTAAGTGCCGATCTCAGTTTGGCAACTTGCTTTGAAACGAGAATTCCTGGCAGGAGCATTTTTCTCTTTGCATTTTTATTCGCTTCTTCTCCTCTTCTACCTTTTCCTTATCCCCCACTTTTCACCCCCGCATCCATGTCAATCACGCCAGGCGACGGCAGGTTCATACTGTTAAATAGGATCCACTTAGTTGAATTGATCTAACTTCTTTTCTTTGATAAAATAATTTGCGTATCCAGTGTGACTTGTTATAACACATGTCAGTATTTTAAGTTTATTTCGCGCCCTTAAGTGCACGTACACACAACATACACACATGTGGACTAGATTTATTCATTTACGTACACTTACAGATACTTTATTGCTTTCTGAAAAATAAATTGCCCACGTAACGAAGTGACTCCTTCCGCAAACTACAAATCATCCTCTTGAGTTATTGCCCTTACGTAATAATTATTGATGCTTCAAATTACTCGTTTTAGCTTTTACCTTCAATGTTGTTACAGAATGCTACTAATGTTTCGACTGCTAGTTGACCTACTAATTGTACATTTGTAGATAATATCACTGTTACTAATACAAGTAATAAGCTCGAAACACGATCCAAATGACTACTTCTCTCTTCGCTACTAATATTACCACCACCATTTATACTACTAGTTTGACTACTACTATTTCTACTAATGTTATTACAACTATTATTACTATATTATTATTACTTTATAACTATTATTACCCACTACCCCTACTGCAGCGACGATTTCTTCTACTATTACTACTTCTATTACTACCGGTATCTCTATTCAATTATTACTACCGGTATCTCTACTCAATCAATTATTACTACAATTTCTATGAACGTGATCAGGTCTATTTCTAAACAGTGAATTACGAGACCCAATCTAAAGTACTTTGAACAGGCATAATGCAAAAGTGTTTTAACTGAAATAAACCATGAAACAGCAGGATTTAGTTCTTTGCACTTGGCCTGGTACAGAACACTCAAAACACAGGTGCTGCTTTTGAAACACTTTGACTGGGTCACTCTATTAAAATCGAGATTATTGACTTGAGCGAAACGAATTTTCACAGCGTTTAATTAGCAGCCCCGCGTGGATGGGTTGGGTTAAGGTGCGGGGAGTGGGGAAACAAAATGGCCGGAGGTCAGTTAAGGTCGCAAACACAGAAGAAGAAAATTGCTTTGAGCCAGTGTGAGCTGCAGTGCAAGGGTTAACAGACACTTAGGGGAAAGGGGAGGGGGGAGATTGTCGTGCCTGGAAGAAAACAAACTAATGAACGCCACCATCGTCGTAACTTTTTCGTGCAATCTTTTTTTTAAAAAATAACGTCTGAAATATTTAAGAAACATTAAGCAGAACAATGCTTTAAGCAATACGAGATTGCGGTATAATTACACTGAAACAACGCTTTAAGCAATACGAAAGCAATACGATTCTGTGGTATTCTGGCGGAGTAAATTTGCCTCTCCTATTTTAACATTTAAATTGTTAAATTGTCAGAGTAACCCGACATTGGGTATTCCTTATGACGCTATTTTTGAAAGTGTCATAGTTGAAGTAAACACCTTAGTTGAGACTATGCTAGAAATGTATGATGCAATGCAAACTATTACAACTGGGTGAGTAGTTTTTATTAACCAATGGTTATGATTTAGGAGAACGAGACCAGCCAATCGGATGAAATTTTTAAAAAAAAGCTTACCTGTTTTAGATAATTCTACTCTCTGATCACTTGAAGTTGAATTTGCAAGAAGTCCAGTTATGAAAGGGGCCGTTAGCTTGACGACAAGTAGCCTTTTCATTTTCATTTCAGTGTTGATTTAAACCTTCTGATTTACTGTTTGTAAACCGTGGTAAAGGCAGGAGGTGGTGTGTAAGTGTAAGAACACACTACACTCCATTGATGTATGGCGGCAAGATATCCTGATTACCTGAGCAATTTCTGGTGTAGGCAAGTTCTTGGAAATTGCTGCATTTATTTTTCTGTTTGAAGGAGTTGACACGGCAAAAAGAAGCGCCATTTTAACTCGGAGAATAAGTATAGGAACAGTGTTTTTCAATATTCAAGTGAAACAGGTGGAGCTGACAATAAACGTGTGTCTTTGTTGCAAAAGCACAGGAATGACTAAGGTAAATAAGGTTATGTAAAACTATTATCACTTATCTCTAATAACTCCATTTCTGTTCTCTGATAAGAACTATCCTGTGATTTGTATTGGATTATTGAATTTTAATGTAAGCATAAGACTGTGAATTATAGAAATTATCTGAATGTGGGTTCGTGGAAATATCAATGTCAAGTAATCTATTTCGTTGACGCAAGAATTATGGTTGGTGTTGGTCAGTCAGTGAGGAGGGGTTAGTCAACTGCAGTCAGACCGTTGAGTTATAACTTTGAGATGAATTTTTCACATGGTCTGGATGAGGTAGTCTGCTGATGAATGAGTGTGGTGTAGAGGCACATTGTTTCACATATTTTCCTCAAACTCGTGAGCCGGAAGTGTAAAAACGAAATAGCACAGAAGCACATCACAGCCACAAGTGGACCCAAGTAATTTCATGCTGCTTTGTCAAGGTCGACTCGATGTTCAATTCAAATGAAAATGACGTAGTGCAATCAACAATCACCTGATACTATGAGTAGCTTGGTACAATATTACTTCATGTGTTTCCAGGCTTGTTGCATTATGGCCTTATTTATTTATCAAAAAGTTCCTCTTTACAATATCTACTAGGCGATATTGCATTATTACTTTGTACGTTTTTAAAGAATCTAGTTCTTGAGTTTAGTTGATAGCAGACTTGTTCCCTTATTACCTTGTATGTTTGTCAAGAATCCGCTTTGCAATGTCAACTAGACATATTGCATTATTGTATTGTGTACTTTAAAATAATTTGTTTGTTGTCTTTGGTTGATGGAAGGCTTAGTGCATTATTACTGCCTCATTGGTTTGATGAGTTTGGTTGATAGCAGGCTTGCTATAATATTGTCTCACTTACTTCTCAAAACGTGATGATGCTAATTATTGCGTCATGCTAACGCATGGAAAAAATCCTCATTTATGCAAATTGATCTTTCAAACTTTCTGCTTATTTCTCTGTCTCTTTTTCCTCTGTGCCTCCCTCTCTCCTTCATATTAGCAAGATCTGGATTTTGTCGAATACATCAAATATCTAGTATAAATTAATCTAATTAGGTCATTAAGTCAAACACACACACACACACGCACGCACGCACGCACGCACAAAGCACATAACTTTAGCAATCTTTTCCATTCTAATATGATTTACACAGAATGTTTTCTTTTCTTTTTGCCTTTGGAGCCGGCCTATTGCAGATAATTTGTTATTGCAAGAAGCGCTGTGTCGATCAAAATCTATGAACCCAGCTTGTGATGCAAACAAGGTTAATAATGCCATTCAGGTTTTAGGATTTTTTTCTTCAGATGCCAATTAGACTTTGCTTTTTTCTCCCCTGAGTAAATATAATTGTGTAATTGCAGATTAGATATAGGCCTAATCTTTTTCTATAAGACAAACTGTATGCCCAAATTTGTAAATCAAGTTAAGTGCAAACATAAACAACAAAACTTAGCATCCCTATTTACATTTGTGACAATAGAATAAGTACATTTAAAACAGAAACACTAACCAACCAGATAAAAAAAAATATTAATTCATAACTGCTCCAGCAACGAGGCTAACTTGAAATCATAATAAATACATTGCTAGCTACGTCACCACATTTTTGATAATAATACAAGAGCAGCACCAAATATGGCACACTCATTAACATAATACAAAGACAACCAAAATGAATAACATTGAAAAACAGAACAAGACATAAGTATAAATAACAAACCTAGTGCAAACAGTAGCAATAACAGAACAAATTGAGAGTTAAATAGCAAAACTAGTGCAAACAGTAGCATTAACAGAACAAATTGAGAGTTAAATAGCAAAACTAGTGCAAACAGCAGCATTAACAGAACAGATTGAGAGTTAAATAGCAAAACTAGTGCAAACAGTAATACAAATTAAGTGTCTTGCATTAATGCAGTCGAAACCTACTTAAGCACGCACCAGCAAATATCGCATGTAACTCCTTCCCCCACCCCTTCCCACACATCAATCATTATATATCAATATATCAGCCAAAAAACATTCTTTATTTTGAATGGAGTCAATAGAAGATAAGAAACGGGAAACAGTATGGAAGATGAAAAATACAAGGTGACCAATAGGATAGGTAAAATATAAACTGAATTGATAAAAAATGAATATTGCACTTCAGAGACATAATTATGGAGGAGAGAGGGAGGCACAGAGGAAAAAGAGACAGAGAAATAAGCAGAAAGTTTGAAAGGAAAACAACAAACTAAAGATAATTAATTAATTTCTTTAGAAGTAGATTTTATCGAGGTAAACTAGCCTCTGTACAAAATATTGTAAGCATATTTATATTTGATTTTGATAATGTTTTCAGAACTTCGTTTTTATATAAGAATTTTAGCACTAATTAAGACAGACTAGGTAAAGACCTCATCTTCGTAGCAGTGAGTACGTCACTTGATTACATGTTGAATTAAGACACACCAAGCAAAGACCTCATTATCATAGCAGTGAGTACGTCACTTGATTACATGTTGAATTAAGACACACCAGGCAAAGACCTCATTATCATAGCAGTGAGTACGTCACTTGATTACATGTTGAATTAAGACACACCAGGCAAAGACCTCATTATCATAGCAGTGAGTACGTCACTTGATTACATGTTGAATTAAGACACACCAGGCAAAGACCTCATTATCATAGCAGTGAGTACGTCACTTGATTACATGTTAAATTAAGACACACCAGGCAAAGACCTCATTATCACAGCAGTGAGTACGTCACTCGATTACAGTTATTAACTAAGCCACCAATAATTTAGCACACTTTATGTAATACTGCCACTTTCATTGAAATTGGATCATTAATTAAGCCACAAATAAACAAAAAACAATCGCAGTAATAATGAACCTTGCATTTAATGGAGACACTAATTAAACCACTGGCAGGCAGTATAACACAAACCCAGCAATGACGAGCGCTTCAGTTAAATTACAGGCATTAGTAAAGACACTACCAGTGAACTACAAACGTTGTTATAATGTGCGTTCCATTTAAATGGAGATATTGATGAAGTCCAAAGTAGTAAAAATGTTACCAAAATAATTAGCCTTTCATTTAAATGGAGGTATTGATGAAGTCCAAAGTAGTAAAAATGTTCCAGAATAATTAGTCTTTCATTTAAATGGAGGCATTAATTAAACCACTAGAAGAAAACACAATCATCTTGTTACCGAGCCTGCCACTTGCACTATTAATAAAAGTAACAGTTAGTTAATCACAGTCAAGTGAAAAGTGAGGCAGTAATTTAATACCAATAATTTATTAAACCAGAATTAGCTAAACAGTAATTGTGTCGCCACTGCCATTATAATGCCAGGCGTTAATTAAGTTACAGTGAATTCAATACATTATAAATTAATCCACTGAAAATCTTCCAAAATCTGGTATTTCCATACCTGTCTTGTCTTTTGAGGACTCTAACCACCTCTACCTCCCTCCGTGTTCCATCTGAACTCGCCGTGGTGTCAAGATGGTTGTGTGGCACAGGCAGCAGACTGAAGTAGTTTTTTTCCAATTCTCTCTGCTTCTCTAAAGTCTTTACCCTTCAAAAAAATAATTAAAAAAAAATATTCACAGCTGGAAGTAAATTTAATTAGTTGTTTACTGTAGCAAAATGAGATTTTCCGTCAGAAATGGCGGTTTTAGCAGGCATGGCTTTAAGGCGAACCAGACTCTATTAGAATTAAGCTGAAAAAATAATTTCCCTACTCCAGAGTAGGTCTTAGATCATATCGTCAAAATACATTAGATCATTTTACTTTTAGATGTGTTTTGTTAAAGCGTATAGAGCGGTAAAGGGCATTTTTCCTAGCCGAAAGAAGACACAAATCTTCCTTCCATTACTTGGGGGTTTTTGGTTTATACGAGACACAAATCCTTGTTTTGGTTCACAAGGACCGTGGTTATCTTTTGTAATGGCTGTTGGCATTTAAGCTCAGAACGAGACAAAGCCTTTGCGGCTTTTGCATTGGTGCCAGACTTGGGAGTGAATTGTGATAGGAATCGTTATTCTGTATTTACTACAACATATTGTGAATTAAATATTACAGTCATGCTAACGTATAATTTGCAAACTTGAAAACAAACGGCCTACGAAGAGACAGTTTAAACCATACAGTGATGACGCGTTCTAGGGTTTGGATGTGATTTCTTGACATTCTGCATGATAGATAGATAGATAGACAGATAGATGGATGGATGGAGGGAGGGAGGGAGGGAGGGATAGATAGATAGATAGATAGATAGATAGATAGATAGATAGATAGATAGATAAGGAAAATAGATAGATAGATAGATAGATAGATAGATAGATAGATAGATAGATAGATAGATAGATAGATAAGGAAAAGGACAAGAAGGTGACAGATGAGAGCATAGTGTCACAGTCTGATAAAAATGTCTTGACTTTTTGACCCAGTTGTTGTTTTCAAATATTGAGATTTGAAAAACCCTTTGTTTAAGTTCTCTCGTGATATTTCGGTATCGAGAAACTTCCAACAAAGAGGTCAGGACGTTATGTAACTTTAGGCCCATTGTCTAGGTTCTAGAACTAACTACATGCCACGCGATCCGTCACGTGATATGCTCTATGCTTTCTTATAAATATGGTTAAAACGCACCCGTCTTGCATACAAGAAGCTACGACACGGTACGTCAGCTACTCGCGAGTCGTATAGGAACGGACAGACCGACGCGATAGATGAGATAACGCTTCAACTTCTCACTAAGGTATCACGTTTATTTGATTGTATTTTGTATATTTAAACTATGCAGGTAATTGTGCTATGTATTGCTATATAACTTGAGCACGGTTCGTTGAAATGACTGAAAACCTATAAGTTATGGAATATAAATCATTGTAACTCTTTCCATTGTAACTTTAATTTATATTGACTTTAAATTCACTAGAGCCAGGAGTGCCTGCGCTCGATATGAATTTCACATGTAATTCAAATTATTGCGTGTAATTTTAATTGTAAATTGTGAAGCGCTTTGCTTGATTTGAATTGTCCCTTTGTATGAATTCTAATTTTAACGTTGTAAATATTTGATAATTCATACATCATGCACTGTTAAATGTAACGTGCGTGAGAAGATT
Source organism: Sinotaia quadrata (assembly GCA_028829895.1). Classification (NCBI taxonomy): domain Eukaryota; kingdom Metazoa; phylum Mollusca; class Gastropoda; order Architaenioglossa; family Viviparidae; genus Sinotaia; species Sinotaia quadrata. The sequence goes on from CM054180.1 coordinate 17,007,554, forward strand.
ATATTTTCTAATCTAAATTGTAAACGATGCGTTAGTCGAATTTCTAATTCGAGCATTTGAACTAATCGTGCTTAAGTAGCGAAACGTGCTAGCAGACGATTATGGAACACATTTTGCTTCCATAGGTCGGTCTTTGAACTGGGACATCTTTGTCTTCTTCATGGTTCCTGTACAAGCCGGTTTTTGAACTCTGTTGAGCGAGTTCAACTCTTGCAAAGTCCACCACCATTGTAGAGCAGCACCAACGTGTAGGCGTATGCTTGTCTACTCTCAAGTTCACTAGCGGGCAAAACTAAAAGACAGTTTTCCATTGTATGCCACGTGCATTTTCCGCTGATGCAACTACAGTGAGATAGACCGGGTTCGGACTGGAACAAAAGACCAGGCGACACAGAGACACAAAGCTGAGTAACACTCGGATGACTAAAATTCATAAGATACAATTGGGCACTCTTTCTCAAAGAACAATTAAGCACTTACGTGCCGAATTAAGAAATAGACTTCGCGCTCGTATTTGATTATTGTTAAATTGTTAAACTTGATTAAATCTTATTTTTAATTGTTAAACCTCTTCGTAGTTCATTTTTATGCATAATAGACCTAATGATTTTTCATGGATTGGATGGTGGCGAATTGAGCTGAATGACGTAATGAATGCATATTAATTTAGAGGAATTTAACGACTCCAAACCAGCTAACGTACGCAATTTATCAGTTTGTAAATCTGCTGTCTGCACTACAAGACACATTTTTAAGTTAGTCAAATGATAAGTTGAGCAACCAGTCTGTATAGGATAGAGGGAAGGAATTAATTTAATCTATTATCTTTAAAGTCCTTAATTATCCTAGGCAGGGTCTATAAAGAAATACTGGAAACGTAACACATAGCCAATCAAAGAAAACTGGTATTTTCATGGAGAAAACGTGACAAGACAGGAGAACTGCAGGCTTCCACTAGCTGTAATTAATTGGAGTGGACATTTTTAGAATAGTGATTATTGCCTTTCACAATGTCATGAGAAGACAACGAACAGTTCATAGAAAGGAGGCTAAAATTATTGAAGCTGTATCTGGACACACAATTTCGTCTTCAAGCGAATTCCACGGTGCAGCAACGACAACTGCCTCTGGAACGGTCCCTTCTAACCAGAGTGATTGATTACGTGGCTGATTGGCATTTTACATTATTGTTTGGGTGAGTGATTGATTACGTGGCTGATTGGCTAGTTACATTATTGTTTGGGTGAGTGATTGATTACGTGGCTGATTGGCTAGTTACATTATTGTTTAACTGAGTGAATGAGCATGTGAGTGAGTAAGCGTTTTGGTGTGAAGGAGAGTGACTTATTTATGTGACTGGATGTAGGATAAACTGGACGCTAATTGTGTAACTGTGTGAAAGTGTGAAATACAGATGACCCCTACCTATTTGATTGAGAGAGCGAAAACGGAAGTAAATGCTAATTGTGTGAGTGAAAGGATGAATGAGAGAATGAATGTTATTTGAAAGAATAAGTGATTGGAGGAAAGAAAGAGTGAGTATTAAATATACGCCTAAATGATGTGAAACAGAGGGAATGTTTATGCATATCTAGATGAATGAGAAAGAGACTGAGTGCTAATTGTATGAGTGAGTGAGTAAATGAATGAGTGGGTGCGATTTGAATGACTGAGTGAGTAAATGAAAGAGTGGGTGAGATTTGAATGACTGAGTGAGTAAATGAAAGAGTGGGTGCGATTTGAATGACTGAGTGAGTAAATGAAAGAGTGGGTGAGATTTGAATGACTGAGTGAGTAAATGAAAGAGTGGGTGAGATTTGAATGACTGAGTGAGTAAATGAAAGAGTGGGTGCGATTTGAATGACCATGTGAGCGATACAAGGAGAAAGAGTCCCTAACTCAGTGAGTGAGTGAGGGAAAGAGAGAGTTACAGCGAAAACGATACGTGTCATTTAAACTTTTGTTAGTTTTACACCAGACAATTTTGTTAGTTTTACACCAGACAATTTTGTGATCTAGTTCGTGTATATATTTAAAGACATAAAACTACAGCGCCAAATACGTAAGCTTTTAACGTATCTAAACAAGTCATATTCAGAAAGCACACTGGCAGTGTTCCAGAGAGCGGCTGGTGTCAGTTAAGAGGGTCTCTGACCTGTTTAATTAATTCTTACATCCTGCAACAGCAGGAAACTAGCAATGAATGGCCAGTAAATTAGTCGAGCACAGGCTTGGCCGCTAGTACGTAATTGAAACCAGAATTGAGCCCAAAGCTAATTATACTCTAATGTTATGACTTGTCACTTTATATTATATGCTGGCTAGAGTCAGAATGCCGGTAAGATAGGTTAACATTTATGACTTGCTATAGTCTTTCAATGGTATAATAGCCCATTTTAATACGGTCATTTAGAAAAAACAAAGTTTCATTATGTGTTTGTTTTTAAAATCGTGCGTTGTAGATAAATTATAAACTGTTCATTTATGGAAGTGAAGTGTGGTCAAAAGCTACAATACTTGAAATCACGACAGGACAAGTTTAGAACAGGGGTTTAGATGACGCTGACAAGCACTCTGTTTTCATAACAACAAGTTGATGACAGTGTTTTAGAAGACAATGAAAGTTTAATGTCTAGCTAAGGATAGACAGTGAAAGTTTAATGTCTAGCTAAGGGATAGACAATGAAAGTTTAATGTCTATCTAAGGGATAGACAATGAAAGTTTAATGTCTAGCTAAGGAATAGACAATGAAAGTTTAATGTCTAGCTAAGGAATAGACGGTTGAAAGTTTAATGGCTAGCTAAGGAATAAACAGTGAAAGTTTAATGTCTAACTAAAGAAAAGACAATGAGAGTTTAATGCCTTGTCAAAGAAAAGACAGTGAAAGTTTAATGCCTTGTCAAAGAAAAGACAATGAAAGTTTAATGCCTTGTCAAAGAAAAGACAGTGAAAGTTTAATGCCTTGTCAAAGAATAGATATTAAACCTTAAAGTTAAGATTTGTAAGAAATCGAACACTTAACTGTGAATGCAGTTTTACTGAAAAGCTTAAGTAAATACTAGTTTGATATTTAAATAGCTTGCAAAAGATAAATCTTGACAGATAATTACATGGGAGTTCTTTGAAACTATGAGATGTGGAATACAATTGATCTCCTCAGTAATTGTCTCAACACTGAAATCAATTAAATTCCATTCCATTCCTTTACCCAACATTTTAAATGAGTATATAGTTAGTGTAGAAGTACTGTGTCAAGAACTCTATAAGGCTGATGAAACAGGAGGTCCTGTTACAGAAAAATGCATTCTGAATTAAAATACTACAGAATTCACTCCTTTTCAAGTTATTATGAAAACCACAATAAAAAAGCATTTTATTAGTGTTTTAGGTGTCGCCAGTTAGAGATATTGCACATTGACACCCCTCCGCACAGCCTCATCTTTCGAAAATCTAGTTATCAGTTTAAAATTTTTGTACTTTCACTTTTTAAAATCTAGTGATCAGTTCAATTACTTTGTTTTTTCACTTTTTAATATCTATTATCAGTTTAAGTATTTTGTACTTTCACTTTTTAAAATCTAGTTATCAGTTTAAGTATTTTGTATTTTCACTTTTTAAAATCTAGTGATCAGTTCAAGTACTTTGTATTTTCACTTTTTAAAATGTAGTTGTCAGATTAAATACTTTGTACTTTCTCTTTATAAAATCCAGTTTTCGGTTTAAATGCTTTCTATTTTCAATGTTTTAGCTTCTTGTTTTCATCATGACCAAAACATCCCTTCACTCGTGTTTACGTTTATCACTTATTGATAGGAATCAAATCCGACTTGTTGTAGGCAAAAGGACAGACACCTTTTACACTGCATCAAGATCTTGTACAAATCAGGCATGATGAATATATATTTAACTTTTTTCTAATTGTCAACAAGTCCGGCATGACTATTTTGTTCGTATGCCTTCATCCTTTAGTACTCTCTCTCTCTCTCTCTCTCTCTCTCTCTCCATATATATGTATATATACTTACGCTAACGTTCTTCAAATCATGCAATAAACAAAGCATATTAACCTGTACGCCATTTATTGGTTTGAAGATGAACAATACAAACATTGTATTACAAACATTTTGCCCTTTATTTTCTTCTCCTTAATTCGTACACGTAATCATGGCAAACACGCGCGAACACACACACACACACACATGCACACTAGAGGCACGCTCCTGTACGTCATAATTACCACAAATCTATGACGTCAAACGACAGCTTATTCAATAAATGAGAGGAGATAGAACAACCTCCTGCAGTCCATACATAAAATATATTTTAACAAAAGTACGTGTGTTCAATTGTACATGATCTAATATTCACATCGATAAACACACACGCGCGCGTGCGCACTCAAACGTTCATACTCCCACACATTCTAGCATTATATATTTACATTTTCAGATCAAAAGCCCACTTCAGCTTTGTCCCATATACATGTACATCCTTTATCCTGCGAGGGGGAAAAATTGCCAACCTGACATTTACAAATGGACCGTCATACTATTTTAGAAGCGAAAGTTCTCACATGTAGCATTTTGGGGAGAAAGAAAAAAAATATTCTCTGGAATATAATAGCCGGGATTTCCACCCATTACCCCTGAAATTCGTATCTTTCTGTCTCTCCCCACCCCATTCCCAAGCTGTGTGATTCACATTGCTTTCTCATTTAAATCTTTGGCTGATAATAATTAACATCGAAGCTGGAACGTGAGGTCTTAATCCCGCGGAAAATGAACAACAAAACAACGAAAACTGAAACAACGATAATATACATACTGAACTTCACCACCAACACCCCTTTCCCTTCAGTGGTGATCCAGCGCTAGGGTTACGACTGAAGGTGCTACAGACCACACATACTGTTACATATAATCACTTTGATTCACTTAATTACACTGTACAAATTTTGAGCAACGTACACCTCACCACCCTTCTCAAATCTATACACCATCCAGCGTGACTCTATTTTTTATTTTTTTTTAGAAAAAAACGCTACATCCATAATAGTAACTATTTATTTATCGCCCTCACGGACATAACGCTTACTCACAAGTACTCAAAAGCAAACATAAAAGAAAAATTTACAATAACAACAAAATGATTATTATTTTGATAATGATAAATATGGAAGTGTTATTTATGGATATTATCACTACCACCACCACCACCTCCCATTGCGCAATGCTGTGTAAGTCACGACAACAGTGTGGGTATTCCTTAGGTCGGTGTATTAATTGATACTTATTATCAATTTATTTTCTGTCAAGTGTGAACTACAAGAAATGGATTAACTAAACGCAGAGAGACGTGCTTTTATCCAAAAGAATGAACGAGTGTGAACTACAAGAAATGGATTAACTAAACGCAGAGAGACGTGCTTTTGTCCAAAAGAATGAACGAGTGTCGCAAAGTTAAATCTTCCCCATTTAAGTAATCCTTACAACATGTTAACATAGTAAACGTTTTTATTGTGTTTTCTTTTAAAGTGAATGTGGCTGCTTCTTTAAGAAAAATTCAAGAACTAGACAGCACTTTTACTGGACTGGCTATATCGAGACAGCACTTTTATGTCTGAGATCTACGTAAATTCAGTCTCTTTAACAGTGTTCATACAAACTGTAACAAATCAATAGAGCCAGGCACTCTTGCTCTTTACAAAAGAAAATCACAACTGTTAACACTTCTTTTTCGAAGTATGAAGTTCGCCGTTGTTTTTTTTTTATGGTACTTGCTGCACTTAGAGACTATAAATATATTTCTACCGAAAAAAAGAACCACGGCAACAATTATTATAATCGTTGAGGTAACTCAAGAATCCTCACTGAGTTACCCGAGGGTCGTTATATAATATGACAATATTTTAAAAAGTAATAATTACTAAAAAGAAAATTTTTTTTTTCAAAACTTACGTATTTTACCCACATACAACAGAGGAATGAACAAGAGCAGCTTATATAATCGTAGATTAAAAACTGACAGTGCAGTTTTAACAAATTTACTTTACGGTAGATAGATAGATAGATAGATAGATAGATTTTATGCTTCCTTCCCTTTCAGATGGAGAGAACAACGTTAAAAATCCTAAAAATACTAATCCGTATACTTTCACAGGTCTTTTAAATCACGGTTTACGTTATTCAGTATTTACCAGGTACACTTTACAAGTCGGGTGGTCCGCTTTTCCGTCTGGTCTGTTTCCTACTGCCCTTGTTTACCTGGCCAAACACGTCACTTATGGGAGGCAAACATAGACGCGGAAAAGAATTAAGGTTTTCTTTTAATTCGGCCAAACACAAAAAAGACCAAAGACATTCAGCGTAGCAAGTGGCTTAGACCGTAATAGTTCTGGCTTTGACGTTGTGACTGCTAGCTAGCCTCGCGTCCAGACCCTGTCACGAACAGTCTGTTTTCTGACACAGAAGTCACGTTGTACTTAAACAGTAGTTTGACGAGGTTTTTTCTTCTTCTGTTTTTCTTTTGCCCGATAAAACTAACAATTCTAAAGTCGTCAAGAAAAAACGGACGTACAAGCAGTTATAAAGAGACAATTGCGCACATAAGTTAGCATAAAACAGATTAAAATTTAGTTATTTTTATTTTTATCAAAACTAAACAAACGCGCCAAAATATGTTATCAATGACCGCGGGCAATATATATATATATATATATTTTTTTTAAAAAAAATGCTCGTGTTCATGCGAAAAAGATACGTGTATGATGCATAGACATAAATCACCGACAAGTGACTGTGTTTTACCCTACTTCGAACACGCACCCCTCCCTCCCCCAACTTTTTCTTGTAGCCGTTTATTTATTCTTTAAACTGCAATGCCATCGGCAGAACTGTTCCCTTTCTCTAGCATTTTGAAGCTTGAGCAGTATTTTCCATTGGTAGACCATGGCCCAAGGTGACTTTCTCGGTTTGCACGAATATTCTTGGATCTATATATTAAAAAAAAAATTTAAAAAAATGATTTTGCAAGTCAAGACGCGTCTGAAGTGTAAACTGTAGAGAAATTTGGGGCCAGCGTGACCGGGATTTACGCAACTCTATCAACACCCCATATGTCTTTTGCCGTGAGTACCAACTGATGTATGTGAAACGCGAATTTTTTCTCATTTACTACATGTTTAGGACGAAAAATTGCCCAGAGGTATCGGCTTGCAGGGGAAAGTGGTATTTGGTGTGCATTATCAAGTATCTCTCTTCATCTTTATAAAGCTTGTCACTGAAGAGGGAACCCAGACACCTAGAATAAATAAATTAAATTTAAAGACTGTGTCTGCATTTTAAAAATCTGTCAAACAAAAATTGGAAAAGACAAAGAAAAGTAACTATGAAAGAGGTGATCCACGAAAATGTTTTGACTGACGTAGTGGCCGTGAACTGAAACGACTCTCGAACCAGTGAACAAGAGCATGAACATGTATACAGCCCCTATTGCAAAGGGACACGCACACAAATGTCCTTGCGATGAAAGAAAGGGGATGAGAAAGCCAAGAAAGAGTTAAAAGGGGGTAGAGAATTAGAAAGGTATTAGTTTCTAAGCCCTTGCCCTGGTACAGTCACAGGTCACTGACCACCAGAACAATGCCGTCATAACAGCTGTCGCCAATGAATCAAACAACTTTTAGGTTTTAAAAAAAAGAATTGAGAGATTCACTTCAATATCAAAACTCTCAGAGGGTAATGAACTAAGTCTCTTATTCATGGTATCCTTACAGTAGAATAATTTAGCTCTTCATCAATGAGTTGGGTCCCACCCCCGCGTACCAACCTCCTTCGCCAGTACCAATCTTTCAAAATCATTTCCTGTTTTGCCACAGATGGGTAAACCTATTCCCGTAGCCACATACTAGTAGCTTACTACGGGAGGTCACAGGCTTGTATCCTTCCCAGAGATCGCGAAGCGAACGACAACCGAGCTGATCAATTATCCAGCGTGGCTTAGCTGCAACAGACTACATTATTTTAATGACTGTTACTACAACCACCCGTCTTAAACTAGTCCTCATCAGGGATACGGCAGATGTTATTTATTTTTAAATCTGTCAAGATAGCACAGCTGCCCGTCTCGTTCGTTGCGCTCTGCTTAGTTGACGCTGACTTGAGTAATACTTCTGGTTAGTTGACGCTGACTTGAGTAATACTTCTGGTTAGTTGACGCTGACTTGAGTAATACTTCTGGTTAGTGACGCTGACTTGAGTAATACTTCTGGTTAGTTGACGCTGACTTGAGTAATACTTCTGGTTAGTTGACGCTGACTTGAGTAATACTTCTGGTTAGTTGACGCTGACTTGAGTAATACTTCTGGTTAGTTGACGCTGACTTGAGTAATACTTCTGGTTAGTTGACGCTGACTTGAGTAATACTTCCAGCACGAGGTGGGCGAGCCCTATCTACCTGTGCTGTCGAGGAGTTGCTCAAAAGAAATTTCTCAAACTGAGCTGGTCACGGAGTTTGGCGTAGAGTGAAACGTCTCGGTCAGATGATAAAGTAGTCTCGACGAATTGTCGGATTATCTCTGTGAAGTTTTAGCAGTGTCCTTGGCGAACCATTACAATATTTCGGTAAATATGGAGACCTCTTGCTCTATGCTCAATGTTTCGTTGCTGGCACACTGCCGCTATGTCGTATACATCCGCTGCTTTAATTAGTCGGGGGGGGGGGGGAGGGGCAGGGTTCCATGTTTCGAGGCGGAAAGTCAGTGTCCCACCGAGTCTTGATATACCTGGCATTTTTACCTTCAATCCTGACCTAGGTTCAATCCCTCTCAATTTAACGACTACACCATTTCGTTCGTGTAACAAAGCCCTCGCAGGTCAACAGTGTACTGTTGAAGATTAACGTATCTGAAATTCAAAGTAAACGCTTAAATGAAATTTAAATATAATAAATTCGTCTAACATTAAAAGTCGGACGCTTGTCCACGTCATATGCTCTATTCACTATACAAAGAGTCCATATATTTGGGTCAAATGCTGGACACGTTTAACGCTTCTATATAGTCACAAGTTTCGACAGGTATACTCAACAATTCTGTTCTGTCATGTCGTCCAGCAAACAGAGTCGATCTCTTTCTCTCGAGTCGAGTACTCTTGTACTTTAAGGTATGGTCGATCTCTTAATTCCTGTACTACAAGGTATGGTCGATCTCTTTCTCTCGAGTCGAGTACTCCTGTACTTTATGGTATGGTCGATCTCTCCTCTTGATTCCTGTACTACAAGGTATGGTCGATCTCTCCTCTTGATTCCTGTACTACAAGGTATGGTCGATCTCTCCTCTTGATTCCTGTACTACAAGGTATGGTCGATCTCTCCTCTTGATTCCTGTACTACAAGGTATGGTCGATCTCTCCTCTTGATTCCTGTTCTACAAGGTATGGTCGATCTCTCCTCTTGATTCCTGTACTACAAGGTATGGTCGATCTCTCCTCTTGATTCCTGTACTACAAGGTATGGTCGATCTCTCCTCTTGATTCCTGTACTACAAGGTATGGTTGATCTCTCTTTCTCGTCATGTGCACTTGTACTGAAAGGCATGGTTTCACCAACATAAAAGGCACAGCCAAACTATTCTCTTTGCAATGACAAAATGTCCAACATTCGCTAAATGCACATCCCTTCATAATCTTGTAGTGTTAGTAGTTAAATTCATTATTATATTACTTCCCATCCATTTTGTAGTACCACATATATTTGGATTATCTTCTTAAACAAGACATTTTGAAAGAGGTTTAAATTCTGCTTGTAAGTTTTACTGTTTCATTAAGAAAGAAGAGATTTAATGTTTGGGAAAAGAAGTTGAAAGTCTATTATTAAAGAGGCTGAAAATGTAGGCCCATGTGGACAAAGAGGTTGAAAATATAGACCAGTATGGATAAAGAGGCTGAAAATGTAGACCTTTATGGGTAAAGAGGTGAACATGTAGGCCCCTATGGGTAGATAGGCTGAAAATGTTAGCCCTTACGGGTAAATAGAATGAAAATTTATGGGTTAAAAGGCTTAAAATGTAGGCCTAATTGGTTAAATAGAATGAAAATTTATGGGTAGAGGAGACCGAAAATATGACGGTAGTGAGGGTCTTTTAACATTATTTATCGGAATGGTCTCGCGGAATAACTTGAAAAGAACTGAACTCTGTTCGTCTGTTCACTGCGGGAAAGTACACACCCAGAACCCCTCCCCCCCCAAAAAAAAAATAAATATTTAACTCATATATTTTTCATGTCCGCCTATCGCGCATTACATCAGTAAATTAACACTAACTCCATCGAGAAGAGGGCATCCAACAGTCAAGAAGCGTTGTTTAATACCTGTGCTAGGCTACTACTTGCAAATTGGTCGATAACTACGGGATAAAATTCTAGTGAACAACGCCCGCCCTCGCGCGCATTTATGTAGTGGAGGGCACCTATGGAGTGGAACGTAGGCAAAATAAGACTTTTGTTGTCTTTGATTTCGCATGGTTTGAATATATTATTTAAACTTAACATAGTCATTCTTATTCTGCAGTCGATGAAACGGTATCATTTCTATCATGTACATCCGCAGGTTTGCATGTGTTTAGTGTTTGATAATTACCTTGACAAACGAAATTCCATACATCAATAATATCAACATTTGTATGAATAAAACATGCCCAAACGATCGTTTTTCATTAACTATAATAATTAACAAGCTTCGGAAATATATTTTAAAATCTACCACAACATTTTTTTTTTAACATTCATGATCGTCAAAGTATTAGACAAAGTCATTCCAGCAAAAAAAAATATTTTAAACGAACACCAAGGCCTGCAACCTATCACTTTGAAAGAACACCTGAATAAAATCAATTAGCTAACATTTTAAATGTCTTCAATTTATAAAGGCAATAAGTGGTGAAATGACAATCAGATGTTATCACAGATCCGAATACGCACAGTCTATTTTACCTAGAGCCAGTTCCCGAATACACACAGTCTATTTTACCTAGAACCAGTTCCCGAATACACACAGTCTATTTTACCTAGAACCAGTTCCCGAGTACACACAGTCTATTTTACCTAGAACCAGTTCCCGAGTACACACAGTCTATTTTACCTAGAACCAGTTCCCGAGTACACACAGTCTATTTTGCCTAGAACCTGTTTCCGAGCACACACTATTTTACCTAGAACCAGTTCATGAATGGCTTTCATACTTCACACGTGAAACGGCAAAGCTTGCAGTCACGCGCCAGATTATGCCAGTGTTGCGCGCATGACTGGTTGGCATAGTAATGAGGCTGGCATTGATTACACGACAGTGTGTCGCGTCGCTGCCAACTTGAATATGAATGTAAATATTTGCCATTGATCTTAGAGCGAATGTGCAGCAGTCTCGCGCTAAGCAGCGCGTGCACTTTGACAGTGGTAGCGTTCGAAAAGCAAACGTTCCTAGTGACAGATTCCAAACACCAAATATCTTTTAGATAATTATAAACTTTTTCTTGAAATGAAAATCAAAGAAACGCAGAGTGTGTAACTAACCTTGAGCTTTTTTCTAATAAAAGGAACGCATTTTATACAAATGTACTATTGTAGTTTGTGTTTTGGTTCAGTAAAAAGGATATTTAATTAGTAGTCTTACAAATACATTCACGTCTGATCTAAGTTTACACATGTTAAAAATTATGGATATCATTTCATTTCAGTAACCGAAAGCTTTAATTTAAAAGGTCTCTTCTGAATGTATTACTTATATTGCAAATGCAATAAATGTTGCACCATCATGCTAACTTAGGTCTTTGTTTTTCAGTCACTTTGATGGTTTCAGGTTCATTCGTATCCCATCTTCCTTTGTATATAGTACTTATTCTTCAAATAATAAGAAATGACTTAGTCCTCTTTGCTTTCTTAATTACATTAATTACATTTTGTTATTCCGTAAAGTTTCCATTGTCATTCTATACTGTTCTCATTGTCATTCTATACTGTTCGCATTGTCATTCTATATTGTTCTCATTTGTCATTCTTTAATAATTTTCTAACAGAGGTAAAATATTTTTACGTGTAAAATGAGAATGAAGTGTCAATTCATTTCAGTGTTTTGTTTATTTAGTTAATTAAAATGTTCGCTTCTCTTCTCTGAAATAAAATTTCAATATTTTATTTATTTAGTTAATTAAAATGTTCGCTTCTCTTCTCTGAAATAAAATTTCAATATTTTGTTTATTTAGTTAATTAAAATGTTCGCTTCTCTTCTCTGAAATAAAATTTCAATATTTTATTTATTTAGTTAATTAAAATGCTCGCTTCTCTGCTCTTACAGTTTTGGATATCATTTCAGTAACTGAAAGCTTTATTTTAAAATGTCTTTTTGTTTTAGATTCTTGCTTTAGTTCCATAAACACAAGTACATTGCAAATTAATTTCATCGTCTAATAATTTTAGAACAAACAATAGTACGACCAGAATAAAATGCAAACATAAAATAAAAATCAAACAAATAAAGTACTTTTAAAGTCACAGGAAACAAAGCACAATACAACGGTATTTTTGGCAATAAAAAGGAATTGAATTTGTATTTAATAGAACGAAATGTATTTGTATTCAATAATAAAATGTTTGTATATTTAACAGAATAGTTAATAAAATTAAATATGCTGTATTCATGTGGACGAAATGTGTTTCTATTTATAAAATGAAAAATGTTTATATTTAATAGAATGAAATGCGCTTGTATGTAATAAAATAAAATGTTTGTATTTACAAATTAAAACAGAAATGTGTTGTGTTAAAAAAACAGAAATGTGTTTTGTATTTATTGGAAGGAAATAAGTGTGTAGTTATTAAAAGAAACAATGTGTATATACTTCATGGAATGAATTGTTTTTCTATTGAACAGAATGAAATGTGTTGGTATACAATTGAATTCTATAAATGGTAATATGTTAATTATTCATTCTTGGCGTGAAAGGCACATACGCGCTCACACACACAGACACACGCATGTCAAGATTGTGACTGGAAAACTAATATACCACTTATTTTTTTTCGGATACTCGTCTCGCGTCACTGGGTCTGTCTTGCCCCGGCAAGACAGGTGTGTATTTTAGGTCTGTATGGATAATGGCGAGCAATAAAATCAGGTGTGATTATATACTTCTTTTTTTTAAAAAACAGTCACGCAGGCTTGAGACACGTAAATCCATCCGACACTTTCCTCATCATTCTTGGAAAGATTATGCTCTGAAGCAGCGGACCATGAAAATCCATTAAGTGCTTGTCCTACAGTGAAACGGTTGAGTACCATGATCAGACAACATGGGAAGAAGTACACAACAAGGATGACAAGACGCCAGAACTATGAATCACAAATACAATAGACGGAAGTCCTGCTTCCCAGCTAGAGGTGGTTGGGTGGGAGCTCAGTATAATAATATATATTTTAATATATATATTTTTTGTCAGAAGAACAGTTCATTGTATGTATTCATTCAACCCCGACTCGAAGCAAGACTAAGACAAAGGCTCCCCCAAAATAATATTGTTATGTGGAACGCCATTGTTTACTAAACAGCGAACGCACATACATACATCCTACACCACGCTAAACATCCCAAGCGGTGCAAGTAGCATTAATCAATCTGGTGATAGATTTTACATTTAGCAGCATTTTACCATGCGTCTACCATTTTTCTCGCTGCTTGTCGTGTTGTCATATGGCTATCACCAGACTGCCTTGATACAGCCACTAAGTATTCTACGTCATCACTCGTTCAGGTGGGTGGGGGTGGATAAGCGCTCACAAACGATAAGAGTGACGGTAGCTGAAGTCAACAGACATCTATCGTATCCCGAATGTCTGCTTGACATCAGTAAGAGTTCAGGATAATTATCTCCTCTTGTAAACTCAGTCAATAAATAATTACCATCGTAGGCATGTCACGTTTGATAACAAAATGCAAGATAATGAAGTAATTACAGATGACATAAATTATATTATTAACCGAAATATCCCACAAGTCCCTCGCGGCTGCAGTACTGTCTGAGAAGTATTTCGGTTTAGAGTTCGCACATTATGAGGCTGACAGAGTGCAGATAATACATTTCTGTTTCCAAATTTTGTGGCATTTCTCTCGCGTCTGTTCAAGAGATGCCTTTGAAGTGACTTAAAATCCACGTGCATGGCACAATGAAGTACGTGTTCACACTCAGGAATCATATTTCACAAGATACACAGAATAAAATAAAAAAGTAAGTCTTTACAGACTTCTTATCTAGGCTGTCAACAAAGCATTTCGTTTACGTTTACGTCAGGGTTTCACAGGATGCAATGTCGGCCAGTAGTGTCAATAAAAGTACAGCAATGCTCCTGTCTCGCAGAAGAATGCTTCATCCGTAAGAAAATAATTATTTCTTATATTCATAAAGCACAACTTGATCTGTGCATCCACCATTTCATTGCTTTATGACAGTTATAATATTTGACATTTAGGAGTAGGTTGTTATTTTTCTTCCACCCTCAACACAGTAAAGAAGCATGTTTCTGCAGGTTTTAAGTTCGCTAGAACCCTTTCTCACAGTAATATATTAAATAATATAAACACTCCGTTGTGACTGCAGTTGTTGCGCAGTGTGCTCCATGAACCGTGAATGTTTTTCAAATGTTTATTACTGTTCACATCGCTGGAATTGAGAAAAGATGGATGGGTGACGGATTTTTAGCCGGCAACCCGCAAAACACGACTATTCTTTATTGTTGTGGTGTGTTAAATTGAAAACATATAGACGGGGCACGTTCTCAACTGTAATGACCTTGACCTATCAAGTGGGACCGTCAGTGTGTCCATGGTTGCTCAGCATGCGTATTCTATTTTCGCCATCTTCCCCCATGATATAGAGACGTGCAGGGGCCAGTGGCGGCTTGGAGTCTGGCACAGAGTAGTGGTCTTCCTGCCTCAGCCTCTCTTTCCTTCTCCAGTACAACTGCGCTACCACCACGCAAGCCAATACGGTCATCAAGAAAGTGCCCACCACCGCACCAACAACATCGACGAGGGTAAACATGGGGTCTTTGGCTCCCGACTTTGAAGCTACGTCCTCTTCGGCTTTGCTTCCTAGTTTCATTTCTGGTTTGTTGACTCCCCAATCGTAGGGCGAGCCTTGGTTCTCTTGGTCTCTGTATTGCCTACCAGATGGGGACGAAGTTGCATCAGCAACGATGACGTTGTCATCCTTCATACTTTTCGTGGTGGCTGTGGTGGAGGTGGTTGTGGGTGTGGTGGTTGGGGATGGTGTTGGCGGTGGTGGCCATGCGACATTGAGAGAAAATGTCACGTTCCCAGCTGGATTGCTAGCCACGCACTTGTAGCGGGCGCTGTCGATGAGTTTTATGTTTGCCATGTACATCACTCCTTCGTTCTCGTTCGTGTCCTCGTTTTGGGACGGGTAGTAGGTCTCTGTTGTCCCGTCCGGTCGAATCCAGTACAAGGTGGGAGTGGGGTCACCTCGGGCTTGACAGGTCAATTTCCCCATTTCCGTGTCGAACAGTGCGTCCACATTGCGGAAAGTGGGCAACTCACACCGGAAGTCGTCTGCGGTCAAGTTACTGAAGCGTTTGTTGCGCAACAAAATGGGACTGGCGCAAGATGGGTGATCCCCTCCTGAGAACACTGATGTGTGCTTGGTGAAAAATTTGTGCAGCCACCCGATTTCACAGTTACAGTGAAACGGATTTTTCCCCAACCGTAAGTGACCTAATGTGCTGAATAAAGCCAGCCAGTCTTCGGAAAACGTTTCAAACATGTTTGAATCCAGCCATAATGTGCGCAATGTATTGTTCAAAGGGGCCATGACGCTCACTGAGAGCTTGGAAATCTCACAGTTGTGCATGTACAGTCCAGATGTGGTCATCCCAGCAAAGGCCCCTGCTGACAACTGGATGTCCTTGTTATCGTTCATAAAAAGGTGTTTTAGCTTCAGCCCGCGGAAGGTGTAGTCAGCGATGTAAGAGATCTTGTTCCCGCTGATGTCTAACCACACCAAATCGGCCAGGTCCGTAAACGTGTCCAGAGCTATCGTCTCGATACCGCACTTACTCATGTACAGCTTTTGCAGCTTCACCAGACCCGTGAAGTTTCGTCGAGTGAGGTCAGGGTTGTGGAACAGGTTTTGGTTGAGCACAAGCTCGATGGTCTCCAAGGGAATACCCTCAGGAATGCTAGTCAGTCCTTTGTTGGCGCAGTGGACATTCTTGCTGTGCGGCTCGCAAAAGCAGTCACGAGGACAAAGGAAAGTGGTCTGCACGCAGCAGAACAACAACAGTAACAACCACATCCAGAGATGGTGGTGGGGCCGGTGGTGGGGATGTTGCGGCGATCCACTCTGTACAGCTTCCCGCATCACTTTCTGAAGAACCATGATGGAGCGGGCTGCTATGCTGGAATAAGGTAAGCGTGAGGCATGACTACATACTGCAGTTGGTCTTTAAGAAGTCTTGTCCTTTTATTTCTCTCCTACAGAGAGCAAATTCTTTGAAAATACGTCACGACTGTGACGCACAATATTATGACGCGTAGTGGCGTGACCGACAACATGTCATGCCAGGACTGCAGTCAGATGAAAGCACAGACGATCAATCCACCTTGAAAGATAAGCAAGGAGCACTCTCTCGTCGTAAAACTATGGTCGAGGTAGAGTATTGATTAAGTTCTCTTCGTTTCCCTCTCGCTTTTTCATATTCTTTTTCTCATGCGCGGAAAGCACTCCGACGAAAGATACAGAGAGGAAGAGAGTGTGGGGAGGAGAAAAGGTGAACCAATGATGCCTGAAAGAAGAATTCTGTTGTATAAAAAAATCAACCAAAAAACAACAAAATAACTCCGACAACACGTGCAGGGTGGAAAAAGTAAATAGTTCACCCATGTAATTATCCACACTAAGTTCCTTGCGCACTGAAACGCAAGCTGTTCGGAAACAATCGTGTCTGTCGTCACTAGCTTTGATGTTTTCACAATGGCTGAGTTAAATGTGGTAAAAATCCACGCACACAATGCAAGAGTTTCGAGCTGCACTGATATGTTCTCCGAGCGAAGCGATCGTGCGGTGGAATACACGTCACAAATGCTTTCAGTTGTAGAAAGCTTCTCATTAACTGTTTCCGAAATAATGTTCCAACTGCCTCAAACATCCTTCACCACTCGACTGCGAAACACAGTTCGTTCCGTAGTTTTTCCTTCCAACACATACGTGTTTTGTAAACATGGAAAAAGTCAAGCCAAGCTTCATATACTCCAGTTACGAAGTCGCGTGCACACACGGTCGGCCGTGCTACACCAACGAACCGACGACGGCAGCACACTCCGGTCTAGTCACATGTCGGGACTAGAACTGTAAGGTACGCACTAAAGGCAACGAAAACATTTTTTATGATAGGTGTCTTCCCGATAGCAGAGTCGAACGTAGATCCTCCGCACGGTATGGCCGCAAGCGGCTTCGGCGGTTCCCAGTCTCTTGGTCACACACACACACACACACATTGAGGCACGCAACGGTTCCGTGTGCGCCGCGCGCGCTGTGCCCTTCCCGCTGCTTTCCACCCCTTCCTTTCAGGCCCCGTGGTCTCGTGCGCTCAAACTGCGCCAGCTGACTGGTTGGTGCTGCTAGATTGAGCGCAGAGCACAAGACTGCTCTGCATACGAGTTAGCGGCCGCTCTCCTACAACAGGACGCACTCGCAGTGGCGCACACACACGCAAAAATAACCCCGAGACAATTTATTGGACTAAAAATGGCTGCTATTGCACAGTTTTTAAGTGGATAGTGACGACTTGCTGTTCCGAAAAATCAAAGAAGAATGCAGATGTTCATTAATAACAAAATCGTACAACTCACTTGCAAACAAGGTTAGCTTTCCTTGTTCGATCCTAATTCAAGAAAATAGCCTACTTTTGTATTTTTTGTTATCCGGCAAATAGCCTACATTTGCATTTTTTTAAACATCCGGCAAATAGCCTACTTTGCATTTTTGTTATAACATCCGGCAAATAGCCTACTTTTGCATTTTTGCTATAACATCCGGCAAATAGCCAACTTTTGCATTTTTGTTATAACATCCGGCAAATAGCCAACTTTTTGCATTTTTCTTATAACATCCCGCAAATAGCCAACTTACTACACTTGCTGCTACTTCTTTAATTAATTGTCTAGTTTATACCGACACTGCTACTACTTGTAGTAATAACCTACTTAATATTGCTACTGCTACTACTTCAAGTAAATAGCTTACATAATACTGCTCCTGCAAACTACTTCTAGTATATAGTGTATTTAACACTGCTTGAACTACTTCTAGTAAATAGTCTAGTTCATACCGCACTTGCAAACTACTTCTGGTAAATAGTCTACTTAATACTGCTGATGCAAACTTTCTATCATATAGTATACTTTTTAATGTTGCTGCAAATTACTTCTGGTGAATAATCTACTTATTAATGTTGCTGCAAACTACTTCTGGTGAATAGTCTACTTTATACTGCTGTTACAAACTACTTCTAGTAAACAATCTACTTAATGCTACTGTTACAAGCTACTTCTAGTAAACAGTCTACTTAATGCTCTGGTACAAACTACTTCTAGTAAACAGTCTACTTAATGCTACTGGTACAAACTACTTCTAGTAAACAGTCTACTTAATGCTACTGTTACAAGCTACTTCTAGTAAACAGTCTACTTAAAACTGCTATTTCAATGTAATTCTAGTAAACAGTCTACTTAAAACTGCTATTTCAATCTAATTCTAGTAAACAGTCTACTTAAAACTGCTATTGCAATTTAATTCTAGTAAACAGTCCGCTAATACTGCTTTTGCAATGACTTCTAGAAATAACATACTGAATACCTCAACTGCTTCTTCTTATAATGAACTCTAGTCTTAATACTGTTATACTAGCATTAATGACAATTCAGCATGTAGTACTATGCAATATATATATTTTTTCAAGCGAAGTTTCTAAGTTTTAAAAAGAAATATTTTTCCCAATACATATAAAAATTGTTAAATACTGGTTAATAATTACAGATCGATATATGTCATTACTGTTTATAGACTCTTTGGTTCTCCGGTATTTAAACTAAGCGTTATTGTGAGTGAAAGCATATATCTTAATTGTCACATCATCATTTTCGTCATCGTCGTCGTTTTAATTGTGGGTGTTATCGTGATTTTATCCCCAATGATTTTTTTCAGTTTTTCCTATTGCTGCTTTTCTTTTAAATGATAATTACGAATAAATCGCTATCATTTTTGTTTCTATAATTAACTGATTTAATTTGTCTCTATGTAACAAATCGCTATCATTTTTGTTTCTATAATTAACTGATTTAATTTGTCTCTATGTAACAAACGCATTCAACGATCCAATAACCGCTGGCTTTGCGGACGAAAATGACACCAGTCTTGCTGTGAAGGTCGCTCGCTACATATGCGTAAGAACGATATCAGATGGCTTTCGGCGGACATTTTGTGACAATCATTCGCTTAACAACCGTATCCATAGAGTTTCTGAGCATAGCGAGATAAAATATTGAAATGAAGCAAAACTGACATTTCTGACTTGCAAGGACTGAGTGAGTATCTATCTACAAATGCTGACGTTTCACTGTACAATACGAACTTCACCTTGCAGGGTGATCATTTGAGACCAGACGTGTGAGTAATCTCTCTCTCTCTCTCTCTCTCTCTCTCTCTCTCTCTCTCTCTCTCTCTCTCTCTCTCTCTCTCCCCAGTGGCGCTAAAGAATACAAATAAACTGATAATATGATGATGATTGCGATGACAAGTCTGATAATAAATTCAGCTTCTTGTTTCTAAGCGAGACACCATCTTTTTCAGTGCATTTAGAGTCAAACTGATACTTGAAATGCAATAGCTGTTGTTGGTTCTTTCGCATTAGTTTACTTTTTGTTTGTTTCTTTGTTGTGGAATGATGTCTTCTCCATGCATATTGAAAAATGGTTTTATTGACAGTTACACAAACACACGCGCAAGCGCGCCGTACACAAGCACGCACAGAGAGAAAGGGTTAATAATGGACGAAGGGAGAGAATAAGCTATTATTTTGTTGTTTCCACTTTTTATTTCAAACATTGATGTCGCGAACACTTCCTGGAGGCCTTCGGTAAATAGATATGTGTTTGTGCATGTGTGTTGTATGTCTGTGTTTGTGTGTATTTGTGTGTGTGTGAGTGACTGAGTGTATGTTTGTGTTTGTTTGTATCTGAGTAACTGAGTAAAAAAGTGAGAGAGAAAATCATACCTAGTAAATACTAGATATCATACTTCAATTATAGTTAACTCCTCTTTCAATATCGTTGATTTCGCGAAGAATTACGTGATTATACATATATATTAAATTAAAACATGGGGAGACAACATTTAGTGACTAGAGAATTGTTTCACCTTCCCTAACATCACTCACAGTAGTCCTTTAAAAGATGTAAAATTTAATGAGATTTGTGTTTATTTAAAACAAACTGTTTATTCATTTCCATTGGCAGCAAGAACGATGTCTATTGGTTTGGCATAAAACGAAATCCAGACGACATCGGCCGTGCGTGACATACTGTATGTCTAACACCTCTTTCATTTGTGGTATAAGCCTCTTTCATTTGTGGTATAAGCCTCTTTTATTTGTGGTATAAGCCTCTTTTATTTGTGGTATAAGTATTAATTGTGTGCTTGTAGAACTCTGCTGTGTGTGTGTGTGTGTGTGTGTGTGTGTGTGTGTGTGTGTGTGTGTGTGTGCGATTGTGATTGTATTTGTGTGTTTAGGTGTGCATGTTAATGTTTGAGTGTGTGTGAATGCGCTTATGCTTGTGTGTATGTGTGTGTGTGCTATGCACTTTTGTGAATTTTGTATGCAGAGTTATTTGTGCATTTCTTTGTATATTTATATATTATCTGTGCATTTGCACGTATATTTATATATTAGTTGTGTATTTGTTTGTGTGTCTATATATTATGTGTGAATTTGTTTGCATGTTTATATATTATATGTGCATTTATATGTGTATTTAAACATTATTTGTGTGTTTGTGTTTGTATTTATATATTATTTGTGCATTTTTTATGTGTATTTATATATTATTTGTGCATTTTTTATGTGTATTTATATAATAGTGTATGTGCTTTTATATATTAGTTTATGCTTATGCATTTATGTATCTATTCTCTTTGAACATATGTGTGTATATGATTGTGTACTTGTGTGTAGGTGTGATAGTGTTTTTAATAGCGTTTATGTTTGTGTATGCGTGTGTTAATATACGTGCTGTGAGTGGGTATGTGCATTTCAGTGTAATTATTTGTGATTGCATTTATACACTCATCTGTTATCTAATTGTATATATATATATATATACACTTTACAATAAATCGTAAACACACACACGCACGTGTATGTGTGTGTTTACGATTTATTGTAAAGTAATTTTTAAACTTTGCTGTTTCGGTTTGGCGCACTAAGAGAAAATTACAGAGAAATCGGGAGATAATCTATCATTTAGATGCACAACGAAAATGGCACAAGCAAACTTGTGTTGGACTGTTTAATAATACAAATATAAGCTACAACACCACAATCCGCAAATATAACTTTGATTAATTATTGATAAAATAATTATATCTTTTGAAGAAAACAAGTTTTATCCAAGAAAGCAATGCCAAAAGTTTAGCGAATCTCTCTAGGAGTTAAAAACGTACACTAATCATTCCTTTGTAATGGCGCCAGTTCAAGGTACTATTTTGTGCTTATAGTTTATGATAGCTAGCGAAATTTAAAATAAAATATATGCTGGAATCAAATCCATTGTGTGTATTTTCCAATTCTTTCACTTTGCTTTTATATCAGAATGCTTTGCATGCACGTGAAATAAAATGCAGCTGTCAGTATCAGTGCTGATGATGCAAGTGGGAAGGGAGAGACAATACCCCAACAGTCAAGGACACATGAATTTAAAATCAAGGCCACTGAAATCTGACCAACCAATAATTTAAAGATACTACAAAAAACTGGGATTGTTGCTTGTAATTTTCAAACACCTTATCACAGACATGCTCCTATACGCTGCGTTATGACTGTGACGCTAACTGGCGAGTTTTCTCCCTTTGATCTCTGAGTATCGATCATAAAGAACACGCGGACACTAATTATTTCCGGTGCGTTACAGATGTTTTCTCGCTCGGGATCGGATTGGTTGGAACTGATGCTGTGCTAGAGACATGATCTACGTCATCCAGAAGTCTGCAGCAGTGGCATAAAGTCTGTCGTTACCGTGGTATGCAAGGTCAAGCTGAAGGTTAAAATTGTCCTAGTCAAATACTTGATTTACTATCATGCTCGCTGCGCAGCTCTAGTTTAGTGTTTACTTCTCTTTTACCAGAAAAATGTTTCCCTTTAAACGTGATACACGTTTCGTCTTCGTTTCTTCCTCGAACCAATCTGAAATAGTTTAGTTTCTCTTTTTTAGTAGGAGTAAAAGTTCGCGTACGTAAATTCATTTCTCCTTTTTAGTAGGAATGAAAGTTCACCTATAATTAAGCAAATTAATTTCTCCTTTTTAGTAGGGGTGAAAGTTTGCTTATAGTTAAGTAAATTAATTTCTCCTTGCTGGTAGGAGTGAAAGTTCGCGTATATTTAAGTAAATTAATTTCTCCTTTCTTGTAGGAGTGAAAGCTTGCTTATAGTTAAGTAAATTCATTTCTCCTTTCTAGTAGGAAAGAAAGTTTGATTATAGTTAAGTAAATTCATTTCTCCTTTCTAGTAGGAAAGTTAAGTTAAGTAAATTTATTTCTAAACGAAAAGAATAGAATAGTGCCTCAGTATTTAAATTTAGCACAAGATCTCTGCTTTGACAACTAAAAGGTTTGTGATTATCGCGTCAGTTCACGGAGAATTTCTGAGACATTACAGTATCGATCTGTACACGAGTACGACTGTACTCGCTTTCTTGTCTACATATATAGGGAGGGGCACGTGCGTGTGTGACTAGCATCGTGACTATCATACTATAATACACGGCTCTAAGCTTTCATTATTTCTCAACTCAAATAATATCTTTCAGACATGCACTTCTGGTGATGTACTGTTAAACTGTATGTTTAAATCATTAGAATGACATTATCTCTGCTGTATATTTTATATGAACTCTCATCTTATTAATACAAATCCTTTTGATTTTAATCCATGCAAAGCCAGTGCCTAGACTTCATGGCCAGCAGAATCTCTCTCCCCTCTCCCCCCCATCTCTCTTATATATATATATATATACATATAACATGAGTGAATGCAAGTATAGATGCTGGCTTCGAGTGCCATAATTACTCCACTTACAGCTAAATCATGTTTACAATCACAGAAACGATAGTCACACACCGTACAGTGAAGACAAGCTAAAATGAAGAAATGTTAAACAGCACCAAAACTAAAATCAGTGGTAGTGGTAGAACAATGAAAAATCCTGCATTCAAATACTATTCGAGAAAGTAGAAAAAAACATAAGAAAATAATTCTCAGTAAGTTACTATAAAATGAATCACTCTCCTACAGCACAATAATTCAGCAACAGAAAAATATAAAGCACTCGCCTTGACCCCACGACGCAGTAAAATTAACAGTTCAATGTACGTATGGCACGAGCCTTAACATTGGCGAGAAATTTACAATTCAGATACTATATTTAGGCACCAATTTTTGGAAAATTCTTGTGGTCCCTAGCACTTTCTAGCTTACTATACAATGATACAATCAGACTGAGGTATAACAAACAATACACAGACGTGCTGACCAGTCACTCGAAGTAATCGCCAGCAGGCAGTGTTTACCTTATACATGCGTTTCCAAAATCTTTGAAGGTGAAAGAGATGGGGTGATGGAAAGAGAGAGGAAGAAAAATGATTTGCTTAAACCAAACTCACTAAAAATGAAGTTCTGTTGTGACAGGTAACCTCCATCCTGTTTGCTTTGGACAGTAATTATCCTTGGCAAACAGGAAGTGGAGAAGGTTTTATGACCCTACATTGCATAACTAACTCATTCCTTAAAACTATAATTCCTCGAACCTTATTCAGCAGTGTTGGGTACTGGATGTCTTAATATGTATCTGTACAACAGCTTTCTATAAGTCTCTTCTTTATAAAGAAATTCAATCTTCAAATTTGTTTACAGTGTTGGGTACTGGATGTCTTAATTTGTATGTGTACAACACTTTCTATGTCTCTTCTTTATAAAGAAATTCCCTCTTCAGATTTGTTTACAGAGTTGGGTGCTGGATGTCATAATATATAATGTATTATATAATTAACCATCTTCTTTTAAAAAGAAGTTCTCTCTTCATCTCTTTTTAATTAGTGTTGGATGTCATAATATGCATTACTTAACTAATTATACAAATTATAAAATATATTAAAAAAAATACAAATTCCCTCTTCAATTTTTGAATACAGTTCGTTGTTGGATTCATAATATCTATGTACATATTTTACATAACTAACTCTCTTATTTTAAAAAAAAATCTCTCTTCAAGTTGTGTATTAGTGTTGGATTATTACTATGTATATAAATATAAATTGTAAGACCTACTTCCTTGACTTTCGTTTATCTATCTAGACAGGAAGTTTTGTTATTTAGTACGAAATCATTTTTTTTATTCACGTGATATAATTCTTAATTGTTCTGCTGTCATTTTAATGGACAGCTGACTTAAATATTGATTAACATGATAGACTTAGTCTTGACATTTGTTTGGATGGAATAATAGAAAATGTCCCAGTTTTCGACATGTCTGCGAGTAGGGAAACAACATTAATTCACGGATATATGTTGTGATTTTTTTTGTTGTGATTGTGTGTATGTTTGTGCGTGCGTGTGTGTGAGTGAGTGTGTGTGTGTGTGTGTGTGTGTGTGTGTGTGTGTGTGTGTGTGTGTGTGTGTGTGTGTGTGTAGACTACTCGGTATTGTTGTCAACATCAATCGAACCATATGTTTGCCAGTAGAAACTAATTGCATCCAAACGAAAGCAAGTTCTAGACCTCTGCACTACAAACTGTGAAGTCCTGTGTTGACGTTTGTTCCTTGAATGCATTTCAGAACAGGGTTGGACAAGTAAGGATCTTACATATATATATTCCCAAACTGTTTGATAATTGTGTATTACAACGTGAGCTATTTCTGGTCAAGCAATATGTCCAACATAATATTAACTGTGGAGAGAGACAGAAAGATGCAGACATAAAGAGAGAGAGAGAGAGGGGGGGAGAGAGAGAGAGAGGGAGAGAGAGAGAGGGCTAAAGGGAAATCTACAAAGTGATAAGAAAACAAATTGAAGGACGAAGAGGGACAAACAGAAACAAGAGAGTCAGAGGAAAAGACACATACACACACACATAGACACACACACAGAGACACACACACACACACACACACACACACACACACAGACACACACACACACACACACACACACACACAGAGAGAAAGAGAGAACACCAAAGAAATGGTATGTATCTTTCTGACCGTTCAGGATATGTCTTATTTGCGATCCCAATGTAATTTCACAGACAAATATATTTAAAGTTGTCCTGAAATTTTGGAAAGTAAAGTCAGGTATGTCTTTCAACTAATAAAATGTGTTCTAGTTATTATCTTTCACTGGAACTGCAGATTTGCCGAATGAACCCCTCACTCATATTGCACCAGTTGCACTACGTCAGTACTTTTTCATCATCACACTTTTGTTATGCACTACGTCATTATCTGTTCAACACATCTTACTAATGAACTACGTCATTACCTATTCAACATCACATCTTACTAATGATCTACGGTCATTACCTATTCAACATCACATCTTACTAATGCTCTACTGTCATTACCTATTCAACATCACATCTTACTAATGCTCTACTGTCATTACCTATTCAACATCACGCGTTTCTTATGCTCTAAGTCATTACCTGTTCAACATCACATCTTACTAATGCTCTACTGTCATTACCTATTCAACATCACGCGTTTCTTATGCTCTAAGTCATTACCTGTTCAACATCACATCTTTCTTCTATGTTCGTCTTATGCCCTATACCACAAAATCACATCTTTCTTTCATAATATTCGCAAACTGGAAGCACATGATAAACAATGTGGAGCTCAATCCCTAAACCCAGGACTAAACCGTAACACCTTTAGCGTAGCAGCGCAGAGTCTCCAGGGTATTAAGTTCAGGGAGAAGCGAACAGCGAATACAAGTGGTCATTGCATAGGGGCAGAGCCACGTAAAAACCCAACAATAGCGAATAAAGGACAGACAGGGAAGGGTGTGGTCGGAAGGGGTGGTGAATAAAGGGAGAGAAAGAGGGGGAACATCAATTTCTGCAGTAAAAATAAACAAACCCTAAATGCGAGCCAAGCTGCTCATAATGAATGACTGCTGTAAAAGCGAACACAGTGAAAGAAACAATTACTATCGATCAAGTGGCAAAAGGGTGTAAAGGAAAGAGAGAGCTGCTTTCTATGCACACATTTTTTTTTCCTCTCTCTCTGTCTGGACTGCGTTCGGAGTACGTGCTGGCTTGTCGAGTTACAGCAAAGAACTGGAAACTGCCGCGTGTTTGTGATGCACTTCGGCTTGGCGTGTCGCGATGGTTCTTGCCACTCGCCAGCAGTTGATGAAAGGTGTTCTCAGGTGACTCAGCTCGAAGAAACACGTTAAACGGGACAACACGTGACCACGGATTTCAATGATCGGAGATTGATTTTGAAAGAGACCCCATTGCTTGCCAATCATGCGCGCGTTGAACTTGGGAACAGGAATCATTTGATGACGTCACGACAACTGCAATAGCTCATCGCCAACAATGTTTATTAACCGATTGTAAAGTATCTTTATGCTAAACGGTGTAGTCCTTTATTGCTTGGGTCGTTATTTTTTTTTTTTTATATGCTTGCATACCGTCCATGGCACTTTCAGTGTTAACAACAGATTTCAATATTATTCGCGAACTCTACAAATGTTAGAAGCGGGAATGCTTTAAACCAGGGGTCACCAACCTTTTTGATGCTGAGAGCTACTTAATGGGTACTGAGTCATACGAAGGGCTACCAGTTTGATACACTCTTCTAGTTTATGCATTATTAATAATGTGAAGACTGCGGGCGACTCATGTGGTCATTGCGGGCGACTTGGTGACCCCTGCTTTAAACGAACATTACGGGCCTCAGTTGATCTTTAGCAGAAACTTTATTTTTTAATGATCAGGTAACGCCTTGTTGAGCTACTTTCAAACAGAGTTAAAGCAAAATAATTTGTTTTAGCAGAATTGTACTTATATTTTGAAAAGCATTATGCGCTCGCACACGTGTGTGTGTGTGTGTGTGTGTGTGTGTGTTGTGTGTGTGTGCGTGTGTGTGTGTGTGTGTGTGTGTGTGTGTGTGTGTGTCATCAGCTTGGTGGCCTTTTCAAAGTACGTCACCATAGTCTAAGGCCTCTCTTCTCATTTAATCTCTTATTTTCTCGGCCCTATTTCTATCTCCAAGTTTATTACCTCGTTATCTTTTATATACAAAAAATAAAACTTTGTAAGTAAATATATTCTTATACACAAAAGCTACTAAAGAGTGAGTCGTTTACTGTTTCTTCGTGTAGCTACTTTCGTTGTCTGAAAATTAACCCTTTGTATATACAGAAATAGCACAATGAATATTATTTTTTGTGTGTGCAAAAATAGCTCACGTAATTTAGCGTGGACTCGGTAAAATCAATGATCATAGACACAACTGTATTCAGCCGGAAGATTAGTCGCTCTTGATGCGCTGCGTGCGTCTTCTGTCCCTTCTTCTTATTTATAATTAGCACGAACTCTAGACGTTACCAAAGATTTGTAGCCACCGCTTATTGTTATGCAAAGGCAATATTGCAGTATATTTGATGTTAAATTAAAACAATATTATCACCCAGTTATATGACCCGAGCACGCACATTGTTTCGACTTAAATGAAATGATTTTCAATCTTCATCTACAATTAAATGTTAGCATTTTACTCCATACACACAATTTAAAAACATGTGAACAAGAAACTACTTAGAGCAAATCAAGTTGTAACAATATTTATTTGTGTAGTGACGGTGTCTGGTTACGTAACGCGTCTGATTACATCAATAGTAAGGACCTTAAGTGTGCAGGGTCATCATATCAATATCCTCTTTATCCACATATAACCTAAGTCAACCC
The DNA here is from genome assembly GCA_028829895.1 of Sinotaia quadrata. Taxonomy (NCBI): domain Eukaryota; kingdom Metazoa; phylum Mollusca; class Gastropoda; order Architaenioglossa; family Viviparidae; genus Sinotaia; species Sinotaia quadrata. Next base: position 17,035,859 of record CM054180.1, read on the forward strand.
TCATAAAGTCACGTTTACATGTATAACGCCTTCGCTTTCTTAAAGGTGCAGTACTTATCAGTATAGATCGCCTCAATAGGAGCTGCTTATAAGAGATTAATCCGAAGGTGTATTACTTATAGATCGTCTCAATAGGAGCAATACTTATAGATTACCTCAAAAAGGCACAATACTTATAGATTCCCTCAAAAGGAGCAATGCTTATAGAAATCCCATTTGGAAGAATATATTCAAAGTATTGCTTGTCAAGCGGCATAGATGTAATTAGTAATTAACTGCCCTTGCAGAAAAGGTATATACTGTCCAAAAATATTCAATAATACCGTGGAAGGATTAGCTCAAGAACCAAGTGCTAATATGTTTTGTATTGCAAAGACGAAGATCCATTTTTGACGTTTCCACATTTCCTGCTGAAGTTGAAGTAAGAAAGACAACTCTGACGAGCATATAAGTTTTAACATTTCTTCAGTGTTGTATGGTCAGAGAGGAAGGGAAAAAGAACATTTATCACCTGTTTCGGTCAAAACAACAGAGATTACCATCCATCCATCCATCCATCCATCCAACTGTCCGTCCGGCCGTGTGTAAGAGCTTATGGAAGAGACACAGAGGTGGCTGGTAGGATTGTATTACCGTTGTAATAGTTAATGTTAATAAGTGTCCCTGTTTCACCTTAGTCACGTGGGTACATCGACACAGAGGGCAAACACTTTTCAAACACTTTTCAGTGGCCGAGTGGTTCAAGGTTAAAAGTAGGATAAGTTGGTACTAAGAGTATATAATACTTTCAGGATGATATACTTCTTTCAAGGTGATAAGCTATTTCAAGATTATATACTTCTTCCAAGGTGATAAGCTATTTCAAGATTATATACTACTTTCAAGATGATAAGCTATTTCAAGATTATATACTACTTTCAAGATGATAAGCTATTTCAAGATTATATACTACTTTCAAGATGATAAGCTACTTTCAAGATCATAATATACTACTTTAACACGTTCGATCCTGTGCGACAGAACTTTTCAGTAACCGTATTATAAGGTTAAACAAACAAACAAACAAAGTAATAAACATCACACAGTCACTTTTTATTGGGGGAAAAATATCGTTTGCAGTCGCGAAACTCACAAGCTGTGGCATAATTTTACTACAATGAAAAAAACGCAAATTTAAATCTTGCTCGATACAGCGGCTTTACTGCTTCCAATTGATTCGACATCTTTTAGCTCGCCAATATTATACCATGTGTCAGCCGCATTTCTCACAAAAGAAAACTTCAACAGGCGACACACATTAGGCTTACCTTCTCGTCTGCTATTTAATTTTTTTTTTCCTCTGAAAGAAACATGCACCAGACTGACTGCAGTTTAACCCGGATGCTGACTGGAGAAAATAAGCAATACCATAAAAACATATGGATGTTCAGCTATCACGCAATAACTGAAAAATAATTATTGCGTAATTTAATTAAAATTTTGTCTTGACTTTAGAAATTTCTTTGTTAACGTCACTTTGATATGTTTGAATGAATGAAACGGGTTATAGTTAAGATTTCATTTGTGTGACAGAATAAATTTGCCTCTCCCCATTTTTAAATTTAAATTCTTATTTATATTGCTAAATTGCCAGAGCACTCGTTACGGTGTTATTTTTGAAAGTGACTGACTTGAAGTAAACAGCTTGAGGCAAGAATATTCAAGATTGCTGATGTAATGCAAACTGAGTGAGTAGTTATCCAATTATTATGATTTACGAGAACGAGGCCAGCTAATGGGTTGAGATTAAAGAATTCACTTGCTGTAGAAAATTCTATTCTCTGATCACTTTGAACTTGGATGGAGAAGGAGAAGTCCGAATTGGCAGTTATTAGCTTGATGGTGAGTTAAACTGACGGGCTGAAAGAGAATGGACTTACAAACATTTCATGCATTTTTACTATTGATATGTTCTACTTGACTTTGTGTAGAGATAAACTATGTGAGTTAACTTTTATTTCTACAAATGTTTGAACTAAGCTGCATACATGTAGTGTGCTCACACTTGGCATTGTTTGACATGCTGTATTTATTTTACCAAATGTGTGTATTGAGCTAATAAATACCGTTGCAGGAGATTGTAAGTTGAGAATGCGATGTAAGATTGAATGGAGTTATATTGTGATAAATGGGAAACTTAGGTTATATTTTTTTAATATTTTTTATTATTTTATATTTTTCAGTGAACAAGTAAACTTACACTTGCACTTTCATGTTTCGAGTTACCTTTCACGTGTTCATTGAGGTTAGAAACTTGAATGACTGGTGGGTGTGAGAAAGTCTATAATATATATATATAAGGAGTATGCTTTACACTTTGATGTATATGCTGGATACATCGTGAAATGCTAGTACACTGAAGTTACTAGAATTACTGTAATCATCGTGTTCTGCTTGAAGGAACTGACACAGTGACGAGAGCACTAAAGTTCGTCCAAGAATATAACAGTGTGTCAGTGTTCTCCATGCATGTGTGGAAGACATGTGTTGACATGGACATTGTGACATTGTTACAAAAGCAAGTGAAGACTGTTGAGGGTCATGTAAAAAAAAAAGACTTTAAATTACCTATCTCTAATAACTCCAGTTCTATTCTCTAATAGGACTAATCTGTGATTTGTATTGACTCTATTGCTGAAATGTAATTTTATTATATATATAGGGAGAGAGAGACTGTGTAGACATAAAATTATCTGAACTTTAGTTTGTGGAAAATTGATGTCAATTAATCTATTTCATTGCAATTGTCTTATGTATATTTGATTGTTCATTTAATAAATTTATTGCTAAATTTATTGACTTTCTTATGCATATTGATAATTTTATGTTGGAGAAGAAAGTAGGTGGATGAGGGCTCGATAAAATAGGTTGAAAGTCGGATTTGTTTTCTCCTTTAGTAAGAAGTTTTCCACTCAGGGAAAGATTATGTGACTGTAAATGTTGTTTTATGTTGCGGAAGACAGAAAACGTTTACAGTGCCCGCATATCCGCCAAGTGGGAGACGTAAGTGGTGTCTGCTGGAGGATCTTAATAACAATGACGTCAATTTCTAACTTTCAACGACTGCGCGGAGCAAAACTACATCCGCGTTCAACTACGAGAAGCAAGAATTGAACCTCAGATCCAACGGCATACTGTTTTTTTGTGTAACCTACAAGTGTAGTCTCTCTCTCTCTCTCTCTCTCTCTCTCTCTCTCTCTCTCTCTCTCTCTCTCTCTCTCTCTCCTCTCTTTCTCTCTTTATCAAGTCATCCAAAGGAAACTTTCGCGGCAGGGAACGAAATATCTTGTACAAGACACTTTCTAAATTCTCTACTGTATTACGAAAGGCGTTGCACTCGTGTTCCTCAATCAGCGCTTATTTCGTTTGTCACGGCTGTTACGGTGCAAAGGGTTCATTAGTGAGTTAAATCCCTCGACCCCGTCCGCTAACACTGCTTGGAAGGAGGGGGTTGAATTGGAGAGGAAGGAGTGGCCGACGGCCTCGCCACCCTATAGGGTTAAATAGTACAGCCTAGAAAGTTAGGGTCAGTGGATAAGTTTGACAGATGAGGAGAGGGCATTTCGCTTTCTTCTTTCAAAATGAAATTACAAAACATATTTATGCCAGAGGGCGCGAGGTGCATTATGTTGTCTTGTGCCAACGTTAGCAGGAAAAGCAGATGTTAGGGCTTAGAGTAATTTAGTGGGTTCTTTCTTTGTATGTGTTTATATGGATATAATAATATACATGACAATTTGAAATGTGCATAAAGAAAAGAATACCCCAAATCAGGTGTAAGAAGTGAATGCATAAAGAAACAAAGATGTCATGTTTGAGAATACATATTTTTTCCTTAGGGAAGGAGTAATTAATCTCATATTTTACATGTTTGTAAAGCGGGAATATTTGTGTCATGTTTTAGATGTTTGTAAAGCGGGAATATCTGTGTCATGTTTTACATTTGTGTCATGTCTTAAATGCTTGTAAAGTAGGAATATCTGTCATGTTTTAGATGTTTGTAAAGCAGGAATATGTGTCATGTTTTAGATGTTTGTAAAGCAGGAACATCTGTGTCATGTTTTAGATGTGTGTAAAGCAGGAATATATGTGTCATGATTTAGATGTTTGAAGGGTAGGAATAATTTATGTTTGAGATGTTCATAGGTAAGGAAGAATTGTTTCGTGTCTTAATAGTGTGTTAACAGTGTATGAGAAATTTTGTGTATATTTATAGGTTACCGATATGTATTCCACGATCTAGCAGTTTATAATACACGATTCATGTTCTGAATATTTAGGAACTGAAATAAGCGTTACAATTTCAAGGTTTATAGGACATAAAGGCATGTGCTATGATTTAATGGTGCTTAGCCTTTTGTAAATACACATACGAGCTGAAAACAAATCAAACTGTTAAAGGTTTCAGTTCTATAATGTGTATGTGCATGTGTCTGTGTGTATGTGGGTATGTGGGTGTATGTATATGTGGGTGTTTGTATATATGCATATACGTGTCTGTTAATTTAACTACTGTGGTGGTGTAATCGCTATATGGCAAGAATTAGAAAAAGAAAATTCAGCTACATATCTTCTTGTAAGGTGTAGTTATTAATTTATTAGCATAAGCCTAGTCCACAATTAAATTAACCGAATCTTACATCTTTATACATTGTATTTACATGTGAGCAGTAACAATGTTCATAAGTCAATTCTTTGGAATACGAGCACCAAGTAGGGATAAAGAAATGGCAATGAGCGGATAATGATATCATAAATTGCCACTGACAATGTAGATGGAACAATGTCATTCAGAGTTGAAGATCATTCGGCTGACGAAATGGAATTTAGTAAAGCTCAAGTTATTGAGTAAGCACCACACTTCACATATAATAAACATAACCCAGGGCATATATTTTGGTCACGTGATGGTGAAGAGGATGGAAAACCAAGTCTCTAGCTATCAATTGCTGACTGGACTCTTGAGAGAAGCATCATAAGACTTTTGGAAGAGGGAACAAAGACAGGCTTACTAATTAATATACGTAAGAAGTCTATAAATTCAGGGCAATCTTGTCTAACTCTACTCATATCGATATGTAAATGATTGCACACACACACACACACACACACACACACACACACACACACACACACACACACACGATAGATAGATAGATAGATAGATAGACTCTTATTCAATTTCAGATGTGGCTGTAGCATTTTAATTTGGGGTGAAATAGAGACACGTGTGTCATTTTCTAAAGCCGTTGCAATACAATTCATTATGTGAAACTTCTCTCTCTGTTTATCACTTTCAATATACACAAGTGTGTGAGGGTGTGTGAGAGAGAAAAAGAGATAGATCCAGAAGGGTCTAGTGAATAGTCTAGAAGAGAACGAGACACAGATAACAACAATGAAGAGAGAGGGAGAATTTTGTTTTAAGGTGGCTGTTGTGTGGTTTTGAAGTGGCTGTTGTGTGGTTTTAAGGTGGCTGTTGTGTGGTTTTGAAGTGGCTGTTGTGTGGTTTTAAAGTGGCTGTTGGGTGGTTTTGAGGTGGGAGTGGAGAGTTGAAACGTTTCTTGACAGCTGTTTCTAATGCCTAACGCTTCTAACGTTACTTAGGAATGACTGATTGCCTGTCGAGCTGAAATTTTATCTAAAATTAAAAATAATATCAATAAAAATATAATAACTGGATTTAATGAACACATTGATTTCACATGTTATAAGGTAGTCATATGTCAACCTGCAAACACGAATAAGAGATATTTCATCCAATGAGCGATTTACTTTAACTGTTGATCAATTTCCGTCCTACAACGGGACACAAACGATTACGAATTGTAAAGTTTGACGGAGACTATGTGCGTCTTGTGATGCACAAATCGACCGTCACTTAACATTCCTAGCATTTCGCAATGCAAATTACAATCTGTTGCGCTGTTAAAAAAAATTCTACCCCACCCCCCATCTCTCTACAAACCTCACAGTAGAATATTATTAAATATTGTGAAATAATATTTGTAACTGCAAACAATACATGCCCTAACATGTTTTTCACACACACACACACACACACACACACACACACACACACACACACACACACACACACTCACACATATGTGTATACATACGAGAACGCTCACATACATGCATTTATCACGGCTAAATCGTTAACCCCTTTAAAACTGCCCACTGCCTAAACTAAAAATAAAATGACTATATCGAACGGATGCCTTAAAGCAGGGGTCTCAAACTCATTTTACCTGGGGGCCGCTGGAAGTAGAGTCTGGGTGAAGCTGGGCCGCATCATTATTCCCTGCTGCCAGAGACCTGGCAACGCTTCCTCTTACATAGCTCAGACACATTTGGCTTCAGGGAGGAAGCCACTGTGACCCTCAGTGTGGCTTGAAGATGCTCATCAGTAAGTTTGGACCTGAATTTTGACTTATTCAAGTTCATGGTGGAGAAGAGCTTTACGCACAGATAGGTGCTCCCCAAAAGGCACTTGGTCCGCTTGAACATCCTGGAAAGCTCAGGGAAGGTAAGGGGCAATTCTCTTAAAAACTGCCCAAGCTTTTCTGCTTTTCCACTCACCTCCCTGAATTTGGCTTTGAGTTCAGAATTACATTTGAAGCACAGGAGGGGAATCTTCCACATCGAATGAGAAGGGGTCAGCAAATATTTGAAAGGTGGTTCTGTGTTTCTTGAATTCTGCAAACCTGTGATCAAATTCTTCATGCAGCTTTACAATGATCAACATACTTCTCACCACTGAATGGTGTGCCACAATCAATGAGTGCCTTACAAGCTGGGAAATGGCAGAGGTTTGTCTGAGAAAGCTGGGCTTTCCATAACACAAGTTTTGTGGAAAATGCTCTGACATTGTCAAATGCTGCTTTTTCGACATGAAAATGCTGTTTTTTCCGAACCACTCATCTGTAGGGTCTATAATTTATATAGAATTAGTTTGCTAGATCTGGATGCTTTTGAACTTTGCTAAATGGTAGCAATATGTAACAGGCTTGGGAAAGAAAGTCGCCGAGTTTAGCAACACACCGTTACTGTCACGATCCTGAGGTATGGTAGCCCACAAGTGACAAAAACAAGTGACAAGCTGCGTGAGAAAAACGTGCGGGCCGCACTATCACTAAACTTTGATATCAAGTAGGGGCCACAAAATATCATCACGCGGGCCGCAAATGGCCCGCGGGCCGCGAGTTTGAGACCCCTGCCTTAAAGTCAAATAAAATCTTGCTTAAAAATGAACCCCTCTTTTCTTCTCGTTGACGTCATTGCATTACCACCACCTTCTCTACCACAGTAAACATCTTCATCTTCGACACCATTACCTCCTCCATCTCTGTCACAATCTCCATCTTTATCACCATCACCGTTTCCATCTTCACCACAGGCACACTCTTGATGAACATCATCATCTCACTCACAAAACACCATCTCCATCTCCACAAGAGCCACAATTTTCATCATCTCCTCTATCATTGCCACCGTCCCCATAACAGGCGCAATCTTCATCACCATGCGCCGCCAACACCTCCATCACAACCGCAATTTCCATCGCTGTCACACCCACCTTCTTCATCACGGCCATCTTCTCGATCGCAGTCATTATTTCCACCACATCCAACATCTCAATAACAGCCATCATCTTCATCACACCCAGCATCCTCATCACCATCACCACTTCCATTATATCCACCCCCTCCATCACAGCCAACATCTCCAACACAGACATCATCTTCATCGCAGTCCCATCTCCATCGGAACCACTAACTCTATCACAAACACCATTTAAGCACTACAAAAGAAATCAACAATTTAAAAAACAAAGTGTGACTGCAACAAGAACCTTGATGATAAATGATATCATCCTCGTCCCTAAAACCATCCCACTCACTCGTGTCTGTACTCGTAACAAAAACAAGTGGAGCCACACGCCAACAGTAATAGTATAATTTTAATTAAACAGATCTTTTTGTGAATCTTCCTGTTAAATAATCCAAAAGCAAACGATTAAAAGAGCAAATATTACAAAGAGAAAAACAAAAAATAAAATACGAACATAAAAAGTGTGAACTCTAATACTGATAAACCCTAAGGATTAAAAACAAACTCATGTTCTGAAATCCGTGGTTAAGTCCAAAATCTTAACGAAACATTTGAAGTTTAAGTCTATAACATCTGCGGGAGGTCAGAAAAGTCAACACAATAACGAATACGGGAAGTAGAAAGTCCATCACGCAGTTAAAAAAAAAATCCTACGAGCAAACAACCCCGTAAATTTTTAATGCACGCTAAACTTTGATTGCATTACTAAACATATTTTATAATAGAATAAACTCTAAGAACGTATAACTCAAGTAAGTAAACTCTAATTATTATTTTATTCTTGTAGCCTAAATAAGGCTGAGTCATCGCACACGAAAGAGTGTGTCTGAAACAATCATCAAGCTACTTAATCACGGTGAGGCTGCGTGTTGGCTGGATGAACTGTTCCGTAGTGTTTATCATTGCGGCTGTGAGCAGGGATGTGTGTTTTTTTTTTAGCTCATGTAATTGTGATACTCACACAAGGCGAACTTAATTGGCCATTAAGTTAGAGATTTTTTGACTTGTATTCTGTTTGAGCAAATTGATTCAATTAAGACTACAATGTCTACGAAAGTGACACTAGCTCCGAGCATGTGTTCTGAATATTCATGATGCCGCTCGAAAATCGACTGCAATTATCCACAAAACCATTGAATCCACTTAGCTTGTAAGCGGCTTCACGAACTGCACCTATCGTCGTCATAGTTACGGAAGATTTTAATAATGGATGGGGCGGAGGCCAAACAATATATTTGAACTTAGATGATATTAGAGACTGGGAAAGAGACAAAGAGGGAAGAGGGGAGTAGGAGAAGGGGGAACGGGATAGCGTGGGAGAGAGTAAGAGAGAGCGAAGTATGAAGAGAGAGAGAGTGGGAAGTATTAAAAAAGAGTATGAAAAAGTATGAATAGAGAGAGAGGGATGTATGAAAAGAGATAGGGAAGTATGAAGAGAGAAAATATGAAAAATAGAGGGAAGTGTGAAAAAAGAGAGAAGAGTATGAAGAGAGAGAGGGAAGTTTGAAAAGAGAGAGGGGAAGTATGAAAAGAAAGAGAGGGAAGTATGAAAAGAAAGGTGGAAGTATGAAAAGAGAGAGAAGTGTGAAAAGAGAGAGAGTGAAGTATGAAATGAAAGAGGGGAAGTATGGAAAGAGAGAGATGGAAGTATGAAAAGAAACAGAGGAAAGTATGAAAAAGAGAAGGAAGTATGAAAAAGAGATGGAAGCATGAAAAGAAAGAGAGGAAAGTATGAAAAGAGATAGAGGGAAGTATAAAAGAGAGAGGGAATTATGAAAAGAGAGGGAAGTATGAAAGGAAAGAGGGGAAGTATGAAAAGAAAGAGAGGGAAGTTTGAAAAGAGAGAGAGAGAGGGGGATGTATGAATAAGAAAGAGGGGATGTATGAAAAGAAGGAGGGGATGTATGAAAAGAAAGAGAGGGAAGTATGAAAAGAGAGAGAGGGAAGTCTGGAAAGAAAGAGGGGGAAGTATTAAAAGAAAGAGGGGACGTACGGAAAGAGAGAGGGGTAGTATGAACAGAGATGAAAAGAGAGAGAGGGAGAAGGACACACATAGGGTAGAGGGAGAAATGTTGCCAAAGCGAGGGAGAAAAAAATGGAAGAGGAGATAGGAATGGAGAAAAAGAAGAAGAGAGAGCCTACAAGAGTGGATGATGGGAGAATAGAGAGAGAGACAAAAATGACATATAAGATGTATAATGTTTTCTTTAAAACAATTACATTTACTACTAAATGTCTTATTTTACTTAAATATATATCCCCCAAAAGACATCTGACAAAGTAGAATCACTACACGTATTGTACTACCGTTTTCAAATCCAGATGTTTCAGAGTTGTGAGTGCTTCAAATAAAATAGCACCGAGGAAACACAAAATGTACTTTGTGTGGAAGTAATACATGTATTAATAAAAATCGATTTTTAATTTTTTATTTTCTTAATTCTTTGGAACATAATAAGATCAGCATCGACAAACGTTGTAAATAATTAGAGATCACAGACCCGTTACGCGGTTTTTCCAGTGTATAAAGCAGACAAGCCGCCATAGATCGACATTGATCTGAACGTAGTCTGGCAGTAAACTGATCAACAGCCGTTAATAGGTGACGTCTGGATGTGTCTGCTCCTAGTAGAGGCCACTGAATGACAAAACTTGCATGTAGGCTACAGTTAGAAAAAACAAGGATTTTGAGTGACGGAGAGAAAAGAGATAAAAGAATAACTAAGGAAAGAACAGAAGAATAAAACAGTTAAACCCCCTTTATATACACACTAGTACACACTCGTTAACTGGAGTGAAGAGAGACAAACACATGTAATAAAAAGCCCTTCCTGCTTCCTCCCCTCCCACACCCGTCTACACATAATTGTAGTGAGTTAAATGTTGTGCGATAGTTAAGACATCCAACTGATTAATTATGTACGCTTTCAGTGATGAAACAAGGGGTTCAAATGAGCGTAACATAAGTTGTCATGTTCAACCCTCGCAATCTTAATGTCAAGTGACATACTTAAAAATCTTTTGCAAGAACGAGCAGAAATAGAAACATATTGAAATAATTTGTACTTGTGTTCTTTCTCCGGTTAAAAAAAAAAAATCTTGCCGAGAACGCTCGCTGAAAAAGAACAAAAAAAAAAACGTGTGTGCGTGACGTGTGCGAGTCACGTGTATTGGGTTAGAGATCGTAGAAAGGATTAGCTTGGGATTTAAGTAAGCTTCTGAAAATAAAATTACAAGCATACATGTTGAGATTACACTACTGACATATTAGTCTCATACAGTTGCTTGATTCCTACTGTTACTAATGCTACTACTGCAATTGGTACTGCTGCATTAACTATATTACTTCTAGTTCTACTTTTATTAGTACTGCTACTTGAATATCTGCTACTAATAATACTTGTACTTCTACCACTACTTGCTTGCATTTTAAAATAAATTGTAAATGATAAAAATACAAAATCTATATCCGACAGCAAATGGGCAGAATCTGGAGTTCCGCTGCTACAAGCAGTGTAGCCCAAGACCCCGGGTTGGCAAGCAGTTGAATCAATGCAAGTACATCTCGTCGGAGATACCAGTTTATTATTCGCTTACTCCTAGCCTATTAGTGGCCTGCCCCCAACCTCTATCGTTTGTCTACTCAGTCTATTTGTTGCCTGCTCCCACTCTCTATTGTTTGTCTACTCACAGTCTATTTGTTGCATACTCCCATCCTAGTCTGTATTAGTCCCTGCTCCCAGGCAGTATCAGTCACCTACTCCCAGTCTATAGCAGTCGACTACTCCCCGTTTTTAGCAATCGACTACTCCCAGTCTAAAGCAGTCGACTAGTCCCAGTCTATAGCAGTCGACTACTTCCAGTCTAAAGCAATCACCTACTCCCAGTCTACATGAGTCATCTACACCCATATAAATCAATTACTCCCAGTCTATATGAGTCATCTACTCCCAGTCTTTAGCAAATGACTGCTCCCAGTCTATATGAGTCATCTATTCCCTGTCTATGAGTCGTCTACTCCCAGTCTTTAGCAGTCGACTACTCCTGGTCTATAGCAATCAAATACTCCCAGTCTGAGTCATCTACTCTGAGTCTAAAGCAACCAACTACTCCCAGTCTATATAATCGACTACTCCATTATAATCGCCTATTAACAGTCTATATGAGTCGTCTGTTCCCAGTCTTTAGCAATCGAATACTCCCTATCTATGAGTCGTCTATTCCCAGTCTATATTAGAGTCTATTCCCTGTCTGTATAATCAACTACCTACAGTCTATATAAATCGTCTTCTCACAGTTTATAGCAATCGACTATCCCCAGTCTATAGCAATCAATACTCCCAGTCCATATGAATCATCTGCTTCTAGTCTATATGTGTCATCTACTCCCAATCTTTAGCAATCGACTACTCCCAGTCTATATGACTTCTATCCCCAGTCTATATAAATCATCTACTCCAGTCTATATGAGTCGTCTACTCTCAGTCTATATAAATCATATACTCCAGTCTATAGTCGCCTACTTTGCATCTGTCATATGCACTCAGGGACAATTGGACAGACGTACACTTTTCGGTTGAAGCCACACGTGTCTTTGGTTTGTGGACGTGTGAATGTGCACATATTGGTGAGTGTGTAGCGTGCATGCATGGATGTGGTGTACTAATGTGTACGTTTATGAACGTGTGTGAATGCAAGTACGTGAAGAGACTAAGGCAACAGTTGCTAAATTATCAAATCCGGGGTGGGGGTGGGGGGTGGGAAGACTACCTGTCGAGAATTATCAAACCTATTTGTCTCTGTAAACTTGCCAACCCATAATGCTCATAATCTAGCAGAGCAATGATAAATGAAAATTGAAAAGCGCATCATATTGCTGCAACAAAAAAAATAAAAGTAAAACCTTACTAAAAACTCTGTTTGTAATTCAATGTGTGCGTGGTGTGGGGTGTGGTGAGATTAGTTATGGGGTAACTGCAGAGCTACTGTTGAGCATTTGGTTTTGAGGAGCATTCAATCTACCCCTATCTCTTCTCTAATCTGTGAACGGAAGATAGATGTAGGTTGGTGCAAATATGTTCTCGAGAGATTATTTGCTCTGGTTTACGGTCGGTGAAATTTTGTTATGTCATTGTTTGCTTTGCCGAGGTGCTTAAATTTAATTATTCTCTTCCAGTCACTGCTTTGTCGACAAATTCCCTCCCCTCTGGATATCCAAAGTCAATATTATTTTTGCATGATGTTTTTCCTGTGACAATTGAAACGCACATTCACAAGGGTGGGGCGGGTGGGAGAGAACACTATGGAATATATTTAGAACACACACGGATGCACGACACACCTACACGTTACACTAAATTATTAAAAGAACTCCTTTGATCACTTATGCTATGGCAAAGAATTTAACAGTGCACTACGATAATATGAATTCCTATAGGCATTCTCCCCTTTCTCTGAATATTTATGCATTCGTTGATAACTAACTTTCACGCAGAATTGTGACTACAAGGAACTTTTAGAAAACCATTTAAGATCTGTGTGGTGGTCTAACCAAGGGGAAATTATGCTCTTGCGATTCTAATGTTTCTTTTTTCTATATTAATCCGTAATTGATAGTTACTAGTTACGGCTGATTGCCACATGGCCGATTATGCAATATGATGTACCCACATACGCTAAACACAGTAAAGGATTGAGGTCATGTTCATTGATGATGCACGAACAGTGGAAATATACAGAAGGGGGAAAGGTGACAGTAAGAGAGGGTGAATGTTGACAGGATACGTGTTGCCCTTATATTTGCATTCCGTTCAATGACGCTAAAGAACTTGTAATTTGACCCACTTATTAATATATATATGTTACTAGATGCACTGTTCCTGCACCCTATAAAAGGGTTGAAATCTATGTAAATGAGAAGAAGATTTTGCTTGTTTCCACAAGTGATAAACATATTGATTTCTCAGAAATTATTGTTATATATTACTGATTATAATGTTGTGTAGAATGCTTGTATATTCTTACTAATGATCATTGCAAGAAACTAATGTATATCTCTTGCCGAGGAGGTTAAGTAGTGCTAGTAATGATTCATGCCATATGTAAAGATGATTAAATGGAGATAAGTATGTGCTGTGCGCTATGCTTTCTTCATTGTAAAACTATTTGTAGCAAGTGAGACTAAATAGTAGACTGAGATAATGATTTGACGTGAATTTAATGTAAACCATTCATTGAATATGGTTATAACTATTGACATCATGTAAATGTAGAAATGGAAATATTGTAAATATTTCTCCATTATGATAATTTTGTAGTGTTAGTTAGCATGTAGCTAACGTTTAATGAAATAAAATTGTAAGTTGTCTATTGAAGTCTCCATAAAACCTTTATGTTGTTTGTATTTATTTGTGGCTACAGAGAGATATGATTGTCTTTTACAGCTGGCCTTCTTTCTTCTCATCATCATGACTTGTTGCTGAATTGATTGTTGTATTCACTCTGGAATGCACATCTTATTCCTGTTGTGAACTGATGATCATCGATGTGATGTCATCAACAAGAGCAAGATGCACTGCATGAGTAAATAATGACACAACAAGCTCACCTTTAGCGACAACAGCAACATTTAAGTCATCTAAACTACGCAATCCATAATCGAGCAGATGAACATTAATCTAATACACAAATGAACATTAATGCTGGGACAAATAGATGGTTTCAGTTGACCTGTGTTTTTGGAAAACAAATTCTATTGTTCTCTTATTACTATGAAATGTTCGTTGTTCTTGTTATCTTAAACCCACATTTTAGTTAATTTGTTAGTGTGACCGAGAGTAGTTGGCTGGGGGTTCTGAGCTGGAAATATGTGGACGTTATGTAAGTCATAATTAATCAAAGGGGACGATAAAGTTGCCAACTCAAGACACGTCAGCTAAATTTGTCTGTTGTTATGTTAGACGAATAAAGTTCCCAAAGAACGTGTCTGACATAGAGATTAAAGAATAGATTAGGCCATCTGGGCCGTTGTCAATATTTGAGCTAATATAATAAATTTAATGATTAATAATTTTGAGTCTGATACTGCGACAGGGTCATTAAATTTGTGACAATCTGATGTAAAATTTGCAGTTTCCGAGTGGTGAGAAGTGGAATGGTGTTCGACTCATGCATTTGTGCTCTCATTTCTTTTGAAAATAAAATCTTGAAAACATAAGTGTTTATTTAAAAAAAATAACATGGCGCTTTCAACCACTGGCAGATTATATTTTAAAAAAACAACAATAAGGCTGTTTTTAGTTTATTGATAATTTTCTTTTTCTTTATAGTAAAAAGGTTGCTGCCAAACCACATGCACTCTTCTTTACAGTGACCAGGTAGCTCCCAATCTCTGGCACTCTTCTTTACAGTGACAAGGTTGCTGTCATCCGCAGGCACTCCTCTTGACAGTAATATGGTTGTGTTCTACTCTTGGCAGATTTAAAATTGCTACACTATCCTACATCATTTCGACACAGTTCCCAGAGAAGAAGGGAATTGTACACCCTGATTTTAGAGAAACCAAGAATACCAAGTGCCTGATAAGGGAATTTAATCGTGAACCCTGTCGAATGGCAAGTGTGATAAGAAAAAGCTGGGTGGATCAGGAACACGATTAGACTTCTATCTTTTTAAAAGGTATTTACAGAAACAAACACTTTTCATTCCAATGTGCATGACAAACGTAATGGTTACGTTTTTCCAAACCAGAATGTTATTCATGGAAGATCTTTAACAAATGCCTCACTTTCAATTTTTAGGAAATAATTATGGATCAGAAAAATTGTTTCTAAAGAATCGCTTGCAGACATAAAAATGAAACACAACGTGCATAGTATTATATGTATACAAATTTAAAATGAAGGTTTTATTTTAATTTTATTTTTTATATAATCATGTTTCCAGCCCTACAAATTGGTTTTATATCCAGGATCAAAAGAAGGTACAGCTGTGGCATGTCCTCACACCTTCTCACGATTTTATTAAATTAATAACTGATAACATGACTGAATCCAAAATAATATGTTAAACTTTAATAATAATAATAATAGTGATAATAGTTCTAACTCTATTACTTTAAAGCACCATATAAGTAGTAATTTTAAACTTGTTCCATACTCTGACATTTTAATTAAACTCAACCTCGAGTCTTCCCAACCCCTCAGTTGTGTAATCTCTGGTCTGACTAATCGCCAGTTCTGCCGTTGCATGCCTAAAGAATTAATGTCCGTATGAGAAGACTATGTCCCTCGTTCAAGGAACGCTGGCACCCGATATGAAAGTGTCACACAGGGTTGGGGACTTCTCGGCAACAGATGTCAGAAAGCTAAAATAGTGTAAGACAGAGAAACCAAATTAAGACTGCAATTTGGACCCACACTCATCATCTCCTGCAGTGAGTGATTGGCTCCTATATTTTCCAGACTTCTGAATAAACTTATAAGTTTGGGAGAAACCCTGGATTTCATATTGATTAATTATTTGCTAGCTAAATGTCTTTACAGTGGTGTCACTAGTTAACTATTAAAACTAATCTTTTTTTCCTTTTGCAGCTTATCTATAAGCCTTTCATTTTGTGACACAACTCCACCCTAGTTATTGGTTGTGATTATTATTATTTAATCATCCATATCTAATTACAAGCGATGAAAATATTAATTTAGGTTTTTAACAATTCTCCAGCAGACACCATTCAGCTCTCTTACTTGGCGGATATGCAGACACTGAAAACGTTTACTCTCTTCCACAACATTAAAGATAAACATTTACCGTCACACAATATTTCCGTAGGTGGAAAACCTCTTACCAAGGGGTAAAAATCCAACTTTAATCTTTATTTAGCAAGCCCCCACCCATCCACTAATTCTTCATCATGTTGTCATTAGTATATGTAAGAAGGTCAATAAATTTAACTATAAAGTTCTTAAATGAATAATCAAATATATTTATAACAAATGAAAATGAAAAGATTATTTGACATCAATATTTCCACGAAAACCCACATCCAAATAATTTCAATACCTAAACAGTTTTATATCCTAAAACACAATTCAGCAGATGTGTCAATATGAATCATAGGACAGTTCTTATCAGAGAACAGAAATAGAGTTACAGGGATTATAGCAATAATATTTTATACATGACCTTATTTAGACGATTGCCTCAATAGTCTTTTGCTCGCTTTGTAACAAAGTCACAAGCTTATTGTTCACAATAGAATTGTCAGTTTCCACTGTACCTCTAGCATGCTGTAGAATATTTCATGAGTTACTGTTCTCTCAAGACTAATCTGGATGCTCCTTTAATGTATTAGTTCCCTCAAGCAGAACAACAATGTAGCAATTTTCATTGTACCAGAAATTGCACAAAATAGTCCAGCATACTTTGTCACCATACATCAACAAAGTGCAGTATATCCTTACACAAAAATACTGAGAGTAGAAACTTCTCAAATCTACCATGGTCACAGCAGATTATAAATCAGTAAACCTGGAGATCTAGTAGAAAACAAAAAGAGTGCTTCTCCCCTGTAAAATATAATCAGGGAAAAAATGCTTAGTTTCCAGTTTATTCATCCCTAACTCCATTCTTTCTTACATTTTAGTTTCAACTTACATTTTCCTTCTAGAGTATGTAAATGTAAATACATACATACATCATAATAAATACAACATAAGAATTTTTATGAACAGGTTCACTAGGAACAATGTCAAGTTTTTAACATGCTACATATAAACATCATAGTTCACAATTTGAAGAAATAATAGTCTACTCACATAACACATCTCTATGTAAAATGCAAGTATAGCATACCAATAGCAAAATGCCTGAAATTTTATAAGTCTATTCTCTCTCAGTCAGTCAGTTAACTCAACATTAAGCTAATGATCACCTTTCATGACCGAACTTCTTCTCCAAATTCAAAGTGATTAGAAAATACAGTCCTTTTCAACAGGTAAACTTTTGATCTCAACCCATTGGCTGGTCTCGTTCAAATAAATTTTAAACATTAGATAATAAAAAATTATTCACCCATCATTTTAGATTACATCAGCAAACACTAGCATATTCTTTATCTGAGTTGTTTACTCCAACTCTTACATTAAAAAATATCAGCACAAGCAGTGTCTAAGGTCAGGTCACTCTGACAATTAACAAGTTACACGATATAATGTCCATGCGGATCATAATAATATATAGCTCATCATCATCAGAACTAAGGAAGGATTTCAGTTCACAGTCTAATGAAAGCACGAGCAATGTCTTTACGAGTGTCTTACTTTGTGAATCTAAAATTAGAATAATCCTTTTCACCTGTAAAGCGTTTTCCCGTTTTCACACCCCTCTGTCTCCCTAACCACACCCCAACCTGCAGTCACTAGCGAAATTCCTGTTATGACTGACAAAGATTTATGGTTCACCATTGTCACCTAGTGTCTACATAGCCAGCGGGTTAGTGGACATCTAACAAGGATAAATGACGACAAATAGCCTGGCCATTCACGGCGACAGGTGTCCTGAGAGCGTAGTGTACAACAAAGCAGTAATGATTCCATTCTAGTCACGGGCATGATAAAAGGGGTCGTTATATTAATAGATCCACGGATGGTCCGGAAGTTGCTGTTGCTAGTGGGATTATGGTGATGAGGCTAAGTATTTAAGCACTGCTTAATTTCATTTCGAGTGAGTTTTTCTCTCTTTCTTTCTTGCTGGTGAGTGAGTAATTATCGACTGTGTGAAGATAAATCGCCGACGTTTTGACATTGTAGTTTATGAAATCTCCATACATGTTGAATATTAATACAAGCATTAAACCATAAACACTTGTGCAGGGGAAGGGTGGGGGGAGGTGAGTGGTATACCAATGAAATCCAATACCCTGCTCGCAGTGCCAAATGTAAAGATGTGGATGATGGTGCGACTGATGAGGAATAAACACCACACCACATCAAGAAGGCACTGGGGTTCTTTGTGATAGCGATCGTTTGTTTATTACAAGCGCCGTCTACATGTAGACCAAATCAGGGCCAGTAATCGGTGCATGAAAACAGCAAACACAAAGGGCAGATAGTCGCGGGACACAGTACACAACACCTACAACGTACGTCAGTCCAAGACTTTTCCATTGAACAAACAGCATAGTGATAATACTTCCGACATCTAGGATGCAAATAATCCCTTTTAAAATACTTTTTTGTGCACTGTTCTCTGTTCCTTTCTAACTTACACATCCAGTTAATTTTTTTAAATCCGGAATCTAACTACGCTATCTTCTCTAACGTAGTGAAGTTTCTTTCTTTCGTCTCTATAGTCTCCTTCTCTAATTGCTGTTAGAACGATGGATATTTAAGACTATGGCTTACAGGCAAAAGGGGAATATGGCTCTACACACACCTCTGTGTGTGTGCATGCGCGCGTGCGCGCGTGTGTATACCAGCATGTATATGAGCGCGCGCGTTTGTGTAGTTATTTTTGCTGAGCAGCGTGGGTGTGTTATGAACGCCTCTCTTTAATTGTAAGGCAGTGTCTTGATAAAGTGGGTCTTAAATTTAAATTTAATATATCTAAAACAACACTGATAATTTAGTTACCCGGTGCCATGCATAGACCAAAGATTGATTGTTGCAGAATGACCCGGGCACTTCCATAAAATTAATTCAAAATTAATTCTCATTCAAAACTGCAGCGGGCAGTTCGGATTTTTGTTGGATCCGATAGACGTGTGGCTCTGTCTCTGTCAAAAGGAATTTAGGAATTCCTGACAAAAGAAATTAAGCATCGCAACAATCACAGGCGCCTGCTTTTCTCTATACAATCAAAACAAAGCCCAAAGGAACTGCATTTACCCGTAGTACCACAGCCCACCAAACGTACAATCAAAACAAAGCCCAGAGGAACTGCATTTACTCGTAGTACCACAGCCCATCAAACGTACAAATAAAACAAAATTAGAAGATTTCATTCCGCATTACACGTACCACACACATTCTTTATTATTTTTTTATTATGGTGACTCACTTATTATTGTTTTCACCGGAGTTTGCCAACCAATAGCAAATCCTGTTCTGTTATATGACGTTAACCTACACTATGAATGCCAACATCCACAATGCGTCATGGTCACATGGTCTGTACTGTCAATCAGTTTAATGAAAGAATGTGTATCCCGGCTACTTTTGTCTCACAAAGGCTAGTTATAAATACTGGGCATAGAAGTGTTATATAATACAATTAGTTCCCTGTAGTATACTAGTGATTATAACAATGACGACGACGACGATGATGATAATGATGATGATGATGTACTTAACACGAGGATGATAATACGGTTATTTATTTAAAAATAAATAAAAGCGCTCATTTGGAAAAATCGGCAGATCGATTCGACCACAGGACAATACTAATACATTATAAATCTGCACAATGTCCAATTGATGCTAAATTGTTTGTTGTTAATATAAGTTTCTTACTGTATTTTGAACACTAGAGAATTCAGTAAATGAAAATTGCATATCTGGCAATTAGCATTCCTATCTAACGCAGCTATACATTACTTGGCTACAAGTGTCAACTAGCAATCATTACATTGCTCGGTTACAAGCCGCAAGGTTACATTGCTCGGTTACAAGCCGCAAGGTTACATTACTCGGTTACAAGCCGCAAGGTTACATTACTCGGTTACAAGCCGGCAAGATCTATTAACACTTCAGACGAAAATACGACATAACTCTCACAGTGTGAGCAGCAAAAGCGTTTACCCAGTGAGCTACACATCAACACTTATGAATTTTTAAAATAAAAATAAACAAATCTGATACGTAGTAGCGAAACGTTTCAATCGTGTAGCAACCAGTAGCAATCACCGAGACAGACAAAAGTCAAAATGCTGTGGGACTTCGAGATAAGCAAAGATCGAATGATTCCTGCACGAAGACCAGAAATTGTAGTTCTCAATAAGCCTAAGATAGCAACAGCAATCATGGATGTTGCAGTTCCAAAGCGATAGAAACATTAAAACCAAAGAAAGAGAGAAAAAATTCGAAAATACCAGGACCTGAGATTAGAAATCCAGAGACTGTGGAATGTAAAAGCAGAAGTGATACTTGCAGTATAAAATCGTTGGGGAACATAACATCTGAGTTGGAAGGCTATCAAAATAAACTCCCTGGTAACCACAGACTCGCTCTGCTACTAAAAGCAGCACTCTTCGGAAGTGCCCCGCTTCCTCCGCAATACCGTGGATCTTCCAGAATCTTGGTAAGATTCCGAGAACTTGGTTCACAGCCGACAATCAACAGAAGTGTAATAATAATAATAATAATAATAATAATAATATTGCAGACATAGCAATAAATTGTGGAATATTCCAAGGTGATTCCTTATCGCCACTGCTGTTCTGCATTGCACTGAATCCTCTCAGTCAAGTGATCCAGAAAACAGGGTTAGGATACAAAATGAAAGCAGGACAGGTCATCAGCCATCTACTGTACATGGACGATCTCAAGCTGTACGGAAAAAATGAACGTGACATCACATCCCTGATCAATACTGTCAAGATCTGCAGTGAGGACATCAACATGAAATTCGGCCTTGAGAAATGTGGACGAATTATCATCCAGAAAGGCAAGGTCAAAACAACAGAAGGCCTGCAATTCGACATCGGAAAAATCAATGATGTTTCAATGGAAAATGGATATAAGTATCTTGGGATACTACAACATCAAGAAAATATGCAGAGAGAAGTGAAGTGCAAAGTTAAGAGAGAATATGAAAAACGTGTTAGACAAGTCCTGAAGTCCAAGCTAAATGGGGCGAACAAAATACAAGCCCTTAATGCATACGCAATACCTATAGTAAGCTACACTGGAGGTATCATAGATTGGACAGCAAATGAAATAAATGAACTGGACAGGAAAACAAGAAAACTACTCACAATACATAAAGCCTTATACCCCAAAGCAGACGTAGACAGGCTCTATGTATCTCGAAAAATGGGAGGCAGAGGTCTGAAGAAAATCAAACATGTCATTGAAGGAGAAGTCATTGGCCTTGTGGACTACATCTGGTATAACAACAAAGATGATCCACTGATAGAAGCAGTAAAAATGAGTGGACTATTCCAGCCCCCAGAAACAGACAAAGAAACATGGAAGAAAACAACGAAGCAAGAACTAGCACATACATGGAGCCAGAAACCTCTGCATGGCCAGTATGTACGACAAGCCGACGAAATATCAACAAAGCAATCAACGTACAAATGGTTGAAAGAGGCAGGATTGAAAGCAGAAACAGAAGCACTCATAACAGCTGCACAAGATCAAGCACTCAACACCAAAGCACACAAAGCGAAAATCATGAAAATTTCAAATGATTCCAAATGTCGACTCTGCAAATCCATGGATGAGACAACAGAGCACATACTATCTGGATGTCAAGTTCTGGCTGGAACGGAATACACCAAACGACACAATGAAGTGGCAAAACACATACATAGAAATCTGTGTGAGAACTATGGCATACAAACCCCAGAAAGAGCATGGATGCATCAACCAGAAGCAGTCACCGAAACAGAAGAAGTCAAAATACTGTGGGACTTCGAGATAAGAACAGATCGGGTGATTCCTGCACGAAGACCAGACATTGTAGTTCTCAATAAGTCCAACAGAACAGTATCAATCGTTGATGTCGCTGTTCCAAGTGATAGAAACATAAAAACAAAAGAAAGAGAAAAAATAGAAAAATACCAAGACCTCAGATTAGAGATCCAGAGACTGTGGAATGTAAAAGCAGAAGTGATACCTATAGTGATAGGAGCCTTGGGGAACATAACATCTGAATTGGAAGGCTACCTGAATAAACTCCCTGGAAACCACAGAATCGCTCCACTACTCAAAGCAGCGCTCCTCGGAAGTGCCCACATCCTCCGTAAAATCTTGGATCTCCCAGAATCTTGGTAAGATTCCGAGACCTTGGATCACAACCGACAGTCAAACAGCAGTCGTGGAAAGAGGCTGAATAATAATAATAATGTCGTTGTTCTAAGTGATAGAAACATAAAAACAAAAGAAAGAGAAAAAAAATAGAAAAATACCAAGACCTCAGATTAGAAATTCAGAGCCTGTGAAATGTAAAAGCAGAAGTGATACCTATAGTGATAGGAGCCTTTGGGAACATAACATCTGAATTGGAAGACTATCTGAATAAACTCCCTGGAAACCACAGACTTGCCCCACTACTCAAAGCAGCGCTCCTCGGAAGTGCCCACATCCTCCGTAAAATCTTGGATCTCCCAGAATCTTGGTAAGATTCCGAGACCTTGGATCACAACCGACAGTCAAACAGCAGTCGTGGAAAGAGGCTGAATAATAATAATAATGTCGTTGTTCTAAGTGATAGAAACATAAAAACAAAAGAAAGAGAAAAAAATAGAAAAATACCAAGACCTCAGATTAGAAATTCAGAGCCTGTGAAATGTAAAAGCAGAAGTGATACCTATAGTGATAGGAGCCTTTGGGAACATAACATCTGAATTGGAAGACTATCTGAATAAACTCCCTGGAAACCACAGACTTGCCCCACTACTCAAAGCAGCGCTCCTCGGAAGTGCCCACATCCTCCGTAAAATCTTGGATCTCCCAGAATCTTGGTAAGATTCCGAGACCTTGGATCACAACCGACAGTCAAACAGCAGTCGTGGAAAGAGGCTGAATAATAATAATAATGTCGTTGTTCTAAGTGATAGAAACATAAAAACAAAAGAAAGAGAAAAAAAATAGAAAAATACCAAGACCTCAGATTAGAAATTCAGAGCCTGTGAAATGTAAAAGCAGAAGTGATACCTATAGTGATAGGAGCCTTTGGGAACATAACATCTGAATTGGAAGACTATCTGAATAAACTCCCTGGAAACCACAGACTTGCCCCACTACTCAAAGCAGCGCTCCTCGGAAGTGCCCACATCCTCCGTAAAATCTTGGATCTCCCAGAATCTTGGTAAGATTCCGAGACCTTGGATCACAACCGACAGTCAAACAGCAGTCGTGGAAAGAGGCTGAATAATAATAATAATGTCGTTGTTCTAAGTGATAGAAACATAAAAACAAAAGAAAGAGAAAAAAATAGAAAAATACCAAGACCTCAGATTAGAAATTCAGAGCCTGTGAAATGTAAAAGCAGAAGTGATACCTATAGTGATAGGAGCCTTTGGGAACATAACATCTGAATTGGAAGACTATCTGAATAAACTCCCTGGAAACCACAGACTTGCCCCACTACTCAAAGCAGCGCTCCTCGGAAGTGCCCACATCCTCCGTAAAACCTTGGATCTCCCAGAATCTTAGTAAGATTTCGAGAACTTGGATCACAACCGACAGTCAAACAGAAGTCGTGGAAAGAGGCTGAAAAATAACACGACTTCACAAGACATTGTCTTAGAAAATTGAACTACACCTAAAATCAGAAATCGCGCGCACAACTTTAAGACTTTTTATGCAATATACACGACGAATTTAATGAGCAAAGTTAATACACTTAGAAGTATACTTTTTGTTAACTTTATACAGCTGCGCCATCAGGAACGAGGTCTATGACTCTAAAGCCAATATTTGTGCTAAGAAACTCCACATGTAATTGAAGACACCTAAAATAAAAACACGAACTGAAAGGCGTGTATGCATCTCTCTCGATTTTATTTCTTCTGAAGATAATAAACTATAAAGCCAAACTACTAAACGACCATTCTTTATGTTGAGCTATACGCTCACGTTCAGAAAACGCGACGCCCGCGCAAAAGAACAACAATAACGTCCGTATTTGGCACGGTGATTTGTCATATATAATAAAAGAACGAAGCACGCATTTATAAATACGAGCTTTACAGAAACAAGAACAACACACACACACACACACACACACACACACACACACACACACATACACACACACACACACACATCTTTATTAAGGTGTAATCTCACGTACCTTGTTGATTTCAAAACTATTATCTATTACCTGTAGGTATATGTAAATTACCTCCCTTCTCTTTAAATTTTCTATTGCTTGCATGGAATTGGAAGTATAAAAAGTATTTGCAGAAGCAGTAAGCCAGTGATGAAAAGCCTTGGTTCTAGCATCATCAAATATGTTAAATTGATAATTATTTTTAAAAAAATAAATATCTTTTAAAAATAATTATATTTTCGGAGAGTGTGCTTTGATTAAGACTCATACTTTCAAAAATGTAATGCTACATATCTTTAGAAGCAGTTATAATCTGATAAAATGCTTAAACACACACACACACACACACACACACACACACACACACACACACACACACACACACACACGCACACACCACAACCATACACAAACACATACCACACACACCACACACAAACACACACACCACACAGAAACATACCCCCCAACGCACATCACACAAACACACACACCGCACACAAACACATACTACACACACCACACACAAATACACACACACACACATACACACACACACCACACCAACACATACTACACACACCACACACAAATACACACACACACCACTCACAAACACATACTACACACACCACACACAAATACACACACACACACACACACACACCACACAAACACATACTACACACACCACACACAAAGTGCGTGCTCAGTGCATCGTTCCTTATGCCTTGGAAATAAGAAAAAAACGAGCTGTCTCAAAGCCCCTAAAAAAAAATAAAATATTAAACAAATTATTTATCTTAACTCCAGACTTACTTTGTATCTTAAAAAAATAGGTGGAAAAAAAGAAGACATTTCTTGCCTTTCTTTTTGACAAAGGCGAACCTTAGCACCTGACAGGTAAATAGGAAGTTATACGATGAGCACCCGTTTCTCCCAAACTCTTGCGCACACGTCAATCAACTTTGGCAAGTGCAATTTCCAACACTCTCCAAATAAGACAGGGACAGATAATCATACCATGCATAACGCCGTCATCTGCCCCTTTTCTTTCTGCCGGCGTCTCTCAGGAACATGTATTTATGTTTCGTTCACCGTAACGTCCGCTTAACACGCGTCACTTGTGAATGTTTTAATGGACAATCTTCGATCTAAAATGGCAGCTACAGTCTGCGCAATTTACTCTCTCCTTCTCACACACCCCCAAAAAAGGAAAAAAATAAACCAAACAATCCCCCCCATCAATAATTTTTAGTAAATTCTGTTTAATGTGCACATCGATCACCATTTTTTAAACTCCAATTGTTTATAATTTTGTAAACTGACTGCAGTAACATATAATTTTGGCATTTTATAGGCAATGGTAAAGTATTAAGTCATTATAATGTTTTACAGGTAAAACCACTTTACAAAAATCAATATAATAATTTTTAAGTGAAAGTACATTGTGTAATCATTTTTTAAAAAAAGTATAAAAAAGCTCTCTTTTAAACTTAAATATACAATATTAGGTGTTTATATTTTAAAGTTTAAATTATATTAAATAAATGCCAGTTCGAGACTGTAAAGATAAGAAACATACTATTATATTTGTACAGTGGTTTATGGTAAAATTAAATATTAAATAAGTGATAATGGCTGTATACAGCAAATACTTAAGCCATAATTTCAATATATTTTTAAGAGTAAAAATATGCTTTGATGTTACAGATTTTAAGGGCATAACACGAGTAATTTGTCACCTTAATGTGTTAACGATATCTATAATTTCACGAGTAATTTGTCACCTTAATGTTTTAACGATATCTATAATTTCACGAGTAATTTGTCACCTTAATGTTTTAACGATATCTATAATTTCACCAGAATAAATTTTAACAAAAGCAACAATTTATTATATTTAAATTTATTGTAAAGCACAGTCAAATTAATGCTCGCAGATTGATTTCGTAAGAATGCCTTCATCAGTGCGTGACGGATAAATCTGCTCGAAGTGGCACTAGCTTAATGTAATGAGCTTTTGTTCACACATCCAATATTTACAGAAGCAGACAATACACAAACCAGCTGTGACCAGTAGTTATTAACGTATATCGATTTTATCTTTAGACAAGGTGACGAAAGCATGTCTATCTTGGGCGCTTGCTCGAGGCAGCGTGAGCAGATATAACTTGAGTTGTCTGCCTATTGATTCCCTGGACCCTTGTCTGTATTTTTGACAAGTCTTTGTTTCTCTTTAAATTGTAATTCCTTGCATCCTTGTCTGTTAACTGGACAAGGCTTTATTTCCCTTTAAATTGTAATTCCTTGCATCCATGTCTGTATACTGGACAAGGTTTTCTTTCTCTTTAAATTGTAATTCCCTGCATCCTTGTCTGTATACTGGACAAGGCTTTATTTCTCTTTAAATTGTAATTCCATGTGTCTTTATCTGTAAACTGGTCAAGTCCTTGTTTCTCATTAAACTGTAATTCTCTGTGACGCTCTGTAAATATTTTATTTTAATTGAAGCAAGATTAGTTGAGTACGGAAATCAATGATTGCCTTTTCGATGAATAACGGAGCTATGACGTTTTAAATGTGAACTGAAGAATTGATTTAGACTCTCCTTCTATACACTTGGTCAAGTGGTGGTGAGTTTTGGAGAATATGGCGTTAACAGTGCGTCCGTCTATGCACGGAATCTGCCTAATGGAACATTAAGCAAAGCAGATTAATGCCTGAAAAAGATCTGTCAGAAATACGAATTGGGATTTGGTAATAACTATCAAGTTTGTGAATAGGGTAGGTAGGACCACTTCACAGTTTGTGAATAGGGTAGGTAGGACCACTTCACATGTCCGGACGTAACTCTGGACATGAACTAAGTGCGTGATAATTCCCCAAGAAGGGAATTTCATGTACAATGAACAGATGTTGTCCGAATAGTGTTGTTTGTGAGTTCAGTTAAATTTCTGAGTGTTTTTCTGAGACAAGTTAATATTAGTCGATCTGTCATGAGTACTAATGTTGAGTGTAGTAGTTATTTGGTTCATTTGTATGCACGAAGTATAAATGAGTTTATGAGAGAACACTGAATGTTTCTGAGTGAACTCTACTACACTTCTTTGGTATAGTTTGTCTACAACGACTGAAGCTGTGTGGTTGTGACTTTATAATTACGTAGCTTTAGATCACCTAATATGTAGTCTAGGGTTTCATGAATGTCGTTAGCAGACATGCACAAGGTCCACTGAAGTGGTCTTTGGCCTGAGGGGTTGTTCTATTGTGGTGTGGCTTGCAGCTCAGTGCTTATCACACCAACATCCAAGATAAAGCGATATCCAAGATAAAGCGATATCCAAGATAAAGCAATATCCAAGATAAAGCAATATCCAAGATAAAGCGATATCCAAGATAAAGCTATATCCAAGAAAAGTGATATCCAAGATAAAGTCTCAGACAAAGTGCCAGTCTGCCAATAAAATACACATGGGCTGTCGCCACCCACCCTCCCTTCTCCGACAGGAGGGGAGAGGGATGGTGGCTTGCCGGCTCCACGTAGGACTTGCATAAAGAGAATGACAAATCCACACACCGAATACCAAGATGTTTGTTTGGCTCGAATTTAATTCTGCGTGTAGGTTACGTATTGCCGACATGTTTGCATGTGTGCTTGCATACGGGTAGGGGTGAAGTGTAGACGGCACAGACGACACAACGTATAACAACGACAGCAACCACTCTTTCGAAACCATAGACAGGAGAAAGCCGCAATATCAGAGTACGAGTTCAAATTTATTGGTCTATAGGTTTCCTCTCACACGTTGGTTAGTCAGTCAGCCATCCACACTCACACCCATGGGAAAGGGGGAAGAAAGAAGAAAGAAAAATGATAAATGATGAATTAAAATCAAAGAAATACAAAACTCAATTTCTTCATGCAGTACTACTTCTAACATTGCTTAGGCATTTTACAACATAATAGAACAGTCATTATTTCAGAGTTCTGGCGCCACACTTATATCAATGTTCAATAATAATACACAAAGTTCAAAACAAATGTCATTTAACTTGCAAGTCTTTTCAATGGTTCCATCAATATCTCTTTCTATCAAGGTTTACTTCTAATTTTAGGTTTTAATGCTTAATTAAGATTCTAGTTTTAGTTTTAGGT
The DNA here is from genome assembly GCA_028829895.1 of Sinotaia quadrata. Lineage (NCBI taxonomy): Eukaryota > Metazoa > Mollusca > Gastropoda > Architaenioglossa > Viviparidae > Sinotaia > Sinotaia quadrata. The sequence continues at coordinate 17,064,672 of CM054180.1, forward strand.
TCTAGTTTATATTTATGTTTATGTGCTACGTGCTCTGAGATTTCCCTAATTAGTTAGAATTTTCTTTTACTCACATAGGTATTGTCACGTTCTCCTTGTTCTCTGCTCATATAATTCGTTACTCTCTCTTGTTCTCTGCTCGTATGGTTCGTTACTTTCTCTTGTGCTGGGCTCACATCGTTATCGGCTCTTTCTCCATGTGCTGGGCTCACATCGTTACACTTCTGGTGCTGGGGGGGGGGGGGGGGGGGTTCTGATGATACAACAAAACATCGTCGACGTCTCGACCTGGCCGCCTTCACTGTTACGACGGCTGCTACACTTCACGCTCCCGTGCGCTTCTCTCGTTAGGCCTAATTTCTCAACTCGCAGCGTTCTCTCGTCTCCCTTCTTCTCTTCTCTTAACTTCGTTTCTCATCTCATCTCTTAACTTCGTTTCTCATCTCTTCTCTTCATCATAACTTCGTTTCTCATCTTCTCTTCTCTTAACTTCGTTTCTCATCTCTTCTCTTCCTCACAACAGCCAACCTTTGCCGTTCTCGGCGGTATGCCTCATGCATGACCGCTACTGCTTCCAACGATAGTTACTACCACTATGTAACATCTCGTTCTGTAACATCTCCCAGCGCCGTGACATTAAACTTCCACCAGGAATTTGCCTTCTGCCTGGAAAATAATCGATCACCCGCGGTCTTTGACAGAGTCTTTGAAAACCTGAGATGGCTATCTGATTTGATTCGGCCCATCTAAAAACTGCAGCGGTCTTTACGACGCGCCTCATACGCAGCCAGGTAGACTTTCTGGCACACTGTTACAGGATCCAAGAACCCTCTAGTTGCTTGCCTCCCAACTTCGAAGAGTTTTCTTGGTACCAACAAAGCAGGGAGAAACAGAGAGCAAGTCCCGCTCTCCTACAACACGCTACATTTTCCACGTTTCTCTTCCACGTTTCTCATCCGCCCCTGGCTCCATCTCCTCTTTATATACACCAACTCTTGTACGTCACTTTCTATGAGATGACTCGAACACACCCCTCCTTCCAGCACAGACACTATCCCCCATCCAACACTGCCCATTTACAACCAGCACGGCACTGTACGTGCTGACGCATATTCTCTGCCCATCCTGGCTACCTCTGGCGTCCAGTTCTATCAGTGCCAAAGTATCAAGTTCCCAGTTGGCACCTGTGATTTACGTATCCATTTAACCTCTAGCTAACTCTCAGAGCACACACTAAAATCTCAGAGCAAGCTGTCCTACTCCTATTTTATTTTAAAAACTATAGTTACTGGCAGCTCATGGCCACCTGGCAAGCAGTACACACACAGACCAACCTTTTTAACTTAGTACTACAAATATTAATTTTCCAATACTCAACCTCTATTTCACTAGTACTTTCACAAAACAATAATAATTTCACAATAACAATCAATATTAACCTACTACCAAACATTTATAGTGGTGATTCTTTAAAAAAGATGTTTACATTTCAAAAACTCAGTCTGCCTTCGTCACGGACATAATTGGCGTCCTAGCACCTTCTCACGTTTTCTGTACACTGGCCGTACGCTGACATATATTTATGAGCGTGGTGTCCTGACCGCAGAGGGTCAAGCCAGCATTCTCTTGCAAGCTAATTATATCTTTTCCATTCCCCGACATGAACTTAAAGCTAATGTTTCCGACTTAGTTTTTCCCGTTGTTGACAAACGGTCATTTTCACCCTGTCCCTCTTTTAATTAACTTAGCTGTTTCGTTCATAGTTTAGAGTTAGAAGTTACTTAGAGGGAGAGAAAAAAAATTTATTAATATTTCTTGATCTTCGTGACATGGGCTAAGAAATTATCCATATGCGTTTTCTGACAGAACTATGTTACTTACATGGTCAACATACATTTAAATATCAGAAGCGAAATATAATGATATAAAATAATGTTAATGTCAAGAAATAAACATAAATATTATATTTATTAGGCAAACCAAACCACATACATTAAGCAGTAATATATACAGATGATGATTTCCTACTGTGTTCCTAACCAGCGATAAGGTTAGTAATATGAGCCAAAATATGTGTTGCCTCCATGATCAGCTGCATTCGACTAATGATTTGCAGCTAAGTTTCTGGTACATTCACTCATGTGGCTGAGCTGCACTTTGGTTAGTGAGTAGTCTGGAACATTCTGGCATATTCTCATTTTGGGGATAATTGTCAGCTTTTCTATAATGTAGATTTACATGTAGTCAGGTATATGAGCTTATGTGGACTACATACGCCATTATGTGACAGAAGCCAGGCATTCCTCACAAAACATAGAACTAAACAGAGACAATTCTTACATGACAAGATGAATTTTACTTAAAGATGAAATGATAAGCTGTGAAGATGAGTGAAAAATTAATAAAGCATATATAAAAAAAGAAAATGGATAATGATTAAATCACAATTTACATCAATTACAATTTTAAATTACTAATTTGGCTACAGACAGAGATTATCTAGCATTCCTGAAAAATCTGCCTTTTTATCTGCTAGTTATCCCGGAGGAAAGTTTGTCATTCCTGTACTGTTTTCCTTTTGTCTAATGACACTTCAGTTTCTTAAAATATTTAATTTACAAGCAGAATACACTCTCAGTGAACCAGGCAATTTATAAGGACGTATTCACTGCCAGTATTGATAAGGGCCATGATACGACCAGCTGAGAGATACTAGTACTTTTTTTCTTTTCTTGATTAAGTGTGTGAATAAATTAAAGGATTTTAGTGAATGAGCCATAGATATAATTAACAGGCTGTTTAAAGTGTTTAAAGTGTTTGCAGTGTTTCAAGTTGAACAAGAGATATTGCAGGTACTTCTCGGGAATTATGAAATCAGAATCATTGTACTAATTAATTATCAGTTTGCAGATATTACCCCGAAACCTGATGTAAAAATGCTAGTCAAGCTGAAAACATCTCCATTTCAAATAACTAAATAACTTTGTTTCATATATCCAAAAATTCTATTCTTCATATAACACACGAAATAAATCTATTGCAAATAACCAGATAACTCTGTTTTACATAACCAAACAAATCTGTTTATCAAACAGCGCAGTGAAAAATAATTAATGAACCACTGATTAAAAGAACAATACAACTCTATTTCAAGATATAAACAGCTAGTACCAAATAACTAGACAACTCTGTTTCAGATAATCAAACAGCTAGTACCAAATAACTAGACAACTCTGTTTCAGATAATCAAACAGCTAGTACCAAATAACTAGACAACTCTGTTTCAGATAATCAAACAGCAAGTACCAAATAACTAGACAACTCTGTTTCAGATAATCAAACAGCTAGTACCAAATAACTAGACAACTCTGTTTCAAATAAGCAAACAACTAGTTCTAAATAGCTGGACAAATCTGTTTCAAATAACTGAACAGCTGTGCATTAAGAAACCAAACACTCCGCTTTAAATAAAAACACTCTATTTAAAAGAAGAAATAACTGTTTTAGTAAAAGGGACTTTCCAAAACCTAATAAAATTTCAGAGATATCCACCAGAATTCAATGATCGGCTAGGGCTGCAGCAGCTATCCTTTAGAATGTAGATCTGTCGGCTAGAAATTAGAGTTAACGGCTAAATATATTGCAATATACATAATTAGGAATAACCTTTTTAGATTAAAACTAAAGAATCCACGAACAAACAATTAAAAATGAAACACTTGGTAATATTAGAAACATTAAAGGTATTTTCTTTTTTACTTGAACATGTGTTTTTTAAAAAGTCCTTAATGGGCAAATTATAATTAAAAAATGTTTTCAGCAAATTGAAAATGATAAAGTAGTTTGGATGGCCTCATCGAAACAGGCATTTGGAAAAACTTGAGGCAGTTAATGGAGTGTTGTGAAATTCATCAGGTAAATAATTAGACAAGTACGCAATGCTTTCAGTAAAGTAGGTGCTAATCTCACTAAATTACGATAATATATATTTTTTTAAATCATATAGTTTTGAGTATAAATGTTTGCTAATCTTATTATGCATTGTGTTAATAAAAACATAAAGTTTTGTGTATAAATGTTTACTAATCTTATTATGAGTTGTTTTAATAAAAACACATACTTTTGTGTATAAATGTTTGCTAATCTTATTATGCATTGTGTTAATAAAAACGAGTGTAGGTGAAATCTATGAAATGTGCTGACCATATGAATGGTGACAAAATGCCGACAAGCTAGAAACTGCTAAATGCATCTCAAGTTTTTACCCGACAATTTTAAAAGAAAGCAAATTCAATGTGTGCGCTTTGTGCTATTTTAAACTCTCGGAATCCTAATCATCTATACAGCACAAAAAGATAAAATGCTGAAAACCTCTTTGCAGACAAAAACTACACATCCGGTTGTTATTCTAAAGTAATGATAGCCATCGAAAGTTCAAAGTCTGAGATGATTCCACAGTTTTTATTCGTTAGAATATGTTACTTGTATTTTCTGATCAAATGCAAGAGCAATCGGTGGGTCTTTAACAGAAAAGGGGTTGTCGTGGTGGTGGTGTTGGGAAAGAAACAAATATTTCTCCCTCCATAAACATAGCTCCACCATTAACGGGCGAAACAATAGAAATCCCATAGAGTTTGGTGCGCTGAACTTATGTGCGTAAGCGCGCGCGCGCGTATATGTTTGTGTGTGGGTGCGTGTGTGCGTAAGAGAGTGTTAAAACTTGCATATATTTTTAGAGTTGCAGGCAGAGATGTTTGCGTTGTTAAAAGGGAGGTAATGCCAGAAGCAAACTGGGTACAGCATCGCTATTTTCAGTATGATTATTCAATAAAAAGTGTATGTACGGCAGAAAAAATAGTCTATAACATTTTGGCTATAGAAAGAGCATAATAAATGCATTATTTTTGCATTTGTGTGTGTGTGTGTGTGTGTGTGTGTGTGTGTGTGTGTGTGTGTGTGTGTGTGTGTGTGTGTGTGTGTGTGTTTAGTGGAGTTTGCGTAAGAGCTGCATTGCTTGTGTGCATCAGTATACATATATGTGTCTGCATGTGTGTTATGTTTGAGCGTGCGTGCGTGTGTGATTTCCACTAAGTCTAAAACTTTCTCAGCCCAACGTTGCTAGTTTCTCGTTCTTTAGATTTATTTCCACTTTCGTACAGATTGTTGAACTTCTTGTTATGTTTTATGTATCATTCCATTTTTTTCCCCTTGTGCCTTAAGAATGTACAAAAGTGGTATAATTAAATTTGCTTTCTTAAATATTGACCCCTGCAAATTGGGAGGCAAATAACGTTGAATTATATGATGGCTGTGACGTAACAATAGCAAATCGTACTGATGTTATAGCTGTGACGCAATAATAGCATTTCGTGCAGAATTATATGAATGATGTGACGTAGCAGAGCAATTGATGCTGAGTTATGGATAACTGTGACATAACCTTTGGTTAATTATGACGTATCTCTTCATCAGTCAGCTAATTACCGTCAATCAGCTGACACTTTCAGTTTATCTAACTCGGTCAACAAACCCCAATGTGGGTAGCTGTGCCTATTTTGGGAAATGTTTGCCATTGAAAATCTATGTGACAATAATAATCCTTTTGGTATGGATGCTACTTCAGTGAACCGATTCTTCTAAAATTTAGGGGAAACAACCTATACTGACTCTCATTAGTGTTGCATTTAACGTGCAGAGCACGATGTGTACATTAAACATAGCTCAATTATTGTGTCGCCAACACTACTTAGGTAATGGATATGATTATAAGTAATTAATTGTCCAAAACTAATTACTAATGAAGGGAGTCTTAATTTATTTTATTAATGATCCTCCCATTAGACACCACTCGTCCCTCATTTGGCTGATAAGCGGGTGCTGTAAACGTTTTCTCTTTTCCACAACACTAAAGACAATCATTCATGGTTACACAAACCTTCCTTAGGTGGAAAACGTTTTACTAAAGGAGAAAACAAATCTGTCTTTAATCTATATTTTTAGTGACCCCCACCCACCCACTTTCTTCTCCAACATAAAGTTATCAATGGGCATAAGAAGGTCAATAAATTTATTAAATAAACAATCAAATATACATATGACAAATACAATGGGAAAGATCACTTGAAATCAATTATTTCCATGAAACCATGTTTGAATAATTTCTATAATTCAGTCTTATACCTAAAAATACAATTCATAATAATTCAATACAAATCACAGGATAGTTCTTATCAGAGAACAGAAGTGGAGTTATTAGAGATAAGCAATACTAGTTTTACATAACCTTGCTTAACGGCTGTCCTTCCACACACTTTTGCAACAAAGACCCAAGTTATTGTCAGCAGTTATTAGGTCAGCTCAACGTTCCTCACTCACACATTGAAAAAGACTGTTCCGCTACTTAAAGTTAACCTGGGTGCTTCTTTTCACCATGTCATCTCCTTCAAACAGAACAATAAATGTAGCCATGTCATCTCCCTCAAACAGAACAATAAATGTAGCAATGTCCAACAACTTCTCTACACTAGAAATTGTGCGCTATTTTTCTCTTCCCGTTCTCTGCTGTGCGCATATTTATGCTATCTAGGTTAATGTTTCATTTTCTTGCTTTGTGTACATTCGTGTCTGCTGAGTAATAATAACATCATCACTCATTAATCGATGCCATATTCAATAATCTAGGAAAGGTTCAATTTGAAGATTTCTTTTCCATGTTTGATATATAAGTGACATTTTTGTTTGTTAATTTTTCTCTTGCATAGAAACTGACTTTATTTTTCCTTGCTAAAACTCTTTCACTTTAAAATATTTTAAGTGAAAAAAGAAATATCTCTACAGGACTGGTCATAAATCTGGAAAGTAGATTATTCAAATTGCTTTTACCTACCCTAAACTTCTTTTTATTGTTTTTGGTTTTATTTTTGTTACCTAGCGCTCATATGTTCAAGCAGTAGAAGTTTTCTTTTTTTGATTGACAGAGCGGACTCATATCACTGTGATTGCGCAAATTAAGTCGCACAGGCTCTCTCTTTCGCCACGAGAAACTTAAAATGAATTTCACACGTGTTTGGCGTTTACGCGTTAAAAATCACACTTACTTCTTTCTGAAGATTCTTAAATAAAAAGGAGAAATGAAGACATACCAAAGAATTCAAAATGCGCATTTTTTCTGCGTCATCAGTTACTATGAACCGTCAGTCGGTTCATAAGGCTTTTCAAGGTCGGTTAAATTTATCTTTATCAGGCTTTTTGTCAATTAAATTTATCTACATCAGGATTCTTATCAATTAAATATATCGTCACCAGACTTCTTGTCAATTGAATTTATCTTCACCAGGCTTCATGTCAATTAAATTAATCTTCACCAGGCTTCCTAAGTAGGTTAAAATTACCTTCAAGAAGCTTCTTTAAATCAGTTAAATCTATCTCCTCAAGGCTCCTTAGGTCGGTTAAATTTATCTTCACCAGGCTTCTTCCATTTCCAGTCAGTTAAAAGCACCTTCACCAGGCTTCATGTCAATTAAATTTATCTACAAGTTTCCAAAGTAGGTTAAATGTATCTTCACCAGGCTTCTTCCATTTCCAGTCAAAGTACCTTCACCAGGCTTCATGTCAATTAAATTTATCTACAAGTTTCCAAAGTAGGTTAAATTTATCTTCACAGGGATTCATATATCGTTTAACTCTTCCAGATTCGGGCTTTACAAATCGCTGTTTGAAACATAATTATTGAATCTTCGTAGCAGTTCTTGAAGTCTGGAATAAACGTAAGTTATTTGTTCCTGTCCGTGTTAAAATAATCTGCAGTCAATGTCATATTTCGAAGTTTTATCAACACGGAAGAAACTCCGCTGACTGACGGCAAAAGGATAATAGTTGCTAGTCCCACAGCTGCTTAACCTGCATTTAATTGCACCAGGTGCTGCCCTCCTCAATTGGCACGACCATGAGAATCAGTCTTATAATGAATCTGCAGACTTATATATATATATAATTACTCCAAAATTAGCAACAATTGTCTGTGCATCGCTGCAATCCTCTGACAGCCTGCAAAGTCTGGAACATTCTGCGCACAACCCCATCCCGCCTTTTCGGAGAACAAAAGAATTAAGTTAGACGCATGTCTGGATCTTTAAGAGTCACTGGAAAATTCCCCCTCCAAGCCACATTAACCTTCAATAACCTCGGCACAAACAGCAAAGATTTTGCCTTTCCTCGGTATCTGGTTAGAATGTCGAGGAAAAAACCTGAAATCACCCCTAGCGCTCCCCACCCCTCCTGTGGGGAGAGGGGGTGGGGCGGGAAGCCAACAAGAAACAAAAACACAATTTTGACAAGAAAGGGAGGTAACTTTGCAGAACAGCAGTGTTTGTTACAATCGAAAACTATAAGGATGCCTTCCACGCAAGCGTTAACCTTTACGCTGACGCTCTTGTTGTACTGGTTCGATGACAGCTGAAAGAGGGTTTGGGAGCGTAATCTCCCTTGTACTAGAAAGGAAGCCATGCCTGGGCCTCTCCTGTTACGACGTGTCTCGGAGATCCCTATTATACACTTGTCTGTATTTCCGTGTCTCCATTAGCACGATTATCTTCGGCTCAGGTTTTCGGCACATGGTAATCATATTATTTTGGAGATTAAGGCATTTTAAGTGCCAACAACAACAAAAGCACAGGAAAAAATGCAATTAAAAAAAACTAATAGAGCAAAAACATAAAAGTCAGATGAGACACTTATGCAAGAACATAAACTCGTAAAATTACTTGCTAAGATGTAAAAATATATAACTCGTAAAATTGTTTGCTAAGATGCAAAATAAAAATTAAATTGCAAAATTGCTCACTAAAATGCAGAAACATATACCGCATTAAGATACTCGCCAAAAGATACAATAAAAAATGTTGAAATAGCTATGCACAGCTGGTTCAGTGAATTATAAAAAGGAAATGAAAACAATGACAGAAAAAAATAATTGATATAAAACTCCCTAAAAATGAAAAGAACGAAAGCAAAAGATAAAATTAAAAAAGGGAACAAAGCATAAACCTAACAACCAACCAACCAACAAACTGATCAACTATACAGGTAGAGCTTTAACTTCTGTTCTATTGACTGTTTGGAACAATGCGACCACATTGTTGTTAAAGTCACAGAAGCAAATAGGACACATAACTGTGAGCATGCCTGAAGCAACCAGTCAAACATATCAGAGCTTTACAGATTATCAGTCTCAATTTAGACAAGGGGATTATTTTTCACCTGGTTGCATTTCAATACATATTAAAATAATATAATTCAAACAGTACATTAAAGGGTTCATACACGCTTAGTTCAATCATTTAAGTTATAAGGAGAGACAGACCAGAAGTTTTTCAGTTAAAATACAGTATATTAAAGGGTTCATACACGCTTAGTTCAATCATTTAAGTTAGAAGGAGAGACAGACCAGAAGTTTTTCAGTTAAAATACAGTATACGGCAAACAGAAACTAATTCAAATAAATTATTTAACTTTTAAATCTGACCCTGACTCAGTAGTAAAGAAAAATCCAAAAGTATCAATAGAAATATGGAAGTAAATTTTTTAGAAGTTATCCTCATGCAGGAACCCACGGTAGTGTATTTTATTATGAATAAGTAGGCATAGAAAAAGCTTGGGTCAAGGTGTGTGTCACAGTCTGATTAAAATGTCTTGACTGTTTGACCCACTTGTTTATTTTTCAAATATCGAGATTTGAAATTCCTTTGTTTGGAGCTCACTCGCGATATTCATATCGAGAAGCTTCCAACAAAGAGGTCAGGACGTTATGTAACTTTAGGCCCATTGTCTAGGTTCTAGAACCAACTACATGCCACGCGATCCGTCACGTGATATGCTCTATGCTTTCTTATAAATATTGGTAAAACGCATTCGCCCGACACTCGGAGATACAATTAGCTACGCGACAACTACGTCAGCTACTCGAGTCGTACAGGAACGGACAGACTGGCGTGATATATGAGATAAACACTTCGACTTCTCATAAGGTATCATTTTTATTTGATTGTATTCTGTATATTTTAGCTATGTATGCACTTGTGTTATATATTATTATGTATTGCTATATAACTTGAGCACAGTTCGTTGAAATGACTGAAAACCTATAAGTTATAGAATATAAATCATTGTAACTCTTTTCCATTGTAACTTTAATTTATATTGACTTTAAATTCACTAGAGCCAGGAGTGCCTGCGCTCGATATGAATTTCTCATGTAATTCAAATTATTGCGTGTAATTTTAATTGTAAATTGTGAAGCGCTTTGCTTGATTTGAATTATCCCTTTGTATGAAATCTAATTTTAACGTTGTAAATATTTGATAATTCATACGTCATGCACTGTTAAATGTAACATGCGTGAGAAGATTATATTTTCTAATCTAAATTATAAACGACGCGTCAGTCGACTTTCTAATTCATGCATTTGAACTAATCGTGCTTAAGTAGCAAAATGGCTAGCAGACGATTTATGGGACACATTTGTTTCCCTAGGTCGGTCGCTGTCGCTGTCTTTGTCTTGGAATTGTGAGCATAGACCTCTTCGTCTTTGTCTTCATCCTTGAAATCCTGTACAAGCCGGTTTGAGTTCTGTTGAGAGAACTCAACTCTTCCAGAAAAGTCTACCACCATTAAGCAACGTCAACGTGGGCGTATGCTGGTCTAATTCTCAAGTACACCTGGCGAACTAAAAGGACATTTTCCCTTGTATGCCACGTGCATTTCTGCTGGTGTAACTACAGTGGGATAGACCGGGTCGGACTGGAACAAGAAACCAGGCGTCACAAGGACATAAGCTGAGTACCTCTCAGTTGACTGAAATTCAATAGACACAATTGGGCACTCTTTCTCAAGGAACAGTAATAAGCACGTTCGTGCAGAGTTAAGAAATAGACTTTCGCGTTCGTATTTGATTATTGTTAAATTGTTAAACTTTATTAAATCTTATTTTTTTAATTGTTAAACCTCTTCGTAGTTAATTTTTATGCATAATAGACCTAAAGATTATTTCTTGGATTGGATGGGGGCGGTTGAGCTGAATGACGTAACGAATGCATATTAATCTAGAGGAATTTAACGACTCCAACCCAGCTAACGTACGCAATTTATCAGTTTGTAAATCTGCTGTCTGCACTACAAGACACATTTTTAAGTTAGTCAAATGATAAGTTGAGCAACCAGTCTGTATAGGATAGAGAGAAGGAATTAATTTAATCTACTTATCTTTAAAGTCCTTAATTATCCTAGGCAGGGTCTATAAAGAAATACTGGAAACGTAACAGTGTGTTGTAGACATCATGTGATGGATTGAAGGACAAATTTGAATCACTTTTAAAATGACCCTAACTTCAGCCAGCAGGAAGAGGAGTCTGATCCATAAAAGTTTGTAAAATTATGTGTGTTTGAGTGATCTTATAATGGAATTCAGGAATCATCAATACACTGTTTTATTCTACCCTTTGTTTTTGCAGAAACCTAAGGTATAATAACTTGTTCTGGTATTATGTGTGAGAGGTATAATTTTAAAAGCCTTGTGTGTGCATGTGTGTGTATTAAGATGAAAAGTAGAAATATCATGTATTTTTAATCTTTAATTATTTTCATTTAGTGGACTTTGTGATCAGAGAGACTTCCTTCTGTTACTGGCCCACTGCCAATTAATTGTGGTAGATTATTCATTACAGCATTAATAATTGTAGGGTTGTTGTTGTTCTGTCATCTTTGTGGGTGCTTCCTATTCTTCATTTCAAGAGTGTGATGGTTCTTCAACCATGTGGTTTTTTGATAGATTGCTCAATCTAACTCTGCTACATAACATCAATAACTTGCTGTGCAATAAGTTAAGTGTACTACATATGTTAGCATTGTAGAGTGGGCAATCTATTTGTGCCGAATATTTCACTAGAATGTTTTGTGAGATATTAAAGGAAGAACTGTAAAAGAATGATAAGCTTCTGAATAGATAGAAGGACTGACTCTTAGGACAGGCTATATATCTTTGAAATAGCTAGATTAGTGATTTATAATTGCAACTTATTTTGTTTTGATTGTTTATAAATTATGTATTAATTTTCCACTCATCTTTGTATTATTCCTTATCGTCCTCATTTTATGTCGAATTCATCTTGTAATATGTGTACTGTCCATGTTGTGTTTTGTACTTTTTGGAAGCATACTCAATGGGGGCTCGACGAGCAACCGGAAGTGTTGACCTCAAATTTTTGTGTTGTCTTAGAATTAGTTTACGGTCAACCGACACATATTGAATGTCAATACTGCTTAGACCTATATTACAACAATTACATTTTCATAACCTCACCCATTCACAACAACCCCCATCCCAAAACACCCAAACTATCAAACAAAAACATATGCTCTTTAAGATAAGCAGCAACCATTTCTTCCTCTCTCTTTATTACCACCTCTGACTCTGAGAGAGGAGGCCGGAACTTTCTGGCACCCTGAAAAGATTTTGGTATTGCTTCCTTTCCCAGCATTAGTTCACTTTTACTTGTTGTCTGTACGTTCACGAAGTATTTTTCGAGCTTCGTCTGAAACAATTCACGACATCACGTGACTTAAAAACAGTGAACTCGTGTTTCTTAGAACAAATTAACTAAACCCCTGATTATTGATTTAAAAATTAAGAGGACGAATGCAATGTGTGTGTGTGTGTGTGTGTGTATGTGAGAGAAAGAGAGAGAGAGAGAGAGAGAGAGAGCACAAACAATTCTGTGTTAATAAAGCAGCAATAAGAATAACAATTATTTTTGAGCTGAGAGTAGGTTGAACACAACCAGTACTTTTTGTTGTAGAGTGAGTGGTTTCCCCTTTACTAGAAAGGCGGAGCTCATGACACTCAAAGCCAATATAAATGACACCAGCACAAAACTAAAAAGCCTGTAACTATGGAATACAAAGGCCCAGCCCTGTTTAACAGCAAGATGGAGAGAGTGGCAGAGACTAATAAGAAAGTAATTCTTTACACTTAAGAGGCTTCTGCGCTGACAAGAGTTCGAACCTGATTCATCACGTCCAGCACGTCTATCATTATTATAGTTTTTTTTTTCCTTTTAGGAGTTGCGAGAATTTACTCTCTGAATGACTACACCTGCCTCTCGTAAAATCTGAAATCCACGAGACACGATAACTCTCTGTGCACCTCGTTGAAATACGCGCTCAGGTTATGGGCAGCTCCAGCTAAAAGCCCTCCCAGACTAATCCTCTTTGACACTTCACAGACTGAAGAGGTGACCCTTGACCCTCATCGGATTAGATTCTCGCCCGCGTGCCGGCATAAAGCCGACGACACGCCGTTCATCAAGATCTCCTGGAGACTTTCACTTTTTTCCGGTCTGCTCATGACAGACTTCGTGTAGGCCTTAAGGGGAAATGCCAGAGTCTGAAGGTTAATGATTCAGTTTTGTTTTGTCTTGTTTGCTCTGTTTGGCTTTTCTTTACAAAAATAATGAAATAAATCACCACATGCTGGACTAAAAGACATTCCGAACTAAATAACCAACCTTTTCAAAACTATTAAAGTGTACCATCAAACGAGGATTTGTTTAAGTAGCATGTATGAAAGACATGATAGAGCTTTTATGAATGACTCATATAGACGACATGTACTGATGCCATGAAATAGATGACGTGTATGAATGACCTGAGATAGAAAACGTACATGGTGGACGTGGGATAAAGTATGAGCAAGGACGACATGTGATGCATGACGCGCATGCATGGCATTTGGACTGAGTGACGTGATAAAATATGTATGCAAATGGCATTTGGACTGAGTGACGTGATAAAATATGTATGCAAATGGCATTTGGACTGAGTGACGTGATAAAATATGTATGCAAATGGAATTTGTACGAATAATGTGGAATGAGCAATACGTCTGAATAGAATATATGTATAACATATGACTGACGTATTCACTAAATGACGAATGTATATTGAGTGTGAATGCCATAGTGTGCGGTACCTCTGGTTGTGAATTTTAATGTTGAAATGATTAGGTGCAAAGTGCATATGTGTACGTGTGTTGTGCGTGCGCGCGCGCGCGTGTGTGTGTGTGTGTGTGTGTGTGTGTGTGTGTGTGTGTGTGTGTGTGTGTGTGTGTGTGTGTAAATGGCATACATATAATGTATGCTTGAATTGTGTGAGTAAATTTGTGTGAACGAGTGGTGTGAATGAGTGGTGTGACTGATTTGCATTAAGTACTCTTCAAAGATGCCCGTGACAAAGATGCCACATTACAGTAGAAACATTTGCAATTTTGCAGACGTTCCTTATTTTGCTCACTCTACATGTCATTATAAATTATTTATTTGTCTCACGTTGGGTTCTTTTATATTTTTCTTTGTATTTTTAAAGCTAATCACCAAAACAGCAAAGAAATCAATCAACAAACCAGCTAAAAAATGTGATATTGTTTTTTGCTAACTACTGAGCTTTTCAATTGACAATCCAAATAAGGAGATTTTGCTTTTGTCTTTGTCTATCTATCTGTGAAGAAGTAGTGGGTGTAGCAGTAATGTGGGTTACCACAGAATGCATGACAACGATGATGATGGTGATGATGATGATGATGATGATGATGATGATATGATGGACAATAAGTCACACGCTTGACGACAGCCACAGCAAGGGATGTCGTCAACACGCAACACCGTGCTTACATCACGAGAGGCTTAATTTCATGGCGCATTCCGCCCTGCTAGAACATTATCTCAACTTTGCGCTACCTGGTTCCCTTTTTTTGTCGTCTCTGCACGACACACTCTCTCACTCACTCACACACACACACACACACACTCTCTCTCTTTCTCTCTCTCTCTCTCTCTCATTCACACACACACAAACACACACACCTAATCTTATCTGTATACCATGAACCTGGCTACCAAGAAAGCCCCTTGAATTCCAAAGCCATCATTCCTAGAACCGGGCTTTACTTTCACGTTTTGTTTTTTCTGCCTTTCGTTTATATTATATAATTTACTTCTTAATCCCCATGAGTTGTGTAATGATTTTACTGTCTAAGGAAACTACTAAATAAAAAGCTATTTTGGTGCACTTTGGGAAAACCGTTCTCACATGAATAAATCATAAAATACACAAAGAAAATAATGTAAACTAACTCACACAAATAAATAAATAAACTATTTTCTATCTAAATACACAAACACCAACTTCAGTTAATAACTACCTACAACAGTATATACAACGATAAAAGCATGTACTCTAACACAGCCTAGTGTTTATAACACAAATTTTCCATCTGTCTAATTTATTATTACTATTATTTTGAATTAAAAATGTCAGCTTGAGATTGTATATCTATTATTGACATTTTTTGTATGAGTTAATAGAATTAATAGATCAACACAGGGATCTAGTGCTGTGAGGATGCAATTTATATTTAGATATTCACTCTGTGTATGTGTGCGTGCATGTATGTGTGTGCGTGCGTGTGTATGTGTGTGTGTGTTATTTTAAAATTTCTAATATGGGCAAATGTCACAAGATTCAGAATTCTAATATCAAATCTCTCTCAACCTTATCACCCATATTTTGAATCAAGAATTATTAGAATTAAACATTAAACAGAATCAATCAGTTAAACTTTCTACAGTTAATCTGCTGTTCGTACATCAGTACAAACTACTTTAAATTTATCAAGTATCGTAAGATCCTACATGCACGGAAAACCATACTTAAAAAATCATGTGTAAAAATAAAACACCCAAAATAAAAACCATACTTAAAAAATCATGTGTAAAAATAAAACACCCAAAATAAAAACCATACTTAAAAATCATGTGTAAAAATAAAACACCCAAAATAAAAACCATACTTAAAAATTCATGTGTAAAAATAAAACACCCAAAATAAAAACATACTTAAAAATTCATGTGTAAAAATAAAACACCCAAAATAAAAACCATACTTAAAAATTCATGTGTAAAAATAAAACACCCAAAATAAAAACCATACTTAAAAAATCATGTGTAAAAATAAAACACCCAAAATAAAAACCATACTTAAAAAAATCATGTGTAAAAATAAAACACCCAAAATAAAAACCATACTTAAAAGATCATGTGTAAAAATAAAACACCCAAAATAAAAACCATACTTAAAAAATCATGTGTAAAAATAAAACACCCAAAATAAAAACCATACTTAAAAATTCATGTGTAAAAATAAAACACCCAAAATAAAAACCATACTTAAAAAATCATGTGTAAAAATAAAACACCCAAAATAAAAACCATACTTAAAAAATCATGTGTAAAAATAAAACACCCAAAATAAAAACCATACTTAAAAAAATCATGTGTAAAAATAAAACACCCAAAATAAAAAAAACACACAAAAAGTCTCAATCTCACATTAACTGGTATACGCTCTGACCAAAGTAACGAGATATATTGATATATTATCCAACATGTATATTGTATACCTATCCGTTTCAATGTCAAGAGTGTGCAATATATTCAGTATCAGTGTAAGTTGTGCAACTCTAGTATTGTAATGGAAATGGTAATGATTGTGTCCCTTGTGTTTATACACGCGTAAAAAAACAAAAAAACAAACAATACTATTAGCTCTTGAATTAACAAATTAAGAAGACTTCTTAAAAGGAGCACAACGAAGTGATATAGATGTGTGTGTGTGTGTGTGTGTGTGTGTGTGTGTGTGTGTGTGTGTGTGTGTGTGTGTGTGTAGGCCCATATGTGTAAGTGTGCGTGTTGAAATTCACATGTCTATAATATTTATATGAATATGCTTTGTAGCACATTCTCCACCGGAGTTGTTTATTCCCCAAAAATATCACAAGCAGATCCAAGGTCGGGTCACGTTAATATTGGCAATACAGAAATAATAATTATTAAGTATAGAAATAGGGAGAGACAAATTTAGTCCTCAACACATATCTACACTCAAGGTGTTCTGTAATAGGAGTTAAAGTTATGTACGGATTATATTGAATATTAATGGCGTTCCGTATTGTTACCTTTGTGTTTTAAAGATCTAATGTACAGATGACTTATAGACAGGAATGTTCCTTGATTACCATTTTCTAGGTACTTTTCGTTAATTATGCTGGATAACCCATAAACATTATGATCAAAACTTTTGTTTAGGTTATAGAATTCACAAAGCTTTTCATGTCAGTTAGGTGACGTCGCATTTGAATCAAGAGTCTGACGTCAATTAGGTGACGTTGCAGTTTGAATATAAAGAGTCTGACTTTGATCTGCGGGCTTATTGTCAACTGAACTCACTAGCTGTTTTAAAGGACAGAGTACCATTTGCGAAACCAGAGTACATTCAAAGAAAACGTTGAACATCAACCTCACCTTCACAAGCGACAATTTTTATTTTTGCGGGCGACTTGCTGGAAGAAAGTACCAGCAAAGTTCAGAGAAATGCAAACTCCTTAATATTTTTATACTTTCAACTGGTGGATACTAAATGAATGGAATACGCACACAACCATATATTTACACCCACACCCACCCACCCACACACGCACGCACGGCCGCTTTCGACACATTACAATATGAAGAACTTTTAGCTGAGACTTTTAATAAACTAAAATAATTTCTCTTATTACGAAGTATTGTTTGAGACTTATTACTAGAGTATTTGTATCGATTAACAGCAATTTAGTGATCTGTATGTTCATCAGTATTTCACTTGTTACCTTTAACTGTTTGCTCACGCATACACGCACGCTCTAGAGTGCACGCATACGAACACGTACATGCACGCACTTTTGTATCTGTGGTTTGCATGGTGGTAGTAAAATTAAGTTTGCAAGTACGTTAAGTATTCGTATTAATAGGTAAACTGATTTAAAAACTACTTGCAATACTACTTAATATTAGGTAGACAGATTTAAAAACTACTTGCAATACTACTTAATATTAGGTAGACAGATTTAAAAACTACTTGTAATACTACTTAATATTAGGTAGACAGATTTAAAAACTACTTGCAATACTACTTAATATTAGGTAGACAGATTTAAAAACTACTTGCAATACTACTTAATATTAGGTAGACAGATTTAAAAACTACTTGTAATACTACTTAATATTAGGTAGACAGATTTAAAAACTACTTGTAATACTACTTAATATTAGGTAGACAGATTTAAAAACTACTTGCAATACTACTTAATATTAGGTAGACAGATTTAAAAACTACTTGTAATACTACTTAATATTAGGTAGACAGATTTAAAAACTACTTGTAATGCTACTTAATATTAGGTAGACAGATTTAAAAACTACTTGTAATACTACTTAATATTAGGTAGACAGATTTAAAAACTACTTGTAATACTACTTAATATTAATATGTATACAGATTTAAAAACTACTTGCAATGCTACTTAATATAAATAGGTAGACTGATTTAAAAACTACTTGCAATGCTACTTAATATAAATAGGTAGACAGATTTAAAAACTACTTGCAATACTACTTAATATTAATAGGTAGACAGATTTAAAAACTACTTGTAATTCTATTTAATATTAATAGGTAGACAGATTTAAAAACTACTTGCAATTCTACTTAATATAATAGGTAGACAGATTTAAAAACTACTTGCAATTCTACTTAATATTAATAGGTAGACAGATTTAAAAACTAGTAATTCTACTTAATATTAATAGGTAGATAGATTTAAAAAACTACTTGCAATTCTACTTAATATTAATAGGTAGACAGATTTAAAAACTACTTGTAATTCTACTTAATATAAATAGGTAGACTGATTTAAAAACTACTTGCAATTCTACTTAATATTAGGTAGACTGATTTAAAAACTTCTTGCAATTCTACTTAATTCATTCCGTCGACGTAACAAGGCCTGTAGAGTTCGTGAGAGAAGAAAAAGAGTAAGATTTATTTTGTTTGGCTCTAAAAAAAACAAAGAAAAAGAGTAAGATTTATTTTGTTTGGCTCTAAAAAAAACCAAAGCAAAACATCTTTTCTCAGTGACATGACCAACTATGTTTGCGTTTAATAAATAATTAATAATTTCAGAAAAAAAATCAAATCGATTTATTATAAAAGTAAACGATTTTTAACTATTGCTAAGACCTACTATATGATTTTCTGGAAGTGTTTAAAGTAGCCACAATGAACAGTTAATTTAAGAAATTTTATAGAATAAAATTTTTCTATGAACGAAAAATTGTCTGTACATTTCGCTGACAGAAACATCTTGACAATTTTAACAAATAAGATGCAACCAGAAAGTTTTTTTTTAACTACCCAGTCCTATGTCCTATTTATAACATTTTATTGAATTGCTTCTAAATCGTGTGTGAGTGCGTGCGTGCCAGCGTGTGTGCGGTGGGATGGGGAGAGAGAAAAGATTGAATATCAGTTAAAGGGGAATAACCCTTCTTTGAGGCTGATTAACCATTGAATCATGCTATTATTTCCCTTGACCAATGATTTAAAAAAAAAAATTTGTTAAATGTCCTATAGGCTCACGAATGTATCTGTAAATATTACTGACAAAAATTGCGCCCGCAATTTATGAAAATTAGAGGTAAATGCATGTATATAATTAGCGAACCTTTGTTTATTTGAATGTTTGTTCAAAGGTATCATTTAATTTATTTGAAAGATCAAGGAATAATACTAAAATAATAATAAAAAATGCTGCTGCTGCTGATGATGATGATGATTAGGAGGAGGAGGAGGATAATGAATGATGCTGATGAGGATGATGGATGAAAGAGGCAGGAGTGAAAGCAGAAACAGAAGCATTCATAAAAGCTGCACACTATCAAGCGCTCAACACGAAATCACACAAAACGAAAATCATGAAAATTTCCAATGATTCCAAATGTAGATCTGCAAATGGATGAGACAACAGAGCACATACTATCTGGATATCAGGTTCTGGCTGGAACAGAATACAACAAACGACACAACGAAGTGGCAAAACACTTACATAAAAATCTGTGCGAGAGCTATGGCATAAAAACCCCAGAAAGAGCATAGACGCACCAACCTGATACAGTCATTGAAAAAGAAGAAGTCAAAATACTGTGGGACTTCGAAATAAGAACAGATCGTGTTATTCCTGCATGGACCAGACATTGTAGTTCTCAATAAGTCCAACTGAACAGCAACAATCATTGATGTCGCTGTTCCAAGTGATAGAAACATACAAACAAAAGAAGGAGAAAAATATAGAAAAATACCAAGACCTCAGAATAGAAATTCAGAGACTGTGGAATGTAAAAACAGAAGTGATACCTAAGGAGCCTTGGGGAACATAACATCTGAATTGGAAGGCTATCTGAATAAACTCCCTGGAAACCACAGACTCTCTCAACTACTCAAAGCAGCGCTTCTCGGAAGTGCCCACATCCTCCGTAAAACCTTGGATCTCCCAGAATCTTGGTAAGATTCCGAGACCTTGGATCACAACCCGACAGGCAAACAGAAGTCGTGGAAAGAGGCATAATAATAATAATAATAATAATAATAAAATAATAACGGGTATTTATTTGCGCTAATCATCGAAACAGCTCTAAATGCATGAAATCAGATTCGATAATTTCACCATGCATAGATCAATAATATCTTTTCGTGAGCCATCAAGGGCGATAATCTCACCTGTTTCATACAGGACGATAATCTCACCATTCATGTACCATGTAGACTTGTAGAGGGTGTGACGGTAATAAAAAAAAATAACAAAGCAAAAAATAAACCCAAACTGCAGTGTGACCATGTAAAGGTTTGAACCCATGCCATTTGTATGTGCTTCACCATCGAAATCCCACGGGATATATAGCTACCTCAAAAAGGAAGATGGGAACACTACAAAACCGTACCTAAAACTATGAGTCACCTGCAAAGGAAAGACTGGCGCAGGCAGTGTCAGCAGCTGCTGGAGAGAAAATAATCTGAATTAAAATTTATACTGAAGAAGATACAGAAAACAAAAAGGACAAATAAATAACACTTGATGAAGGTCAATGACTGTTGAATGGTATTGTTCTTGACAAAAATTCTGACTCCTTATGGAAGGGATTCACGATTGGCCGAAGAGCATGATGTAATATTATAGAATTAAAATTGTTTTCTTTAGTTTTAACAGAAAGTGTCTTGCATTTTCGTGGACTGATGAGGCGTGTGTGAGACTGGGTTGCAAGAGGGACTGAAACTAAATTTATTGAAATAGTGGTGAGGATGGAAATAGAGTCTGTCAAGAACCCTGAACGACGGATGTTACACGGCAGACATTGATGACCAAAGGAGAAGACAAATCGTCTTTTGTTTATATTTAGCGAGCCTCCATCCACCCACTTTCTTCTCCAATAAAAGTTATTAATAAATTTAACAATAAATTTATTAAATCAACAATCAAATATATATATGATAAATACAACCAAACAGATTACTTGACATCAATATTCCACAAACTCATGTTCGGATAATTTTATGTTTACCAGTCTAAATATATATACAAATATAATACAATTCAATAATGTCAATACAAATCACAGGTTAGTTCTATCAGAGAATAGAAATGGAGTTAGGTGATTATAGTCTTTCAAATGACCTAGATTAAGCGATGGTCCACAGTCACTTGCTTTTGCAACAATATCATAATGTCTGCATCAATACGTGTTTCTCTCCACACATGTGGTAAACACTGATTACGTCTTGTTCTCTGTTCGTCAATTCATAATTGTCATACATATATAACCAGTGACCATACTCTGCACCGGCACTTGTAGATGTCTTGTATCACAACTAATTACTAATATTAGATATAATTCATTATTACAAAGTCACCCCAGAGTAGAGTGGCGACATTAGTATGCATATCAAAATAATGATTTTATTCCAATGATATGCCCACCTGTAAAGCAATTATCATTAAAATAATCTGGTGACACCCATCCCATTGCACGTCTGTAGAGCGCATCTCAACAAAATCATATTTACCCATCCCCATAATTGTTTGTAAAACTAAATTTCTCTCAGATCACATGTGTATATATATGATGTGTATATAAATATGATCTGAAATAATTTTATTTTTCAACAAGGAAATCAGAAAAACGCACCAAGAAAAGGTTTGCAGAAAATACCCTCGAGCGATAATTGGTTAATTCACAGATAAACTGAGATGAACAAATATGAACAATTACCTAACAATGACGTCAACCTTGTAACGAGACACTACATTACAATTGTAATGGACAACACACTAACACTACACAAAGGAGACACAACACTTACAATGAACAATATAATCCACTAACAAAGGGGAGTAAAAGTGGTTAATAATTAACAACTACAAATTTTACATCAAGAATAAAATTCATGATAAAAGTTAAATTATGTGTACTACAAATATCTTCCTGGATCGAACCTACAATGCCTGTCCTAGTTTCATTGTCCAATTTTCCACTTAATTTACAAGTGTGTTCGGAAGCCAGGTCCACAGTTCGCTCTCTCAGTAAGTACTCAAAGTCAAAGTTAGGTCGCCTGGTCATGCTTTGAATGACGCTGATAGTCATTGGCTCAGACGCGCGCCAAGTTCCAAATTATTTTCTCAACTGGACTAATGGTTGTACACACAAAACACCGCCGTAATTGCAGTGTTATAAGTTTCACAAAGTCGTGCTGCGCACTGAAACCAGATGTTGACCCCATCAGAGACCCACGTTAGTTTTGTCTTGTCTAGTTTTCCTTGATCCTAATTCATCCATCTCTTAAATTCAGTAATTTATCTCACATGCTTCCTACAACTTGACAGACAGCTGGACGAACATAGGCGAGATAACTCTGTATCCTTATGATTATTTTCGATTCACACTTACCGTTCCGTCTTTTGACTGCAAGGCAATGCATTAGATATGTAATTCTAAGTTACACGTACTTTGCACCTTAAAACATTAATTCACTGTCAACAAGTCTGTGTTTCCGTTTATAACAACATATGCAATACATTACAAATACATTTATTGTGTGCGTTTTCAAATTACAACATTCAGATATAATTCATTAAAATGATTTAAATTTTATAGTTATAGAGAAATACCCCCCCACACACACACACCATTTCATGATACAAACACTAGCACACGTTCGCATTCAATCACATGTCTTTCACAGAAACACAGCCTGCACTTAGCGCTTGTAAGCATATGAACCCATATACACTATAATTCATAACAACACACAGCTCGGATAATCATGCATACCAGAAACAAAAATCTTCAGTTCTAATATATATTCACACAAATACACATATACACGCACTGGACAGATACAAATATACATCGACACACACGTGCATACATCTAGAGACACGTTGCAGACATATATACTTACACATATTTTGTTCATAATTAGTGCGCTATAATTAAGACGTTGTTTGGGTAAGCAAGGGCAGAGCATATGTAAATGCCTCAATGCGACCTTAGAGGTGAGACACAGACTGTTTGCCATTCTTAAGAAACCACGCAAACAGGGTTAACCTGTGACCTTTGTTTTTATGTTGATTTATAATCGTCGCCATCATTGTCATCATAGTAGAAGTGTTATTATTGTTATTTAATAATTTAATATTGTATCACTTTTTCATAATTAACTAGTAGATAAATTCAGCGTTCCCTGAATAAAACTGAACTTTTAATAGCAGACAATGTGTTGAGTAAATGTTTCATTTCTTACAATCTGAAGTGCACATTTCAGATGATGGTAGTTTTATCGTTTTGCGTAAATAAATAAATAAATGTCTTACTAAACAAAAAATGGCTGGCGTATTTTTGCACAATGGGCAGATATTTTTCTGACTGAGGCAGTTTTATTTGTTGACTTAAGAGCAGTAAATTGAGATGTAAGCACACGAGTAATTGCTTAATTTTCGCCCAATGAACAATAGGTCATTTGTGTGGTGCTTAAGGAAGACATGGGATGGGGGATACGTAGGTGGGAATATGTGGCATAATCTGGCATATACTTGTCCCTCCCTCCTCTCCGCACGCCTGGGCTAGACTATAAATATAATATTACAGACTGAAATATTCGTCTATGAGCGATGTCCCCATACCGGCAATTGGACTGGTTTTATGCACATATGGCAGATGGTGATAGTTTTATTGGGTTGGGTAAAAATATGTAAATATAGGATGTTGGTCATAAAATATGATTGACCACATTTAAACATATTTGTAAGACCCAATAAAATAGCATTGTCTGTAATATGCACATGTAATCAGCCCGAGTACCTGTATGGAGACATCACTCATTGATCAAAATATTTCAGTGTAAACTATATATTTGCTCTAGAAATCATCCACTAAATGCACTAGCAAAAGTCTGCCCTTTGAAAAATGAGTTTACTCCGTGTGCGAAATGCCTGGCAGCCACCTCCCCAACCATCACCTCTCCCCCTACCCTCCATTATTCTGTAGCCTGAGCTCTTTTGTCATTGAAAAATCACTCAGGCTATGCCACATAATACCGTGTTCAGCCTGTTGACCAGGACTATTATATATGAATAAGGTGATACCATTGCATGAAATTTAATCCATTTTTCCTGAGTTATCTCTCATGAGTGAAAAAATCGTTACTTTGATGTTTCAGAGCCTTGATTCCAACTCGTTTACCCAGAAGTTCAGTTATGATTTCTTACTCAGGCAACGCCGGGTACATCTGCTAGTTATAGACATGGATAGTCTAGTGTGTCTACTTCCTGTTTAGTTGACAAGCATAAACGACATGTTGAGTAAATATCTAGTGTTTATTTGGTTCCCTTTTATTTTACTGTTTGAAGTCATCTCATGGACGACGTGCTGAGTAAATATCTAGTGTTTATTTGGTTCCCTTTTATTTTACTGTTTGAAGTCATCTCATGGACGATGTGTTGAGTAAAGAATGAGTTTACTCCCACATGCAAAATGTCGGGTAATTGCTTGTAGATCAGGCCTCCTTTTATATGAATGAGATACTATATGCAAAATGTCGGGTAATTGCTTGTAGATCAGGCCTCCTTTTATATGAATGAGATACCACTGTGCAAAGCGAAATACGATCTTCTTGAGTTGCCTCTCTTGAGTGAAAAAATCGTTATTTTGTGGATTTGGGAGCCTAACATTCCAGTTCAGGTTTCCGAGCATGTTTTCAAGCTTCCTGCTATCAAGACGAATTAATTGATATATTATACATTGCACTTAAAATGATAATTCTTAGGTTTTATAGCAGAGTTCAATTTCATATGTATAGATTATTTATTTTTAGTATTAATAATAGTAGTAGCAGGCGGAGCAACAGCTGTGGTATAAGTACTAACCGTAGCTGTAGTAAAAGCAGTATCAGTACTACTGTAAGAGAAGTAGCAAAAAAAAAAGCAGTATCAGTCGTTATTAGTAGTCTGAGTAGCAATAGCAGTAGTAATATTAAAATCGGAGAAGTGATATCACTTTGAAGTAGAATAGTATATAAAACGTATGACAATCGATGGAGTAGAAGTACTGGTATAAGAACACCAACAGCAGCAGTAGTAGCAATAGAAATAACACTTACTATTGTAGGATCATACTTAAAACCTTTCTATAATGATTTGATTTTGTTTATTATGATCTGAAAAATTGTCAGTTACAAATGAATGATGATTACTAGGACACTTAATGTTCACAAAATACAAGTTTGGAAAGTAAACTCTTAGTGTAGTAGTTTCTAGTTATATTCAAGCTTAGTGTAGTAGTTTCTAGTTATATTCAAGCTTAGTGTAGTAGTTTCTAGTTATATTCAAGCTTAGTGTAGTAGTTTCTAGTTATATTCAAGCTTAGTGTAATAGTTTCTAGTTATATTCAAGCTTAGTGTAGTAGTTTCTAGTTATATTCAAGCTTAGTGTAATAGTTTCTAGTTATATTCAAGCTTAGTGTAGTAGTTTCTAGTTATTTTCAAGTATGTTTGAAAGTACATCGATGCAAAGAACTGATTGAAAATCATTAAAGTTCAAACGATTCAAGGTGGTCGGATTTTATGCAGATGGATGACCAATAACATTAATGATGATGATGATGATGATGATGTTGATGATGATGATAATAATAATAATAATAATAATAATAATAATAATAGCGTTTAGATTCATTAGCCACAATGGACATTTTTCTGTTAACTCTACGTGTTCCTTTACGGCAGATAAATTATAAAATTTGTCACTTTTAAAGGCGTTATATTTGTTCTTATTTCATCTCTTATTAATTTTTCTGGTGTGTGAGGAAACTAAACAAAAGCTATTTTAGAAAAGTTTCACTAAAAAGATATTACATTTTAATTTTCATGGACATGAAATATTTTCTATACCTGCATCTTAATTAAGCACCTCACTCATAGGAAAAGTTTATGGGGGTAAACACACTGTTATGTCATCTTGAGAACCATTACGGCAAATGCAACCGAAATCAAAAGAAAGAAAAGGCGAAAAAAGAGTTTGTCCAGCGTTTGGCTGACTCTTTTCCACGCCATTTCCGGTGGGTCTCGGTACATCCTTTGTTCCGTCGACATGCTGATGTCCTTGGGAGCCTTGCTACTTTCGTTTTTCTCGTTCACACTTAACACGCGCATGACGCCCGTCCTGTGTGTGTATGGAGACCCCAGGCAGGCTATCTTCTCTACGAAAACTACCGCAGTCTGCAGAGACTTGGGGACAGGCAGATGATGATCATCACGACGTAGGAGTTGCAAGGTTAAAATGGACAGAAGAACGTACATTACGGACAACACCAAAAGGGATGAAAGATAGACGGCCAGGATGGAGAGAGTCTCCGATGACGATGGCAAGAAATTCATGATGAAGCTCATGAAGACCCCGTATGACAGTAGGACGGTGATGGCGTATGACAGTCGCTCTCCTTGTGGTAAAGAAAAACAATTATTTTGTTGTTAAAGAGAGAGATATAAAGAAGACCAAATAATTAAAACACACACCTCCTCAACTACTTTTCTTTCTTTCTTTCTTTCTATCTATCTATCTATCTATCTATCTATCTATCTATCTATCTATCTATCTATCTATCTATCTATCTATCTATCTATCTATCTATCTATCTGTCTGTCTGTCTGTCAGTCTGTCTATCCAACCAGCCAGCCATTCTCCCTTCCATCCGTCTCTTTGTCTATCTATTTTCCACCTATTTATCTGACTGCATGTTATCTGTCGATGGATTTAGCCGTCAGTCATTATCCATTTGTCTGTCAGTCTATATTTGTCTCCTTCTCTTATATATATGCCAAATTTCTATTCATCTGTATATTTATCCATCCATTCATGTATCTGTTTCTCTATATGTGAGCGACTGGCGATTGGGGAGACAGTCATTTGTTTTTGTGGAAATGATAAATCTTAAGATCGCAATTCAATTAATGATCAAATCTCTATGCGGGTGAATTAATTTAACATTAAACATTTGATAGATTTGACGATAGAGGATTGTTCATCATCACTCCTATACAATTTTGTTCGAGTTAAAAACAGGCTGTCACTAACAGCTTACATAGGAATCTGTCAAAGAACGACGTGCCTGTTTTGGTTATAAATATAACGTCCCACGCACATAATGTGTCATCCTCATCACCTAGACACACAAGAACTGCATCAAACGAGGACAAGATATATATTAAACAAAATATTAAAGTTATGCTTAGTTTTCATACATATACCCACATAAGCACACTTACACATACACACATACGCACGCATACATATATACACACGCGCGCACATATGCACACATAGGCGCACACATAGATGCAGACACCCTTCGCAAGTTATATTTCACTACCCAGTATTTAGAGAGCCTTTAATTCTCTCTCATATCTTTATCACTTAAAATTATCATTCAAGTTATAATTAGTTTTAATGCCAGTAAGTATGACAAAATAAGTCAGTGGAAAAGATTATTTTAGAACTTTCACTGATAAACGTGCCCAGAGGAATAGTAACACTTTGTCTGGTGAGAAACGTACCATACTTTAACATGCAATATTGTCTCGCTGTACGGGGTCATAGTTCACACTTTGCCTGGAGTGAAACCTACCATACTTTAACATGCAATATTGTCTCGCTGTACGGGGTCATAGTTCACACTTTGCCTGGAGTGAAACCTACCATACTTTAACATGCAATAGTGTCTAGCTGTACGTGATCATTGTTCATATCCATATATCCATAAGTTATTGCCAGATTTCCAATCTCAGAAGAGATACGTTAAATAATTTATTTCCAAATTCATGAAATAAATATTAAAATTGTATTTCATTTTTATCCAATCGTGAATACGAGAAACAAACTAACCATTTGTTTTAATAATTTTACCCTAATTTCGGATATTTTATTGACAGGTGTACAGGTGTGAATTGAAGTATTTAAAAAGGCCCGGATAAAAAATGAGTCACCTACAAGCAGACTTCGTTAGCATCTGAAGCCTGAAACAATAGAATCCAGAAATAGTGGTAGAACATCAAAACGTAAACCTCTAAATTCCCAAGCACACACGAACAGGTGAAAATCAGATAGTTAACATGCAAGGGATATAAAAAATGTTTGACAACGAGTCGCATGATAGAAATCAATGTTGTAAATTGAAAGCAAATTATAAATAACTTTCTTATGTAGAGATATCTAGAGGATTTAGAAACCTAATTAAAGATACTCGAGAAATCTTTCATGTACGTAATTAAAGCCAAAACTCATAATAAAAAGAGAAATGCTTAGTTTGGAGGTCTAAAAAAAGAGAATATTTTTTCACTCTTTCATAGAAATGTATGTGAGCATAGTGTTAAAGTGTGAGAAAATATAATTATAAGATGTAATACTGTTTTATCCTAACTTTTTGTATTTTTTCAGTTTTAGAATAATGAACATATAACCCAGGAGTTAGACCTTGCATGATACTTAAAACTGTGGTAATTAATATTGCAGGGTTATAGAGTTTGGAGTTTGCGTTTACAATTGAGTCAGAATGCCAAGAAGTATAACACCACGTGATTTGAGTGGGCGAGCTATGAGGTTGTGGCTAGCAGACAACGCGACGGAGCTGTGTTATTTTCATATTGATGAGGTGGATGACGTAGGGTGTCACTGGTGAATGGCAGTTCCATGAGCGCTTGTTTGTTTATGAGTATTGTGCAATGCACATCTGAGACAGGGCATTATTTCAGGAAATGTTATACTTTGTGACGCCAACGCCACCTAGTTAATGGCTATGATTATTACTATTAATTAATCATCTATAACTAATTACCAGTAATGAGAATCGTATTTTATATTATTAATAATTCTTCAGAAGACACCACTCGTCACTCTCACTTGGCGGATATGCAGGCGCTGTAAATGTTTTCTCTCTTCCACTACATTAAAGACAGATTTACCGTCACACAATATTTCCGTAGGTGGAAATCTTCTTAAAAGGAGAAGACAAATCCATCTTTAATCTACATTTACTGAGCCCTCATCCACCCACTTTCTTCTCCGCATAAGGTTATCAATATGTGTTAGAAGGTCAATATATTTAACAATCAATTTATTAAATGAACAATCAAATATACAGATAACAAATACAATGAAAGAGATTACTTGACATCAATATTTCCATGGAACCACATTCAAATAATTTAATAATACCCATAGAGTCTTATATCCTAAAATATATTTCAACAGATTAGTGTCAATAAAAATCACAGGATAGTTCTTATCAGAGAACAGAAATGGAGTTATTAGAGATAAGTGATAATAGTTTTTAATAACCTTCTACAGGCAAAACTGCAATAGTCCTTACACACACTTTTTGTAACAAAGTCAAAAGCTTATTGTTCCCATCATTAATATCAATTCCTTGTGTTTCCTTCCTCATGCTGCTATTTTCTAGACTCTAAAGGCTAATCTGGGCACTCCTTTACCATATTAACTCTCTCAAGTGGAACAATTGTTGCAATTCTCAGTACTTCCTTGTACCAGAAATTCCACAATTAATCAGTATACTTGCCACCATGCAACAAAGTGCAGTGTATTCTTTACACTTACACACTGCAGTATACACTTCTCGCATCTACCAAGGTCATAGCAGTTTATAATCAACAAACCAGGAGATTCTGATAAAACAAGGAAAGGCTACTTATTTTCAGTAAAATATAAACACGGAACAAATGCTAAGTTTCCAGTTTGTTCATCTTTTACTCCATTCTCTCCTACATTTAAGTCTCAACTTACAGTTTACTGTAACAGTGTTTATTAGCTGATACATACACACTGCTTAATAACAATGTTGTCAATTTTAAGAGCGTATTCACTAGAAACAATGTCAAACGTTTAGCGTGCGATATACGAGCATCTTAGTTCAGACATTTGTAGAAATAATAATCTACTCACATAGTACATCTCTACGCAAAATACAAGTATAATATATCCATAGCAAAATGCTTGAAATATTTCTAAGCCCATTCTCTCTAAATCAGTAAGTTAATTCACCATTAAGCTAACAGCCACCTTTCATGACTGACCTCTTGCCACTCCAAATTCAAGTGATTAGACAATATAATTTTCTACAGCGGGTAAACGTTTGATCTCAGTTCATTTGCTGGTCTCATTCTCGTAAATCTTAACCATTGAATAATAAAACTACTCATCTGGTTGGAACTGGTTTGGATTACATCAGGAATTTTTGTTATATTCTCAACTTGAGTTGTTTACTACAACTCTGACACTTACAAAAATACCATCAAAAGGAGTCCCCAAGGTCGGGTCACTTCGACAATTCAACAATTAAGTCTAAAAATAGAGATAAGCAAATTTACTCCTTCACATACTCCTTTGTCCTTCTTATAAGGTGTACATGTTTGTGTTTATTTTGCGAATGAGTGCTTGGTTGAGTCTAAGTCTGTTGTTTGTGTTTATTTTGCGCAGGAGTGCTTGGTTGAGTCTAAGTCTGTTGTTTGTGTTTATTTTGTGCAGGAGTATTTGGTTGAGTCTAAATCTGTTGTTTGTGTTTATTTTGTGCAGGAGTGCTTGGTTGAGGCTAAGTCTGTTGTTTGTGTTTATTTTGTGCAGGAGTGCTTGGTTGAGGCTTAGACTATTGTTTGTGTTTATTTTGTGCAGGATTGTTTTGTTGAGGCTAAGACTGTTGTTTGTTTTTATTTTGTGCAGGAGTGTTTGGTTGAGGCTAAGATTGTTGTTTGTGTTTATTTTGTGCAGGAGTGTTTGGTTGAGGCTAAGACTGTTGTTTGTGGTGCAATGTTATATAGAAGCTGTCGTTAAGTGTCATGGTATTTAATCTTTGTATGTGTTGTGTATTCTGGATGTTAGTACCTGTTTTGTATGTTGTGTATTCTGGATGTTAGTACCTGTTTTGTATGTTGTGTATTCTGGATGTTAGTACCTGTTTTGTATGTTGTGTATTCTGGATGTTAGTACCTGTTTTGTATGTTGTGTATTCTGGATGTTAGTACCTGTTTTGTATGTTGTGTATTCTGGATGTTAGTACCTGTTGTGTATGTGGGTGAGTTGTAAGTCGTGCCATGTTTGGTGCCATGGTCTGTCGTATCGTTTCAATGTCTTATTTGTCACGGTGGATACCTATAGCATTGCTGTATGCATGTTTTTGCACGTTTTAGATATTTTTTAATGTTTGTGGTGGTGTGGTGTCATTTTAAGCCGTATGGGTTTCTTGTGGTGTTATTGAAAATTGTATGGGTTTTGTGTAGTATCACTATAAGGTGTATGGGTTTTGTGTGGTGTCATTATAAGTTGTAAGGTTTTGTGTGGTGCCATTGTAAGTTGTAGGGTTTTGTGTGGTGTTATTGTAAGTTGTATGGTTATGTGTGGTGTCATTGTAAGTTGTGACTTTTTTTGTGGTGTGATTGTATGTTGAATGGGTTTCGTGTGGTGTCATTTTAAGATGTATGTTTTGCATTTGGTGTCATTTTAAGTTGTATGGGGTTGACATTTATATGGATGGGAGGGAGTCTGTTTTGATTAGTAATTTGGTAGGGTGGGTTTATTGTGTGGTTGAGAGCTCTCTGTCTTCATAATAAACTTCGCAGAGAAGATGGAATGAAAAGGGTAGAGTTTGTTACAGTGCTTGTGTGTGAGTTGTGTGTTGCTCCTAATTTTGGTTTTGAACCATATGAGTATATACAGTAATGTGTTGGATATTGCATGTGTATGTGTTCAAGTATGCTTGGTTTGATTGTGTCGTGTTTTACTTTTTTAAGTGCTGCTTGAGAAGTACAACATATATGTCTGGGGGTTGTACTGTTAATAGGGGAGGGATTTGGTGACAATGTTACGATGAATGCTTGATTTAATATTATTTATATTATAATAACTATAATTAAAATGACTAATATTTATTGCTGTGATTTATTCCATACAGGTTCACATTTCAAGATTTGACTTAGAAATACTCATTTTTCTTTTGGTGATGTGACCACATCTTTTTCCTGTAGAAATAGAAAAGTCAGCAGAATTGTTTCTCCTGTTTCCATATTTTTGTTTAATACAGCAATTTGTTGTAACAATAACATACGTAATTCATAGTTTTGAAACACTTGAAACAAACTGTTTTAAGATATTTGATAAGACGTTTGATAAGCTTCAGATAAAACTTTGACAATGGAAATTAGGAATCCCTATAAAAACTACAAGGAATGATCATTCCTTGCTCTTCTTTGGGAGGCTTGGATGACATTACATCCATTTTAGATGCCATTTCACGGAATCCAGTGAGGGGAGCCAAATAGGCATCTAATCGATGAAATGTTTATGAACGCTTTGGAGGTGAAATAACGCTTGCGAAATACACTGCTAAACTAGAGTGCAATTTATGAGTGTACTTAATAAAAATACATGCTAAAGTTACTCTTATGATAAAGTGTCACTGAATAATTTCCTAGTAAAGAAGAATTTTAGTTTATATATACTACAATAAGCTTTGTAAGTCCTGCAGCCTTTGAAGTCAGTGTTCACACATGAATTTCGTCTAACACCAATTTCTTATCACAGATCACACAGACACACGCACACATAAAACAAAGGATGGTCACTATCAACAATCAAAGCTGCATTGTTTCCTCGTACGTGTTGCCCCCCCCCCCCCCCCCCCCCCCGTCACAGCCTGTAGGATTTTTTAATTGTGAATGCTTTTTTCCTCCGTGTAATGCAGGCTTGTGATAATAGAATCTTCGGGTCTTTTAGTCACCATTGCACAGAGAGAAACCTTCTATGTACATCTAGCAGTCTTTACTCAACACCGCACAGAGACACTTTCTTAAACATCTAGCAGTTTTTACTCAACATTCTTTAGTTTACAAGTTATCCATCTACTACGCATGACGGAAAAATCGGTATTGCTTTCATACATATCCATTGCAACAGTGGAACACATTTGTCAGATCGCTGAAAATTTCACCTGCCTGATATAATTTACATCTTTCGTTCTCAACATTCATTCATCATCGCTAGGACAACTGCGATATATTCCGTATTTCCATTATTTTCGCACTCTTATAGAAAATAAATAATATAAATACTGATCTGACGATTTAAATCACTATATCATCAGAAATTATAATAATAAAATTGCTATATTGCAGATGTAAATTTTTATCTTGCAAGTATGTATCTGCCATTTTCCATTCCTGTCGCTATTTCGATATCCAACTTATTATATGACTATCTATCTATCTATCTATCTATCTATCTATCTATCTATCTATCTATCTATCTATCTATCTATCTATCTATCTAACTAACTATCTATTAGTCTGTTGGTCTGATTATATAATAGCTTATCGATGTATTAAATACAATGTAAACACAATTGTACTATACATTCAAGATAAAAGTTTAAATCACTTACCGGAATCGAAGGGAATAAAAAAGACAAAAATATTAATGACTGCCAGAACTATGACCGGTAGCAGGACGGTCAGCACAAGAAGAGTCGGACGCCGCTTCAAGGTAGCTGAATAAACAACACTGGACGCTGACAGGTTACCAACAGGATAAAAAGTTATGATTGAAGCGTGTGTTGACACAAGGTCCCATTCGCCATTTGACTTGAAAATATCAACGTTGATTTGGGGGAATACGGGTATAAGGTCAATATTGAGTAAGTCAACACCCCACACGAATAACTCCCAGTTACATGTTTGGGTATCGAATGGGAAATATGTGATATCCACGTGACAGAACGTTTCGAACGCTTCAGCCGGGTACCAAGTAACTGTGCCATCATTCCCTGCTTGAATGACCACGTATTCTTCGCCCAGGGGCTTCAGGTCCTTCATCGTGTTCTGGATGGTCAGTTTGGGTCGCCAGACCTTGTCGGGGTCCGGGTAGATTAAGGTTGCATTTCCGTAGTCTTTGGGATCCCACACCAAGTACTCGTCTCTCCACGTGATGTTCATCCACCCGACACTGCTCAACTTCTGCTCCACGGTCTGGAAGCTGTTAATGGCCATTAGATGAAAGTCGATGTTGACGGTCGTTCGAGTGGATTTATTTTTGACTGGCCTCACTCTAGGATTGACTTTGAAAAGATCATTGTGTAGTTTACTGAAATCGTCACCTGACTGACTGATTGAGTAACGAATCCATGACGTAGTCAAACACGCAAAGATAAATAGATTCATACTTGTATCATTACTTTAAAACTAATTAATTTAATGATTTCCGACTTCAAGCAAGGTAACTTGAAGATGTGAGCATAAAATATACTTAAAAAGTTAGTACTGATATATGTAGACAACACAGGAATTCAAAATCACTATTTAGTTTAAGCATGCCTGTATCCTTGTTATTTTATTTTTTTCCTGTGAGAAAGAGCTGCATCAGAACATTGTGCGACGATATATACATCTGTGGACAATGTTACTATTTTTAGATGACGGATCATCGATTCACTATTCACACTTCGTTAATATCATAAAACGAAAATGGCATGATAAATATCATCTCGATATAACGTCCAGTGTAGTCTAGACAAGTGTTTAGAAAAACTTTACGGAGGATAACACTGTTTCCCATCACTCGAATGTGGGTGAATTAGAGGGATCTATATCTATGGTTAATACGGCGGGCAGGCCAGAATATTCTAATGATTTCATTCAACGCTGTACAGCCACGCGAACAGCGTTTAACCAGTGGTGTTCAGTAGTGACAGCAATTGATATTTAGAAGAGAAGGATTTGTGTCTTTGTTGATATAGCAAATTTAAATCTTGCATCGATTGTTTGTTTGTTTGTTTGTTTGTTTCATTCATTCATTCTTTCTTTCTTTCTTTTTTCATTTATTTGATTGTTTGTTTGTTTCTTTCTTTCTGCCCGCGACCTTCTATCTATCTATCTGTCTGTCTGTCTATCTATCTATCTATCTATCTATCTATCTATCTATCTATCTATCTATCTATCTATCTATCTATCTATCTATCTATCTATCTATCTATCCATTCATCCATCTATCTATCTATCTATCTATCTATCTATCTATCTATCTATCTATCTATCTATCTATCTATCTATCTATCTATCTCTTTTGTCTGTCTATCTATCCATCCATCAGTCTGAAGGTATGATTATATATATTACTTATCGATGTATTAAATACAATGTAAACACAATTGTACTATACATTCAAGATAAAAGTTCAAATCACTTACCGGAATCGAAGGGAATAAAAAAGACAAAAATATTAATGACTGCCAGAACTATGACCGGTAGCAGGACGGTCAGCACAAGAAGAGTCGGACGCCGCTTCAAGGTAGCTGAATAAACAACAGTGGATGCTGACAGGTTATCAGCAGGATAAAAAGTGTTGACTGAAGCGAGTGTTGACACAAGGTCCCATTCGCCATTTGACTTGAAACTATCAATGCTGATTTGGGGGGATACGGGTGTGAGGTCAACATACGTGTATTCCATAACCCAAACGAATAACTCCCACTGACATGTTTGGGTATCGAATGGAAAATATGTGATATCGACATGACAGAACGTTTCGAACGCTTCAGCCGGGTACCAAGAAACTGTGCCGTCATTCTCTGCTTGAATGACCACGTATTCCTCGCCCAGGGGCTTCAGGTCCTTCATCGTGTTCTGGATGGTCAGTTTGGGTCGCCAGACCTTGTCTGGGTCCGGGTAGATTAGCGTTGCATCTCCGTAGTCTTTGGGATCCCACACCAAGTACTCGTCTCTCCACGTGATGTTCATCCACCCGACACTGCTCAACTTCTGCTCCACGGTCTGGAAGCTGTTAATGGCCATTAGATGAAAGTCGATGTTGACGGTCGTTCGAGTGGATTTATTTTTCACTGGCCTCACTCTAGGGTTGACTTTGAAAAGATCATTGTGTAGTTTACTGAAATCGTCGCCTGACTGACTGATTGAGTAACGAATCCATGACGTAGTCAAACACGCAAAGATAAATAGATTCATACTTGTATCATTACTTTAAAACTAATTAATTTAATGATTTCCGACTTCAAACAAGGCAACTTGAAGATGTGAGCATAAAATATACTTAAAAAGTTAAGTACTGATATAATGTAGACAACTCAGGAATTCAAAATCACTATTTAGTTTAAGCATGTCTGTATCCTTGTTATTTTATTTTTTTCCTGTGAGAAAGAGCTTGCATCAGAACATTGTGCGACGATATATACATCTGTGGACAATGTTACTATGTTTAGATGACGGATCCTCGATATATATCATCTCGACACAACGTCCAGTGTAGTCTCGACAAGTGTTTAAAAAAAACTTTACGGAGGATAACAGTGTTTCCCAACATTCAAATGTGAATGAATTAGAGGGATATAAGGATATATAGCTATGGTCAAAACGGTGGGCAGGCCAGAATATTCTAATGATTTCATTGAACGCTGCATAGCCACGCGAACGAGTTTTTAAATTAGTGATGTTCAGTACTGACATCATTTGATATTTAGAAAAGAAGTCTGGTGCTTTGTTGATAGAGCAAATTTAAATCGTGCACCGAGTCTCTTTCTTTCTTTCTTTCTTTCTTTCTTTCTTTCTTTCTTTCTTTCTTTTTTCCCTTCTTTCTGAATCAATCAATCAATCAATCTATCTATCTATCTATCTATCTATCTATCTATCTATCTATCTATCTATCTATCTATCTATCTATCTATCTATCTATCTATCTATCTATCTATCTATCTATCTATCTATCTATGTAATGTCATAAGTAAATAACATTTTTTAATTTCGATTTGTCAGTTAATTTGAAGATTGTAAAATTGTACATTTATGCGAAATTGTACTTATAAGAGTTGTCATTCTCATTCTTCCTTGTTCCTCACAGTAAACATTCCATTTTTTTCCAGGCACATCTGTATACTTGATACTTTTTATTTATCATGAAGATCAACAACTGGAATTTCTTTTTCATTTTTATTGATGTGCTGGAGTATTCTACTTCCGCTCCGTCCCTACCCACATCCCACCCTTCCTCTATTCATGAAAGGCAATTCTAATACAGTGCGAAACAAGATGGTTGCATTAGTTGTCTCCCATGTTTCACTGCATACAATCGATCAAATGGAATAAATGTTTGAAAAGTGCACTCACCGGCAATGATTAAATTCTTTGTTTCGGACATTGAGCACGCGTATTCGACTAATTTCTTTCATAATGTTGGACTGAGCACCCATTGGAACCAGCCTGCGGAAATATTTGTTGTACAGAATTCGGTAGTCACAAGCATGAAGTTTGTTTGTTTACCTTTATATTTGCTCTCCTTCCACAACCTCCCTCTCTCATCACCACAAAGAAAATTTCTACCTGTACGATACCATTGGCCTATGGTCGATGCAGATCTGTTAGATTATTTTTTAAATATTCTTTTATATTGCGTTACTGCTGACGTCATCCAGGGCTGGAGATGAACCTTGCTGAATAATTAATTTAAACGGACTGAATACAAAGTATTCTTTATGGTCTGTTGAACGTTCAGAAGAGCCAACATCTACGCATGCCGGAGTGCTGAGTTTACCGTCACAGTTCGATAACTCGAAGACTTAATTAACCATTTAACTGGTGAACTGGCGAAAGTGAGGTCTAACAGTGCCATAGGAAGCACTTAACGTGCGTAAACTCTAATCCAAAGTACGTGTGTACCAACATTACGAGGTTCTATTGTAGCACGTCGCCTTCCGTTCACTCATATTTATCTCCCTTTTCAGGAAACTTAATTGTCGCACACACCTCGGCGCATAAATATAACGCACACTACATTGCACATTTGTTATAAAGGGTGCACAATGACTCACGAAGTGTGCGCCACTGAACACGGAAATATTTAATTATCTTGCCATGGTGACCTTGTTTTTTTGTAAGTCACGTGTGTTTTATTTTGGGGGAAGAACGTTATTTCTTTTTAGAAGCTAAGAAAGATAGTTTATGTGGAAACGAAACATCCCCGAAAAAAATACTACACAATATATAACATAAAAGTTATGTTACACACGACCAAAGAGTGCTATAAAAATATTACTACAAAATGTTTAACATAAAAGTTATGTTACACACGACCAAAGAGTGCTATAAAAATATTACTACAGAATGTATAACATAAAAGTTATGTTACACAAGACCAAAGAGTGCTATAAAAGAATATTACTACAAAATGTTTAACATAAAAGTTATGTTACACACGACCAAAGAGTGCTATAAAAGAATATTACTACAAAATGTTTAACATAAAAGTCATGTTACACACGACCAAAGAGCGCTATAAAAGAACATTACTACAAAATGTTTAACATAAAAGTTATGTTGCACACGACCAAAGAGTGCTATAAAAGAACATTACACACGACCAAAGAGCGCTATAAAAGAATATTACTACAAAATGTTTAACATAAAAGTTGTTACACACGACCAAAGAGTGCTATAAAAGAATATTACTACAAAATGTTTAACATAAAAGTCATGTTACACACGACCAAAGAGCGCTATAAAAGAACATTACACACGACCAAAGAGCGCTATAAAAGAACATTACACACGACCAAAGAGTGCTATAAAACAACATTCATGTAAATATCGTAATGGAAACATAAGGTCAAAATGTTCGAATATATATAATGGTAATAATTGTGATTAAACACTAATTAAAGATAAATGTTATACATTTTAATACATTTTTTGACGAAGTTCTTTTAGTCTAGGATTTTCTAGATTAAGTTCTAAGTGCAACAAATTTTAAAATATTTTTTTTAATTTATATATTTACTAATTTCAACACAAGGACAATTAGTTTAACAATTTTGAACAAATTTGAACTCATACCAGGAAAGAGCCTCCAATATATGTAATACCAACGCCACTTTTTTAATGGATAAGATTGTTATTAAATTGATTATTTATCCCAAAATAATTACAAGTGACGAGAATCTTAATTTATTTTATCATGATCCTCCAACAGACACCATTCATCTCTCACTTGGTGGATATATATGGGCGCTGTTTTGTGTCATATTTTACCTGTTTGGAGCGAGGGAGAAGAATGTCCATTATTTGATTACCTCCCCTCTGGAGATGGAAGTGCTGTGATACAGTAATAATAATTAACAGACGAATTATTACACAGCTATTAGATTAATATTTATGTTAAAGGATTTTAGAAAGTTTGTTGTGAAATCACCCTCCCCATTGTACTTTTTATGCGTGATTGAGATTACGCTGAGAGTTGAAATCTATGCTGGAAACCGTGCACATAAACAACAGATTGCACAGTCCACAGGATGGGCACAAGTCATTTAATGAATACTGTACATTGTGCTGTGCATTGTACATTAGATATAACTTCAGTTTTAAAAGTAGCATTCTATAATTGTTATTTTACCAGCCTAATATAACAGTCGCAATTTGTCGAAAGGTGTGTTTTCTTTTTTATTTCTGAATACACTTGAACTACGAGAACATTACAGCATGCTGATGGATGGGTAGGTACATTAGATCAAGGGTAGTTACTCTGAGGTATATTGATTGTTGTGATCAATTTACAGAACACTAAAGGTGGCGTGTCTGACAGAAAATGTAAATATGGTCTCCTAGTGTTCGATTTATACAGCACAGCAGTTTCACACAAGAGAAATTCATTGACCTGAAATCATGAAAAGATGTAATTCCTTCCCTTTGTATGTCTGCTTCCATTTAAACGAACATGTTTGATAAATCAAATGCTTAAAATAGCAGCACGGTCTTGATGATGAAAGGAAATGCTTTTTATTTTGTTAACAATTAAAGTAGCTAAATGAAGCTAAAGAGATGTAAAACATAAAATGTATTTAAAATAAGAGATATCTTTACGTTTCGTTTTGGAAAAGTATTCTAAATTACTGAAAACTACTTGTGACAAATATTTCCATCACCTACATCTAATTGTCACTCGTTTTTCATATTTACT
The DNA here is from genome assembly GCA_028829895.1 of Sinotaia quadrata. NCBI lineage: Eukaryota > Metazoa > Mollusca > Gastropoda > Architaenioglossa > Viviparidae > Sinotaia > Sinotaia quadrata. The sequence goes on from CM054180.1 coordinate 17,105,214, forward strand.
ACAAATATTTGTTTTTTATTTATGAAATACTTTGGTTTGACATGTAGAGTACTTGTTCATATTTACAACATTTCTATGTAGTGTTTTTTGTTTATGAAATACTTTGGTTTGACATGTTGTAGAGCACTTGTTCATATTTACTACATTTCTATGTTGTGTTTAAAGTAGACGACATGCACTGCATGTTAATTACAAATGCACAATGCAGAAAACACTGATTATAAATGGATCTAAAATGGATTATTCAACAATGCCCAAAGTACTATCAAGAATGAACGTCATAGGTCGTCATTCATAGTAAACATTCAATAGCATAAATTCCTGAGAATGTACAAAACACCCCAAATCTTGTTATGTTATAACGGGAAAGCGCTAACGGTGAAGAGACGATCATTAACACGCATCGTGTGAACCACAGGCTAGAATTTATTGTATTGAGAAGCTATACATTTGCAAGCTAAATCATTTGTTCATTTAGATATTTTTATTGATTTGGAATTGTGAATTAGCTGTAGCTAATTAGTGGAGATTGTAAAGAGTAATCTATCGCTGTAGCCACAAAGCCCATATAATCGTTTATTGTAACATGACACTGGTGAATGATGTTATTCATTTACAGCCGGTCTGGGAGTCTTGGAGATGAGACTCAAATTTTAGAGCCTAGAAGCTGAGACTCGGATCCAGAGGTTAGACTTGGAGTCAAACCTGGAATCTTCGAAATCTGTGACCAACTGTTGAGGACTACGCCATGTGCCGTAACCGATGTTGGAGGGACCAGACAGAAGACAACTGCCACGTGACATCAGAACCACACAGTTGGATAGACAACAGCACTAGCTCAACTACTTCATAAATTATTAAGCTATGTGGGATATGTCCCATTGATAGAACAAACAGTAAATCGTGTATATAGCCATTCGGAATTCGAGCTGAACGGGATAGATTAACTCTAATAATCCTGATTCGTTAATGTTCATTTTTCTATTATTATGAGTTGTTATTAAATTTGTTGTTATCTTATCCATTGTTATATATGTTTTTGTAGCACGACTGGATTAGCTAGCTGGGGACCGAGCCATAATAAAGGATCATAAATCTTAATTTATAAATAAAGGGGAGATAACGTTGTTAGCTTGAGCAAGTCAACTGATTTATCTAGCGAGGTGTCATTGAGTAATAGCCTGAATCTTCTGGCATTTTGTAGTGGATAAGTCAGGCCATCCGGCTGTCGCTGTTGTTAGAGATTACTCAATAACCAATATTGATAACTGGAAATCTTATAAAATAGGACAGAGTCGTTAAACCTAAACCGGACAAGCGACAATATCTATGGAGTCTCATTTTGACAGTATTCATTCGTGAGCTCACTGCCTAACTTGGACAGAAGTCATTTACGAACTCACTGCCTCAGTGAACTCATTGCTTTCGCTTTATTGTTTTTTTTACATTGTATTTCACGAAATAGCCAACTCATCTGTGTGTGGACAAGGATCAATCGTTGCTAAGCAAAGAAAAACAAATGAAGGCAATGGTGTTCTAATAATAGAACAAATTAACAAGGTTCCACTTCAGCACCTCTAGCGAGCATAATGGCAGGAGAGAGGACGGGGGAGTAAGGTAAATAAACAAAAACAAAAAAGTGTAATAGAAAATATAAGAAAGAATAACATAGCATCAGTGCTTTTCTTCTATATTTTATTTACATGAAAATACAGAACTGGAAAATTATTGTCTCAATCATTATAATTCTCGTAATTTTATACATAATCAAGCGTGACTGTATTATGTAGGATCCATAAATTAAACAAAACATTTGCTTAAAATATACCCATTGGACTTTAAGACTTGCGTTCTTGTCTTTGTATCCATATCAGAGCATTGGACTTTAAGACTTGCGTTCTTGTCTTTGTATCCATATCAGAGCACAAAAGTTAAACGTATTCTATTCAAATCTAGTACTCGGAAAGCATAGACTATGTTTCAAGTATGACTATATATATATATATATATTTATTTATTTATATATTCAGATTTACATTTTAAAAAATAAATAAGTAATTTATTTCAGTTTTCCTTAAGATATTTTGCTCAGATGATGGAAAAGTGTAATGCACAATTATGTACTTGTTACATTGCAGAGATGTTGTTATAATGTAATGCACAATTATGTACCCGTTACATTGCTGAGATGATAGATTGCTAATGTCTATGCTTGTATGTGAGTTATTTGTTAACTGAATGACCCATTCACTAGTTCATACTGATATTATTTTTATTAACATGCGGGATTGACTGTCTGCGGGTGGTGTTAATTAATATTCACTATCTGTAGTCTCTGGATAAGCATTTCGCTAATGGATTCGCAATGACCCGTACAACGTATCTATGCAGTCTGCTACGTAAGTCGATAATTGCTTGATGTGCACACATTAGCCTGCACGCTGTCGTTGTCTGTTTTAAAGTGGTTGTCACTGAGATCAATGTCCAAGCGCGCTCTAACTGCAATGCCTCTGGTAGAAGAGCAGTTTTCCATTCGCTGTTATGGGCGTACTGACAGTTACGTGTGAGTGCGTGGGTCTAAAGTGGTTTGAAATATATTTGATGTTACGAATGCCCACTGAAGAGGGATTTACCTGCGTGACGTGCCCATTACGTGTGATGATTTGATTCGTCGCGTGTTGCGCGATGTGGGCGCCCGTTCACGCGGTGTAATTTTCCCCCGATGGAACTCTATGACATTTTGAATTATTTATAATTTGTAATTTTCTAACCCCGGTAGACTACACTTGAATCCGAAGGCCATCTTAATATCCCAGTAAGACTTATAGCAGCAGCTGTGGCAGGAGTGAACCGTAACAATAGTAATTGTAAGGATCTTGGAAATATCAGCAGTAATTTAGGGCTCGTAGAGCCTAGTACAGAAGTTGTATGGCTCTTGGGATCTATACCAGTAGCTGTATGGCTCGTAGAACATATTGTAATAAATGTATGGTTCCTGGGATCTATACTAGTAGTCGTATGGCTCGTGGATCCTAAAGCAGTAGTTGTATTTCTCGCGGGGTCTATACAATTAGGTGTATGGCTTGTAGAACCTAAAGCAGTAGTTGTATTTCTCACGGGGTCTATACAATTAGGTGTATGACTTGTGGAACTTAAAGCAGTAGTTGTATTTCTCACGGGGTCTATACAATTAGGTGTATGACTTGTGGAACCTATATCAGTAACTGTAGGACTCGTAGAACATACAACAGTACTAATAGGGCCCATAGAACCTATAGCAGTAGTTGTAGGACTCGTAGAACCTAGATTAGTACTTGTAGAGTTCATATGACCTATAGGAGTAGTTGTAGGACTCGTGGAACCACATATAGTGGTAGTTGTAGGAACTGTACAACTTAATAGCAGTTATACTGATAACAAGAACTGTTATACTGATAACCAGTAGCTTCGTGAGCCATGCGATTCGTAGAACAATAGTTGCAATACCTGTGGGACTTGTAACAGTAGTTGTACGAGTCTGTAGGCACTCATTCTATTTGTAGAAAGATCCATTTGAATATTCTAAGAGTGTAATAGCCGAGGAGAGCGGCTGTATGTCTGGTTTGATGTTAAGATACAGTAGTCAACATATTATTGCCTTGCTTCTGTATTTGCATATCTTCCTACTTATTTCTTACAAATCTTCTGGGAAGACAGATCGCTGCAATCAGTTCGCATATCTGTCAAAAACGGTAATTCGATGTGAATGTCAAGACATTGTCACGCTGATCCTGCAGTAGCTTAATAATAATTGTCATTTAGAGAGCATGTCATGTATGTGTATGTCGGTGAATAAATGCTGAGTCAGCTAGTGTGTAATTGCAATCGAATCTCGGTAATTAGTGGCAGTATTCCATTTCGAATCTTTCTGATTGTTTGATTTTACAGCGTGGCAGGCCGCAATAGTTTATAGAACAATTGCTGGATTATATGCTGCAGTGGCTAAAGTATTTATGTTCATCACAGTCGCAAGCAACTGACAAGTGGTAAGAGGAGACCGCCACACGAAGAACGAATATTGCAGTCTTCATTATACCGTTTGACGTCGTTTTTTGTTGGCCTCGAATATGAAGGAATCGAAGAGCGGGGAGTACCAAGGGCATATTAAAGAAAATTCCGACGCGAATATCCTGAGGTTTTCCGTTGCTAAGATACTCCTCTTTCAGGTGTGACACTCTCCTAGCTACGGGTGCATGAGACATTCTTGCTAAGATACCCCGAATCCAATTGTGACTCAACCCCCCTAACTACGGGTACTAAGATACAGAAATTGCTAATATGCCCCGCAACCAGTTGTGACCGATTACCTTAGTAAAAGGCATCCTAGCAACCGAGACAATGTGTGTGGAGTCCAGAGTAATACTATCGTAGAGTGGAGCTCGATTAAGTGTTCTATTTTTAAGAATTTTTAGAATAATACATCAACGTTATCCCCCCCCCCCCAATGTTCGAATGACGTCAGAAACTTTGAATAACTTTGCAATACAATTCATGTATGTCTCTCAAATTGTGATTAAGTACTGAACGAGATATTAAGAAAGTGTTAAAAATAAATTAATAAGATGAAGGAAAGAAGAAACAAAAAAAAAAGCGGCATTTATGTACCAAAATATCGTATATAAGAAGTAATTCAGTATGTAACACTTATGAAATATATAGTTATTTGTATTTATTTTCCAGAAGTATTTTTTTTTTAAATTGAGGTGACTTAGAGCACGTATGAAAAGGAAAGAAAGAGAAGGATTAGAATCCATTATGCTCTATGTGATTTACTGCTTTGACAAAAGTGGACAAAGGAAACCACAACACTGCGAGCTTGTAAGTCTCGTTGAGAACTACATAAACAATCTTGCTTCCTGTTTTCGACTCGTTCAACGAACAGCAACACTGTGCCATTGAATTATCTTTATAAAAAGAAGAGCAATAAAATTGCTTACTTTCGTCACTTTTGAAAAGATGAAAATGTAGATGAATAAGACAAGAGCGAATTTCAATATTACATCATCATTTCCGCTTCTTGACCGTCCCAAGTTGGACTTCATACATAAAGTCTGAGGATAGGCCGGGCGTAACAGACATAATGAACTATTGGGTCGTTCTTATCGGATGTTGCTTTGCAAAGCAATAATCATCAATGCGAATATCCAGGATAAAGTGATTCTGTTCTGGCATTGTTTTGCTGCTCGATGCTTGTCAATCAATTTCTCAAATAAGATCTCAGATAAAGTGCCAATATGCCAATAAAAAGCACATGGGCTAAGAATTCGTCTTCATGTGTTCTTCGACAGAACACTCTTTAATTACATGGTCATCATACATTTTAATATTATAAGCGAAATATAATAATATCAAATACAGTTAATGTCAAAAGATAAACATGAACATAATATTAGTTAGGCAAGCAAAACCACATACCATCAGCAATAAATATATACATAAGATGATTTCCTGCTGTGTTGATAACCAGCAATAAGATTAACACTATGGTTATAACTTATTAAGGACGGGAGCCAAAATAAGAGTTGCCTCAGCGGTCAGCTGACAATTTACAGGTGAGTTTCTAGTACATTTGTTCAAGTGGCTGAGCTGTGATTTGAATGGCTAATTTAGTGAGTTGTAGGGAACACTCAAATATGTTTCCAGCCCGATGGTAATCGTCAGCCTTTCTAGAAGGTAGGTTATGTGTAGCCCATTTTTAGAGGAGGGGTGGGTGTGAGCTACATAAGCTATTATGTGTTATACTTATCACAAGAAGTAAAACACAAGACGTGTCAGCATCCTACATACAAATTATGGACACACACTTTCTTATTTGGTGGAGATTACAAATTAAAGCATATTGCTTATGGAGACAAGAGAGACAGGAGCTAATCACTGTAAGACAAACTGTAGTAGACATGAAGCAAAGATCTCACACACATTGGACAGAACCATCAACAATAGCACAATAAATCCTTTAATCAAACAGGAAGAACTACACAAGGACGTCATGTACACGAGGCAAACCAATCAATAGTAACAACTGACTGAAAGGAAACAGAGGATACAAAGACGTCACACAAAAACAGCCAATCAATAGTAACAACTGACTGAAAGGAATCACAGGATACAAAGACGTTATACAAAAAACAGCCAATCAATAGTAACAACTGACTGAAAGGAAACACAGGATACAAACACGTCATACAAAAAACAGCCATTCAATAGTAACAACTGACTGAAAGGAAACACAGGATACAAAGACGTCATACAAAAAACAGCCATTCAATAGTAACAACTGACTGAAAGGAAACACACGAAACAAACACGTCATACACGCGAGGCAAACCATTCAATAGTAGCAACTGTAAAGAAACAAAAAATACAAAATAAAGACGTCTCACACATGTAGCAAATCAATCAACACTAACAGATATACTCGCTACATGAAACAAAATAAAAAGCAATGCAAAACTTGGCACAGACCAGAGACCTACACATCATTTCATGGACAGGAATTTTTGCAGGTTCTGGCCACACGAGTACTTTCCTGATCAATAGTTTCACACTTGTTCACAACAAAATCATCCAACGGGGATGGACCAGAATTTTCTTTGTTGAAGAAGTACCCTGTTCTAATCACTTTAAATAGGAACATAACTCGAGTCATTACCTTAAGGTAAGTTAACTGACTGATGAAAGACAATGGGCTTAGAAATATTTCGCGCATTTTGCAATTGAAATGTCATACTTGCATAGAGATGTATTATTTATAAAAATTGTTGAACTAAGTTGCTCGTATAAGGTATTCTAAGCACTTGATATTGTTTTTAGTAAATGCGCTCATACAATTGATAAGCTGTATTTATTATGCTCTATGCGCATATTGGGCTAATAAATACTGTTGCAAGAAACTGTAAGTTGAGACTTGAATGTAAGAGAGACTGGAATAAACTGGAAACTTAGCGCTAGTTCCATGTTTATATTTTACAGGGATTAATCAGCTATTCTTCGTTTTACCTGAATCTCCTGGTTTACTGATTATAAACAGCAACGACCATGGTAGAAACGAGAAGTATCTACTGCAGAAGTTTAAGGAATACACTGCACTCCATTAATGTATGGTGGCAAAGTATGCTGACTACATCCAGCAATTTCTGATACAGGGAAGTTTCTGGAAAATGCTACAATTGTTGTTCTGCATGATGGAGCTAATATGGCAGTGCCAGAGAATAGAGAATAGCATCTAATCAGTGATCTACAGTGTGAGAAGGGAAACATAGAATTGACAGTAATAATGTGAAAAATAAACTTTTGATTTTGTTATGAAAAACATGTGAAAAGGCTATAGTGGCTTTGCCTATATAAGATTATGTTAAAACTATTATTGCTTATCTCTAATAACTCCATTTCTGTTCCTGATAAGAACTATCCTGTGATTTGTATTAACACTAATCTGTTAAAGTGTGTTTTAGGATATAAGACTGTATAGGTATTAACATTATTTGAACGTAGTTTCGTGGAAATATTGATGTCAAATAATCTTTTTCATTATATTTGTTTTTTATATATATATATATATAATTGTTGATTTAATAAATTTATTGTCCTTTTTACACATATTGATAACCTTATGTTTGAGAAGAAAGTAGTGGAGTTGTCTTTCTTGAGTGAAAAATTCGTTATTTGTATGTGTGTTGGGGTGGTGGGGGGTGAAGGTCGGAGCCTATAATTTGGGTTCAGGTTTTTGTGCATAGATTTAAAAGCTTTGTGCCATCAAGATGAATCCATTAATATATGCTACGTTGTATTTAAACTAAAAACTCTTAGGTTTTATAGCAAACAGACGTTCAATTTATATATACCTAATATAATATTATATATGTTATATAAAAGATCTATAGATATATAATTGATAGATTGAACGTAGCAGAATTAAAGTTAGCAGAATAATTGAATAATATCCCGTAGAAAGAGATTATCGTTTTATCTCGGTCACATGACCTATGAATCCTTTATATGTACATACACAAATATATTTATGCTTTGATTAAATAGTATGAGTATCTATCTATCTATCTATCTATCTATCTATCTATTTATCTATCTATCTGTCTGTCTGTCTATCTATGTATCTATCTATCTATCTATCAAATTGAATATTGTTGACAAGAAATAATTGAATGACTTTATCCAATCACTAGCGTCTTAAACTATCAGTTTTATTACTTTCCTATTTCGACGAAATAATTATCAATCACTTAGTTATTACTTACTGCATGACATAATCATCACATTCCCTCATGCAACTATTAATCAGTCAACCATTTCTCTGCATTTCTGTATTAACATCTTGATATCAGAATTTTCCTCTTGTAAAGGAACAAATCAATTCGTGTTTTAGTTTGTCAATTGCGCGGTTGTCGATCTAATGTGTATGATAGTTTGTTATGGTGTGGGTCAAATGTGTTACCATGTTAAATATTTATTTCTTTGAAGACAATGGAAATATTGATCCTGTGCACTAAACCTCTATTTTCCTCACGACAGAAATAAAATACTGACCTTAATGGTAGTTAATTTACGGTAAGAATTTACAACTTAAATTCACAACAAGGACCATATGAAGCCGTCCTGACGTGGTCTCGATGGAGATCTTGAACTGGCCGCATCGTTTTATTTGCTGTAGATTGAAATCAAACATTTGAAATAGTTCATCAAGGTCGTTCACCTTTGCGCTTCTAAACTGAGCGCGCCCCGGCTGTGTCAATGAAATACAACACGTTTTATAATTCGCCAGTCAATCAAATCGAATCGATTCATGGGTACATTAGGTAATCAATCAGTTTGTAATGAAATATCTGTTTACTGGCAGATATGCAAGCTTTTTCTGGTAGTGTGCGTAAAATATTTCATAAGGTCGTCTGACGTATTTGTCTGATTAAAAGAAGTATGGATATTTCCTATTTTGTGGAACGCTTTGTACCGTCATATAGATCAATTTGTTTGATGAGCAAATGGTATGGGTATTTGTTGAAAACGTTAAACAGCACATTGATATGTGTTGGTCTTTTGGGAAATCGAACGAATACTTCCCAAGAGTTTGTTTAAAACTTACATCAAATGTTCAAAATTGTTTTTCGTATGAGAAAGCGTGGCGGCTGTTTTCTCAGTCTCTTAAAGAAAAAAAACGTTGTACAAAACATTCAGAGGTGCTTTTTGAAAGAGCTTTTTATTTAAGTTTTCCTTATATACTTTATTCTTTTTTATCTCCCCTTTATCAATGAATATGAGCAGGTGATGGCCTCACAGACTTGTATGAGTTGTTTTCAGCTTGTTCAAACGATGAGTTACAAATAATAAGTAAATGCTTTCTGCTGATTGTTCACTACGCTGAGGCTTTCTAAATATTCAGTAAGGTTTGAATTAATAATGCATAATAAAAAGAGTCTAAGTTAAATAAACAAATCATCTGATCACAATTTTAGAATTCATAATTATTTACGGCATGGCTAAAAAAAACCGTTTTATAAGTATTAAATAAAGCAACATTAAAACGAATGAAAAGTAAGAGAAACACTTCGTATGAGGAGACTTTTTAATTTTCCACGGGAGTTACATGAATAGATAATGCATTTCAAGGCCATGCATATTCGCTGCTTATGACAATACAGGATCACTGACCTATCGTTACTATGGCAATACAGCGTAACAGTGACCTATCGTTACTATGGGTCACAGGGTCCTATCGTTACTATAGCAAGACACCTAATAAGATGCGTTCAAGCATTTCAGTAAATTAAAAGCAATGTGGTCGGAGACCCAATGCATATATAGAACGATTGAGCTGGCCTCTCGACTCATGTTTCTGTTTACAGTCACGCGATGTAAAATTCCAATGCTGTTCTTGCACTGTGCGAGCAGTTGACATGTGGACTCTATGAAATTAAATGACGTCACTGATAGACTGCAGTTAGTTAAAATCAAGATACTCAGCAAACATCAATTTCCTGTACCCTGCTTTTAGCAGGATTACCAGTGTATTGCAGTAAACTATGCTTTGTTGGCGATAGAAATTGCATTTTTAAAAAACAAATAATTAAAGTACTAAAGCTTGCTTGCTTGTTAAAGCTGTGATGTGATTGTTTGACCCAAACATAAATTGTAGTAGCAATGCTTACTTGTTTGTTACAGCAATGACTTAACTGTTTTACTTGAATCTCCTGGTTTACTGGGATAGCTAGTCTGTTATTCGAATTGAAATTGATGTGTATTTTGGTTAATTTGTGATATTATTATTTCTTTATATATAAATCTTTATATTAATTTTATTCACTTTTCGTTTCATTCTTCATCATCTCCATTTTATGTAAAGTTCATTTTCTAATGTACGTATCGTCTTTGTTATCGTTATATGTTAGCGGGGGACTACTCTGCTGGGGGGGGGGGCTCTGATGAGCTCCTGGGAGGGTGCATCTCTCATAGACGTGTTGTAGATTTTAATTAATTTACGGGTGACCGATACCATTGCATTTCAGAAAATAATTATGAATATAAACTTTAAGTAATACTCAGTAAATATTCTAATGATACCGCATCCATTATAATGCATATATCGATCAATCTATGAACAATCCACGTGAATTTGTAGTCGATTCTAGTTCACTTTAGCAGCAATTATTACATTGCTTGGGTTTTATTTAGAAGTACACAACGTGTCGTGCTTTATTTAGAAATACAAAATGTGTCGTGTTTTATTTAGAAATACAAAATGTGTCGTGTTTTATTTAGAAATACAAAATGTGTCGTGTTTTATTTAGAAATACACCACGTGTCGGGATTTATTTAGAAAGTTTAATACTTTTCATTTTAAAAATGTACCTCTCCATACTGAAATAAAAAAAAACCCCTCCACTTACAAAGTTTATCAATCCTTATTAAAACGAAAGAAATTCAGTCAGAAAGTTTAATATTTCGTGCTGAAATGAAAGACCTTCATATAAGTGTGTATTTGTGCGTGCGTGTGTGTATGCATGTGTCGGTGTAATTATTCTTCTAATCATTAAAGACTTTTGCTTATTTCTGCTAGTCATGAAAGTAAACTATATTACAATTATTAGAAGAAACAACACTACCAGCAGTAATAGAGATGATATTTCTATAATACTAGCAGTACTAGAGTAGACATTTTTATAATAGTAGCAGTACTAGAGTAGACATTTCTATAATACTAGCAGTACTAGAGTAGACATTTCTATAATACTTGCAGTACTAGAGTAGACATTTCTATAATACTAGCAGTACTAGAGTAGACATTTCTATAATACTAGCAGTACTAGAGTAGACATTTCTATAATACTAGCAGTACTAGAGTATACATTTCTATAATAGTAGCAGTAATAGTAGCATTAGTAGCAGTACATAGTATTAGTTGTCGTGGCAGGGATATGATGTTTGTCTCCTTCATTATTCGTATCTCTAAATTATATCACAGCAATCCATCACACAGTCAATGTCGATGATTTTAAAAAAAAAGTTTATATAATTATAGGTTTTCAGTGATCATATAGAAAATGAAGGAAAAGTACATATAATCTCTCTGCATTAATATTTCGTTTCGATTTTGTGATTTTCTTCTGTTCAAATGAATTAATTGATTTGTCTTCTAGATCGCCATTTTATGCTAAAGTTGTGGGAAAAAATACGAAATCTGTTTGAGTTACGCCATTAAAAATAGTTCAAGGCCAAAGTAATGCAAATGGCGATATTCGTCGCAAACACGACGAAAGCAAAACAGCGGAAGAAGAACTTGTCTAGCGTACGACTCACATTTTTCCACGTCACTTCTACCGGAATCCTTCTGACGTATTTTTTCTCTGTCAACTTGGCATTAGTCATTATGCCGTCATTTCCGCTGTTCTCGTCCAAATCGCTCTTATCCATCACTCCAACCTTAAACAAGGCTGTCCTGTCCGCGCCGACAAACTTGTCCAATATTGCCATTGTTGTTTGCACGGACTTGGGGATGGGGTCCTTGCGGTCATCGCGATCGAAAAGTCGCATGGTGAAAACGCACAGCAGAACGTAGATGGAGGACAATACCAGTAGGGCGGAGATGTCCACGGCCAGGATGGAAATGGTCTCTGTTGATGACGGCATGGCATCCGTGATGAAGCCCATGAAAACACCGTACGACATAAGGACAGTGATTGCGTACGAGAGCCGTTCTCCTTAAACAGACACAAACAGATAGACTACTTAATAGTTTACACACTGAAGTGATAAGCACAATCCAGTCATTTATAATATATGTTATTCATCACTTAATTTAAACTTTTTAATATTTGTCACCTGTGACGTCGACAGAATTTTAGACTGGATGATACACAATGCCGTTATCTTTTGTTGACTTTGATATTCTGTTTAGATAAGAAAATATCTATATATAGCAAATTCTGGTGTATTTTCGGGTGCTATACGATTGGGATATCTATTTGCTTTTTTTTTGGAGCATTCTTATTTTGAAACTCTTTATCACTCGGATAAATCATCGCTATTCTGTTACTCTTATTTTTGATATAAAATGTGAATTTGAAAGAAAAGAAATACTTTAATACATTGCCTCACTTAAAAAGCCTAATCAGCAATGACAGTAAAGAACGATGGATATTATGGATAATTAGATATATATTTTAAGAAAGGAATGGAACGGATATTTTTCCTCTCCCGATTAAAACACACCGATCCACAATCATGTTACATTTTCCTCGATTACTTTTAGGAATGTCGCTTACCACGACTTCAATAAAAGAAACATCTAATTTGTCTCACATTGTCTAAAACCTCTGTCCTCTTAAAAAATTATTACGATGTACTTTTTATTGTTGTATTTGTCACAAGCATAGACAAATCAAGACCATCAGAAATGCGAATCCTTATTACTAATATTGCGAAAAAATATGATTTGTAATCAAATCAGCAGTAATGGTATTTAATAGCAAAACGTGTATCATAAATATAACATGATCTCATTTAGATTTAGTATTCTCATTCAAATCTTGTAAGCGAAGATCATAAGTGAAATTTAAAAATGTACGCATCCATCTATCTTAAAAATAAAATTGTTCATACTTTCACCCCTAGATTAAGTATCGTCATGGAAGGAAACTCCATACGTGAGCGAAATCATTCCTGTTTAATTCCTGTTTATGCTTTCATTTCTACGTACCGGAATCAGAGGGAATGGCAAAAACATAGACATTGACGACCGCCAACTCCATCACAGGCACGATGACAGTCAGCACCAGAACCGAAGGGCGACGTCTTAAGGTGAGTTCATAAATCACGTAAGGAATTGTGAAATTGTTAAGGATTCGCTGGGTGCGAACAGCGCTTGTGGAGATAAGCTCCCACTCTCCATTAATTTGAAACGTGTCGAGGTTCATGGCGTGTTCCCCAGGATATAGGTCCACCATGGATATATCCTCACCCCAGCAAAACATTTCAAGGTTGCAGTGCTGTGTATCAAAAGGGAAATAGGTAACGTCAACAGAGCATGACGTTTCAAAAGCCTCTCCAGGATACCAGACCATGGTGCCTTTGCTATTCGCTTGAAGAATGACAAATTCTTGACCAATGGGTTTGAGGTCCTTCATCGTGTTCTGGACAGTAAGCGGAGGTCTCCAAACCTTTTCGGGATCTGGAAATATGAATAATGCTCCATTGTACACGGCCGGGTTCCAAACCATGTACTCGTCCTTCCACGTCACAGCCAGCCAGCCATTGGTGGTCAGTTTCTGATTAACCATCTCGAAGCTGTTGATGGACATGAGGTGAAACGAAATCGTGACGTTCGTGGCGGTGGACATGTTCTTCACGGGCCTCGTTCTGGGATTGACAGTATACAGGTCCGCGTGAAGTCTCGTGATGTCGTCCGCTGACTGGCTTAGCGAGCGTTCAACACACAGCAAAAGTAAGCAAAGCAATAGCGATGACTTCAATATGATGGACAGATGTGTTTTCTTGACAGACGTTTTTAGTCCTCTTGATGACCTCATAATGATGGGCAAATGTGTTTTCTTGACAGGCGTTTTTAGTCCTCTTGATGACTTCATTATGATGGGCAGATGTGTTTTCTTGACAGACGTTTTTAGTCCTCTTGAATGCACAAAGGTTTTTCGATTCGAACGTTTGGTTAGCAACGCGTTAATGAAAAATGTGTGTGTAAAATTCAAGAGAGTGAATAGCAATATTCTGACGATTCAATCCTGACAACAATTTGCAGCATATAGAATCAATAAAATGAGTCTCCGATCAGTTCCAGTGTATATGCTGAAATGAAAAAAAGGGCGACATTACGCCAGATGCTGCAAATCATGCTTTCCTCCAGACGTAGGCGCGCGCGGAGTCACATGACTCCCATCATTGGAATAAACTGTGTTGCATAACGCAACACGTAATGTTACAATATTGGGGTTCTCTTAGTGTTACATATTTTCGTCTTTTGTTCTGGGCATATTAAGAAACAGGACGATCGCATAACAGTCAATGAATGATTTCCCTTAGCTGAATCCAATGACCGACTAGGCAATCGATAACTCATGAGAATACTGAAACGCGCTGATGCTGCACCTAGCGCATAAATTCACGCGTGCACACAAATGCACTTGCATTCGTACACACATGTGCGCACATATGCATACTCACATCATAAACATACATTCACTCACAAACGCGCACATATAACTAACATACCATCGCACACCCATACAAAAACGCATTTGTCTGTGCTCTATCAACCTGTCTGAATATGTATGTGTAAATATAAAACTTTGTGCAAAGGAAATTGCACGTGATTGATAGGATTCAATCTTTAATTGTGCTTCCGTGGTGGTATGTTTGTCACAGTGGAATTAATTGCAATATAACTCTATTGCGCACATGATATTTATACCCAAGAGACAGTATACGTACAACAGCAAAGTTCCAAAACAATATCACAATAATTTCTTCAAAAACAATAACAATATCATGTAAAAGTGAAGAGCACGTTCAAGCGAAACGTGCTTTTCAAATCCTACACCAAATTACACAGTGCATAATGAAATCAATACTTTGACACTCAGTGCTAAGTTTGAATGTATCAAATCTCGCAAGGAAACCAATCAGATAATAACATTTCTCATGATTCAAACAGGAATTGAGTACTGATAGAGACAGGAAGTGAGTAGTGATAGAGACAGGAAATGAGTAGTGATAGAGACAGGAGTAGAGTACTGATAGAGACAGGATGTGAGTAATGATAGACAGGAAGTAAGTAGTGATAGAGACAGGAAGTGAGCATGACGGAATTCATAAATAAAGTACACAACCTCCAGTATCTGTAGGAGTCAAAATTTGACGGTTCACAGAAGAAACAACGTGACCTCTTGCAAAAGACAGGAGTTTAAATTTACAAAACAAAAACATAACATGACGCAATACATTTTCTCATACCAAAGAACCTTTCCTGTAAAAACGTGATTAGAGGATTCTTAAATACAGGCACAATGTATGCAATACCTCGACGGTGCGATTAATCTATATTTCTACTCGGCTAACTTAAGTGACGGTAAATTAGGCGCGTTTATTTATATATTTTTTTGTGGAGACGCATGGCATATTAAGAACAATGCAGACGGTCCCTCGATTCGAGCTTTTGTTTATACTCTCGTGACGTAGGGTCCCAGTCCGTTCTTGCATTGTAGAGACCACCAGAAACTGTACGGCTGCAAACAGTTGAACAAATATATTCAGTTAAAAGCATTTTCCTATACAGTGCGTTAGCCGAATTACTACTAACTGTAATGAATAATAATGGTTTGCTGGAGAGAAAAATCGCATTCTTTATTTTGAGTCAAGCTGGTTATTGCCCTTTAGTGGGTTCACGCACAGAGCCACAGGGTGTGCCAAACGGATTAGGCGAAACGTATAGCGTTTTAACGGTGTATTAACAGAACAAAGGCAGTGCTTTGATACCAGAAATATAACGGTTTTTTTTAAATTTAATTTTATTTAACAAAATGTGGACAAAAGTCGTGCCGTGTAGTCAATGCAGTTTCTGCGTCGTAGGACGCCTGCTTTTAGCCGTTGTAAATTGAATGCCGAGTATTTAACAAGTCAAAACTAGGCGAAAAGCTTCTAGACACTTCTAGCATTCATTGTTAAGAGGTCACGCACTCCCAGGTATGTTCGTATTTTACGGGCCATAAACATTATTACAAACTTAAAATTAAAGATTGAAAATGTTTTGTATAAACCCAAACTAGAATTAATAAAGACTATGTTTCATCTTGAACAAAAATACTAAAAGGAAAATGAAAGAAAGAAAGAGAAAGAAAGAAAGAAAATGAAAGAAAGAAAAAAGAAGAAAGAAAGAAAAGTAAAGAAAAAAGGAAAAGAAAGGAAACGTAAAGAGAAGAAAAGAAAAGAAAGAAAAGAAAAAGAAAAATGGAGAAAGGAGAAAAAGGAAAAGGAAAAAAGGGAAAAAGGAAAGGAAAGACAAGAAAGAAAAATAAAGTAAAATAAGGAAAGAGAAAGAAAAGGAAATGACGAAATTCATCTCTCTCTCTCTAAAGGCTACACATATTTAGTTACTTATAAAATTTACTTCAGCAAATTAGATTCATGTCATATAATAAAATATCATATCCTATATCGTATCATGTCATATATCAAATCTTATCATATTGTATCATATATCACATCACATCATAATTATCATATGGTATCATCTCTTTTTGCATCGTATTGTACTGTATTACATTGCATTCTATTGTATTGTATTGAATTATATTGTAGTGCATTGTGAAGTATTGTATTGTATTGTGTTCTTTTTACGTCTTGTAATGTCTTATGACTGGCAGATAACAGTAAAGACTTGTCTTTAGAGAAGAGCGTGATGAAACTGATGAGCGGAAGAATGTAGAATCAGAATGTAGAATGCAGACTACAAAATGTAGCATTGCAGACTGGACGAATGAAGTAAAAGTAGACTGCAGAAGGTAGAAGTAAGCAGACTGGAAAAAAGTGAAGGCTTCGAAGCACGAAAAAAAATCAAGTGGTATGAGCCATTGTATATATGAGATAAATTAGGCCCCACCCACACTTTATTTCTCTCTCAAATATATATTTATGCACACACTGTATCATCAAACCAATACATTTTTCAGCCACAAAAATAGGCAGAAATATAATCTATGGATTTCTGTAAATGAAGAAGAATACAATTAGAATCTTCCACACGGAGCTGAAAAAGAAGTCTATATGTGATGAGTTCATAATTTCATCAAGAGAAGTTTCTCATTCCAAATTTACAGTATGAAGGAAATATTGATGTCAAGTAATCTAATTCATTGTGCTTGTCATATGTATATTTGATTGTTGATTTAATAAATTTATTGTTAAATTTATTGACCTTCTTACACATATTGATAATATTATGTTGGAGAAGAAAGTGGGTGGATGGAGTCTCATTAATATAGATTAGAGTCGGATTTGTCTTCTCCTTTAGTAAAACGTTTTCCACCTATGGAAAATTGTGTAAATGTTGTGGAAGAGAGAAAACATTAACAGCACCCGTATATCTGCCAAGTGAGAGACGAGTGGTGTCTGCTGGAGGATCAATTAATAAAATAAATTAAGATTTTCATCACTTGTAAGTAGTTATGAAGGATTAATTAATAATAATATTTTTCCTGAACTATTTGGTATTTTAATCACATGGAGAATACACTTATACAACTTTAACTTAATTTTAATTACAACATTATTCTTAGAACATCACAGTTCAACTGTACAATAGACACAACTCAAATAAGCATTTCAGAGAAACAAGAATTTTAGTTCTGCAATTTTCTAAGTATGCAAATACTTATTCCAAAACATGCCCAAAGGTGTTATTTATTGACTCAAACCTCAAAATCAGGACATATGTTTTATACAGTGTCTGTTCTCAAATTTGGGCTAGTTATATATGCACATGTTTTATTTTTCATTGTTATAACTGGAAGAAAATGTCACTTTACTTGACTGGCCCATGTAAGGGCCTCAAGACAGGTTCCTATTGTTTTCATTTCTCAAGTGGGGGAACACCTATTCCTTCAAAAAGATACATGCTCAGACTGACTGTCCTAGAAATTTCTTGTAGACAGTGCTGGCCAAATCCAGGCCCTTGTTTTCAAATTTCAGTTACTTAAGAGAAGTTATTTCCATTTATGCAAGGGAAGTAATGGCTAAGAGAAATTGCTGGAGGTGATTGGTATCTGCTCATGCAAGACTGAGGTCCTATAGAATGCACATCTGATGGCTCTGCTATGTAGTGACAATTACACAATCATAAAATATAAAATAAGCTAGACTGTACTATGCAACTCTTTATTAGCATTATACAATTTTTATTTTGTATTCTAACTTTACAATGGTTCAGAAAGAAATCTCAAAAAACGGAAGTGATGCACAATTAATTAAATTTAACAAGTTAAATAATTAATAAAAATGTAGCATTTAATCATTACTGATTTCATTTGCATTATGG
The DNA here is from genome assembly GCA_028829895.1 of Sinotaia quadrata. Lineage (NCBI taxonomy): Eukaryota > Metazoa > Mollusca > Gastropoda > Architaenioglossa > Viviparidae > Sinotaia > Sinotaia quadrata. Next base: position 17,123,806 of record CM054180.1, read on the forward strand.
ATGATACATAGTGTAGTGTGATGTGGTTAGATTTTAGTGAAGTGTAGTTAATTGCATTGTATTGTAGTGTACTGTTTCATATTATATTGAATAGTATTCTATTGAACTGTATTCTATAGAAGAGTGCCATTTATTGTACAGGAGTGTAGTGTATTGTAAAGTAGTGTAATGTACATTACATTGTCTATGTTATAACATCAAATTATATCATATTGTATGGCATAGTATCATATACTATCACCTCACCTTGCATTGTATTATATATTATATTATATTATGTTTGTGATACCAATGCTACTTAGTTAATGGATATTATTAATTAATTAATCATCCAGAACTAAATAGAAATGACGAGAATTTGAATCTATTTTATTAATCATCCTCCAACAGACAACACTTTTGTCTCTCGCTTGGTGCATATGTAGGCGCTGTAAATGTTTTCTCTCTTCCACTACATTAAGATAAACATTTACGGTCATGCAATCATTCCATAGGTGGAAACCCCTTACTAAAGGAGAAGGCTATATAATTTATATTATTATATAAGTTTAAGCTTGCTAAAATAACAATCTAAGGCTATATAATTTATATTATTATACAAGTTTAAGCTTGCTCAAATAACAATTTACGGCTTTATTAAAATATAATATAAGTTTAAGCTGTGGTTTGAATTCAAAGTTTCAAAGGATTACTGCCAGAGATCAATTTTTACTGACCATAGGATTCTCCTATAGGCGACATATTGATCAGATGCGTGCGTGAGATAGAAGTTATTTCCCCTGCTGACTGTTGATGACTGTCACTTGATCTAAGTTATTTCCCCTGCTGACGACGATAACTTGATCTAAATAAGCATATAAAAAAGTTATTTCCCCTTCTGACAGTCACTTGATCTAGGTGAGCATAAAAGCAAGTTCTTTTCCCTGCTTATATAAGGTCATGTTGGCTTGATCCAGGGCAACACTAATCCCTGAATTAGGACGACTTATCGTCCTCAGTAACAAACAGACCCTGGCCCCTAATTAGCTGTTCACAGAATGTTGAATGTGTATTCACGGTTGACCATTTACATCGTGTTCTAGATGCAATTCCAATTCACCACCTTAGATTTAAAATTATATAAAAAATACGTAATAACATATTAATCAACAGGAATTAATGAAAGAGTTTTAAGAACTTTAATTTCATGAGCTATTTTTACTTTTTAATCTATTTTAAGATTATTAGTCCTGATAAACTGACTGTTTGCAAGCCTAATATTTTATCACGTGATGTCTGTTGAAATTTCTTCCAGTAGAAGAGTGGGGGCTATTACATTACATCCGGAATTATATCTTTTTAGACTATATAGTGTATCCATATAAGTCTTTTAGTTCTTGTTTGTGACAGTGTCATGATTGTTGTACTTGTCAATAGATTAACTTGCTCTTTGTGTGTAAGGCGGGGCGGGGCTACGAACCAAGGTCATCATTCGTGATATTTAAACTCCTCTTGAAACTTTAGCTAACTAATCTTGTAACTGAATACATTGCAAAAAAAGTTTCTTATCTAGCCTTCATATCTCCTCATTCACATTAATGTTAAATCGGATATTTTAAAATAAACTTAATAAATACTCATTCTCACAACATGTAGAATGTCAAACATACACTTTGAATAAGATTATATTTTATTCAACGTATGACGAAAGTCCTCTTATGCATAAAGAAACATGGTGGTTTTGTAGAAATGAAACTATATTTAAAGGGTTTGAAAGATTAAACTCTCTAAACAAATTTACAAACCAAGAACTTGTACAAAACGACAATTCAATATTGATATTTGTCGCAGGTTCAAAAATTTCAAAACAGTGCGTGTTTGTTAATTTATTTTCATCTAATACGAAAATGTATTTAATATATTTATTATTAACTGCTTTCTCATTATGTAAATAGATTGATTGCATTATATATTATTAAGTATGTATCATTACATGTGATCTACGTTATTTATGTGCTGGTGCATACATGTATGACATCTTGATGTGCAGCATAGAAACATAATTCCTCTGACTGTCAGAAAACAATTTAGACTGTCAACTAAATCGAGTGAGAAGATATATATGTTGCTATCGCTCTAACCGCGGGTCAATAGAAAACATGAATCAATGAATCTAGAGAGTGAAAATGGACTTCCCCCACAACAGGCAATAATTAACATGAGCACGTTTTCTTTTCTTCAGAACAGCTGTTTTGTTAGGTAAGTATTTTGAACTTTACACCAAACAAGAGCCCGATTCCGAGAAAGGCAGCAATTATCATTAGAAAAAAGAAACGAACAAATATTTTGTCAAGCGTTTGGCTGACTCTTTTCCACGTCATTTCAAGCGTGTCACTATAAATCCTTTGTTTTGTCAATATATTGCCATCTTTGACATCATTGCTACTCTCATTTTTCTCGTCAACACCAGACACTCAAAACGTAAAGAACACTTGTACGATTAGTGTATGGTGACCAGGTATACGTCATAACTTCCAAGAAATGGAATGGAAATTGATGAGAGACAAGATGAAACACTCACAGTTATATAGAACGAGTTACGGGAATCGTTGGCAAAAGAAAATGTATAACGCTAATCAACGAGTTACGGGAATCGTTGGCAAAAGAAAATGTATAACGCTAATCATGTGCGCTCAAGGGCAAGATGATAAAAATATGCATCGCGAAATGTATACGTCTGCTAAGCAAGAAATACGTATATCAAACAGGCATGTTTAAGCAAGATTTCTGTTTTGCCAAGACAGATATGATGAAGAAAGCCCTTTAAACCCAAGACAGATATGATGAAGAAAGCCCTTTAAACCCAAGACAGATATGATGAAGAAAGCCCTTTAAACCCAAGACAGATATGATGAAGAAAGCCCTTTAAACCCAAGATAGATATGATGAAGAAATCCCTTTAAACCCAAGATAGATATGATGAAGAAATCCCTTTAAACCCAAGATAGATATGATGAAGAAAGCCCTTTAAACCCAAGATAGATGTGATGAAGAAAGCCCTTTAAACCCAAGATAGATATGATGAAGAAAGCCCTTTAAACCCAAGATAGATATGATGAAGAAAGCCCTTTAAAAAAAAAGATAGATATGATGAAGAAAACCCTTTAAACCCAAGATAGATATGATGAAGAAAGCTCTTTAAACCCAAGATAGATATGATGAAGAAAGCCCTTTAAACCCAAGATAGATATGATGAAAAAAGCCCTTTAAACCCAAGATAGATATGATGAAGAAAGCCCTTTAAACACAAGATAGATATGTTGAAGAAAGCCCTTTAAACCCAAGATAGATATGATGAAGAAAGCCCTTTAAACACAAGATAGATATGATGAAGGTAAAAATTGTTATGTGTAACAGTAGGATGTGGAAGCTAAAGAAAAGAGAGAGAGAGAGAGAGAGAGAGAGAGAGAGAGAGAGAGAGAGAGATGCAATAATTTTGCTGCAGAAAAGAGTGACAATCCTGGATATAATTGTGTGTAAGGAGAGATTGAGGAAAGAACGAAGCTAGCAATAACGATGCATGCAAAAACAAAGTATAAAGCAAAATTAGATATGCATAAAAAAAGAACACACGATCGAAAAGAGAAATTGGAAATAAAGTAAATTAAGGAGCCAGAAATTATAATGCATACCGAGAGGAAAAGCTAAAAATAGTCGTACTTCTAGCGAGAGCGAAGAAACTAGAAACTAGTCATGCGTAAGGAGAAAGTGATAAAACTAAACATAGTCGTACTTAAGGAGAGACTGTTGAACCTTTAAATAGTTGTGCATAAAGAGGGATTGACGAAATTAGAAAAAAGTTGACAAAGTAAAAATAGTCGCACCTAAAGTTGTGTGTAAAAAAAAAAAAATAGAAACAATTGTGCCTACGAAGAAATGATGATACGTAACTCTACGCGAAAGTATAATTGGAAGTTTAATTCATGTCTTTACCGTATGTAAAAACTGTGACAATGCGCATGAATACTTTAAAACTATACATACTAAGTTGTATCGATTTAAGAAACTTGTATTCACATATCCACGATGATGTTCAATTATTTCATTTAAATCTTAAAATTTTCAAATAACAGTACTTTGTTGTCTTTTTCACTTTGTACTTTTTTAATCCCTTCGTCGGGCACAGATTTTTGAAGCAGCGAATCCTCTTGAATTACACGGCTATACAAGCACTCAAGACGCTCTACAGACAGAAACGTATCATCCATCTTTGTCGACAGCGAAAGCTGAAAGTGGGGAGACAAACCAATGCGAACCAAACAGATGGCGTTCAGGGGGTTTATAATTATGCAAGTGTATGGTGAAGAGCACTCATTGCAGCGATGAGAAGATAACTCTGACGACAAATGTTTCGTGCTGCACTCACGACTGTGTGCAAATTACACATGACGAAAGTTAACTAAAGCGCATGCAATGTATTTGTGAACATTTCTAGTAAAGAATTATACCGACCTAGTGTATATTAATATTTACTTCCATTTGCAAGCATGAGTTTATCGAGTTTCAAGTAATCTTCATCATTGCGTGAAAAAAATATTGACTTGTCACAGGCATACACGTGCACTAAATCATGCAGCTCACACACGTGTTTGCGTTTGTGTGTGTTTTGTATATGCGTGTTTTGTGTTTTTGAGTTGTGTATTTGTGTACGCATTTGCGTTTTGTGTATCACTGTGGCGTGTATGTGTGCGTGTGTGTGTGTGTGTGTGTGTGTGTGTGTGTGTGTGTGTTTGAGTGTGTTTGTTTGTGTGTGTGCGGTGTGTGTTCGATTTAAAAAAATAATGATATTGATTATTAGAATATAAGTGACAATGCCGTCATGTAATTCCTGGACAATGTTAACAGGCTGATTATTATTATGGTCTATTATTAGCGTCTTTAGTTGATGTTCTTTGATTTCATACAAGGATGCTACACTTCTTCTCTGGACATAAGTGAAATTGCATGGCGATTGCAGCTTGTTACTGTCAAACCAATCCTCTGGAACTAAGTTTGTGCAATTCCAGTAGTGAGTCGCTGTTCGGATATTTCGTTGGTGGTAATATGCTATTAGCACATTTACAGGCTGTCCATGATTTTTTACTCAGTAAATTTGGCAACAGATCCTTAGCTAGTACACTGCAAATTGTACTCTTTAATCTTAGATTTACTTGTAGTCTAATCATTAAATGAGCATTGATTATTTTGTAAATACTTTGTGAGCAAATTTAATCTGATAATGGTTGCGCTATGGTCCTATTGCGTTACGTTATGCTAATCGAATTATCAGTGATACATTCATTTACTGCTGAATAATTTGTTCATTGTTTGCCAATTACTTTAAATACTTGTATGTTTAAGTAATTATGTTACTGTCAAAGCACGTTATTGTTTAGGACACTATGCTACTGTCCAACATGCAACTATTTGAGAAATTTTGCTACTGTCAAACACATTACTATTTGAGTAATTATACTACTGTCAAAACATGGAATTTTGTTTAGTGATTATACTTCTAATCAAAACATTTTAGTGTTTAAGTAATTGTGCTACTGTCAAAACATAATACTGTAAATAATTATGCTATTATCAAAACATGGATTTTAAAAATTAATTATACTACTGTCAAAACATTTTACGGTTTATGTAATTATGCTACTGTCAAAACTCTGGGCCTTTATAAGTAATTACTCTACCGTCAAAATATCCTTACAGTTTGAGTATTTATGCTACTGTCAAAACATATTGCTGTAAATATTCATGCTACTGTCAAAACATATTGCTGTAAATATTCATGCTACTATCAAAACATGGATCTTAAAAATTAATTTTACTACTGTCAAAACATTTTGCGGTATATGTAATACTGTAAATAATTATTCTACTATCAATACATGGATATTACAAATTAATTATACTACTGTCAAAAACATGGGCCATTATAAGTAATTAAGTTACCGTCAAAATATACTACAGTTTGAGTAATTATGCTATTGTCAAAATAAGTTACTGTTAAAGTAATTATTCTGCTGTCAAAATATGTTACTGTTTAAGTAATTATGCGACGGTCAAAACATGTTAACGTTTAAATAACTATGCAACTGTCAAAACATATTAGTGTTTAAGTAATTATGGTACTGTCAAAATATGTTACTGTTAAATAATTATGGTACTGTCAAAACATATTACTGTTTAAGTAATTATGGTACTGTCAAAATATGTTACTGTTTAAGTAATTATGGTACTGTCAAAATATGTTACTGTTTAAGTAATGAAGTAAGTATTAGTAGTTTCTATTGACATTTCAGCATGCATGCGTCTGTATTACTTGCGTTTACTCACTAGCAGCAATCGTTACATTAGCGAAGTTTCGAACGATTAATATCTGATGTTCAACTGAAAGATACTATTGCAAGAGTATTTCGCAATAGAAGGTAAGATACTATTGCAAGAGTATTTCGCAATAGAAGGTAAGATACTATTGCAAGTGTATTTCGCAATAGAAGGTAAGATACTATTGCAAGTGTATTTCGCAACAGAAGGTAAGATACTATTGCAAGAGTATTTCGCAATAGAAGGTAAGAGTTTAATGTTGAAGCTTTTGAGACCAAAATCAGGGAGTGGTTGCAACCATTGTAACAGTTGAGCTGTTCTGTTCTTCACGGAGATGCTGCGCAATGAAACTGTTACAATAATCGCACATGTATCTAGTTACACACACTAATCTGTACGCACATGTATCTAGTTACACACACTAATCTGTACGCATATGTATATATTTACACACATTAATCTGCACACACACACACACACACACACACACACACACACACACACACACACACACACACACACACACACATACACATATATATATACACACACGCATATGTACACACACGCATATGTACACACATGGCCACCCAGACGTCAAAGATGAGAATCCACATTTGCTCTAGCTTACGATATCATTATTATACTTTTCCTCTTTCCTTCAGAATCCTTTTATTAGCCCCACCTTCCCCCCCCAAAAAAAAAAAAAGAAAAGAAAGAAAAGAAAAGAAAAAGACCCCCAAACAATTAAAGAGATTTTTAAAAATAGCATAAAAAGAAAAGAAGCATCACCCAGTCTAAAACAAGACACAAGACAGACAATGTATTTGGCATTACGGTAGGGATTCATGTTTATAATATTACAGGTATCCTGTTGAAAAATGTTATATAGGTGTACAAAGTGAATGTGAACGGGTTTGTTAGAAATTTAGTAATTATGTCTACTGTACATTAAAACTTGAATATTATCCATTGTGTGGATGAAAATGTGAGAGTATTATTATTTTTCAACGAGGCGGCCGATCGGATAGATTGTTCCAAAGGTGCGCACCCCACCCCCTTGCTCAGAACGGTCCAGCTCAGCAAGCACAATTGTTAGATGCTTAGTAACAGTAGAACATTAAGAGTTAATAAATATAAATATAACAGATGCATTACAACATTAAGAATTAATAAATATAAATATAACAGATGCATTACACATTAAGAGTTATTAAAAATTAATAAACATAACAATGATATTAGAACATTAAGAATTGAAAAAATAAACATAACTAACATTAGAAAATTGAAAAAATAAACATAACTAACATTAGAAAATTAAAAGTTAATTAACATAAATATATTAGAAACTTTACAACATTAAGAGTTAATAAAAGGTAAAAATAACAGTGGCATTAGATCATTAAATGTTGATAAAAATAAACATAACAGTGACATTAGAACATTAAGAGATTATAATTATGAGTAAATAGAGACATTAAACCATTGAGAGTTAATAAAAATAAATATAACTCAGACATTAGACTTTTGAGTTAATAAATATTGATATAACAGGTCTTAAGAAACATAAATATAAAAGAGACATTACAACATGGCAAACAAAGATCTTTTAAATAGAATAAGTTTGATCCGTTGATGAGATTCCAACAGTTCTTTGGAGAAAATGTCTCATGGATGACGCATAATGTGCACTAGTTGCAATCAACAAGAAAAATGGAACGTTTAATATATTGTGAGATAATATCATTGCAATATAACATTTAATGTGTGATATTATTGTCAGATAATATTACTGTGATATAATAACGCTATTGTGAGATAATATTTCTCAGAGTTAATGTTACTGAGAGAAAATTCTTTTGTAAGATAATCTTATCAAAATATTAATGTGAGATAGCTATTTCATTTTCAGATAATCTTTGTGTGAGATAATGCTATTTCGAGATAATTTCACACAATATCATGTGCTCACAAAACATTTACTTGTGATGATAAGTTGTGTGCGTGATATGGCATCAAAGAGGTTCTGTTATTTATAATCTATTAAAAATATTAACTTTGATATATATGCGCTCACGAAGACTGTCGGAATTAGAACAAACATGAGAAAAAGTTTATAAATCTCACGCACATTTCAGAGTATACATATATATGCGCGTGTATGTGTGTGTGTGAGTGTGTGTGTGTATGTGTGTGTGTGTGTATGTATATATGTGTGTGTGTGTGTGTGTGAGAGAGAGAGAGAGAGAGAGAGTCATCGTGCACGCAATTTAAAGGAAGATGCAGCATTGTGTCTTAATTAAAATAATGTACATTTAAGTTTGTAGAGAACTTCATACATAAATTTATATTCCTGCATTTTATATCGTACAAGGAATCCAAATTTAATCTGCAATGTTAATGCACTAGTAAAACTCTGTGCCAAAAACAATGCATATAGTGATATTCCCTACAAGAACGAGAAAAAGAAAACTTCGGAAAAAGAACTTGTCCAGCGTGCGACTGACTCTTTTCCACGTCATTTCCGCTGGATCCTGGTTTACGTCTTTTCCTAACGCCATCCTGTTGCTATTCTCAGAACCATCATCCCCAGTTTTGCCACTCCCGCTGTCCTCTGGCACCACCTCGTTCTTATCCGCCTGTTGCTGACCCATGCACGCGCTCTTTTCCGTCAGCAGTATGGTAATTGCCAGCAACATAGGAACAGGGAACTTGTGCTCATCCCAGTGAAAGAGTTGACTGTTGAGAATGCAGAGAAGAACGTAGAAGGCGGACAAAACCAGTAGAATGGATATGTCCACGGCTATGATTGGGAGGGTCTCTGTAGACAGCGGCATGGCGTCCGTGATGAAGCCCATGAAGACCCCATACGACATCAAGACGGTGATGGCGAATGACAGCCGCTCTCCTTAATGAAAAGTTGCGAAAATAAACGGTATTACGATGCTCAGTGGAATTTTAATCATCACTTTATTCCAGTCATTCTGCATTGCGTAATACAAGAAAGTGTAACATCTCGATTTTGAAAGAACAAACAACAAACTCGACACAAAATAAACGTGAGCGCGTTAAAGACATAACAGATCGATCGGATGTTTTAAATACTAAATATCAGATGGGTTTTACAAGCACGGTTTTGTGAGTGTATTTAGTGTTGATTACATGTATGATTGCTAAGAGTAAACAAAAGCTATTCCATTAGATAAATATTTAACACTAAATATGACATGCGGTAAGTCAGAAAGAAATTTTAAAAATGTCCGTGAATACATTCCAATCAAACCAGTAAAAAAAATAATAACATCTTAACACACTATTAGTAGAAATAACTTGAAACTATTATTTGCATTTAAATTAAGATTTTGATTAATTGTTTTTACAGACGAAACTAAAAATAATACAGGTATGAAGTAGAACAATTAAATAGCTTAGTTTTATAATTGTTTCCTATGTAAATGCATTATATTGTAAAGTAAAAGTATGTAATAATTAACAATACGGTGATGACTCAAAGTGAGGTGTAAACGAACGAATGATTTATAGTTTATTTAACTTTCGCACACATACACACACACACGCGCGCGCAAATGCGTACGCACTTGAGGACATTTACAAGTTAACAAGTATATATCAGTATGTATATTAATTAGCAAATTAATAAAAGGTTAGGAGATACAAATGAATTTTTATAAAAGTCTCCACCTCTTTATAATGGACATTCAATAATCCCATGGTACGTCAAAATTACAACGGGGTTTCAAGATTACATTACACTAATTACATTATCCGCGTCATTCGGACACATCCATCGCTTGAAGTAATGAATAACGTGTACGTAAAATAATTATGTCCGTCGAGTTTCGCTCTACTTACACAACCAACTCAAGCATGTCCTGTCAAGTTATTCATTTCTATAAATAAAATTGTTGCTTTTGAAACCATTTAATGTCGCGTCAAATTATTAATTTCTACAATTGCCGCTTTAAATGTGAAACCATTTCTTGACATGTCAAGTTATTAATTTCTATTATTGCTGCTTTAAATATGAAACCACGTAATGTCCCATCTAATTATTAATTGCTATTATTGTTCTTTTAAATGTGAAAAAATTCCTGTCGTGTCAAATTATTAATTTCTAAAATTGTTGCTTTAAATGTGAAACCACTTACTGTCCCGTCAAATTATTTTATTATTGCTGTTATTGTTGTTTTAAATGTAAAACATTACTATTGCGCAAGACATATATAATTATCCTTTTACATTGTAACTTTCTACATATGTCATCGATAGTTTTGAATCAATAGAAACAATGGATTAATTATATTGCTGTTAATTAAATGCACATTAGTACTATATAACATCAATCTTTTTGCGTTATCCTTCGACAAGATTTTATTAATCGCACCGGTCAGTATTACCCCACTGTCCGTTATGGTAAATTGCCTTTGCGAAAGTAATAAAGCAACAAAAAAACCTCACAGCTATATTGATAGTCAAATCGTGTACCCTCACCTGACTCGGCTGGAATGGCAAACACGTAGACATTAACGACCGCCAACACCATCACAGGTAAGAGAACCGTCAGCGCCAGAACCGAAGGACGCCGTCTCAAGGTGAGCTCGTAAATCACAAGTGGAAGAGTCTGATTGTTAAGAATTTTCTCGGCTCTTTTAGCGCTCGTGGACACAACATCCCATTGTCCATTGTTTCCAAAACTGTCGAGATCTATTTCCGGTTTCTCCGGGAATAGGTTTGTGTCCGTTACGTCGTCGTCCCATGAATTCATTTGTATCTGGCATCGCTGGGTGTCGAAGGGGAAATAAGTCACATCTACCTGGCAGAGCGTTTCAAACGCCTCCGCCGGATACCAGAGCAGCCTGCCACTGCTGAGCGCCATGACGACGACAAATTCATTGCCAACGGGCCTCAGTTCCTTCATCGTGTTTAGAACAGTAAGTTTAGGTTTCCAGACCCGTTCGGGGTCAGCGAATATGGAGAGAGTACCGTTGTACATTCTCGGGTCCCAAACCATGTACTCGTCTTGCCAGGTAACTAGCAGCCAGGCGTTTGTGGTCAGTTTCTGATTAACCATTTCAAAGTTGTTGATGGACATGAGGTGAAATGAAATCGTGACGTTTGTTACAGTGGAGAAATTTTTCACGGGCCGCACTTTAGAATTGACCTTATACAAGTCGCGATGAAGTCTCGAGACATCTTCAGCCGACTGGCATCGGACGCGTTCAACACACGTGCAAAGTAAACAGAAAAGGAGCGTCATGCCCATGTTAATATTGTGATGATGTTCCCTAGTAGAAAGGCGCCCGATTCACAATTTCAAGATGTGATGAAATTAATTTAATTTATCAAAAAATCAGGAATTTAATTAATGAATTTCATTATGAAGAGGGGATGACTTCCATCATAAATTTTCAGTCAGGTTTTCGTCAATGAAAAATATATTTTGTTTAAGGAATGACCAGCACAAATGAAGTTCAATGAAAGCCATTAACTAACTGAAGGATATATGAATGCCTCCATAGTTTAAGTGCAGTAAAGGAAAGATTTCTCTTCTTATGTGCACGTGAGTAATGCTGCCTTGACAGATGCTGAAATAATTGATACAGTCCTCTTCTCTCTCAGTATGGCTAGCATGAGTTGTTGCTTCGAGTACGAGATAAGTGTGGCCACAGCCACAATATGCGAGTCAACACTTTGCTGTCCGCTTTACTGTAGGCGGGGCTGGGAATCCATTTGTTCTTAGGAAAGAAGAAACGAATGAACCCCACCACCCACCCCTTGCCTATCGGGACTGCTCTGTGATCGACTTACCGATAGTCCAAAGACCTTTCTAGTTTAAAAAAACTGAGAATTACAATCATAAAAGACCATTTTAATCCTAAAATTAATTTAAATGTACCTAAAAACTACCCTACGAACAATAACACTAGAACATTCGCTATTTTTCCATATAATTTATTGCTTCATTGATAGTCGTGATATTGGCCTGATTGAAAGTGGTGACAAAATGATTTAATTCTAGTAAATAATAATCATTTACCAATGATAAACAAATTGAACATACCCTCATATGGCAAGTTCTTTTTAAACAAAATTTTGCTGCAGTTAATATATAGTTTTATCTTGTATCTGATTTCTTTGTCCCTTTCAGTCTCTATAACTTTCTCTTTGTCTCTGATGCTTCTGTCATACATATATATTAGCCTGTGTGTATGTCTCTTTTCTAACTCTTTCTCCCTAACATCCTCTTTCATAATTTATCTATTCTCTAGTTTAGGAATACATTTAATTATAGATGTAAGATTGATTGCTTATACTAACTATTGTCTTCAAAGCGTCTGCATTAACATTTGGTTAGTACAGGAACTGACGGCAGCCCTAATCAAAACCAGTCATCTGTATTCGATACACATAAACGAAACTGAAGTCCAGGTTCTTGTTTATTTGTTTTTTTTTTATAGTCACTTGGTGTATAACCCTCATCGAACAGTTCTGATTAAGGGAATCGATGATATCACTTTGATGCACAGAAAACGCCATGAGAAGTTTTATCACACAGAGCAATGCAATAGCACTACTTAACTCTGCCCCTCTCTGTACAGGCGATTAAACATATTTCAGTGTTAGTAAAGTTTTATTGCATGCTGACACGTAACACGCTTTGCAATTTGAGATTTATTTAGTTCTAAAGTTCTAGATTTGCTGCTGGCTATTTTGAAAGCGTATTACAGAGATACTACGGTCTAATTTTATGAAGGCGTGTGTTAAAAAGAATTAAAAGCAAAAAAAAAAAAACCAAACAAAATAACAAAATTTCATGAAACAACTGCTGTATATAAAATTAAGTCAAAAATTTATCCTGTCAAACTGCGACGAATGATATCACTTGCACTGCTGATCAGAGATGAAAGATCTCTATCTATCTATCTATCTATCTATCTATCTATCTATCTATCTATCTATCTATCTATCTATCTATCTATCTATCTATCTATCTATCTATCTATCTATCTATCTATCTATCTATCTATCTATCTATCTATCTATCTATCTATCTATCTATATCCATCCATCCGTCCGTCCATCTTGATGTTAATCGTTCTCTAAAACTGACGTTGTCTATTGCATTTAAATAAATAAATAAATAAATAAATAAATAACTATTTGTCTCGAGATCTCCAGAATACGCCATCATATTAGAACTTTTTTCGTGACTATAACATTACCTATTTTACGAGAAATCAGCAATCGAGTAAAGGTGCTTAATGCAAAACCAACCCAAATAGTGCTTAATGAAAGACAAAAGAGAAAGTAGGGTATCAAGCAATATCAATATAAGTACGCCATTACTATTATTAGATATGCTTAAGAACTTTGCAGATAGCTAGCTAGCTAGATGGATGGATGAATAGATAGATAAACAGACAGACAGACAGACAGACAGATAGATAGATAGATAGATGGATGGATGGATGGATGGATGAATGGATAGATAGATAGATAGATAGATAGATAGATAGATAGATAGATAGATAGATAGATAGATAGATAGATAGATAGATAGATAGATAAATAGGTAGATAGACGGATGTATGGATGGATATATAGATAAATAGATAGATAGATGGATGGGTAGATAGCTCTAATACATTTATTCACTAATCGTTGTGATTATCTTCAATCAGCAATGTTTGTTTTTATCTATATAATTGCAAAACCATGTGGCATTTCCTGTAGTAGACCCTATTCTATCTATAAACTACCTGTTGGAAACTGAATACAAATATTTATTTATTTTATTATTTCAGTTTTTCATATCGTTTCTATTTCATCAATCTCAGTGGTCATTAACAGTTAAGTCAGGAATGATCTTCAGGTAAAACTATTGCCATTTACACTTCTTTTCTATATAATTATATACAATGAAAACGACAATTATTATTACAGATAAATACAGAATGAAAAGTTAAAAATTGACGTTTCTGTGAATTTCCATGTTAGTGACGAGTCTTTCTTTGACATTGACTGACTTTGTTTTTCCCCGTTATAATACTATTGGCTTAGCTAAGTTCGGTTATTGTGAACAGGTAAAGCAGGGATATTATTATTTCGTTTTATTTTGCTTCCACTCATGACTTTGTAGCGGCTTGGCCAATCGTGCGTGCATGATCACGCGAAAGCATGACAGCGAAATCATGAGTAATATTCCTAAAACGGAATTTTCTCTCACGTTGATTCTGTTAACTTACACTCGTCACTGCTTCGCGTTGCAAAACTAATTAATTTTTTCCACTTTTTATATTCTTTTTTGAAAAAGTAAGCTTACTGAATATATCATATTTTTCAAAGGGTCTCTACTTCGTCATTTAAGAAAGTAATTTGTGTGAAATTCACAACTAGAAAACAGTTGTCTCTCGCGATAATTACATTTTGTATTTTGAAGTATCGTGTACGTATGATTGCAGGAGTAACATTTTGATTATAGGCTGGAAAGATTGCATGACATAGCAACATTTTGGTTACAGGATGGAATGACTGCATGACTAAGCAACACTTTGGTTACAGGATGGAATGACTGCATTACTAAGCAACACTTTGGTTACAGGATGGAATGAATTCATGACTAGGTAACACGTTGATTATAGGCTGGGAAGACTGCATGACTAAGCAACATTTTGGTTACAGGATAGAATGACTGCATGACTAAGCAACAGTATGGTTACAGGATGGAATGACTGCATAACTAAGTAACACTTTGGTTACAGGATGGAATGAATACATGACCTACCAACACTTTGGTTACAGGATGGAATGACTGCATGACTAAGTAACATTTTGGTTACAGGATGGAATGACTTACCGTTGTTGTAGGGAAATGACCGCATGACTAAGCAACACTATGATTATAGGATGGAATGACTGAATGTTTAAGTAACACTATTGTTTACAGGATAAAATAACCGTACAACTAAATAACACATTGATTACAGGACAGAATGTTGGCATAGCTAAGTAACACTATGATTACAGAACAGAATGCCTGCATAGCTAAGTAACACTATGATTACAGGACAGAATGCCTGCATAGATAAGTCACTATGATTACAGGACAGAATTCCTGCATAGCTAAGTAACACTATGATTACAGGACAGAATGCTTGCATAGCTATGTAACACTATGATTACAGGACAGAATGCTTGCATAGCTAAGTAACACTATGATTACAGGACAGAATGCCTGCATAGCTAAGTAACACTATGATGATAGGATTGAATATGTCTATGACTACGTGTATGTTGACCTAACCGATTAATTTTGAAATCAAGATAAAGTAAAACCAAATGCATTTAATGCAAGATGATTAAAATAACTGCAAAGAAGTTGTAGTTAAAATCTTGATTGTTAGATAAAATGATTTCTACGAGTACCGCACATCTGTCATTTTCAAACTGAACTGACAATAAACTGGTTTTAGTGTACCTTGCAACTTGTTCCTAACAAACCTATGTGGCAGAAATGATTCAAGGTGTATTGCATTTTACGTTCGACATAATTTAGTCGAGTTGAGCTCACAACCATAGCTGACACATCCCTTTATCGTGGTTGAGAGGAAAATAGATGGAATTATTGCGTTCAATGATACGTGGTTGTCACAAGTCTCATCTTGTCTCCAGCCAAAGTCTAACCATGTCGGGTGTCTTCATATGCAGTGCAGTGTGCTCTGCCACCCCAAACTGTCATTTGAAGTTAAAAAGCAGCCGGCATCACGGATTCGCTTGTCAACAAGTGTCAAGCATTCATTAAGAGACAGACTGTGTGGTTTTGTAGATAGACTCATGAAGAGAGAACTGTGTGGTTTTGTAGATAGACTCATGAAGAGACAACTGTTATGGAGAGAATGAGTCCTCGTGACAGACAACTCGTGACGTATGCTGTCTGCATTTAAAATCTATTTCATAGGCAGTATAACCACAATCCAGAATATGATTGTTTTATTTCATAGGCAGTATAACCACAATCCAGAATATGATTGTTTTATTTCATAGGCAGTATAACCACAATCCAGAATATGATTGTTTTATTTCATAGGCAGTATAACCACAGTCTGATTATGTTTGTGACGTCACATCAGGCAAAGTCCCAATAACGTTGACGTATAATGACAGAATGCCCGTATAATTTCCTAAAATATCTTGAATTTGTCTTGTTACAAAAGTATAAACATAACTGCAAAACAAAACTGTCACACATATAAAAAAAATCTGTAAGAAATGTACGAGAGACAAAGAAGCGTACACTTTCGGGGGAAAAATATATTCTTTTTACTTGAATAAAGGAGAGAGCGATTCAGACAATTCCCTTCATTTATATGTCTGCCCATAAAGATTTATGCAACGTTTAAACCCCATTCGTGATGACGTCAAAAGTACTGCACGGACAGTGCAACGCACATAGTGACATTTGTGGCAAAGACGAGAAGGGAAAAAACGCGGAAGAAAAACGCGTCCAGCGTGTGACTCACTCTTTTCCACGTCATTTCCGTCGGCTCCTTGAGATATATTCCCCGAGCCATCTTGTCAGTGTTTGCAGTGCCGTCATTACTGCTATTCTCTTTCATACTGGCATCCTGTTGCTCTCTCATCCTGCTCGTGGTCGAAGGTTGCAAGCAGACAATCATATTTAGAAGCACAACGACTTTTAGTACTGATGAGGAAATAGGGTACCTGTGGTCGTCGCAATGGAAAAGTCGTATGGTGAAAACACACAGCAGAACGTAGAGGGCGGACAAGATTAGAAGAACGCTGATGTCAATGGCCAGGATGGAAGTTGTTTCTGATGACGTCGGCATGGCGCCCGTGATGAAACTCATGAAGACCCCGTACGACATGAAGACGGTAATGGCGTACGAGAGCCGTTCTCCTTTAAAATAAAACGGCATTTTAAATATTTTATCTCATGGAATACAGAAACAGAACCGAGACTTGTATCAAACATAATAACGAAGTAATTTTAAATGTTAAATTGTTGAAGTAACAAACACAAAATCAAATCTGTTTAATAGTGATTTAATCTAAATCAAGGGTAATAATGTCAATTTGTCACTTTTCCTTTTGTACCTATAAACCACCAGATTTAATTTAATTCACTTGCACAATCTGGAATATTAAATAGTAGTATAATTTATCCATTGTGGAATATTTATTTTACTAAATACTTATTTGCGCTTTAGTGTCATACTGCAATAATTAGTTAAATTTCAGAAATTTATATTTTGTATTTTACTGTTATAAGAATATACTAAATATTTATGTAATATAGACATCTCCAACAATAACACATTTTAAAATTATTATTATAAATTTCACAGAGGTTATGACGTAGAAGAAACACTTCATTCAGTCATCCTGTCAAACAATCAATCAGGCAATTCAAGCTCCGAGACCTTGATTCGAGTTGAATTTATAATTACAATTTTATAATATAAACTAATATTGTGTTTAATTTAATTATGCATGCAGGCTATACTGAATAAAACAAATTATAATCAAGTTCTCAGCCACGCATGTTCCCCGTATAAAAACAAGTAAACAAAAATATATGTCTCTGTGTCACTGAAGGGGTCCGCTCTTTTTTTGTAATTCACGGTCTCAGGGATACAGCTTGGAAACTGAAAGTGAGCGTGTTAAGGTGTCCTCGCTATCAAGATCACCATATATATGGCAACATACTGTGCTTATATAAGATGGGATATTACTATGATGGACGGAACTGGGGAGCCGAAAGTTTACATGGAGGGTAGGTTACCCTGGGACGGACATTAGGTGGTAGTGTGATGAAAGTCCTTCTCCATTAACATTCTCTCTACCCACATACATTTGATGGAATATTAATGTTAATTTACTTTCTTTAAACATAAAAATAATTTTAATAAGTAAATTGTGTTCTTAACATAGCGAAACATTTTAAGAATTGTTTATCCTTGCATCACAATATTCGTATCTTCTGAGACAAATAGTTTAACTCTTCGTGTTTTCATTTTAGCATTTAAGAGGACAAGTGACTTTTGCAACTTTATTTAAAATAATAATTTTCGCTTACCTGAATCAAGAGGAATAGCGAGCACAACTTTATTTAAAATAATAATTTTCGCTTACCTGAATCGAGAGGAATAGCGAGCACAACTTTATTTAAAATAATAATTTTCGCTTACCTGAATCGAGAGGAATAGCAAACACGTAGATATTAACAGCCGCCAGCACCAACACGGGTAACAGCACTGTTAACATCAAAACCGAAGGACTGCGTCTTAAAGTGAGCTCAAAGATCACGTACGGAACAGTTAGACCATTAACTGTCTTCAGCTCCCGACTAGCACTTGTAGCCATAAGTTCCCACTCGCCAGAGCATTGAAACGTGTCCAGATGGACAACTGGTTCATCGTGATGTACATCCACCGTCGTTAAATCGTCCGCCCAACTGAAAAATATCAGCTGGCATCGCTGAGTGTCAAATGGGAAATAAGTCACGTCCACCCGACAGGAAGTTTCAAACGCCTCTGCTGGAAACCAGGACATCACGCCTTTACTGTTTGCTTCAATAGTCACGACTTTCTGTCCAATGGGTTTGAGGTCCTTCATCGTATTCTGGACAGTAAGCCTGGGTTTCCAGACTCTTTTCGGGTCTGTGGATATGGTGATGATTCCATTGTGCTCGTCCGGATTCCAGACCATGTACTCGTCCTTCCAAGTTACGGACAACCATCCGTTAGTGGTCAGTTTATGATTAACCATTTCGAAACTGTTGATGGACATGAGGTAAAAGGAAACAGAAACATTTGTAACAGTGGCGACATCTCTCACAGGCCGCGTTCTAGTACTGATATTTTTTTTGTACAAATCTTGAAGGAGACTGGTGACGTCTTCAGCTGATTGGCATAAGGAGTGTTCAACGCACGCTAAAAGTAAACAAAGAATAAACGTTGGCCTATTTCTGGTACCCTGATGCATCTTAGCCACTGCTATCTGTGCTCTATTTGTGCTTATCATGAGAGACATATGTTGTCTCTTAGAAAAGTTCTTGACAGAGCGATTGTTCCTCTCAATTGCAGAGAGCTCGAATACAATGGAAACGTATTAGGGAGAGAAAATGTTCTACTTATTATAAAGACGTGTGCATTACATTACATTAGAAAAGAAAGAACATATGTCCTAAAACTACTACTGTATATAAACATACTGTTCACAATCACACTTTGATGAAGGGTGCTAAGTGCACTGCTGATCAGAAAAAATCAAAGGAACAAAACCATCTGTGCAATGTCGTCACAAATACATTTTCACCTAAAACATCTTGTTTTGAATGAACATTTGTAAAACTCCAAGAATTGTTAAATTAAGCGTCGGTTAGGCGCTGGTGAAAATGTTGCTATTCACACTATGTTTGCAAGGACAAGTCATTTCTCTTTCTTAAATGGACTGCAGGAGGTCAGTCTGCCCTCAGAATTGTGACACAGTCTGCGGCTTACAGACATATATATGCAACCGTGTCTTTACTTCAGTGCATTTTATGTACAACACATTTGACTTGGGATCGATCTGTAAAATTACATGAACTGGTAACAGTGTATGGTGGACCGGGTCCAGTCGTCAGTGACCCCGAGAGCCTAGCATTGTGTAGGATGCTCGCCGCCCGCTTTGCGCACTCGCGAGTAGCGGGTGACAGTAATTTGTACGGGGCGAATTGATCGGTCGGGTCAAAGATCGCTGGCTTGCTTTGTTATACAGCGCTCTACATAGGTAGGCCTATGTGTTAATTCTAGCGCTCCCCCCCCCCCTTCCGTGCACACGCTTTTAATAGATAATCACTGATTTGTTGTTTACCTGTAGTGTAGGCTCATACTTAGACAAGGAATTGATTATATTTTGTATTTATGTCTTTTAATATGAAAATGGATGTTACTGTAGCTCTGTATGTGTTGAAACACGCGTCTGATAATGCTCTCCTCATAGTACGCCAAAGTAATTATCTCCCCTACCTAATCTTTCAAAATATGAGTATGTAAAGAGTTATGTTGAAAACATATTATGTTTCATTAGATATTCTAACAGCTTACCAGATAGGAAGTTAGCTGTAGTCCGAAACTAAAGCAAGATAAAGAAACAGTTAAGGCGAAAAGGGCCAGTTTTATTGGCCAATCTTTGACTTTCTCGAGAGCATAACCACCACAAGCCACCCGAGACAGGGGAGATGTAGAGCGTAGCCACTACCCACCACTAGAGGTGGGTTGGTGTAGTATCTGGATGAGCAATGCCTTACTTAAGATGAAATAAAGAGAAATGAGAAACACTTAAATGCTCCTACATCCTTTGCCGGTGTCGCGTCTGTATTCATGCGTCCATTGTCACTATCGGTGTGCAAGAACCGACCCACCCCACTCCAACCCATCATGTCACAGAACGGTTTTCCTGTTCTGATGATACAATCGACAATGTAGATTTTGCAGAGCTTCTTACATAAAACGATTAACAAAATAAATTTGTTGAAATGAGTAAATGAAATTAACCAATCATTGAACCAGATCTTGACTATACAGAACTCTTTCATAGAAAACGTTCAAGAAAATTTAATGTTAAATGGGAAACTAGATTTTTATTTTGCAAGGAAACAAACTCAATATAAAGGCACGGTGCTTCATTTAAGATAAATAAATACATATCAAACAGTTTAATTTAATTTATGTTTTTTTGTCTTACATTTCTGAGCTTAAAGATCAGTCTGCTCGCTCTTCTGATGTGACATTCTGTGTCGGGGGTCTGAGATTGCGCCGCATGCATTTGTTTCTTGCTCAAGAGATCTATGGTTCAAATCCAATTCCAGATGAAGAAAAACATACGGGTTCCATAGTTTTTGGTGATGGGTTAAATGCATAACCCTTCGACAGGAATACAAAATAATGGGCATCGTTTAAGGGGTTAAGGGGTTAAAAATCTAAAGAGCTGATCATTTTTTGCTCGGCTATAGAAATTGCGCAGAATAATATATATTTAAAAGCAAAATATTAAAAAAATCCAAGCTGATTTCTTTTCATTTTCCCTATGCAACGGACGAGTATAATTATCTTCTTTAAGGGACTTCACGTAGCAAAGGATTTTCTAGCTGTTATCTCTTTCTGTCTTTCTCTCGATTCTTTCATTGTTTGCGTCACAGATCCAACAGCGTTTTATTAAGTGACAATGTAATTTAACAGACCAAAAATTCATTCCTCAATCATTTGAGGTAAAAGTATAAATACTGATTTTATTCTAGGCTTCAGCGCTTGCTCGACACAAACAAACGCCAAATACTGTTTACTTCTACTGTCGAAAGCATACTAACTTGTCACGTGGTATTCTTTGTCTGTTAGGAGTGTGTTGTTTTGTCGAATTTCCTGTTGAGCGAAGTTTGAACTGTCTTTCTACTTTTGCTCTCGCTCTCTTTCAAACGTTGATTGTATTTGTGAAGAACCAATGGTAAGATCGATTTCACTTTAACGTGCATGAAATTCATTAATTCAAGTGGTACGTTGATACGTAAATATTTAATCAAAGAAAATAATTTGTAAAAATTTCACGAATATGTCTCTTTTATCGCGCCAAAGGGAAGTAATCGTCCGAGTGTAAAAGTATTAACATTCACGAAGCGTATTTAAAATGGAATATTTATTTCAGATTCCATTCTTTGAATTTGATGCTGACATGGTCCATCACGAAATACATGAATATTTTAACAAATAAATGTAAATTCTGAGTTGGGTCCCGTGAATAATATTAAATGAAACAAGCGATGAAATAATAAACAACAACTTGTTCATTCTCCTGACGCCAGATCGTCATGCTAAATACATCTCTCTTTTAATCGTATCTTTCTGCACACATCTCCCTCATAACCGTACCATTTCTCTATACACATCTCCCTCGTAACCGTACCGTTTCTCTACATGTATCTCCCTGTTAACCGTATCTTCTCTCTCTCTTATATATATATATATATATATATATATATACTCCTTAACAGTATCATATCTCTACACTCGTCCCCCTCTTAACCGTAATATCTTCCCACATATATCTCTCTTTCACATTTATATCACCACTTAACCGTATCTACATGCCTCACCCTGAGCCTTCTCTCTAAGCATAATTTATCTCCCTTTTTACTCATCTCTCTGCACATCCTCCCTTTTTATCGTCTAACTACAAAATTCTCTCCCTTAGACTTCTATACACAGCTTTCTCTTTACCATCATTAAATACATTTCTCGATCACCTCTCTATTCACATCTTCCTATTTATTCTCTGTATACACAACTATCTTTACTGTTCTGTCTCTCCTCTCACACTCTTTCCCTTAGCATTCTTTCTACACACATCTTTCTTCTCTCTTTCTACACACACATTTTGTTTGACCCTCTTTCAGCATACAAATTTCTTTTAACCTTCTTTCCTTCTAACACATCTTTTGTTTAATCTTCTTCCAACACACATCTTTCTTTTAACCTTCTTTCTGCATACACCTTTCTTTTAACCCTCTTTCTGCACAATCTTTCTGTTCACAATCTTTCTACCCACATCTTTTGATTGACTCTTTTTCTGCACACATATTTTTTTAATCTTTTGCCTGGACTATCTACAAAATAGAAAAAGGCTGGAAGAAAAAAGGATTTTATGTAAATTAAAGTTCAGCTGATCTGATCTGAAATTGAACAGCCATGATGCTATAATTCTCTCTTCTTTATAGCTTTCTTTTAAACTCTTTCCTTCCCTTTTTTCTTTCTATAATTTTCTCTTAATCATGTTCCTCTTTCTCTCCACTATCACACTCTATTTTCCTCATTTTCTCAAACTATCACATGATTTTATTTACATCTTCCATTCTCCTTTTCAATCATTTTCTCCTCTTACCGATGTCTCTCATTCAACGTTTTCATCCTCTCTCCTGTGTATCATTTCTTTCTTTTTGATTTTTCCTTATTTGATTTCTGTGGACATGTGTGTTTTAGTCTATGTTTGTCTCTCCTCTGCATCATTTCTTTCTTTTTGATTTTTCCTTATTTGATTTCAGTGTACATGTATGTTTTAGTCTATGTTTGTCTCTCCTCATGCCCCTCCATTTTCATTTTCCCCTTTCTATTTAATCTCTTCTTTCAAAAACTTAAAAAAAAATAATTTCTATCTTCCTCTTTTACTTCATTTTCTCATTCTGCTTTTATTTCTCTCTCTCTCTCTCTCTCTCTCTCTCTCTCTCTCTCTCTCTCTCTCTCTTAGTTTTACTCCATTTCTTTCTCTTTTTTAAATCTATTTTCTTTTTTGCTGTCCTTTTCTCTTTCTTTTAATTTGTTCTTTCCTCTCTCTCTCTATCTCACTTCCCTCCTTTTTTCTCTCATTCTCTTTCATTCTCCACCTCTCTTTCTCCGTGCCTTCATCACTCTATACCAAACACGCCAGCTTCCACGGATTCTGATTGGTGGGTGTGTGGCGCTATAGGTATGGTTTATAAAGAACAACAACAACAACAAACACACAAGCTTGGCAGGGTTGACTAGAAGAAACCCGGATAAAGTGTACATCAAATTCTAAACCAAATTTAAATCTACATGTAAAATGAAAATTGACATACTAGCACTTAAAATTTTCACGATACTTAGATAAACAAAAAATTCAACTTTGTTTTTTTTTGGGGGGAGAAATGCTGTAGTATGGTTTCTACTTGGCAATAGTTTACTATAAAATAATTTTACTTATTCCAAAAACCGACATTTACGCGAGCAAAGACTTTTGGAAATATCGGGTAAATATATAAATGTACAAACAATTCTAGGAATGTTATACGCAGACAGAAACTTAAGATGACCGTGTTTAATTTGAAATGGACAAGGAAGGATATTACTGGACAATTCTGGAGTTAGCAAATCATTCTTTCCTAATGCAGATATTCTTAATTCAGAGTTTCCGATAAAAAGTGTGGACGCGTGAGTGTTCACTAGAGAACGAATTGTTTCGGAGAGCGATCGTAACATGACTGATTGAACACTTTCACCCTTTATGACGAGAGAAGCTGTTGACTGATTGCACAAAATTGAAAATCTGCCTCCTTGACTCTGTTTGGATTGATTACCTGTCCAGCCCGGCACTATTTCAGGTAATCGTGTTTGCTGTTGAACCCATTGCATAGTTCTTACAAGCAAAACGACAGCAGTGGTAACAAGTTAACATTTTAAATACAATGCTACAGAATGTATTGGTTAATTAATTAATTAATAAATATCAATATTATAATTGTATAACAGAAGAATGGGATACTTTCTTATTAATAAATCATTTGGTTATTATATAGTTTTTCCATTGCTAGCTGATATTATTAACTTTGTTTTTTCCTTATGAGTGAGAGAAAGTTTATCATTATGGAAAGTTTAGCAAATAACGAGTTCCATATTATGCAATGAACACTATAAATACTGGTACACAATAGATAATTATATACTATAATTGTATTTCTTTTGTTTTTGAACGAGCAGTCCCTAATTAATATCAGACGTCACGCGCCCAATCCTGTTAACATATCAGTGCAATTTACTTAAGCTATGGAAGTTCTTGGTCTCTGAGATCTATTTGACGTCATCGAACCCGATAAATTAGACAAGGCATGCTTACATTCAGTAGTCGTGTTTGCTCTGTATAACAGAGGCACTAGGTTTAATTTTATAGTAATAATAATCTACATTCTTTAATAACTAGTAGTACGTTTTGTGCAGATTAATGAAGTAGGATATTGAACTTCAGTTGAGTACAACTAGACAAGCAGAGGTAAATATAAGATTTGGGTTTGATGCAGTGGTGTTAAGTTGACAGAATAACAGCAACGATCGGATTGTTTGACCATAAAAGACAATTATTTTATGATTCTCAGGTGCCGAAGTTTTTCTTGTCGACACCGATGTGTTAATATAAACAAACGAAACATAGCGGGATACTGTCCCTGCTGTCTGTATTCTCGAGTATAACATTTTATCATTTTCAAGCAAACTCATTGAATCATGAATATGTGGAAAAGTACCAATATCAATTTAGTCTTTAAACATAGTTGTTAATTGAATGTTACTAGCAGAAAATTGTGTTTGGAAAAAACAACGAAACAATGGAAAATTTTCTTTGTGGATATATTTTAGTAATTATTCGATCGATACTAATCGGACAAGGAAATTCTATATCACCGAAGTCTGCTTAACAGTAGACCTACTCGACGGAGTAATTTCCCTTTGGGAATAACCTAATTCTAACAACACGAATATGGACTGAATTGGAGACAATCTCTCAACGTGTTGCATGTTGATCTAACAGTCGTCATTGGAGTGTTAATGCTGCCACAATCTAAAACTAATTTGAAGTGATTTAAAGGCAGAAAGCCAGAAAGCTGACTGTCAGAGTGTTACTGCTGCCATTTTTTCTAAACTAAACCTAATTTGATGTGATTTGAAGGCAGAAAGACATGAAGCTGTCAGTCGTCATTAAAGTGTTAATGCTGTCATAAACACAAACTAATTTGAAATGATTTAAAGGCAGAAAGACATGAAGCTGCCTGTAAGTGTTAATGCTGCCATTAACACATAAACTTATTTGAAGTGATTTAAAGGCAGAAAAACATGAACTTTTTTTTAGTGTCTTTATTTATTGCAAAAGCAGGAATGAAATATTTACAAAATTAAAGACTGAAGATAATTTTGCTTTAGACACAGACAATTGCAGTGACTGAAGTTTGAATATATACAACAACAATAATACGAACAAGAAGAACATTTTGATGAAATACACATGACATACACAGCATAACATTAATCGACATATATCAGTGGAAATTCATTTTTTAAAAATACATAACCACAACAGTACAAAATCTAAAGGAAGTGTGATGTGCTGAAAACTTTTGAACGTTTATACAACGTTTACGTTAGTTGATGAAGATCAGCATTGTGTTAATGAAAATAATCTAAATAGTCAAACAAACTTCGTGTAGCAAATAAAATTGTCAGTGGACAGACAAATACAATTGTGAGTGGACAGACAATCTTGGTACTGTAAGCTAAAATATAAGCACCCAAACACATTTCATTCTATAGCGTAAATAGTAAGTAAGCACACAATTCTGATACAACAAACTAAACAGTAAGCAATTATACAATACTGATTGTGTAGACTCAACAGTATGCATATATACAATTTTGATACTATAGACTAAACAGTAAACAATTATAGACTGTTTAGTGTAGACTCAACAGTATGCATGTATACAATTTTGCTACTATAGACTAAACAATAAACAATTATACAACGTTAGACTAGACCAAATAGTAAGAAAGTATACAGTACTAAAGACTACATGGTAGGTAGTCATACAATTTTGATACTATAGACTAAACAATAAACAATTATACAACGTTAGACTAGACCAAATAGTAAGAAAGTATACAGTACTAAAGACTACATGGTAGGTAATCATACAATTTTGATACTATAGACTAAACAATAAACAATTATACAACGTTAGACTAGACCAAATAGTAAGAAAGTATACAGTACTAAAGACTACATGGTAGGTAATCATACAATTTTGATACTATAGATTAAATACTAAGCAAACATTCTTAATAGTGTAGAGAGCTGCTCTCTTATGAGAACCAATCAAATCACGCAAGATTACATTAAATAATGTAAATAATAATAATGCTAAATCTAAGTATTTTTAAATTGAAATTGAAACTTTGCTAATTAATGGAATTACCTTACACGTTTTATTAAGCAAAATAGCAATTTTACAAATTTTCCACTGCTATTTACCTTGTCGTAACTCCTCCAATACATCATCTTATATTGTCTTTTATAAATAATATTTAATTCGCACCAACAAAAACTTTAATTTCCCACTGGTATGCAATTTCGTATTCTCACTGATAACAATATTTAAATTCTCACAAACATATCATTTCCATACCCCACCACACAGCAAGTTCCATCTTCATTTTCCTTCCTCACTAGCACAAACATTTCCATACTCGCCGAAACAACAACACATTTTTTCCATCTTTACCATTACAACATTTTTCGTGTTTATCAACCGGTCTACACCATTTGTCATTCTCATTAGAATATGATTTCCATCTTTTCCATTATATCCATTTTCATCCTCACTAAAACATTATTGTCTCCCCTCTCGGATATTCCACGGCTATTCTTGCTGTTCGTCTCAGAACTGATGTTCTATTTTAAAAATATAACTCAACATAAAAAGAAGAAGAAATCTGTCACATTTTCTCCAAAGTCCAGAAAGAATTAAATGTTCATTGCAGTCTTAGAAATGGAGCCACATCTGATACTGAAAACTCTGACGAACAAGAAGATTGCAGTAAAAGCAGTACCTTTCTCTTGGACTAAAAGAAATGTACGGGGCTGATGCTGCTATGTGTCGAGTAAGGTAGGCCTCTGCCCAAATGATGGTACGTCTGAGGTGTTGTAGTGACTGTAGGATGCAGGAGGCGGGCGGAATGGGACTGAATGTATTGTCCAGAGCAAGGGTCACCAACCTTTTCGATACTGAGAGCTACTTCATGGGTACTGAGTCATACGAAGGGCTACCAGTTTGATACACTCTTCTAGTTTGCCTTTATACATTATTAATAATGTAAAGACTTAGAAAAAGGCCTGCGGTCGACTCATATGGTCTTTGCGGGCGACTTGGTGGCCGCGGGCACCGTGTTGGTAACCCCTGGTCCAGAGTGACGAATATGGAAAACTATGTTACGTGTATACCTATCTACAATGCAGAGGTGTGTCTACGTGTTTTGCCCTGCAGCGTTCGACTGTCAATTACATTATGCAAATGAGTAAGAAGAGGGGTATACTTTCACTTTTTGTATCATTTCACGCCAAGAAAGAACGCAAGTAAAGTGAAATCTATCTACACGAAATTTTAAAATAAAAGTCTCTAATACTGGACATCTCACAAACCATTTTCGATGAAAGACTTTAGTGAAAATGTGTCTACTAATGCACATATAGTTTCCTATTAATTCTGAGTTAAGACGGGTAGTACAAGATTAAAAAATAAAGACGTCTTTGCGTAGTTCTAAACACATTTTTAACAGAGTAATAATATTTAGGAAATTATGATTAATACAAATTATATTTATTGAAAGGCTATTTATCTATCTACATACTACCTACCTACCTACCTACCTATCTATTTATCTATCTATCTATCCGAACTCATACCTTTCTTTGGAATAATAAAAGTAATTATTTTTATTATTATTTTTGATAGGCTAATAATAATTCTTTGCAATGATAACCCAAACAGCGATGTTGGATACCAGCACGAGAAGGAAAAAGAAACGAAAAAAAAGTTTATCAAGCGAACGGCTAACTCGTTTCCAAGTCATCTCATCCGGATTAGCGTACAGCTGTTTCTTCAAAGCCAACTTCGCAGCTACACTACCATCATCACCTTCCTTTTGACCGTCAACGCTCGCCACTCGTATGACATTGACCTTGTTCTTTGCAGGCGGATCGAGGCAGACCACCATCTCGAGCCATACCACAAGCGTCTGTACATAGCCTGGGACTGGATGCTTGTGGTCGTCGCGGTGGAACAACTGTAGGGTTAGGATACACAGGAGAACATAGACGGCCGACAACACCAGCAGGCAGGAGAGGTTGATGGCCACGATGGACACGGTCTCTGCTGATGACGGCATGGAATCCATGATGAAACTCATGAAGACACCGAAGGAGAGCAGAACGGTGATGGCGTAGGAGAGCCGCTCTCCTATAAAACAGAAACAGAAGAAAATAAGATTTCTTGTTCTTCGATATTAAGCAGCAAATTTATCGTTCTAGCAATTTGATTTAATCTCTGTAACTACGTCTGTCTTCTTTCTTTCTTTCTTTCTTTCTTTCTTTCTTTCTTTCTTTCTTTCTTTCTTTCTTTCTTTCTTTCTTTCTTTCTTTCTTTTTTTCTTTCTTTCTTTTTTTCTTTCTTTCTTTTCTTTCTTCTCTCTCTCTCTACAAAGAGACACATACATACATTTTGTGTACTTATATAAATATGAGTGTACGTGTGTGCGCGAGCGTGTGTGTGTGTGTGTGTGTGTGTGTGTGTGTGTATGTGTGTGTGTGTGTGCGTGCGTGTGTTTGTGTCGGTATCTGTGTCTTGTAAGTGGACAAAACAGTCACCCCGTAATGATTTTATTTTACAGAAATGAATGACAACAGCAAAATCCAAACTCACTGCGTTTATCTATTAGCAAAACCGTTAACTCTAACAAGAATACTTAGTCTTGGTGTTACGTTGCAACGAATAATTAACACAGATGCAACTTTGTTAAAGAACCTAATTGCATTCGTATTTGTAGAACGATCCAATTTATTTACCAAGAAAACACTCCTATCTGTATGGACATGGAGATGTATCGTAATTTCTTGGTAAATGGGGAATACAAAAATAAATCCATTTATTCTAAACGAAGGAATATAACAAGTGAACAGATCGCTAAGTGTACGACTTTAAATTTTGTCTAAATACTTCTCTGGCAGAGTAAATTTACCCCTCCCTATTTTTTAATATTTGTTATATAAACTGCTAAATTGTCAGAGTGACCCGACCTTGTGCACTCCTTATAGTGTTATTTTGAAAGTGTTAATCTGAAGTAAACAGTCTGAGACTAGAACATACTAGATATGCTGACTTACTGACCTATTGGGAAGTGAGTGAGCAGTTTTCTATTATCCAATGAAAATGAGACCAACTAATGGATTGAGATTTTAAAAAATAGTTACTGTAGACTGTAGAGAATTCTCCTTTCTATTCACTTTGAATTCGATTGTAAAAGAAAGAAATCTGGCTTGAAGGCAGTCGTTAGCTTGAGGGTGAGTTTTAACTGACTGTTTGGGAGAGAATGGATTTAGAAATATTTCATGCAATTTTCTATTGATATGTTACACCTGTGTTTATGTGGAGATGTACACTGTGAGCTGACTATTATTTCTACAAATATTTGAACTAATCTGTACCCATGTGGTGTATTAATATGTGACTTAGTTTGATACACTGTGTTTATTTTACCACGTGCATGCATGGAGATAATGAATGCTTTTGCAGGAATGGTAAGTTTGAGAATGGGATATGAGATAGAATGGAGCTATATTGTGATGAATAAGAAACTCACGCTTGCTTCCTTAATTGTATGTTACAGTGAACAACTGCCTTCTGATTCTTCTTCTGACTTTCGACTTTGAGGTGCATGAAACGTCTGTTGCAGTGTGTATAAACGTTAAGGGAATACGCTATGCACTCTTGATGTACAAAAGCAAGAAATGCTAAGTACACCAGTACAGTGAAGTACCAAAACCATTGTGTCTCTGCTCAAGAATCCAACATGGTGGAGAGAGCGCCAGGTTGGTTGAGAGAAAACAACGCGTCAGTGTTTTCTTACGCATGAGGCGGGAAACACGTGCTGAGCATGGACATTTTGGCATTGTGTCATTGTGACACTGTTGCAAAGCCAGTGAAAAACTGTGAAAGATGTTCTTAATTAAGGTTATGTAAAAATTTTCAATAACCTACCTCTAATATCTCCATTTTTATTCTCCGATAGGATTAACCTGCAATTTGTATTTACTCTATTGTTGAACTGTAATACTATATTTTGTTATAAGATATTTGCAATGAGAGACTGTAAACAATAGTTATCTGAATGTGGGTTCATGGATTACTGATGTCAAGATATCTATCTCATTGTAATTGTCCTATGTTTATTTGAATTTTTCTTTTAATAAATTTATTGTTAAATTTATTTACCATCTTATGTATATTGAATTTGATAAACTTATGTTGGAGAAGAAAGTGGGTGGATGGGAGCACACTAAATATAGATTAAAGTTGGATTTGTCTTCTCCTTTAGTAAGAAGTTTTCCACTCAAGGGAATCTTATGTGACTGTAAATGTTGGTTGATGTTGTGGAATAAAGAAAATGTCTACCACGCCAAAATATCCGCCAAGTGAGAGACGAGTGGTGTCTGTTGGAGAATCATTAATAAAATAGAATTAATATTCTAATCAATTGAAAGTACAAATGCTCGCTCTTACTTCAAATAATCTTACTCACACAAGACCATATGAGAGGTATGCAAGTTAACAATTTAATAACATAAAATTGTAGGGTAAACATAGCTTCCACATTAGGCCATGCTCTATACGAATCCATCGTAATTGAATGCTGCTAGACTGACAGGTCGATACTTCAATAGGCTCTTGAATTGCTTCTGATAGTGTTTGCCTCACGTTCTCAAAGAAAACTCATCGAGAATCGTGTAGTAGAGTTGTCAGTATTAATACACCTGATCGATCAGAGCACGGCTATTCCTCGCGATCTGCTTCCAGTAAATGCGTTGCTGGATAGTTTCCATTAGTATTAGCGTGCAATGCGTTGCTAAAGGTATTCCATTAATACTAGCGTGCAATGCGTTGCTCGATATCTTCCATTAGTATTAGCGTGCAATGCGTTGCTCAAAGTACTCCATAGTTATTTGTCTGTCCGCACTGTTTGCCTCTCCATAGATATAGACTGACTGCAATGTGGAACACCCCCTCAACCCCCAAACACACGTATAGGAATATCATTCAAACACAAACGTAACTGTGGCTATGAGTCTAAACAGACCCAACATGTATCTCATTCTCGAGAGATGTGAGACTTTGAGACGCGTGTCTAAAAATGAGATATCGGTTAAAAACGGGTTTTAATGCGGTATGATTGATTCTATGGTTAATGGCATCGTACTGTAGAGCCTGATTGAAAAAAAACAACTAATTCTGACTTTGTTTGGATAATTACAGAACATAAAACATCGCAGTTCACCACCAGTGCATGGATGTAAGATCACATTTATCAGACACGATTTGTTTTAAATATGAAAATGATCGTGTTTACATTTTGCGCCAATCAAACAAAGATAAATTTAACAATGGTTTTAAGATTCCTCCATTAATGCTTTTGTCGATAGCTATGTATATTAGACACAAGTAGATTAATCAAAATAAATGTCAAATTAAGAAATAAAACAAATAAAAATATTAACTGGCAAACCAGATTATAGGTACCACAAATTCTTGTCTCTTAATGCTTTCACCTCAGCGTAACAGATTCAATGTTTTTAACAATGCACCACAAGTGATTTCACGTTATATTGATAGAAATATATTCCTCTACATAGTCAAAAATTAACATTTTGTATATATCCTACTACTAATATATCCAATGCTTACATTGCACAATTCTTAGGCCATTATTTGTAAGCGTTTGTATTGAGAACGTGATGTATAAATGTACGTAGTGTTTTTAAGTACGTTTGACGTAGGAAGAGTTTTGGTGCAAGTTAAAAACCTTTCTAAGTGGGCTTACAGGCTAAATGTACCTCTGTTACACTAAATAGCGAGTACAAGGGAAGGTCACTTGCTACAACACAGATGACATATGAGTCTCTAATTTCAAAACTCTTACCGGACTCTGAAGGAATAGCAAAGACGTATATGTTAATGACTGCTAGCACCAGAACTGGCAACAGGATGTTCAGCACCAGAAGTGAAGGGCGACGCTTCAATGTGACCTGATATTTCAGATACGGGAAAGGAGCGCCGTTAAGTAACTCGGTTGTCCGATACGCACGGGTGAATAGTAGATCCCATTCTCCATTGGTCTGGAACGAGTCAAGGTCAATAGTTGGGATCAATGGCTCTAAGTCGATGCTCGATAGACTTTCACCCCAGATGAATATTTCCCACCGACATGTCTGCGTGTCAAAAGGAAAATAAGAAACGTCTACACGACAGAATGTTTGGAACGCCTCTCCTGGAAACCACATCACCGTTCCATCGTAGAACACTTGAAGAAACACATAATCCTCACCAATAGGCTTGAGGTCTTTCATCGTGTTCTGGATTGTGAGCTTCGGGCGCCATACTTTTGCAGGATCCGGGAAAATTGTGACAGTACCGCCATAATCGTTGGGATTCCAGACCAGGTACTCGTCTTGCCAAATGACTTGCAGCCACCCATTGCTGGACAGTGTCTGGGTGACTGTGTCAAAGCTGTTGATGGACATGAGGTGAAAGGAAACGGTCACTGAGGTACTTACAGAAAAGTTGCTGACGGGTCGAACCCTTGAGTTCATTTTAAACAAATCAGCATGAAGCTTTGTGACGTTTTCGGCTGATTCACTTAGTGCATGACGGGTACACGTCACAACAATGCAAGCAAACAAAAACGCATTCATGTTGATGCTTCTTCAAGATTTCATTAATTACTCACTAATTATTAATTGCTTCGCTGATCCTCAGGAAAACGTATGGTGAAAAGATCGGTGTCATGGAAAAAAGGGGAGGTAATCAGAAAATTAATTTTTATCCTTGATTATCTCCACTTGGCCATCACGCGACGCAACAGACGTTAGCAAGTGTCGTTTGCTAGCTAAATGACGTCTTAATTACGTGCACAGTCAGCGCATTTGTTTACATTTTTTGTCAAGTCTGCTAATCTTGTCTGAATACATGTCAGCAAGTTTACTAATTTCATGTTTCAAATATTTTTATAAAAATACAATTGATTAATTATTTGAGTTAGATGTTCAGAAATTGTGATTACAATATCTTGAAAATGTGTTTGATTTTTATTATCAATTGTTATTACAAATTTAATTAGGGACTATATTACTAGAAGTAGTGCACCTCAGAGTAATGCACCTTTTTAGCTGGGTAAAGCAAGGATACACGCAGGAGTTTGATCTTAGAGAGAGTGAGAAATGATTTTGCATAAAAGGACTGACGGAGCTATTTTAATTTAGTGTGCGTCTGTCTGGACTACAGAGAGGTGTAAGGCCATCGTACATACACTGAGTCTGGACAATCTTTCCATCACTAATTCTGACTTTGTTTGGATAATTACAGAACATAAAACATCGCAGTTCACCACCACTGCATGGATATAAGATCACATTTATCAGACACGATTTGTTTTAAATATGACAATGATCGTTTTTACATTTTGCGCCAATCAAACAAAGATAAATTTAACAATGGTTTTAAGATTCCTCCATTAATGCTTTTGTCGATAGCTATGTATATTAAACACAAGTAGATTAATCAAAATAAATGTCAAATTAAGAAATAAAACAAATAAAAATATTAACTGGCAAACCAGATTATAGGTACCACAAATTCTTGTCTCTTAATGCTTTCACCTCAGCGTAACAGATTCAATGTTTTTAACAATGCACCACAAGTGATTTCACGTTATATTGATAGAAATATATTCCTTTACATAGTCAAAAATTAACATTTTGTATATATCCTACTACTAATATATCCAATGCTTACATTGCACAATTCTTAGGCCATTATTTGTAAGCGTTTGTATTGAGAACGTGATGTATAAATGTACGTAGTGTTTTTAAGTACGTTTGACGTAGGAAGAGTTTTGGTGCAAGTTAAAAACCTTTCTAAGTGGGCTTACAGGCTAAATGTACCTCTGTTACACTAAATAGCGAGTACAAGGGGAGGTCACTTGCTACAACACAGATGACATATGAGTCTCTAATTTCAAAACTCTTACCGGACTCTGAAGGAATAGCAAAGACGTATATGTTAATGACTGCTAGCACCAGAACTGGCAACAGGATGGTCAGTGCCAGAAGTGAAGGGCGACGCTTCAATGTGACCTGATATTTCAGATACGGGAAAGGAGCGCCGTTAAGTAACTCGGTTGTCCGATACGCACGGGTGAATAGTAGATCCCATTCTCCGTTAGTCTGGAACGAGTCAAGGTCAATAGTTGGGATCAATGGCTTTAAGTCGATGCTCGATAGACTTTCACCCCAGATGAATATTTCCCACCGACATGTCTGCGTGTCAAAAGGAAAATAAGAAACGTCTACACGACAGAATGTTTGGAACGCCTCTCCTGGATACCACATCACCGTTCCATCGTAGAACACTTGAAGAAACACATAATCCTCACCAATAGGCTTGAGGTCTTTCATCGTGTTCTGGATTGTGAGCTTCGGGCGCCATACTTTTTCCGGATCCGGGAAAATTATGACAGTACCGCCATAATCGTTGGGATTCCAGACCAGGTACTCGTCTTGCCACGTGACTTGCAGCCACCCGTTGCTGGACAGCGTCTGGGTGACTGTGTCAAAGCTGTTGATGGACATGAGGTGAAAGGAAACGGTCACTGAGGTACTTACAGAAAAGTTGCTGACGGGTCGAACCCTTGAGTTCATTTTAAACAAATCGGCATGAATCTTTGTGACGTTTTCGGCTGATTCACTTAGTGCATGACGGGTACACGTCACAACAATGCAAGCAAACAAAAACGCATTCATGTTGGTGCTTCTTCAAGATTTCATTAATTACTGACTAATTATTAATTGCTTCGCTGATCCTCAGGAAAACGTATGGTGAAAAGATCGGCAAAACAATATCTTTGCCAGCCAGCCAATGATGGTATGCAAATGATGTACAACTTAAGACTAAATCAACTCTCGGCAACTGTAATTTAGATATAAATATTGCGCTGTTTCGTACTGTCAGTCGTAACTACATAGAAACGGTTTATTATGACAAGTCTCCACCTCTCAGCCGCTCGCTCCATTTCCAGGTAATCAAGGCCGGGCAGCGGGCAGTCGAGTTACGGGGTATTGGCAAGCCTGGGCACGTTGAGTGTTTCTTTCCGAATGACAAAAGTTTGGGACGAACTATTTCCATTTACATAAAATCCGATCGAACGAAAGAGAAAAGCATTTCCATTTCCATTACGATTGTGTTTGTTTTTTTATAGAGATATTTAAACATGGTGTTAATCTTGATCTTACGCAATTGGTTCTTGAACATTTCATCTGAGTCTCATTGGTATGTCACTCTAATACATGAGTCTGAGTCTCATTGGTATGTCACTCTAATACATGAGTCTGAGTCTCATTGGTATGTCACTCTAATACATTTCATCTGAGTCTCATTGGTATGTCACTCTAATACATTTCATCTGAGTCTCATTGGTATGTCACTCTAATACATTTCATCTGAGTCTCATTGGTATGTCACTCTAATACATTTCATCTGAGTCTCATTGGTATGTCACTCTAATACATTTCATCTGAGTCTCATTGGTATGTCACTCTAATACATTTCATCTGAGTCTCATTGGTATGTCACTCTAATACATGAGTCTGAGTCTCATTGGTATGTCACTCTAATACATGAGTCTGAGTCTCATTGGTATGTCTAATACATGAGTCTGAGTCTCATTGGTATGTCACTCTAATACATTTCATCTGAGTCTCATTGGTACGTCACTCTAATACATGAGTCCACCCTCCCAATATTGATTTATTCATTTTCCCTCTAAAGAATAATATAATTATATATACCTGAAAGTCTCAATTTGAAAACTATTTTTTAAAATTGGTTTAATGTAATTTTCTTTCTCCATCCATTCATCCGTCTGTATATCAATCAATCAATCAATCAATCAATCAATCAATCAATCAATCAATCAATCAATCAATCAATCAATCAATCAATCAATCAATCAATCAATCAATCAATCTATCTATCTATCTATCTATCTATCTATCTATCTATCTCTCATCTATCTATCTATTCATCCATCCATCCATCCATCTATCTATCTGGTTGGCTATCTAGCTGTAAGTATGGTTACACACATATATCCGCATATGTGTTCTTGTAAGTATTAAGTATTAAATTTCAAGGGAAGAAATTGCTGAAAATGGGATTTCTTTGACAGAAAGTGTTGACTCTTATTTCTCTCCAGGTTGATCAAACTGAATTGTTTTCTTGTGACATACTCATTATAGCGTCATAAAATTCATTAATAATTATAAACATCATTCATTGCTTAGTAACACTGATCAAGCGACATATAAAAATAAAATAAAACAAAATGATCTCCGATCATCTCCCAAACTATTCTGAGGGAACTAACGCAGCAACAGACACAGAATAACCCACTACACATCAAACAATTGCGATCATTTACTCCTGACTATGTATTGCGCAATCGTGTCGAGTTGTCCTCTTTCAGGAACTCGAGTCTACATCAATTGCAATACACTAGCTCATATATAAATCTTTGAACCATTCTCCATTCTTTCCGGATCCTGAGAAATAATACCGATAAAATGTTGATTGACGTATTCAGAAAGCGTTAATATCCGTGAGAGTGTTTTATAAAGCATTTTGAAAGAAGATGATAGAAGGGAGGTAACTGATCTTTATAAGAAGAAAACGAACACACAAAGGTAGTTCTTCAAGACAATAAAAATACATTTATGAACAACTCGTTCGTCGATATAATTTTTTGCTCAGATCAATGAATAAGATCTTGTGCAATTTTATTGCTTTGAATTCAAATCGAATATCAAAATGTTGATGTGAAGTAATGAATATCATGATCGCTGTGTCAGATGTAATATTTGAAGGTCTATTTATTACAATATTTTCCCAATGAGTGTTAAGGGTGTGTTTGTATATGTGTGTGTAAATAAGTATGTATGAATCTCTCTCCTCTCTCTCTCTCTCTCTCTCTCTCTCTCTCTCTCTCTCTCTCTCTCTCTCTCTCTCTCTCTCCATGTAAAATATCAAAAATGAGCAATAATAATGGTGTTGTCCCATTTTAAAACGTATTATATCCTAATCTCTGTAAATGTGCAATATACTGCACACAAAGATTGACCAATGATCATAGACAGATGCAGTCCAGATGAGAATAAATATACTGTGATGTTGTTTCTTTATCTCTGTCTTCTCCTTTTATTTACAATTCATTACTTTTTTTTATTAGAGTGGATATGGAAAACAATTGAATATCATGACAAAGA
Organism: Sinotaia quadrata; assembly: GCA_028829895.1. Taxonomy (NCBI): domain Eukaryota; kingdom Metazoa; phylum Mollusca; class Gastropoda; order Architaenioglossa; family Viviparidae; genus Sinotaia; species Sinotaia quadrata. The sequence goes on from CM054180.1 coordinate 17,162,161, forward strand.
GCTTTTAGTTCTGTAGTAGAAATAAATTGTCGTCTGCTATACAGTTCAGCTCTTCTACCACGAAACACCAGACGACACAGTGCGCGGGAACTGTTAAGGGCAGAGTTGCAGAGCGTTCTCCAGGTCGTAGCTGTCCTCATCCCACACTCTAATAAAATTCGAAATATCGCAGTTATCTTTGACAAACCTCTATGTCACGTGATAGGTATGAGCAACAGAAGTGATCCTTGAATTTACATGAGACGTTTGCTGGGATTGGCTATAATTCTCTCCGTCTCCAATTATCACTGTGTTTGTTTGCTCCAACATCAGTGTCCTACTTTTATCATAAAATGTTTCCATTGGTTAACCACCACCCCCTTTCACCCTCCATTCCAGCTAGCTCACTAGCTCAGCTAGTGGAAGGACGCATTTTACCTTCTCTCCAGCGTTTAGATCTTTCGGGATTACCGATATTAAAACCCAGCCATGCATGAAAGAGTCACTAGATCGTCAGACCTCATCACACGTATACCTTTTCAGGGCAAGACGTTCAAAAGAAGGTGGAAGAAGTAAAAGACGCCCGAAGAAGATGATTCTAATGAAGAAATACAAGAGAAAAAACGAAATATTGCCGACCACACGATATTAGATAAACATGTGATTTCAACAACCCCCCCCTCCCCATTGATGATGCCCACCGCCTACTTATTGTTCCTGAAACTAACTGAATGTTTCTTGTGAGCGCAGTAAGTACTCCATTGCATCCTTCCCTCCCGTCCTCCAACCTGGATACAAACTCAAACGTCGCCGCACTGACCACTATTTAAAGCACCAACGAATCATCCTCAGAGAGAAGAGAAGAGAGGAGAAGAGGAAAGAATCAAAAGAAGAGAAGTGAAGAGAAGACGATTCAGCAGCATAAATATTTTGACTATCCTTTCTGGAGTACATGTCTGCGTTGCCATAGTCGATACAAAAGAGCTCAACTCCCTTCCTAGCGTAAATTAGCCAAGCAAATTAAAATGTGTTCTTACCATTTCCATTCATAGATCAAACAATAGAAAAAAGCCCCGCATTCTCAACTTTACCTAAGCACAGGGTGTTTCTTTGACAGCTAATTATGTCTTTCTCAAATCAAACATAGAGATACTCTCCTGCTTACTCTAAACTAGGTTCTTCGCATGATATACATCTTTGCGTATTCTCAATTGACCTACCTCGCACGCTATACATCCTTGCTTAGTCAAAACAGGCCTACCTTACACGCTATACATCCTTATGAGGTCAAAACAGGCCTACCTTACACGCTATACATCCTTATGAGGTCAAAACAGGCCTACCTTACACGCTATACATCCTCGCTTAGTCAAAACAGGCCTACCTTACACGCTATACATCCTTATGAGGTCAAAACAGGCCTACCTTACACGCTATACATCCTCGCTTAGTCAAAGCAGGCCTACCTTGCATGCTATACATCCTTATGAGGTCAAAACAGGCCTACCTTGCATGTTATATATCCTTACGTATTCAAAACAGGCCTACCTTGCATGTTATACACCCTTACTTAGTCTAAACTGACCTACCTTGCATGATGTACATCTTGCTCATTCTAAACTAGCCTACCTTCGCATGATGTACACCTTTGATCAGAGAAGGCATGCAATTATATTCTATCACTTATTTCGCACAACACATATTTTTACCTTATGCTGTATCCACCACCACCACCACCACCACCACCTGCGCCACCCAGCAATAGTCCATATGTAAAGGCAAGTGCCATAACCCTGTGGCACATCTATTGTTTATTCGATCCGAAAATATTTAGAGAGTAAATGAGGGTAACTCCTGCTTAAGAAGTATCAGAAACAAAAGCAACCTACGTCTAAGACTTTGTCTATCCACATAACGGGGCCAAGACATTCCAGGCTTCATTCGCTGAGGTGGTATTACAATACGAAATCTGACTGAGAGAATGAAATATCATCTCCCTAACTCAGATGTGGGTGTCTTCATTTCTAATAAGATTCTTCTCAGAGAATGGATATTAAAAATACATCCAAAAATTCTGTTCTTGAGTACCCGCAAGGCAACTTACTGGTTATTTACCCTGAATGAAAATGTCTGTACGGAGAACTTAATCGACTTAAGTGGAGAAACAGATCCGTCATAAAGGATATAACTCTGCCACTCTCTACCATCATCATCTTTCTGTTTCCAGGATTTGGCAGGGATTGAATAGTATTGTATATTTATTTATAATGCCGGACTTTGTAAATTTTGATCATTATTAATGTTTAATCTATCTTCATAATAATTATTATTATCTCCAGTGTTACCATCAATATCCGTTCATTTATCATTAGCGTCTTAATTTCTTTTATTAGTTTAATATTTCAGTTTAAGCCACTCTATCTCTGCCACTTTTCACTATAAGTGTAGCAAAACTTCTATACTTCAGCTTTTTTTTTTTTTTGATTATATGTTTCGCTTATTAATCATTATTTGTTAACGGATTTCTTTTTCACCTAGAATCACTCCCAGGCCTTTATTATTCCTACAAAATTATGAATATTTAATTTTATTCACTTTATGCTCTGTCTTGTTTTTATTCCGTCTCTCTTTTGTTTGATATTTGCTACAATTTCTCCTCTTAACTTTACTTCTTGCTTTATTATTTTTACAATAAGAGAATGTTATTACTCTGTTGGTATTTTCTCTTTGTTTGTTTGTTTGTTTGTTTGTTTGTTTGTTTACTTTATTATTTCTTTCTCTCTCTCTCTTTTTTTGTTTGTTTGTTTCTTCCTTTCTTTCTTTCTCTCTCTCTTTCTTTCTTTCTTTCTTTCTTTCTTTCTTTCTTTCTTTCTTTCTTTCTTTCTTCGTTTGTTTGTTTGTTTCTTTCTTTCCTTCTTTCTTTTCACCTTTCTTTCTTTCTTTATGTTCACCTTACTTTCTTTCTTTCTTTCTTTCTTTCTTCGTTTGTTTGTTTGTTTGTTTCTTTCCTTCTTTCTTTTCACCTTTCTTTCTTTCTTTATGTTCACCTTTCTTTCTTTCTTTCTTTCTTTCTTTCTTTCTTTCTTTCTTTCTTTCTTTCTTTCTTTCTTTCTTTCTCTTTCCTTCTTTCTCCTCGATTGTATTTTAAAGTTGAAATTAGAGTTTCAATCAATATAAATTTTTGTGTAAAAATAATTAAGAAACTTGCGTGATACACCATATTGATGTAAATAATACATAAATGGAAAAAATACTTCATGCAGAAATTGTAATTTTAAATCTAGTCTTTTCTCTTTATAACTTATGACATTATAAATGTATGAATAAATCTGAACTAACCAATCATCAATGTGTGTATGGTTATATGTAAAACAATAGTGAATAATTAATTTTCGACCGAAGAGACAATAAATGTCCGGGTACATAGTCACCTGCTTAAATCGTTGTTCTGGTTTTAGTCGTCTGTTAGTTTCGTTTAACAATGCTACACGCCCACAAATTGAGGTTTTAGTCGTATGTAAGTTTCGTTTAACAATGCTACACACCCACACAATCAGGTTTTAGTCGTCTGTTAGTTTCGTTTAACAATGCTACACACCCACACAATCAAGTTTTAGTCGTCTTTTAGTTTCGCTTAACAATGCTACACACCCACACAATCAGGTTTTAGTCGTCTTTTAGTTTCGTTTAACAATGTTACACGTCCACACAACGAGGCACGTCTTAACTGTCTTTTTCTCAGTAGCAGTCAACCAATTACAGTTTTCCGTTACACAACAAAACACTCGAGTTTCCATGGCGTGCTTTTAGCATAATTGTTGTTATTTAGTCAATATTAAACGATTCATGTAAAACTGTTTATTTTAACGCACTAGTGGGAGTAACGATTTGCTGAAGCCTGTAATTATTGCACTATTGATCTTTTGTACAATCAATATTTCTTTGTTAATTCTCTAATTCGTACAGGTTTGTTAGTTGTTTTCTGCTTCCCTTTCCACACACATGTTAACATAACGCATTACTTTCATTTCGTTTCTTTCTTTTCCCGATATCTAATCTGATTCTAAATATTAATTTGCGTGTTTGAAGCATTTCTAGACGTGCGAAAGTATAGCATACAGGCTGCTTTTTTCACCCCACATCAATGCGAACAAACTAATTTAGATAACTGACTTAATGAAGAAACATAAACTCGTTTACATGATAATTTATTGAACAATAGAAAACTACTCATTCAGTTTGCATTACATCAGCAATTTAGACTATTCTTGCTTCGAGATGTTTACTTCAATTCAGACACTTTCAAAAATAACACCATAAAGAGTGCCAAAGGTCGGGTTACTCTGACAATTTAACAATTTATATAACAATTTAAATGTAAAAATAGGGAGAGGCACATTTACTCTGTCACACTGTGCTTTTTTATTCTGGATGATCACTTTTTGTGGGATGAACTACATTTACATAAAATATGAGTTACTAATGTTTGTTAGTAGTTGCCGCTTCTCTCACTTTCACAGACAACAATGACCCGCCCAATATGTCAAAAGTCAACCCGTTACACAAGACCCGATCGATATTTATAAACAGAAATGCGTGAAGCACTAGTCATGCGCCTTGACTACTCTGTACCTTCATGTCTGTCATAAGGGACCACAACTCTGTCACTCTCCACCATAATCATTCTGCTTACCGACATCTGCAGAGATAGAGTTTTTATAATAATATATATGTAATCTATAATGCTGGTACTTATATATTTTGATATATGATTGCGATATTTATATTTTTATAACTCTATGCAATAATTGGTAATTGTATGCTATGATAATTGTATGCTATAATGCTGGTAATGCATAAATTATAATAGTCTTACACTTGTTCATAATAAGTTCATCCAAAGGGGATGGCCGAAAGTTTCTTAAGAAATATATTCTAATCACTTTGAAATTGAACATAACTCGAGTCCTGTCATAAAGGCGATCATTAGCTTATGGTAAGTTAAGTGACTGATAAACAAGATTGGACATAGAATATTTCGTACATGTTTGCTATTGACATATGAATTGATTTAGACTTAGAGAATGCTTGCACATTTGAACCATTATTTCAATGTGCATTAATTTGCCTACCTTGTACATTACACTTGTGAATTTTGATCGCTGCTATATTTCTTATTCAGTGTGTGTGTGTGTATCAGGCGAATGAAATTGTTGCAGGATTTGTAAGATGAGAATGTTTGTAAGACAGAAAAGAGTTTTAGAGTGAAATATGCCTGAAATTAATGCTGCCTTAATTTGACTTTTGCAGAAATGCAGGCCTTTTTTCCTTTCACAAATATGTCTACAAACAGCAACGGTTATTCGTCTCGATTAGTACTCGATTGCGCAGAAATGTGAAAAAATAGCGAAACCTATCTAGTTTTAAGCAGATTCATAGTGTTTATTTGTCGGAACAGGGTGGTGATACATGTCGTAATGAATGAAGTTTTGTGTCTATATTAGATCTTTAGGCTTTAAATTAGAATTCTTTGTTTGGAAACGTCATGTCATCTATTGACACAGGAAGACGCATATATGATGACGTCATAGTATCTATTGATAAAGGAAGACACATATATGATGACTCCATGTCATATATTGATAAAGGAAGACGCATATGTGATGACGTCATGTCATCTATTGACAAAGGAAGACGTATATGTGATGACGAAAGTAAATAAACTATATGAAAGGGCATTGAAAATTACATAATACTAAAATACAATATATTACATTTAACTATAATATTCTATAAACATATCTCATCGATAGGAACACACACACACACACACACACACACACACACACACACACACACACACACACACACACACACACACACACTCAATTTAACTGACCTGAATCAAAGGGAATTATGAAGACGAATGTATTCACAAATGCCAAAATTGCAACGGGTGTCAAAACAGTCATCACTAAAAGAATAGGTCGACGCCTTAACGACAATTTGCAAACCAGATTCGGGTACATCGAATTCCCAAGATTTCTGAACACTTTCTCTAAACTGGTATTAATTATTATCCACTCGCTATTACCTACGAATGAATCCAAATAGATTTCAGAATTGAAAGGTTGCAGAATTAACTCCGTAAAGTCTCCTGCCCAGATCATTATTTCTAACTGACAATGCTGAATATCAAACGGAAAGTACGTAATATCCACGCTACAAAATGTCTCAAAGGACTCGGCTGGGTACCAAATAACGGTGCCATCGTTTTGCGCTTCTAGGACCACATATCCCATGCCAATTGGTTTCAGATCCTTCATGGAATTTACTACAGTGAGTTTGGGTCGCCATACTTTCTCTGGTTCTGGAAAAACCCTCCATACGCCACCAAAATCATTGGGGTTCCAAACCATGAACTCGTCTTTCCATATTACCAGCAACCACCCATTGCTATACAATTTTTGACTGACTGTATCAAAGCTGTTGATGGACATGAGATGAAAAGACACATTGATTGTCGTTTGAACGGAACTATTTTTCACTGGTCGAACGGAAGGATGTATACGGTACAGGTGTTCGTGAAGTCTGGTGAATTGCTCACCTGACTGGCACACTGCTTGGTGAAAATACATCGACAACGTGAAAACAAATGAAAGTGTCGTCATTGTTCCAGTCAGAAATCATCTGAAACACTTTATTAATGCATTCTAATAAAATGCATGTACACTTTGTAATATGTTTCTTAAATTAATTTAATTAAATTTCCCGATTTCTTTTTCTCTATGGTACAATAAACGTTGAGAAGAGTAGGTACACTATCCGAAATTCTCTTGCCTACACGAATGTCTGGTAATTAAGAAATCCGCACGATTTTGCGTGCTTCATTAAGAGCACATTAGTACTCTGTTTCATTTTCGTAGACAAGTAGAAGTGTTATGTTCAGATTTGACAAAAGACGTGTCACAACTGTTTTGTGTTCCTTGGCAAACAGAAGTGTTATTTGTTCGAGTTCACAAAAGACGTTATACTACTCTGTTTTGTATGATATCTAAATATTATTCCTGAATGAATATAATGCATAATGCTCAGTAGACTAACTCAGTCCAAGATTTTGAAATTATCAAGGACTGTACATGAGTAAACGCTAGAATAAGCAACTTTAAACAATTGATATTCGAGTGCACGATTTATGTTGTTTGTTTTTTTTAAATCCAGTTATGTAGATGCAGTATTCAAAACCCAGTACTTGAATCCGATAATGAAAAGGAAATTAACCTTACAAACTTAGATTTTTGTGTCTAAAAAGAATGTATTCCTACAACGATCTCTTCATACAACGTAAGACGCTATACGCAACCCATACTATACAGTATACACTATACACTATACACTTACAGAGACTATCAGCTCTTCGCTACATGTCTGATATATTCGTATTTGTAAGACCTATTGTACATTTTTTCACGTTGCATTTCTTTTTTTCACGATTAATATATTGCAAAATCAATAACAAAAAATGCCAACAAATAAAATTTAAAACGATTAAATTCTGGTAATATCTCTAAACAACCAGAACTAAAGTATATATCCAACCCAGAAATTAAAAATATATGTTTTAATTTGCTCTTTGGAGGTCCTGGCATTCCAAAATATTATTATAAAGCGCGTCTAATAATGTATACGCAAATAACGGAATATGTGCAAACAGAAATAAATGTCTTCATGTAGCACGACAGATTAAATAATTTCATATTTTAAAAATATACCTACTGAAACAACTCAAACATTTAAGAAATTATGTTGCATTTCATTTCCCATTTAGATGTATAACTTCCGTTTGTTTCTGTGGCAACAGCACGAATATTCTCATATTAGTTTTAAATTTTAAATGTATTAGAGTAAAAACCGTATTTGAAGAAGCGTGTGCAAATATATATTTAGTGTGTTTTATTTAGTCCATCCTTTTTTATTCTAGCTGAATGTGTCAATTTGGCTGCCTGCCTGAACGTTTCTCGATATTACTTTCAGTCTCTTACAATCGAAATTGTCTTTGAATTAAGAGGACAAACATTCTGTGCGGCACAAGACAATTAAAAAATAACAAGATCGAAATACTGCTCGAAAGTCAATACAGTTTCTTTAAATAGAAATCAGTATTTAACTGCTGTTGATCAATGTTTACACACACACATACACACACACACACACACACACACACACACACACGCACGCACGCACGCACGCACACACACACACATACACACTCACACACACACACACTTAAAACATTCCCATATTTTATCTCTAAAATCACACACTAATTTCCTTTTAATTCTAAACTTCGCCATCAGTCACTTTTATCTTATATTCTTTTAAGTTCTGTATCTCCAGTTTGTCTAACTGTTGGTTTCTCTGTCTGATTTTTTATCAATTAAATGTTGTTATGGTTTTCTCTATCGGTGTGCTCGACTAAAAGAAGCTAAATAAAAAATAAACTGTCTGAGTTAAGTCCCTATCTTTACCTAACGAAAAATAAAACTTCTCATTTAGACCACGAAATTCTTTGTAATACAAATGTCAACAAGTTCTGATATATTTCCCATCGGTATTATATTTCCGACTTCAAAGAAACTGCAGTCATTAAGAATATATGTAATGGCTAGATGATTGGAGCACAGTGACAATAACTTACGTACTGAAAAATCTCTCTCTCTCTCTCTCTCTGTTTATCTATCTATCTGTCAATCTATCTATCTATATATTTACTTGTATACATGATTGTATTCTTATATCAGCATATCAGAAAGGGATACAATTAATGAGAGTATTGACATTTTATTCATTTCTCCTCGTGTTGATCTAACGGAACTATCCTCTTGTGATGATATAAGCACAAAGAAATTATAACTTCTTAAAAATAAATTAATTATGAGCAGTACTCATTGTTATAAGGGAAGTAACTCAGTGCAGGCACAGAGAATGACCCACAGATGCTACAAACAATGACGCTCAGTTACTCCTGTGTATTGCGCAATCGTGTCGAGTTGTTCTCTTTCCGGAACTTGAGTCTACATCAATTACAATACACTAGCTCATATATAATTCTTTGAACCATTCACCATTCTTTCTGGCTCCTGAGAAAATGTTGATTGACGTATCCAGACAGCGTTAATGTCCGTGAGAGTTATTATACAGCAATTTGAAAGATGATAGAAGGGAGGTAACTGGCCCTAGACGAAGATAGGCAACAGAAAGGTAACTCGTTCGAACATATCTTTTTGTTCAGATCAGTAAATAAGACCGTGGGTAACTTTATTTGTTTTGTTGTTTTTAAAATTCAAATTGAATGTCAATATTGTTTATGTTGTTGCTGCGAAGCATTTGGATATCATAATTATTATGTCGGATATTATATTGGCAGGTATATTTTTAAAAGAAAACAAAACATTGTTTTCTATGGGTATTAATTATGTATATGTTTGTATGTGTGTGTAAACAATTCTCTTGCAGACGCGTAAGTTGAATGACTGGAGAGAGAACGAGAGATAGTAGAGAAATTATGAAATAGAATCTAAGCATAGCATCCAAATGTTGCAGGCGATACAGCTTACAATGTTCAGCTGTCGGCTTTGTCTTGGCTGTTGTTGGCGTCCTTGATGCAGAACCTGTGCCGTGCGTTATGTCTTGAGAGACTTCTGTAATCGTCGGATTCCTGTCTACCACGGAACTCAAGGGTAGTGAGAACAGAGACAACGATCGCCATTTGCCATCCTATTGCCAGACGATCTAGTGTGCTCAATAGACTGTACACGAGCAAAGTGGGTTCTGGTGTGTGTTGACCGTAATAACGTATTCATTTATTTTTCTACGTTGCTGCATATACAGAACAGTTATGAACCCAATTAATTATCTCCCTTTCTCTCTTTTCCAAACTCGTGATAGAATCGTAATTCTGATAAGAGATTATTCTTTTCAGATAGTCATTGTAGAATATCGATTATGTATGAGAAAAGACTTGATGAACACTTGAACATTTAATGTAAATACGAACTGTTTCAAACCTGGTTATATTATGTGATATATGTAATTTTAAAAAAATAAATCGTTTATCTTATATCTTTCTTACGCATGTACCTTGATGCATGTCTGGAGTAGTCACTGGGTGGATGGGGGTTCGTGAGTCAATTGTTTGGATGAAAGAAGCTAATATCGTGAAATTACATTACTCCTTAAGTAGGAAGTTCTACCTGCAAACAGAGAACTTATGTGTCGGTAGTGCTTATTTATAGTGGTGTGTGTGTGTTTATTTGTAATATCATTATCCTAAAAGTGTCCCCACTTTCACCTGTTTATTTGTAATATCATTATCCTAAAAGTGTCTCTCCTTAACAAAAGCAATGTCTCCTAAACATCAAGACTGAAATATAGACCAGAAATGCAAATCATTTGCCATGACACATTCAATTCCCGTCACTCACAGACACACATAGCTCACATTCCGCGAACTATAAAACGCTGTTAGAATCGACATCCCCCGATCATCTGTAAAGTTAACATTAAAAAAATTTTTAAAGTCAACTCGGATAAACCTTTTGTACAAATAACAACGACATTTCAAGTCGAATAACTCTTTGTTAGGCCTATATCACGATCTGAAAAACATATTAAAATTAATTTTAAGGCACTTTATTTTTCTTTTAAGCTTACGATCCTTGATGAGTAATACATTTGATTTGTTACTGAATAATAGACTGTCTACTGAAGGATGCTTTTGTCTGCGAGAAATTAAGTATTAAATTAAGATTCTTTATTGTAAAGTGTGAACATATTATATTGAAAAAAAAAATACAAAGCATGCGATGGATTCAAATTAATTATGTCAAAAGATATTGAAAACTATTTAATACAAACTGAAAGTAAATGTCAATAGTGAAGTTAATTTACTTGTAACAGCCGTTGAAGAAATCTCCAGTAAGAACCATAACTGTTGAAGCATAAAACGAGAACTGCGGGTAAGCTCTCTTTATTATATCGCTGCGGTCTATAAAGAAATAATAATATTTCTTCTTTACTATCAATTACATCATTTTTAATGAGAAGTCAGACTGAATGACTTTAGTTATTTTGCAATTTGTTGCCACTGTACTTGAAATACTTCTAGTTGGAAAATACCTGAGATTTAGGTCGGGCTAGAATTGAAATACTTCCAGTTGGAAAGTACTCGTGAGTTAGGTCGGGCTAGAATTGAAATACTTCTAATTGGAAAGTACTCGTGAGTTAGGCCGGGCTAGAATTGAAATAATGAACTTACGAAGTGTTTCTCGTAGAAAACAAACAACACGTCGGTTTTCAACTTCTTTCATTTATGAAACAATACATGCTCGTTTTCAAACCTGGTATCACGTGCTCAAATATGCCTCTTGTTTACAAATGTCCAATAGCAAATTATAATACTAATACAGCATTCTTCTGTAAAATAGAACATTTAAAATATATAAGAAATACACTACGGTATACATTGCGCACAAAATGTTTCATCATACAAAATATAAACATTAGAAGACTTCAAACTCACCGAATGCGTGTTACATTTACTAGCTGTCGCTATTTTTATCTTCCAGACATCATACAAAATATAAACATTAGAAGACTTCAAACTCACCGAATTCGTGTTACATTTACTAGCTGTCGCTATTTTTATCTTCCAGACATCTCACCTGATTCGGTTGGAATGACGAAAACAAAGACGTTGACCATTGCCAAAACCAAAACTGGTATGAGGACAGTCAAAACAAGAAGTACGGGATGACGTCTTAACGTCACCTCATATGTAAGAAAATAAAATAGTTCGTTGCCCAATCCTTTTAGGGTTCGATTGACACTGGATGACACTAACACCCATTCCCCGTCTCCCGTATAAAAGTCCATGTTCATGGTGGAGTCTGAGGCGCTCAGCACCGTTTGTGTCGAACCCTCCGACCAGGTAGCTATAGGAAAGTAACAGCGTTGAATATCGTACGGAAAATACGTCACATCCACTTTACAGAACGTCTCCAAAGTTTCGGCAGGAAACCACGTGACTGAGCCATTATAATACGCCGACAAGAGAACAAAATCTAACCCTACCGGCTTGAAATCCTTCAGGGAGTTCTGAAAGACGAGTTTCGGGCGCCATACTTTGTTCGGATCGGGGTATATCATTTTGACGCCACCGTGGTCACTGGGTCGCCACACCATGTACTCATCTGTCCACGTCACTACTAGAAATCCGCTGCATTTCAGTTTCTGGGTGGCCATTTCCAAGCCGTGGATGTTGATTAAGTAAAAGGAAACCAAAATGTTCGTCTTAATTGTAGCGTTTCTGATTGGCCGAGTGTTGGGGTTGACGAGATACAGAATGTCGTGAAGTTTCGAGACGTCTTCTGCTGACTGGGCAGTCGTTGACAAAGATAACAATGACAGCAAGATGGCAGCTGTGATGACTATCCACAGTCTGCAGTGTGTCACCAGTACATTTCTGGTCATTGTTGCCTTCCCGTGTTTTCTAATGTTCCTGCAGTGAAACTTCAAGACTAATCTATCTTTTAGTGAAAATGATTATTATATCTGTTAAACACCATCGCAAAATTGTATGTCCTTGTTAAGAGAAGGAAGAACCAATCATGCGCAATATATATATATATGCTAAAATTCATATCATTGTCATCAATACCAGTTTGTTAACCTATTACAGGACAATCATAGTGTAAATGTTATGTAGTTATGTTTCTCCTGTTTAAATTGTAAGTTATTTTAAATTCGATTGCAGAGTCCACAGCAAAGCTTTTAAAAATCAGTTCACTATTTGACCAGAATTCTGTGTTGTGTGCTACGTACTTCCGTTCCGGCGGCTAAGTAGGCTTCTCGGTAAAAAAAAAATAATACTTATTTACTTTCAGAAAATAGTTTGCTACACTGAAGTGATTCGCAAATACAGTTTATTAGTCATGAATGGATATATGCTTCCCAATTTCTGTTTCATTAGACTTGTTATTTTCAAAGTTGTATTTATAAACGGTATAAATAAACTATATTTATAATCCTCTGATTTCAAAATATATTTTTTAAAATGTGCACCATCCACCTATCCTTCCATTTGTCCGTTTGTCTAATCATCCATCCATCTATCCATCCATCCATCTATCTATCTATCTACTCTATCTAATTAATTGTTCCTGATTCAAAGTATTGTAATACATGAAATATATTTCTAAAAGAAGAATGGGTGTGTGCATCTAAGTGAGCTATCATTTATCTATTTATATTATTTATTTGTTTACACTATGTTTACAATCCTTCATAAATAACGTATATCATTTATATATAACTTAGCAAGAAATTTTGAAGAAAATAAATGAGCCACTTACCTGAATCAAAGGGAACAATAAACACAAATGTGTTCACAAATGCTAGGACATTGACAGGTATCAGAACAGTCAAAACATGAAGAATAGGTCGGCGTCTTAAAGATAGTTTGTAAACTAAGAAAGGGAAAGTTGACACGGTAAGATTTCTGATCTCTTGCTCAACACTTGTTTCTACTATTGACCACTCGCTGTTACCTACGAATGTATCCAAGACAATTTCAGGACTCGAAGGTTGCAGAATAATTTGCGATACATCTCCTGCCCATTCCATTATATCTAATTGACAGTGCTGAATATCAAACGGAAAATAAGTAATATCCACGCTACAAAATGTTTCAAAGGCCTCGGCCGGGAACCAAATAACGGTGCCATCATTTCGCGCTTCTAGGACCACGTATTCTATGCCAATTGGTTTCAGATCCTTCATGGAATTTACTACAGTGAGTTTGGGTCGCCATACTTTCTCTGGTTCTGGAGAAACGCTGTGAACGCCACCAAAATCATTGGGGTTCCAAACCATGAACTCGTCTTTCCACATGACCAGCAACCATCCATTGCTGTACAGCTTTTGACTGACTGTATCAAAGCTGTTGATGGACATAAGGTGAAAGGACACATTGACTGTCGTTTGAACGGAACTATTTTTTACTGGTCGAACGGAAGGATGTATACGGTACAATTGTTCTTGAAGTCTGGTGAATTGCTCGCCGGACTGGCAGAACGCTTGATGAAAATACATCGACAACGTGAAAACAAATGAAAGTGTCGTCATGGTTTCACTTAAAATCCTCCGAAACACTTAGATACCTATAAAAAGTCGATGTGCACTTTCAAATATATTTATTATTTTAATTGTTAATGTTCGCGAGTGTCTATTTGTTTACAGGTAAATAATCGTCGAGACAATTAAGATAATCTAATTCAATTAACGTTTTTACGTTAACTAATATTTTAAATTAGTATATGCGCACCGTTTTGTTTCCTTTATTAATATCACTTTTGTATTTGGTACATTTTCTTCGACAAACACAAGTGTTCTTTCCTCGAGATAACACACGTCGCTGTTTGGTATGGTGCTAGATATCGTCATAAATCAAATTAACGGACGCATTCATAACCCAGCCCTAGACAAACACAAGTGCTCTTTCCTCGAGATAACACAAGTCGCTGTTTGGTATGGTGCTAGATATCGTCATAAATCAAATTAACGGACGCGTTCATAACCCAGTCCTAGACAAAATCACTGTCGACCATATATGAATGAATGCTAGAATAGACATATGTAGACAAATAATATTCAAGAGAATGTTTTACTTTACAAAAATATAATAATTCAGTTTTTATGTTTTATACTCTTTCATTGATGCAATCACTGGATGAAGGGAGATAATCCTAGAAGTGTAAATTGCTGTGACTTCCTAAGACATCTTGAGAGAACAAAGTGTAAATAACGATAAATTCTAAAATCATTTATACACAAATAAAAGTCAATTATTTATAATTTTGGTTTTTTATTTTATAATGTCAATATTTCTTAAAATCAAGATATATTTTGTTTGCTTCCACGAAGGCCTGACATTTTAAATGTATTGTTTAATCACGAGTCAAATAATATATTGGAAAATAGAAGTCACAAATTTCGTGTAAACAGAACAAATAGGTTCATCCATTTTAACCGATTAAATAATGTATTTATCATTTTATATTTTTAAAGACATCAACTCAGTGTATGCAAATTTAAGTAAGTGTGTTGTATTTTGTTCTTTCTTTTGGATTTATGCAACAGTAATACGAATGTCTTTTATATGTTTTAATGATAAATATGTGGAGAGTAACGAAATCTAATACATGACCAAACAGGAGGACTGTGTGTAGAGCGTTCAAATTATATTTATATTAATCACTGTTTAGTCTATGCGGCGTTTTGTATATTGATCAATGTGTCAAACTGTCTGACTGTTGGAAAGTCCATTGACAAAACATTCGATATGGTGGAAATGAGCATTTCGTTGGATTAAGAAGACAAACATTCTGCGCGAAACAATGTCAATATAACCATTAAAACCTCGAAATACTGGTGGAAAGTTGTTAAATGTAAAATTATATATTTTCTTTCCCAATATAAAATTCAACAAACATTCACACACACAACCACACATGCAAGCACATACACACTCTTACAGATACAAATTTTCGCATTTAAAATCACACATCTTTCTTGGTATTTGTATCTAGACATCTACGTGTGTGTGTGTGTGTGTGTAGACAGTCAAATAGACGGATAGATGTATGAAAAAGGATAGTTTTCTTCTTGTATTACTTCTTTCAGATTTCTATTTGTGTGCCTGTCTGTCTGCCTTACTTCGTGTCTGGCGTATCTATTTAAATATTAGCATATCTGTTTTTATTATTTATTATTTATTAATTACAAAATCTACAATAAACAAAAGCAAACTCAACAGTAGGTCAGAGGTCATTACCAAATAAAGACTATGGCACTCTCCCCTCCATAATTACATTTAGCCCAAAGTGCTAAAACACTTGATATCATATATAGTACGTTTTGGTAGTATTGCTCTACGTTCTAAGTATAAATCTATAAATATATGAAGATAAGAATGATTAGAGAAGAAAATGTCCTTATACAATAACGAAACAATCAGTTAGAATGTCATCTAAATTATATGGCTGTTGTTCGCATTAAAACTTAAATGTTCTACCCTTGTCATAAGCAGAAAATGTCTTCGGTTATGAAAGACTGCCTCACTTCTGAAGCGTTGACAAGAAGCAGGAAATATGAGTTACGCACATTTCTCCTCCTCACTTCAGGAAATGTTCTACATTCAATTGTGTTTTAAGAGCATTGGCTTCCATTTCCAGGAAATCGCTCTTTACTGAACATGCGTCTCGCTATTGCTTCCGTTAGGTGGCGCCTTTCTCCTGGAGAACAAGGAGCAATTAATAAATGCTCGTGCTTTGAGTGATTTCTAGTCCAAGCTTTTGTAATTCTAAATTATCAGGAAATATACTACACAAATGACGTGTTTCGACCTGTTATACTTTTCGAAGTGCTAATAATAGTTCTTTGCAATGATGACCCACACAGCGATGTTGGACACTTAACACGAGAAGGAACAGGAAACCGAAAAATAATTTGTCAAGCGAACGACTGACTCGTTTCCAAGTCATCTCGGATGGATCTGAATTCATCTCTTTCTTAACAGGCAACTTTCCAGCCGCACCACCATCAGCACCATCCTTTTGCCCGACAACGGTCGTCACTCGTATGACATTGACCTTTCTCTTGGTGGGCGGTTCGAGACAAGCCACCATCTCGTGCCACACTACAAGCGTTTCTGCATAGATTAGTACTGGGTGCTTGTGATCGTCGCGATGAAAAAGCTGTAGGTTCAAAATACACAGGAGAAAGGGGATTGCCGACAACACAAGATGTAGGGTCAACATACACAGGAGAAAGGGGATTTCCGAAAACACAAGATGTAGGGTCAAAATACACAGGAGAAAGGGGATTGCCGACAACACCAGCAGGCAGGAGAAGTTGATGGCCACGATGGCCATGATCTCTGCTGATGACGGCATGGAGTTCGTGATGAAATTCATGAAGACACCGAAGGAGAGCAGGACGATGATGGCATAGGAGAGCTGCTCTCCTATATGAACAGAGGCATGATGAAACTAAGTATATACCGTTAAACGCCACTGGTCCATGCTGCTCAATGATACTGTGTTACAAGAACTCTGTGTGTGTGTGTGTGTGCGTGCGTGCGTGCGTGCGTGTGGGCCACCTACTACAACACGGATGGCAGTGAATCTCAAGTTTTCGAAACACTTACCTGATTCTGACGGAATAGCAAAGACGTAAATGTTAACGATTGCTAGCACCAGAACTGGCAACAGGATGGTCAGTGCTAGAAGTGAAGGGCGACGCCTCAGAGTGACCTGATACCTCAGGTTCGGTAAAGGAGCGCCACTCATAATCGTGCCTGCCCTAATAGCACTGCTGGATAAGAGCTTCCATTCTCCATTAGTCTGATACATTTCAAGGTCAACTGTCTGAATCAATGGCTCTAATTCGATGTACGATATGGATTCACTCCAGATGAATATTTCCCACCGACATGTCTGCGTGTCAAAAGGAAAATAAGAAACGTCAATACGACAGAAAGTTTGGAACGCCTCTGCTGGAAGCCATACTACAGTTCCATTGTAGGTCACTTGAAGGAATACATAATCTTCACCAATAGGCTTGAGGTCTTTCATCGTGTTCAGGACTGTGAGTTTCGGCCGCCATACTTTTTCCGGATCCGGGTAAATTGTGACAGTACCGCCGTAATTGTAGGGATTCCAGACCAGGTACTCATCTCGCCACGTGACTTGCAGCCACCCGCTGCTGGTCAGCGTCTGGGTGACTGTGTCGAAACTGTTGATGGCAAGGAGGTGAAAGGAGACAAGAACAGAGGTGTGTAAAGATATGTCGCTAACTGGTCGAACCCTTGGGTGTATTCTAAATAAATCCGCGTGAAGCCTCGTAATGTTTTCAGCTGATTGACAGACGGCATGTTGTGTACACGTCACAATTGCACAGGCAACGAGTAGTGCTTTCATGTTGACGTTTCGTGAAGGTTGATTTAATTATTAACTAAATAATATTAAGTGAGTTGATCCTGTGATAAACGTACGATGAAAATGATAAGTAAAATTGTTAGTTTAAGAACTAATTTACAATTGTATAGCCATGATGCAGAACATTAGGTTAAATCAACTCTCGGTAGCCACATGAACGTTCAGCTGTTTCGTGCGGTCAGCCGTACTCGCGCGGGTACGTCCTATTATGAGTTGTCTCCACCTCTCAACCACCCGCTCTATTTATAGTTAAGCAAGACTGGGCAACGGACATTCGAGTTTCGAAACATTGGCAAGCCCAGCCTGGTTTAATGATTCCTTGTGAAGGAAGACAGAAGAACATGATAAAATATTTATACTGATACGAAACTCGATAGTCGAAATTTCCATCAATGTAGTGTTTTTTAATTTGTTAGACGTAATACAGACGTTAATATGATCTTACTGTAAATAGGAACACAAAAATTGGATCGTACGCAACATTATTTGCAAAAAGTTCAAATTGTATGCCAATATTAACGCAAAGCATTGAATGTCATTCCAGTTATATCAGACGTTATATTGCAGATGATAGAAATGCTTGCTCTCCTATCGTACGTCACTGGCAGACATGAAGAAGAAATAAAAATGTTCTAGAGAAAGAAAGGGTGTGTGTGTGTGTGTGTGTGTGTGTGTGTGATCCGTCTCTTCTTTAATCTAACTCATTCCTCCATCCAAATGTGAAAAACACGTAAACAGCAGAGACTCTGTTTCTAAGGTTGTATGCATTTTATTGCCAGTTCAAAGCATATAGAAACACCCCTATTCTTTTATCTATCTATCTATCTATCTATCTATCTATCTATCTATCTATCTATCTATCTATCTATCTATCTATCTATCTATCTATCTATCTATCTATCTATCTATCTATCTATCTATTTATCTATCTATCTATCTATCTATCTATCTATCTACCTACCTACCTATCTATTAAAGTGCAAAAGTCAATTATACAACATGATATTGAAGGTTTAAATGTAATTAACCGAAATGCGATAGCTGGTTTATCTCGTCCCACCACAGATTTGGAAATTAGCAATATAAAGCTCGACCAATCTGTCAAAAGAAACTTATTTCGAAAACGAAATCTCCCGGCATTGTTGCAGTTTCTGATACTAGGTCTTGATATTTTAAGGCACTTTATTATTTTCGTTTATTTTTAAAGAAGTTTGGAGCGGGAATGGGAATCATAGTCTAATTTATTGATATGACTATTTACGAATCTCATATCATAAAATAAATGGTCTTCTGCCGACAAGTTCCACCTTTATGACTCGGGATGACACATAAAGAATATTAACGCGCCACTAAGGACGACAAATTTACACATGAAATAAATAGCTAAGATAATTAAGAAGGATCACGAACCAAACAGTTTCCTAACAGCTGAATTATTACAGGTCGTAAATTCTCAGGTCTGAAAATCCTATTAAAAATGTGAGAATCATTTTTGATGACTTTCTATAAGGTTATATCCATACACCTGTTTGATTCCGAAGAGATCCTCGAAATGACGTGAAGCATTTGCTTTGATTGGCTGTAACTCTATATGTTTCCAGTTGTGTGGGGTATGCTTGCCTTCGTATGTATTCCAGAACCAATATTCCGCTATTGCTTTAAAATGGTTGGGAAAAATCAATCATCCTCTCAGAGGTCCTTTAAAGGGTCACTCTGAACGACTTGTTAACATCGAGCGCACAAAACGGATTTAAGTTCCTGTTAACGCTACTTAAATATGAAATATTGATTTAAGACGGATTTATCTTCTCTTTTGGTAAGAAATTTTCCACCTACAAAAATACTGTGTGACAGTGAACGTTTGTCTTTAATGATGTTGGAAGAGAGAAAACGTTTACAGCACCTGCATATCTGCAAAGAGAGAGAGATGAGTGGCGTCTTCTGGAGAATTATTAAAAATATAATTAAGATTCTCATCACTTGTAATTTGTTATGGATGATTAATTAATTAATAATAATCATAACCATTAACCATTGTGGCATTGAGTCACACCCTTATATGCTTGGTATTCATTGAAAACATACATATATGTTGGTCTATCCTTTCAATAATGACTGAGATAATCTATTATATTTATTGATTATTTCTAGGGAAAATTAAGATTAAATTAAAGTATAATATTTTCAAAATGTATTCCCTTACTTTATCATCCATTCCTTCTTTCAACGTTTATTCATCCTTCCCTTTCTTAATATTGTTTGAGGCAAAGTAAATCTGTCTATCCCTATTTCTAAACTTAATTATTATATAAATTGTTAAGTTGTCGAAGTGACCCGACCTTGGGCACTCCTTACGATGGTACTTTTGTACCGCAGTATGTAAGTGTAAGGAATACAGTACATAACGTTGATGTATGGTGGCAAGGAATTCTGACTACCTCGAGCAATTTCTGGTACAAGGAATGTATTGGAAATTGCTACAATTGTTGTTCTGCTTAATGGAACTAAATACAGTAAAGGAGTACTAAGCTAGTTCTTCAGTATGAACAAAAAGCACATGTAGGTCTATTGAGGCAGTTAAATCAGGATGTCTACAAACTATTATCGTTTATCTCCATTTCTTTTATCTGATAGGAACTATAATGGATTTGTATTGACACTATTGTTGAATTGTATTTTTTAGTATATAAGATTGTGTAGTATACATTTTTTCGAACATGGTTTCGTGGAAATATTGACGTCAAGTAATCTTTTTCATTGTATTTGTTATATGTATAATTGATTATTTTTCAATAAATTTATTGACTTTCTTACACATATTGATAATCTTATGTTGGAGAAGAAAGTGGGTAGATGGAGTCTCGCTAAATATAGATTAAAGACGGATTTGTCTTCTCCTTTAATAAGACGTTTTCCACATACAGAAGTATTGTGCGACGGTAAATGTTTGAACAGATAACAAGATTATCTGCCTAAAATATTTTATTATTAAGCAAAAATATATCATGGGGCATTAATTAGATACTCTCACTATTAACAGTGAAATGACCACAGAACTGTTACTGTTAATCCCAACAGTGAAATGACCACAGAACTGTTACTGTTAATCCCAACAGTGAAATGACCACAGAACCGTTACTGTTAATCCAACAGTGAAATGACCACAGAACTGTTACTGTTAATCCCAACAGTGAAATGACCACAGAACAGTTACTGTTAATCCCAACAGTGAAATGACCACAGAACAGTTACTGTTAATCCCAGCAGTGAAATTACCACAGACCTGTTATTGTTAATCCCAACAGTGAAATTACCACAGAACTGTTACTGTTAATCCCAACAGTGAAATGACCACAGAACTGTTACTGTTAATCCCAACAGTGAAATGACCACAGAACTATTACTAATTTAAGAGAAAATATAGCGGTTATAGAGTGTATAAACCCAAGAGCATCTTAGAGGTAGAGAATATCTCTAAGTTGTTAAGGGTGGAATCTGTATGAAACACGTAAACTAGCTTTTTTAAGGAAGTTTGGAAGTTAGAAAGGAAGGAAGGAAGGAAGGAAGGAAGGAAGGAGGGAAGGAGGGAAGGAAGGAAACTATCGATTTTGGTTGCACTTACTCATGGGTTATTTTGCTTGTTGATTAAAATATACAGCGCATATTTCGTGACTGTGCTCATTGTGGTATTGACATTTTATAAACAGTAGACAGATTTGTAATTCAAGTTCATTTAGTTTTACAGTCATGTTCTAGTGGCCCGATTCAGAGAGGATGAAGAATACCCACTAACTGCATTGAAAGAGTACTAACTGCATTGTCGAGAGTACTAACTGGAAATGGAAATAATTCTTTTGGCAAACTAACGGTGTTAAATGATTGACCTTCTGGCTGGTTCAAATGTAGAGGGACACATACATATATCTTCTGTCAAAGCATCATCTTCTCAAACAATTTAATGTGCATAAGAAAACACACGATCACCTAACACATGGCTATATGTGGATACAATATTGTTCACCACACACAAGGAGCTATTCAGCCAAGAAAAAAATATATCCTGACAGCTTCCGCGGTTTAGGTCAACACAAACTGCTCTTCATCAATCACACTTCTGTATTTAACAAGACGTGTTCTGTACGACACAAACTGCTCTTCATCAATCACACTTCTGTATTTAACAAGACGTGTTCTGTACGACACAAACTGCTCTTCATCAATCACACTTCTGTATTTAACAAGACGTGTTCTGTACGACACAAATCGATTCAATTGTTTTATTCCAATGCGTTCTCAGTCGATTGAATACTTCATGCAAATATGTCGTCATACTGACATGAAAATACTGTGGTCTGAGCTGTAACTCTTTTATGTATTTCGGTTTTAATCCCATGAATTATGGTCATGTCATGATAATGCTATATTCTAAATCTAAGCTGTTCTCAAAACCAGTCCGTCATTGTTCTACGACTTATCGTGATATGGAAATAATAAGGCTCGCCTGTGAGTAGCTATTCTCTGATTTCTTTCGTTAGAAATGTATTGCGGCGCTAAATGATTTATTCGTGTATGCAATAACCAGCAATATTCATATCAGTGCATTGAAATTTGCAAAAGGAAAATTAATATTTGCTTTGGAATATTGAGTTTACAGTAACGTTCTTGATAACAAGAAATAAATAATAAAATCATAAGACAAAGAAATTATTTTTAAAATTAAGAGATTTAGATGTTATGTTTTTAAAATTGTATTTTACACTTTACAAGCTGTGATCGAAAGCTGTCTATCAAATTAAGGAATTAATTACTGACTACAGAGGCTAAGAGAGAAATAGGTAAATCATACTTTGGGTCCGAGTTGACCAACATTGACAATTTAAATACAGTTCACTTTAAAAAAAAAACACACACACACCAAGGTTTACGATTGCCTACAATGTCGTCAGGAGGTCCATCTAGTGAGTGTGTATATATGTATGTGTGTGTATGTGTGTTACACATTTATACAAACGCACGCACACCCATGTATGCAAATCTTACAGTAAATAACTTGAAATCCGCTCAATAAAGTATGAACAAAATATTTAAATCTTTATGATCTATACAACACGCTTATTCTCAAATATAATTATATTTTCTAAAATTTGAAGAACACCTGCATACACACAACCACATGTGCGCTATTGTTGACCACGTCACTTGCAATTTGCTGGACTAACATGGGGACTACAAAATGCAAAAACCCGCGTACTTGACGTATTGTCTTGTTATATAAAGTAATTCCCTTAAAAACGGACCTGATTCTAATTAAAATGGCCAACACGTACACACTGATTGTTTACTCCAGCTCTGACGATTACAAAAATACCATTATAAGGAGTGCCGAAGGTAGGATCACTTCGACAACTTAACAGTTTATAATTTAATTTAGTTAATTTAATTAACTTAGTCTAGATGTAGGGATAGGCAAATTTACTCTATCTATCTACTCTAAACACTCTATCTATTTTTCTATATATATATATATATCTACCTCACTTGAAAGATGAAAGATGAAAGATGCTTAGCATGCAAAATATTAAACATTTATTTTTAGAAATAAAATAAGTAGTTAAAATGTGTAGCATGTACTTAGTAGACAGCGTGGTTGGATCAACGATGCGATTTTTATTAATACTTAGTGTCCCTTTTTGAAGTTTGACATACCTGTCTCAGACGGGATGGTGAAGACGAAAACATTGACGACTGCCAATACAAGCACTGGCACCAGGATGGTGATAATGTAAAGGGAAGGTCGCCGTCGTAACACAGCTTCGTACACGACATAGGTAAGTGGAGTTGCATTCGTCCCTCGCAATTGTCGATAAGCTTTCGACGAAACCAAGTCCCATTCCACATTGCCGACAAAGGTGTCTAAGTCGATGGTTGATGTAGGCAACAGGATGACGTCATTATCGTTGTCTCCCCACGATGTCATTTCCCACCGACATTTATGAAAGTCGTACGGAAAATTGGTGACGTCCACACCGCAGAATGTTTCAAACGATTCCACAGGAAACCAAGCCATTGATCCGTCAGATTCTGCGATCATAGTAACGTAATCCATGCCTACGGGTTTAACGTCTTTCATCGTGTTCTGAACACTTATAGCAGGCCGCCATACTTTGTCTGCTTCAGGATAAATCTTTTTGGCACCTCCATAGTCACTAGGGTTCCAGGTCATGTACTCGTCTCTCCACGTCACAGACAACCAGCCGGTGCTGGTGAGTTTCTGATTCGCAGTTTCAAAGCTGGTAATTGACATTAAATGAAAAGATATGTTAACTGTAATCGGTGCTGAATAGTTGAGGACCGGAAAAACGTGTGGATGAACTTTATAAAGATCTTTGTGAAGTTTGGTGATATCAACGCCCGACAGACATGATCCATCTTGCACCAACCTCGAGAAAATGTAAACTGTTATAACAGCATTGATATGCATCCTGGCCAGCTAAATGTCATAAGCGTCATGAGTTGTTCTTTTAAAAAATACAGTATGCGAAAAGTTAATAATTATTAAATAAAATATTTTTGTATTGTACTATTTATTGTACAATTGTCTTTTGCTGTAAACTGTTTAATATAAATATAAATCTGTCTTTCGATAAAAAATTCAAATATATGTGACATTATCTTTTGCTTTAAACAGTTTGATATAGCGTAATTTTACGTAATGAGTAAGTCACTGAAAACCATATAAGACATTTAAAATTTGTTATGCCGTAGTATTAAAAGTATTATTTTAAAATCGACAATTACATTTTTTTATAATTACCCTTGTTCCTTTAACAAATATGTATTCATCCAAGTTTAATATTTGATTGGAAATATAGGAAAGTTCTTAAATGGCGAGCCGATAAATGAATTGTTTCGTTGTCGTCCTTCAAGAAAGTGTTCTCAAAAGACATCATTGAATAAACATTCGGTATTCGCTAAAGAAAAATATTTCTCTCAGGAAACAACGTGCCTGTAAAAATTCCTGAAAGACTTCTCTATGTTCTGAATTTCTCTTCCCTCTAATATCTGTACTGTTACCAAGACAACGGAAAATGTTTTAACTCCCATACTTATCAGTGCAGGAGCTAAGTCAACATCACGTGACATTTGCCGACAAAGTGAAATAATGGCGCTCGATAAGGGCACACACATTTGATTTTAAAATTGAGGTGGAGTTTTTCCCCAATCTTTAAATAGTGTGAGCATATTAGATAAGGAAGACACAAAACTACACGAGATTGCCTAGGGCACTTTATTTAATCTAAAATCAACCATTCTGATGCGTTAAAGTATGTGACATGCTTTCAGTAATACAAATATTACCTGAACGTGTTTATTACTAATTACTAGAAATGTTCCTTAAAATTTGATTAAGATATGATTGTACTGCGTTTTTTTATAAATATAATTAATAAAATTAAAGAGTCAGAGGGAGATAAATAGATAATGACTCATGAGATTGGTAATAATACTCGGCCAGCGATTGGTAATAATATTCGACCAGCGATTGGTAATAATACTCGGCCAGCGATTGGTAATAATACTCGGCCAGTGATTGGTAATAATATTCGGCCAGCGATTGGTAATAATACTCGGCCAGCGATTGGTAATAATACTCGGCCAGTGATTGGTAATAATACTCGGCCAGTGATTGGTAATAATATTCGGCCAGCGATTGATAATAATACTCGGCCAGCGATTGGTAATAATACTCGGCCAGCGATTGATAATAATGCTCGGCTCCGAGTCATTATTAACCTCGTATATTGTCACTGAATGTATTTTGTCACCACTGATTTACTATTATTAGTAAGAATACATTATCAGTGAATTATATTTCACATAAGTGCGTGATAACTGATTGCTTACTATCAGTAATCACGTAAAATAACTTATTATTTATTATTACTGATCGCAGGACCTAAGTAAGTACATACGGCAGCAGCCAGGTATTCACGAACGATAAAGTTAGACAAATGTCGAATTGTATGCAAGATTGACTTGACACACTCTAGAGACAGGAATGAACCTTCATAATTTATGATGAATCTTTAATATATTACATAGCAGGATAGTTTCAAATTAATTAAAATATAATTATCACACGCGCGCACACACACACACACACACACACACACACACACACACACACACACACACACACACACACACACACACACCTTCACCTAAGTAAGTACAATTGGTGACAATTGAGTTAAATATCAGTGACGTGGGTGGGGTCTTTGTTATTTCCTCACCGACTGATCTTACCTGTCTCAGAAGGAATGGCAAATACAAAGACATTGACGATCGACAACACCATTACAGGAATCATAACGGTCATCACGATAAGTGAAGGTCGCCGTCGCAAGGTCGCTTCGAAAACCATAAAGGGATATGTGGAGGTATTTTTATAATATCCGAGTTCCCTGTAACCTGTGCCAGACAGGAGCTCCCACTCTCCATTGCCCTTATACGAACTTGTGTCCATGGGTGCATCGTAAGAGTATAGGTCAACCACATTTATGTCGTCCGACCAGGTGCCGAACTCCCACCGACATTGCTGAAAATCGAAAGGAAAGTTAGACACGTCCACCCGACAGAACGTTTCAAAAGACTCCGCAGGGTACCAATGCATCGTGCCATCAAAGGAAGCGACAAGGGGAGAGTACTCCAAACCGACGCGTCTGATGTCCTTCTTTGTGTTGGAATTTATTAGTGTGGGCCTCCACACCTTGTCTGCGTCAACATACATAGAGGTGACACCGCCGTACTCACTCGGGTTCCACATCACATAGTCGTCTTTCCACGTGATATTCAGCCAACCGTTACTGACCAGTTTCTGATTCACCGTTTCAAAACTGTTGATTGAAACTAGGTTAAACGACATAGATATCTTTGTCTGACATGAGGAGTTCTTTACTGGGCGAACTGTGGGGTGGATTTTGTAAAGATTCTGGTGAAGCCTGGTAAAATCTTCTGCTGACTGACAAGATGTGAAGGAAATAAAGAGAGAGAAAATGCAAAGAGCGAGAGCAGTTTTCATATTACCGTCAGTTAATAACGTTAGTTCTGAGGAGTACGTCTGTAATTGAAACCACTTCGTTCCCGACATTTGGAAGTGTAGTAGTCGTAGTCACGTTGAATCAAGTTATCTACAGCCACTTCTTATTGTATTCTCAAATTTAATTTTTAACAAAAAGTGCGATTTTGTTATTTATAATTTTCTTCCTTTAATTGTATGTTTGAAAAAAATAACTTTAGCAATAGTGTTGTAGTATTTTTCAATTTTCATTATTGGGTTTGTTTAATAATTATTTCAAATTTTTCTATTGTTTCATGATTTCGCATCCAGTTGGAGAATAATTTATGAAGATAATAAAATGTATAAATTTTAATTAAATATCATGTGCATTTATGCTGTAAGATTTAAGGTAAATTTTATGAATATTTCCAGGTAGTTGTGTGTAAATAGGCAGGTAAAAGATTTAGATACAACTTATTATTTAATTTCTAAATGATTTTTAATAATGTAATCGATTTCAAGACAACCTGTCAACAAACATGATTTGACATCTAGCACAAACTTCAGAGCAAAACATTAAAATTATTTCAAGATTTATAAACTACGAAACATGCACACGGAGACTATGATAGAGATTTTATCATCTGCTAATTAGGATCCGATGTTTAGACAGCAATAACAAATATAATGATTTTTGATTCATTCATATTAGTATTAAACGTATAAGCACAATTGTGATTGCAATTATTTCTCGCATTGCATATCGGGAAAAAGTTACTGCAATCTGCACTTTGTTTCCATTAAAGCAAAATCACTAGTCACCTATATAAAATATTTCAAATATTTTTCTCAATGATTTCTTTCTAACTAAACTTAACATTGTTTACATTTTAAAAAAATCAAAATCAATGTAATGGAAAGACAGATTAAATATACAGTTTTTAAATAAATGTTATATTTATTTAATGAACGTAGAAAAAATTCGTTGTGTTGTCTTGTGTGTTCTGTTGAATTTCATTTGTAGTATTATTTGCTATTACTCTGTGGGAACAGAGTAATTTTTTAATTATTTGTTTTTTTTTTAATGTGCTTTAAAATTTATCTAAGATATTTAAGTGTGCATGTGTGTGTGTGTGTGTGTGTGTGTGTGTGTGTGTGTGTGTGTGTGTGTGCTGTGAGAGAGAGAGAGATAGTGTGTGTTTGTGTGTGTGTGAGAGAATGTGCGTGTGTGTGTGTGTGTGTGTGAGAGAGAGAGAGAGAGTGTTTGTGTGAGAGAGTGTGCGTGTGTGAGTGTGTATCCGTGCGTGCGTGTCACGCGTCACATCAAAATGAGTCGCATTGTAACTTATTTCATTTTCCACTAGAGGGTGGGGGGTGATATTCGATTTCGGGACTTGATTTGTGAAGTTAAACATCTTTTTTTTAAAAAATGTAAATTTTCGGCTATATTAGACCTCTAAATATTTAAATAAAAGCATTTTGAAAATCGCAACCGCGTTTGTAACTCTCGGAAGTGGACAAAATGCTATGCTTTCTAAACAGTGTTTCCTTTTGCTTACAATACATCCAGCTATCATTACATATTATTGAAAATAGAGAACATCAGAAAGTTTACATTTCAGAACATTTCATTGAATGATTTTATAATAATAATGAAAGCTCAGAAAATAAGGGAAGATTTGTAAACAACTCGTTAGTAGTCGGGATTCCCATTTGTTAATAAGGGAGGTAAGACAGTTTTCAGTTTATAAACAGATGACAAAAAGATGATCGTGTACCATAACGACGAATACTAGCATAGCAAATAAATTGTTTCTACCAGTACAGCAAACATAGATGATGACGGAGGCGATTGGTCAGTTAAACAACTGATTCTTGACTATTTTGTGGACGAATCGGGAGATGGACGAGAGAAAAGACAGAGATGAGAGTGATGGCCCATCTGACAGCGAGTCATTGACAATGCTTTAAAATTTATCTTAAGATATTTAAGTGTGTGTGTGTGTGTGTGTGTGTGTGTGTGTGTGTGTGTGTGTGTGTTCTATGTGTGTGTGTGTATGTGTTTGTGCGTGTATGTGTTTGTGTGTGTGTGTGTGTATGTGTTTGTGTGAGAGAGTGTGCGTGTGTGTATATCTGCGCGTGCTTGTGACGCGTCACATCAAAATGAGTCGCATTGTAACTTATTATATTTTCCGCTAGAGGGTGGGGGTTGATATTTGATTTTGAGACTTCACTTAATTTGTGAAGTTAAACATTTTTTTAAAAAACGTAATTTTTCGGCAATATTAGACCTCTAAATATTTAAATCAAAGCATTTTGAAAATCGCAACCGCGTTTGTAACTCTCGGAAGTGGACAAAATGCCATGCTTTCTAAACAGTGTTTCCTTTTGCTTACAATGGATCCAGCTATCATTACATATTGTTGAAAATAGACAACATCAAAAAGTTTACATTTCTGCATATATTCTTTGAATGATTTTAACATAATTATAATAATAACGAATACTTAGAAACTAAGGGAAGACTTCTAAACAACTTGTTACTAGGGCGAAATTTCCATTTGTTAATTGGTGTAGACTTACTTACGTGACCATAAGGGAGGTAAGACAGTTTTCAGTTTATAAACAGATGACAAAAAGATGATCGTGTACCATAACGACGAATACTAGCCTAGCAAATAAATTTTCTACCAGTACAGATGGTGACGGAGGCGATAAGTCAGTTAAACAACTGATTCTTGACTATTTTGTGGACGAATCGGAGATGAAGACGAGAGAAAAGACAGAGATGAGAGTGATGGCCCATCTGACAGCGAGTCATTGACAATGGATACTAATGCCAGTCAGGGCACTGAAGACACTGAGGACACTGACACGAAGTGATACCGAGAGTCGACATGTCTTTGTCCACAATCGATTTAGATGTCACCGGTGATATTGACCGCTTTCTGCGTGATAGTGAAGGGACAAAAATGGCAGACTTTGACTGCCGTTACCAACACAAAGCATCAGAGTCAACGGGTCACCGGAAAGTAGTTGAGCGAGTCTGGGTGGCTGCATCCCTCAGTTTAATGCAGATGAAATTTTCGACAGGAAGATTGAAGGTATTTAAATCTTGTGGTTCAATTGTTAATAAATAGTATGGTTATAATTGTATGTGATATTCTGTGGTTCAATTGTTAATAAATAGTATGGTTATAATTGTATGTGATATTCTGTGGTTCAATTGTTAATAAATAGTATGGTTATAATTGTATGTGATATTCTGTGGTTCAATTGTTAATAAATAGTATGGTTATAATTGTATGTGATATTCTGTGGTTCAATTGTTAATAAATAGTATGGTTATAATTGTATGTGATATTCTGTGGTTCAATTGTTAATAAATAGTATGGTTATAATTGTATGTGATATTCTGTGGTTCAATTGTTAATATATATTATGGTTATAATTGTATGTGATATTCTGTGATTCAATTGTTAATAAATAGTATGGTTATAATTGTATGTGATATTCTGTGGTTCAATTGTTAATAAATAGTATGGTTATAATTGTATGTGATATTCTGTGGTTCAATTGTTAATAAATAGTATGGTAATAATTGTATGTGATATTCTGTGGTTCAATTGTTAATAAATAGTATGGTTATAATTGTATGTGATATTCTGTGGTTCAATTATTAATAAATAGTATGGTTATAATTGTATGTAATATTCTGTGGTTCAATTGTTAATAAATAGTATGGTTATAATTGTATGTGATATTCTGTGGTTCAATTGTTAATAAATAGTATGGTAATAATTGTATGTGATATTCTGTGGTTCAATTGTTAATAAATAGTATGGTTATAATTGTATGTGATATTCTGTGGTTCAATTATTAATAAATAGTATGGTTATAATTGTATGTGATATTCTGTGGTTCAATTGTTAATAAATAGTATGGTTATAATTGTATGTGATATTCTGTGCGAAATGAAGCCTTATTTCTGGAAAACAAATTTGCCAGTGACTGCTGCTAATTCTGATGTTTCAGGATTTAAACAGAATGAGAATAAATATACACAGTTCCTTGTTTTGTCTATATTATACGCGCGCGTTTTACGTCTGTGATCTTATAACTCTGCGTTTAGTTGTAGAAGTATTTATAGTCTTTATAAACGCATGTGATCATTTTACTATGAGGAAAAGAAATATGTGTATATAATGATTAAAATGCCTACAGGTCGGTGGACAAATAAGCTATAGAACAAGTAATGAATAAAAACAGAAGAAATAAGTTGATGTAAATGAATAACACTATACCGCTAGTAATCATTTTAACTTTAATTTATTTATTTTATTATTTGGGGGTGGACTTCAAAGGAAACATGAATTTATCCAACTAAGAAAGTGGAAAAATAACATATAATGAGGTATATGTCAGGCATTACCCAGTAAAAAATGTTTCTTAAATCCTGATAATTTGTGTGACTGTTCAGAAAGTTGATATTATAGTATGATAATTTGTATATCAATACTTTCCTTAAACGAAATTTTGTTGTGTCATATGTTTCAGATATTCTTAATATGATCATTCTTTGATTAATAACCGTAAGAGCAAAAGGAATTAGGAAGGAAATATGCTTAATATGATCAGTTATTGATTACTAACTGTAAGAGCACAAAGAATGAGAAATGAAATATGCTTAATGTACCTTAACTCTTCGAAACAATGTCATCTGTTCTGTGTTAGCCCACATATTTTCTGCTTTAACTATCGCAGATAAAACTTGGACCTGCTTGTCACACAGCTGTCTGTTAATAATGACAGATATAAGCATCCATGTTTAAACTCTTGCATGAACGCTTATGATTAGCCGATCAGTGTTCTACAATTATTAAACTATATCTGTGACTATTTAAAAGTACATTTTCCACTTTGACTCACTGCCAAGATAAATCGCTTTTGAGTCAACTTTGGGAATGTCCTTAGAAGAATTATCGTACTTGGGGAATTAATAAATGCTCTGAGAGAGGGCGTGACAAACATCAAAATTGTACAAGTATTAACTTTTGTGTTGATGTCTTTCGTGGTCTGTGTGCTGCAGAATTCGCCTACCTGCTGGAAATAATTAAGGGGTCCCGAGTGTGTCAGTCTTGCGACAGCACATGACTGCAACACGAGACTTCATTAAATGATCCGAAACCATGTGACGTCATCTGTCCTCACGTTCTTTCCTGTTTGCGGACAGCAAATAGAGCTAACTCATACTAGAATGTTTCATTTAGATACAATGAACAATGGACTGTGTTAGAACATTTGTGTGTGTGTGTTACTTAACAGTTTACAACTTTTTCAATGACATTACGATGTCCACTTCTGTGTCATGTGACCTGTCAGAATTGGAGTGAACATTCCAGTGGAAAATATGCTAGAAACTGTTCATGTAATTCAAACCAATCCCAACTGGATAAGTAGCTTTTAATATATAACTTTTATGATTTAAGAGAACGAGACCAGCCAATTTGCTGAGATAAAAAAGTTTACTTACTGTAGAAAATTCTATTGTTTAAACACTTGAATATGGTGTAGAAAGAAGTCCGGTCATGAAAGGCAGCCTTTAACTTAATGGTGAGTTAACTGACTTAGAGAGAATGAACTTAGAAATATTTCATACGTTTTTGCTATTGATGTGTAGTACTTGTACTTTACGTAGAGATGTATTATATGAATAGACGATTATTTCTACAAATATTTCATCTAAGATGTCATATATATTATGTTTAATACTTGACATTCCTCGTGAATATGTACATAAATTGATATGCTGTATTTATTATGCTGTGTGCATATATAGGGCTAATAAATACTGTTGCAGGAAATTGTAAGTTGAGACTTGAATGTAAGAAAAGAATGGAGTTAAAAATGAAATAAGTGAAAGCTTAGCATTTGTTCCCTGATTATATTTAACAGGGACAAGCAGCCTTTCAATGTGTGATAATGAATCTTCTGGCTTACTGACTGTAAACCGATACGATCATGGTATGCATGGGAAGCATTTACTGCAGTGTGTAAGTGTAAAGGATACACTGGACTCCGATGACATATAGAGGTAAGATATGCTGACTACATAGAACAATTTCTGGTGCAAGGAAAATACTGGAATAGTTAACAGTTATTCTGTTTGGGGGAGCTGGTATGACAGAAAAAGTGCCCAGGTTGGCTTGCAGAGAATAGCAGCAGATGTGTTTATGGCGTAAGGAGAGAAACATGTAGGAATTGACATGGACAATGAACTTATGAGTTTGATACAAAAAAAAAAGCGTGAAAAGAAATAATTGTGGCTTCGTCTATACAAAGGTGTGTAGAAACAATTATTGCTTAATTCTAATAATTTCATTTATGTTCTCTTATTAGAACTATCCTTGTAATTTGTATTGACTCTATTGTTGAATTTGTTTTAGGATATAGATTGTGTAGACATAACATTATTTGAACTACACAAGTACATCCAGAAAGAAAGGCAACAGAAATGTCGACAGTCTACATTTCACGACGGATCTCACTGACCTGATTCTGATGGAATGGCGAACACGTAGACATTAATGACCGCCAACACCAAGACCGGAAGCATGATTGTTAGCACCAACAAGGAAGGTCGCCTTCGTAAGGTCACTTCGTACACGACGTAGACACATTGCCTTTGAATTACCGTGCGGACTTCACGGTGACCTCGGGTGGACATCACTTCCCATTCTCCGTTGCCCACAAATTGTTCCAAGTTGATGGTGTGTGTTAACGGGTAAAGGTCAAGCCCGAGAGCATCGTCTGACAGGGCGTTTATTTCCCATTGGCAGTTCTGAAAATCGAAGGGGAAATACGTCACGTCTACCCGACAGAACGTTTCGAATAGCTCGGCCGGAAACCAAGTTAACTTCCCTGTGTAGTGAGCGACGAGGACGACGTAATCATTGCCCAAAGGCTTAAGGTCTTTCATCGTGTTCGTGACGGCCAACCCTGGCCGCCACACTTTTTGTGTTTCAGGATATACGGTTGTGGCACCGCCATAATTATTGGGGTTCCAGCCTATGTATTCGTCTTTCCACTCTACGTACAACCACCCGACGCTCTTTAGAATCTGATTGGCCGTTTCATAACTGTTGATTGACAGGAGGTTGAAGGATACATTTACAATTGTTGGAGTAGTATAATTCTGTACTGGCCGAACGTTCGGGTGAATTTTGTAAAGGTCTTGGTGGAGTTTGGTGAATTGCTCCCCTGTCTGACAGGATCCCCATGGAGTAAAATAGAAGACAATAGAAGAAAATAGTGCAAACTCCATAGTACGATTAGATTATGTCTATGAACTGTAAAAGTTAAATTATATTTAAGAAAACGACAAAGCTTTGGATTTTGATTATTTAAAAATGAACTGTTTACACGAGCTCACTCTATTGAAATCTATATTTAATCACTATGCGCGACAGACATTTGACGTTCAGAATTGGACACAGTAAGTTGGAAACACAAAAAACTTGAACAGTTCGCTTTCATTTAGTGCGTATTGTTATTTCCTCTTTCTCTCTCACAACACAAAATCTCTTTTCATTCTGTTAATTGATAGTTCTGTGCAATGTTTTTAGTATGCTTGTCTCCAATTGGCTAACCTTAGCATAATTACGCATGTATGTAAATCTTACATCAATTTAGTTAGAAATTTAACAGTATGTCCACTTTCAGTGAATGTGAGTATTATTTGTAGTAAATAATTTAGATCCTGCGTAGAGAAATATTTTACTAGAACAGTTTACCAACTGTCTGCTAATTATATTGTCTGCTGGGTTCGCATACGCATTACTGACCTTAGCTCGAATTGAGCATGTTGACATAATTTCGTTATCCACAATAAACGAAATAGATTACTACCTGACATTGAAAAATCCCCGAACACAATAAACAAAATAGATTACTACCTGACATTGAAATATCCCCGAAAACAATTGCCAACACAATGACACACGAGTAAGTGATGGACACTCGCACGTCACATTGTCCAACAAGTTTTGGAAGGTTCTGCATGGGATGGGGGTCGAGGAAATGAAGAACGCTTAATATAGTAAGAGACTGGGTAGATAATTATCACTACAGTTATCGCTAAGTGCAAATAGCTTCTACATGTTTCGATAACTAGATGGAGAAGAAAACATCAACTTTTGGCTTAGAGAGAAACGGATTTATAGTAAGAACACATCACAACTTGGAGAACAAGTCTCTACTGTATGGTAGCAGTGCCGGTTATTTATTGGTCACTTCCAATTGATGTTTCCGCTCACTATTCCCCCCCCCCCCGCGCGCGCGCACACACACACACACACACACACACACACACACACACACACACACACACACACACACACTATAAATGTTTCCCTCCAAATTTCTTGCAAAAAAATTTTCTTTGCATTTGCACATTTTAAAAATATTTTCCTAAGAGTACATACGTTGCAATAAACAAACAATCGAAAAGATTGCGGCTTATATAACATTGTTCATTGTGCTAGTAATATTAAATACGCCTAGTTTATTTTCTTTGAGGTATTGTGCTGTTATTAGTTTCTAGGTTTCAGTGTCAATCATTTCGATACGGTCTTTGCTAACTTAGGCTTAGTTTGTATGATGAACAATGTCATTTCTTTTATTGCCCAGTAAGTGCTCTGTCGCTAAAATGTAAATATTATTTGAAATTGTTACAACGAACATTTGAAATAAAATGTAAATATTATTTAAATAAACGAATACGGAAATCGTTCATTGGGAAAGAAAATGTAATAAAATATTTTACAGGATAAATACATGCAATGAAAATGCAGACATGTATTTGTTTGACAAACAGACGTAAAGAAAATGCATTAACGTATTTGATTGACAAACAGACGCAAAGGAACTGAGAGTAGTGAAATCACATCTAGATCACACCGTCATACATATATTTCTTCAAACAAATGTTAAATAAAACCGAAATAATATGGTACTTTCTTCTGTCATTCGAAGAGCCAAGGAAGCACTGATTCAATTTAGGAGACAGATAATCATTTTCCTAACTTTTGTTAAAAGCCAGCATATTAAAACGTGACAAATAAGTAAACAGATTACAATCATTTAAGTAAAACTCAGGCAATTAAAAGATTAGGATTCTTCAAAGTTTGGTGACGTCTATAATCGATGACTAGGTGATGTTGATAAGCTCTCGGTTTTATTCTGGAGAGTATATCTCTTTCTTACCATAAAGATATTTATTATACCGCCAGCATAATTGTTTATAATTTAACGTCTAAAATTACCGTTATAATATAAAATAGTAAGTTTGAGTTATTGCCAACTAGGAATCAAGAATTTAGTCGGCTCCTGTGCGCTTCTGTTACGCTCGGCATACAAACGTTGTCATGGCATCTAACATGACATGGAGCCAAGTAGGATAACAGTAAAACAAACTAAAATCTTTATTGAGATATTCATACTAGTGCATTTACTCTTAGACTATTTCATCGAAAATTTATCAAATAGAGTATCACATCCGCTGACTTCTACCCAGGCCTCCATGAAAGAGCAACACATCTGAACAAGCTGAAAGAGCTATGCAACTGGATGTGTAGTTTTAATTATTCAATGATTAATATTTACAAGAACGAGACTAGTCCATGGACTGAGATCAAAGGTTTTCCTGCTGTAAAGAAATCTATTGTCTAATCACTTGAATCTGGAATGACAAGAAGTCCCGACATGAAAAGTCAGCCGTTAGCTTAATGGTGAGTTGACTGATTGAGAGAGAATGGACTTAGAAATGTTTCGTTCATTTGCTATTCATATGTTATACATGAGTTTTATGTAGAGATGTATGATATAATTGACTATCATTTCTACAATTTTAAATTAAGATTTTCATATATAGTAGGCTTAACACTTGACATTGTTTCTAGTGAATGCACTCAAAAAATGTATATGCTATATTTATTATGCTGTGTGCGTGTATCAGGCTAATAAATAATGTTGCAGGAAACTGAAAGTTGAGACTTGAATGTATGAAAGAATGGAGTTAAAAATGAATTAACTGGAAACTTAGCGTTTGTTCCTTGATTATATTTTACATGGAAAAAGCAGTAGTTTCTTGATTTACCTGAATCTCCATGATTTCTGATTATAAGCTTATACGACTATGATAAAAACGAGAAGTATTTAACTGCAGTATGTAATTGTAAGAAATGCACTGCATTCCATTGCTGTATGATGGCAAAGTATGATAACTATGTGGAGCAATGTCTGGTACAAGAAAAGCACTGGGTATTGCAACAATCGTTGTTCTGCTTCAGTAATGTGTTGAATGATCTCCCATGTTAACCTCGAGAGAATAGCAGCTAGCCAGTGTTCTACAATGTGAGAAAGGAAACCCATGGAATTGACAATAGCAATGCATTAGTAATAATGTAAACAATAAACTTGTGACTTTCTTATGAAAAGAACGCGAATGGAGGACCATTGTTGATGTGCCTAAACAAGAGAAACTATTATCGTTTATCTCTAGTAACTCCATTTCTGGTCTCTGATAAGAACTACAATGTAATTTGTGTTGACACTAATGTGTTGAATTGTGTTAAAATTATATAAGACTGTATAGGTAAAAAAATATTTGAAAGTGGTTTCATGAAAATATTAATGTCGAGTAATCCTTTCCATAGTATTTGCAATATATATATTTGATTGTTGAATTAATAAATTTATTGTTAAATTTATTGATCTTCTTAAACATATTGAAAACCGTATGTTGGAATAGAAATAGGTGGATGGGAGCTTGCTACATATAGATTATAGATTGGAGTTATCTTCTCTTTTATTAAGACGTTTTCTACCAATAAAATATTGTGCACGGTAAATGTTTGTTTTTAATGTTGAGGTATATAGGAAACCTTTACAGAACCCACACAACCAACAAGTGTAAGAGACATGTGGTGTCTACTGGAGAATTATTAATAACATAAATTGAGATTAAGATCACTTGTAATTATTTATGGGCGATTAATAATTATAACCATTAACTAGGTGGTGTTGGTGTCACAATCTCATAAATAATTTATAAAGATAATTAGAAGTTCTCCTTCCTTCAACAGATGGCTAATGTAAATGCTTTGTGTTCAAGAAAAGTTTACAATTGCTCTCCTTTTGCTTAATATACGTGAGGCATATTACACAATGTAAAGTAAATATTTTCAGAGCAAACATTTCTACCACCACCAGTTATAAATGACGAGTCTGTATGCAAAATGATAAAAAAAACAGTATACGTTACACAAGTACATCCAGAAAGAAAGGCAACAGAAATGTCGACAGTCTACATTTCACGACGGATCTCACTGACCTGATTCTGATGGAATGGCGAACACGTAGACATTAATGACCGCCAACACCAAGACCGGAAGCATGATTGTTAGCACCAACAAGGAAGGTCGCCTTCGTAAGGTCACTTCTTACACGACGTAGACACATTGCCTTTGGATTACCGTGCGGACTTCACGGTGACCTCGGGTGGACATCACTTCCCATTCTCCGTTGCCCACAAATTGTTCCAAGTTGATGGTGTGTGTTAACGGGTAAAGGTCAAGCCCGAGAGCATCGTCTGACAGGGCGTTTATTTCCCATTGGCAGTTCTGAAAATCGAAGGGGAAATACGTCACGTCTACCCGACAGAACGTTTCGAATAGCTCGGCCGGAAACCAAGTTAACTTCCCTGTGTAGTCAGCGCGGAGGACGACGTAATCATTGCCCAAAGGCTTAAGGTCTTTCATCGTGTTCGTGACGGTCAAACATGGACGCCAAAGTTTTTCTGCATCAATACGTACGGTTGTGGCACCGCCATAATTATTGGGGTTCCAGACTATGTATTCGTCTTTCCACTCCACGTAAAACCACCCGACGCTCTTTAGAATCTGATTGGCCGTTTCATAACTGTTGATGGACAGGAGGTGGAAGGATACATTTACAATTGTTGGAGTAGTATAATTCTGTACTGGCCGAACGTTCGGGTGAATTTTGTAAAGGTCTTGGTGGAGTTTGGTGAATTGCTCCCCTGTCTGACAGGATCCCCAAGGAGTAAAATACAATACAATAGAAGAAAATAGTGGAAATTCCATAGTACGATTAGATTATGTCTATGAACTTTAAAAGTTAAATTATATATTTTAAAAAACGACAAAGCTTTGGATTTTGATTATTTAAAAATGAACTGTTTACACGCACTCACGCTATTCAAGTTCTATATTTAATCCACTAAACTCGACAGACATTTGACGTTCAGAATTGTACACAGTAAGTTGGAAACAAAACTTAGTCATTGAACAGTTTGCTTTCATTTAGTGCATATTGTTATTTCCTCTTTCTCTCTCACAACACAAAATCTCTTTTCATTCTGTTAAATGATAGTTTTGTGAAATGTTTTTAGTATGCTTGTCTCCAATTGGCTAACCTTAGCATAATTACGCATGTATGTAAATCTTACACCAATTTAGTTAGAAATTTAACAGTATATCCACTTTCAGTGAATGTGAGTATTATTTTTAGTAAATAATTTAGATCCTGCGTAGAGAAATATTTTACTAGAACAGTTAACCAACTGTCTGCTAATTATATTGTCTGCTGGGTTCGCATACGCATTACTGACCTTAGCTCGAATTGAGCATGTTGACATAATTTCGTTATCCACAATAAACAAAATAGATTACTACCTGACATTGAAAAATTCCCGAACACAATAAACAAAATAGATTACTACCTGACATTGAAATATCCCCGAAAACAATTGCCAACACAATGACACACGAGTAAGTGATGGACACTCGCACGTCACATTGTCCAACAAGTTTTGGAAGGTTCTGCATGGGATGGGGGTCGAGGAAATGAAGAACGCTTAATATAGTAAGAGACTGGGTAGATAATTATCACCACAGTTATCGTTAAGTGCAAATAGCTTCTACATGTTTCGATAACTAGTTGGAGAAGAAAACATCAACTTTTGGCTTAGAGAGAAACGGATTTACCGTAAGAACACATTACAACTTGGAGAACAAATCTCTACTGTATGGTAGCAGTGCCGGTTATTTATTGGTCACTTCCAATTGATGTTTCCGCTCACTATTCCCCCCCCTCCGCCCCGCACACACACACACACACACACACACACACACACACACACACACACACACACACACACACA
Source organism: Sinotaia quadrata (assembly GCA_028829895.1). Classification (NCBI taxonomy): domain Eukaryota; kingdom Metazoa; phylum Mollusca; class Gastropoda; order Architaenioglossa; family Viviparidae; genus Sinotaia; species Sinotaia quadrata. The sequence goes on from CM054180.1 coordinate 17,202,500, forward strand.
CACACATACACACACACACACACTATAAATGTTTCCGTCCAAATTTCTTGCAACAAAAAATATTCTTTGCATTTGCACATTTTAAAAATATTTTCCTAAGAGTACATAAGTTGCAATAAACAAACAATCGAAAAGATTGCGGCTTATATAACATTGTTCATTGTGCTAGTAATATTAAATACGCCTAGTTTATTTTCTTTGAGGTATTGTGCTGTTATTAGTTTCTATGTTTCAGTGTCAATCATTTCGATACGATTGCTAACTTCGGCTTAGTTTGTATGATGAACAATGTCATTTCTTTTATTGCCCAGTAAGTGCTCTGTCGCTAAAATGTCGCTATTATTTGAAATTGTTACAACGAACATTTGAAATAACATGTAAATGTTATTTAAATAAACGAATATGGAAATCGTTCATTGGGAAAGAAAATGTAATAAAATATTTTACAGGATAAATACAGGCAATGAAAATGCAGACATGTATTTGTTTGACAAACAGACGTAAAGAAAATGCATTAACGTATTTGATTGACAAACAGACGCAAAGGAACTGAGAGTAGTGAAATCACATCTAGATCACACCGTCATACATATATTTCTTCAAACAAATGTTAAATAAAACCGAAATAATATGGTACTTTCTTCTGTCATTCGAAGAGCCAAGGAAGCACTGATTCAATTTAGGAGACAGATAATCATTTTCCTAACTTTTGTTAAAAGCCAGCATATTAAAACGTGACAAATAAGTAAACAGATTACAATCATTTAAGTAAAACTCAGGCAATTAAAAGATTAGGATTCTTCAAAGTTTGGTGACGTCTATAACCGATGACTAGGTGATAAGCTCTCGGTTTTATTCTGGAGATTATACCTCTTTCTTACCACAAAGATATTTATTATACAGTCAGCATAATTGTTTATAATTTAACGTCTAAAATTACTGTTATAACATAAAATAGTAAGTTTGAGTTATTGCCAACTAGGAATCAAGAATTTAGTCGGCTCCTGTGCGCGCTTCTGTTACGCTCGGCATACAAACGTTGTCATGGCATCTACCATGACACATGGAGCCAAGTAGGATAACAGTAAAACAAACTAAAATCTTTATTGAGATATTCATACTAGTGCATTTACTCTTAGACAATTTCATCCAAAATTTATCAAATAGAATATCACATCCGCTGTCTTCTACCCAGGCCTCCATGAAAGAGCAGCACACCTGAACAAGCTGAAAGAGTTATGCAACTGGATGTGTAGTTTTCATTATTCAATGGTTAATATTTACAAGAACGAGACTAGTCCATGGACTGAGATCAAAGGTTTTCCTGCTGTAAAGAAATCTATTGTCTAATCACTTGAATCTGGAATAACAAGAAGTCTCGACATGAAAAGTCAGCCGTTAGCTTAATGGTGAGTTAAGTGACTGATTGAGAGAGAATGGACGTAGAAATGTTTCGTTCATTTGCTATTCATATGTTATACATGCGTTTTATGTAGAGATGTATGATATAATTGACTATCATTTCTACAATTTTTAATTAAGATTTTCATATATAGTAGGCTTAACACTTGACATTGTTTCTAGTGAATGCACTCAAAAAATGTATATGCTATGTTTATTATGCTGAGTGCGTGTGTCAGGCTAATAAATAATGTTGCAGGAAACTGAAAGCTGAGACTTGAATGTATGAAAGAATGGAGTTAAAAATAAATTAACTGGAAACTTAGCGTTTGTTCCTTGATTATATTTTACAATGGAAAAAGCAGTAGTTTCTTAATTTAAATGAATCTCCATGATTTCTGATTATAAGCTAATACGACCATGATAAAAACGAGAAGTATCTACTGCAGTATGTAATTGTAAGAAATGCACTGCATTCCATTGCTGTATGATGGCAAAGTATGATAACTATGTGGAGCAATGTCTGGTACAAGAAAAGGACTGGATATTGCAACAATCGTTGTTCTGCTTCAGGGAAGTAATGTGGTGAATGATCTCCCATGTTAGCCTCGAGAGAATAGCAGCTAGCCAGTATTCTACAATGTGAGAAAGGAAACCCATGGAATTGACAATAGCAATACATTAGTAATAATGTAAACAATAAACTTGTGACTTTCTTATGAAAAGAACGCGAATGGAGGACCATTGTTGATGTGCCTAAACAAGAGAAACTATTATCGTTTATCTCTAGTAACTCCATTTCTGGTCTCTGATAAGAACTACCCTGTAATTTGTGTTGACACTAATGTGTTGAATTGTGTTAAAATTATATAAGACTGTATAGGTATAAAAAATATTTGAAAGTGGTTTCATGGAAATATTAATGTCGAGTAATCCTTTCCATAGTATTTGCAATATATATATATTTGATTGTTGATTTAATAAATTTATAATTAAATTTATTGATCTTCTTAAACATATTGAAAACCGTATGTTGGAATAGAAATAGGTGGATGGGAGCTTGCTACATATAGATTATAGATTGGAGTTATCTTCTCTTTTATTAAGAGGTTTTCTACCAATAAAATATTGTGCATGGTAAAGGTTTGTTTTTAATGTTGTGGTATATAGGAAACCTTAACAGAACCCGCACAACCAACAAGTGTAAGAGACATGTGGTGTCTACTTGAGAATTATTAATAACATAAATTGAGATTAAGATCACTTGTAATTATTTATGGGCGATTAATAATTATAACCATTAACTAGGTGGTGTTGGTGTCACAATCTCATAAATAATTTATAAAGCTAATTAGAAGTTCTCCTTCCTTCAACAGATAGCTAATGTAAATGCTTTGTGTTCAAGAAGTTTACAATTGCTCTCCTTTTGCTTAATATACGTGAGGCATATTACACAATGTAAAGTAAATAAATTTTCAGAGCAAACATTTCTACCACCACCAGTTGTAAATGACGAGTCTGTATGCAAAATGATAAAAAACAGTATACGTCTACACAAGTACATCCAGAAAGAAGGGCAACAGAAATGTCGACAGTCAACATTCACGACGGATCTCACTGACCTGATTCTGATGGAATGGCGAACACGTAGACATTAATGACCGCCAACACCAAGACCGGAAGCATGATTGTTAGCACCAACAAGGAAGGTCGCCTTCGTAAGGTCACTTCGTACACGAGATAGACACTTTCCTTTTCAAATATCGTGCGGACTTCACGGTGGCCTCGGGTGGACATCAGTTCCCATTCTCCGTTGCCCACAAATTGTTCCAAGTTGATGGTGTGTGTTAACGGGTAAAGGTCAACCACGCGAGTATCGTCTGACTGGGCGTTTATTTTCCATTGGCAGTTCTGAAAATCGAAGGGGAAATACGTCACGTCTACCCGACAGAACGTTTCGAATAGCTCGGCCGGAACCCAAGTTAACTTCCCTGTGTAGTCAGCGTCGAGGACGACGTAATCATTGCCCAAAGGCTTAACGTCTTTCATCGTGTTCGTGACGACCAAACCTGGACGCCACACTTTTTGTGTTTCAGGATATACGTTTTTGGCACCGCCATAATTATTGGGGTTCCAGACTAAGTATTCGTCTTTCCACTCTACGTACAACCACCCGACGCTCTTTAGAATCTGATTGGCCGTTTCATAACTGTTGATTGACAGGAGGTGGAAGGATACATTTACAATTGTTGGAGTAGTATAATTCTGTACTGGCCGAACGTTCGGATGAATTTTGTAAAGATCTTGGTGGAGTTTGGTGAATTGCTCCCCTGTCTGACAGGATCCCCATGGAGTAAAAAACAAGATAATCGAAGAAAATAATGGAAATTCCATAGTACGATTAGATTATGTCTATGAACTGTAAAAGTTAAATTATATTTAAGAAAACGACAAAGCTTTGGATTTTGATTATTTAAAAATTAACTGTTTACACGAGCTCACTCTGTTGAAATCTATATTTAGTCACTAAACTTGACAGACATTTGACGTTCAGAATTGTACACAGTAAGTTGGAAACACAAAACTTAGTCATTGAACAGTTCGCTTTCATTTAGTGCATATTGTTATTTCCTCTTTCTCTCTCACAACACAAAATCTCTTTTCATTCTGTTAATTGATAGTTCTGTGCAATGTTTTTAGTATGCTTGTCTCCAATTGGCTAACCTTAGCATAATTACGCATGTATGCAAATCTTACACCAATTTAGTTAGAAATTTTACAGTATGTCCACTTTTCAGTGAATGTGGATATTATCTGTAGTAAATAATTTAGATTCTGCGACGAGAAGTAATTTACTAAAACAGTTTACCAACCGTCTGCTGATTATATTGTCTGCTGTGTTCGCATACCCAATACTGACCCTAGGGTGTTGCTCGAATAGATCTGATTGAAATAATTCCATTAACCGCAATAAACAAAAATAGATTACTACCTTACACTGAACAATCCACGAAAACAATAAACAAAATAGATTACTACCTCACATTGAAAAATCCGCAAACGCAATTGCCAACACACTGATACACGAGTATGTGATAGTCACTCGCACGTCACATTGTCCAATAAGGTTTGGAAGGTTCCGCATGGGGTTGGAGGTCGGGTTAATGAAGAACACTTAAAATAGTAAGAGACTGGGTAGATAATAATCACCACAGTTATGGTTAAGTGCAAATAGCTTCTTTTTCGATAACCAGATGGAGAAGAAAACATCAACGTTTGGCTTAGAGGGAAACGGATATACTGTAAGAACACATCACAACTTCGAGAACAAGTCTCTACTGTATGGTGGCAATGCCGGTTATTTATTGGTCACTTCCAATTCATCTTTCCGTTCAATATCCACGTACACACACACACACACACACACACACACACACACACACACACACACACACCCCACGCACACATACATACACACACACTCCACACACACACACACACACCACGCACACATACATACACACACACTCCACACACACACGCACACACGAACACACTCCACACTATTTTTCCCTCCTAATTTCTTTCTACAATAAATATTATTCTTTGCATTTGTACTACACAGTATTTTTTTCCACTTAATTTCTTTCTACAAAAATTATCATTCTTTCATTTGCACATTTAAAACTATTTAGTTTCTAATAGTCAGTGTATTTACAAGAACATCAATCATTTCGATACGGTCTTTGCTAACTTAGGCTTAGTTTGTATGATGAACAATGTCATTTCTTTTATTGCCCACTAAGTGCTCTATCCCTAAAATGTAAATATTATTTGAAATTGTTACAACTAACATTTGGAGGAAAATGTAGACGTTATTTAAATAAACTAATATGGAAATCGTTCATTTGCGAAAGAAAATGTATTAATATATTTGACAGGGTAAATAGACGCAAAGAAAATGCATTAACGCATTTGATTGACAAACAGACGCAATGAAACTGAGAGTAGTGAAATCACATCTAGGTCACACCGTCATACATATATTCCTTCAAACAAATTTTAAATAAAAATTTGCCGAAATAATATGGTTCATGCTTCTGTCATTCGGCATTAAACCAAGTGAGCAATGACTCAATATAGGAGACAGATAAGTATTTTCCTAACTTTTTTTTTAAAATGTGACAAATAACTAAGCAGATAACAATCATTCTGATTAAAGCCATTAAAAGATTAGGATTCTTCAAAGTTTGGTGACGTCTATAACCGATGACTAGGTGACGTTGAAACGTAACTGATGTAAACTCTCGGTTTTATTCTGGAGATTATATCTCTGCTTACCATAAAAATATATTTTATACCGTCAGCATAATTGTTTATAATTTAACGTCTAAAATTACCGTTATAACATAAAATAGTAAGTTTGAGTTATTGCCAACTAGGAATCAAGAATTTAGTCGGCTCCTGTGCGCTTCTGTTACGCTCGGCATACAAACGTTGTCATGGCATCTAACATGACACATGGAGCCAAGTAGGATAACAGTAAAACAAACTTTTATAAAATCTTTATTGATATATTCATACTAGTTATTTACTCTTAGACAATTTCATCCAAAATTTATCAAATAGAATATCACATCCGCTGTCTTCTACCCAGGCCTTCATGAAAGAGCAACACACCTGAACAAGCTGAAAGAGTTATGCAACTGGATGTGTAGTTTTCATTATTCAATGGATAATATTTACAAGAAGAAGACTAGTCCATGGACTGAGATCAAAGGTTTTCCTGCTGTAAAGAAATCTATTTTCTAATCACTTGAATTTGGAGTGACAAGAAGTCCCGTCATGAAAGGCAGCCGTTAGCTTAATGGTGATTTAGAGAGAATGGATGTACAAGTAGTTTGTTATTGATATGTTATGCTTGTGTTTTATATAGAGATTTATGATGTAATCGGCTATCATTTCTACATTTTTTTTTCAACTATGATACACGTATATAGCAGGCTTAACACTTGGCATTGTTTCTAGTGAATGCACTCATAAAATGTATATGCTATGTTTTTTTTTTTGTTGTGTTGGTATATCAGTCTAATAAATAATGCTGCAGGAAACTGAAAGTTGAGACTTGAATGTAAGAGACAATGGAGTTAAAGATGAACTTAGCTTTTGTTCCCTGATTATATTTTACAGGGAAAAAGCAACCTGAATGACCCTGATTACTGATTATAAACTGCTATGTATGATGGCAATGTATGATGACTATATCGAGCAATTTCTGGTACAAGGAAGATAATAGAAATTGCTACAATTATTGTTCTGCTTCAGGGAGTTAAAGTGGTGAATGAGCGCCCATGTTAGCCTCGAGAGAATAGCAGCTAGCCAGTGTTCTACTATGTGAGAAAGGAAACCCATGGACCTGACAGTAATAATGTAAACAATAAACTTGTGACTTTCTTATGAAAAGCACATGAATGGATCATTGTGGTTTTGCCCAAACACGTGGAAACAATTATTGCTTATCTCTTATAATTCCATTTCTGTTCTCTGATAAGAACTATCCTGAGATTTGTGTTGACACTATTCTGTTGAATTGTGATTTATTATATAAGACTGTATAGGTATAAAAATTATTTGAAAGTATTATCATGGAAATATTAATGTACATTAATCCTTTTCATTGTATTTGTTATATGTATATTTGATTGTTGATTTAATAGATTTATTGTTAAATTTATTGATCTTCTTATACATATAAAAATCTTATGATGGAGAAGAAAGTAGGTGGATGGGGACTTGCTAAATATAGATTAGAGACATTACCAAGCAAGTACAGTAGTCATTGTTGTCTGAAGGGATATGAGAAAGGATGTTTTCTCATAAGCTAAGGATCGCCTATATGACCAGACTCTAGTTCAAAGTGATTAGAATAGAGTACTTCTTCAACAAAGAAACTTTCGGTCCATCCCCATTGGATAAATTTGTTATGAACAAGTATGAATCTTTTATTCCGAAAAACTAATCATCCAGTTGCTTTGGGGTTGCATCAGCAATTTTCTAGCATATTCTCCACCTGAGTTGTTTACTTCGAACTTTGACACTTAAAAATATCAGCATAAGTAGTCCCCAATGCCGGGTCACTTTTACATTTAACAATTGATACAACAATTAAGTTTAGAAATGGGGATAGGCAAATTTACTCTGCTACAGCAACAAATCGAAAATATGCGCTGTAGAGGTTAAAGTAGCATTTCAGTAAACGAAGTCAGATTTAGCTTCCTATTACAGTATACAGACCAGAATGTTTAATTTTAAATTTCTGGACGTTTATAAATGTATTAAAATATTACTCTTACAGAGAAACTGTTTGCCGACCTACATGACAACTCGGAACAACATAGGAACACTGAATTATTAAACAATGATAATATAATGAGTCGAGTTTAGGATTTAGAATCTATGTACTTAATTTTCTGGAATTTTCATTTTCAAGATTAAATCTCTCCTTACTCTACATCTTTGTTTTCAGTGAAAAGGTTTACAATGTAACACCTATCATTATGCCTATAACATAAAAAGAATATTTTGACTGGAAGTCATTAGTGTGTGTGTGTGTGTGGGTGGGTGTGGGTGTGGGTGTGGGTGTGGGTGTAAAAGTGGATTGTGGTACACATCTGCAATGCTTCGAATGTGTCACTATATTTGTAACAATTTATTTGCCCGATAATTTAGCATGGAGTCGAACTAGAATAAATATATAGAATAAATATTAATTCTGAAATGACGAGTTTATTTTATTAGCAGTTTGGCATAAAATGACATTAACAAAACAGAATAGCAAACGTGAAATTCGACACAAGGTTAAATGTAAGAGTATTGGACGCACGTCTTAATGGGGTAAAAAAAAAAAAAGAAGCAAATTTACATGTATTAAGATTTCCTCAGATTATTGTTTTCTCAGGCTGATAGAAACAAGTAATAATAAAGACGACAACAACATCCACAAATACTTTAAAACCTGAAATACAAGGAGTTAATGTATAAATCTATCGCTAGACAATAACTTCTATTATATTGTCTAATTTATATTGTTCATGAATTAAAACCAGATATGGGATTCCATTGTGACCTAAAATTAATGCCTCAGATTGTGTCAATCTGACTCTGCGATAAAATATTTTGTCGCCCTACATCAAACGGATATAATAATTCTGGTAACGAATTAAGTAAATGAAACAATCATTATTATTTTGAAAACAATAAAGCATTCAAAGTCTAGTACTTAGTAGCAATACATACCAGTAGATAATGAGATAAAGGTACCACCAGATTAGTTTAACCATCAGAGCTCGGTACAAAAAAATAAATTCAAAGTAATATATTTACGTCATAAAATAGGGAGAAGTGACCAAACAAATGAGCTGAAATGCCCACAAGACAACAAGGGAGAGTAGTGAGAATGATTTCACTGTGGCCATCACAGTGGCAATAACCCTGCTTTCTGGAAGTACTTAAAACACAAGGCATAAAGCTACAAGAATGCATCCTAAATAAACTTCACTCATTACAAGATGCCGGCAAATATTTATGAACGTACGTGTGAAACTAAGATTTGCTGTTGGAGAAGGGGGGGGGGGTTGGACATGTAAAGGACGAATATGATGAGAGTGGGGCAACAACAAACTATCGACTGAACCTGAGTTTAGATTTACAAACTCTTTCCTCCACGATGGACTTTTTCTCTACATTTGCAAGAAAATAAACCATTCTTAGGTGGTCATACACCACTCAAAAACAAAATCAATGAATGTTGTCAAAGGAACTAAATCATTCAGTTAATGAGGTCATTATGCAGGAAGCATCACTAAACATTACAACAAGACGAACAGATAGATAGATAGATGGATGGATGGGTGAGTGGATGGATGAATGGATGGATGGATGGATAGATAGACAGATAGATAGATAGATAGATAGATAGATAGATAGATAGGTAGGTAGGTAGGTAGGTAGGTAGATAGATATGTATGTTTTGTTGATTAGTCAGTTGAATAAGTTTAGTCTTGCTCCTTTGAATATAGTTTTGCAATGTAAACTTACTGACACAAGATTCAAAAAACAACATCGACTGAAGAATTTTAATGACATAGAGCAGTTTAGAGAATTATGATAAACGTGTAATTTAATTATGTTCATCAGACTTCTTAATTGCCACTAATTAAAATCGATTAGGGTTCTTACTCTGACCTACCTGAATCACAAGGAATGGCAAATACAAAGACATTGACGATTGACAACACCATTACAGGAATCAAAACGGTCATCACAATAACGGACGGTCGACGTCGAAACGTCGCTTCATATATCACGCGAGGAGCACTTGCAAAGAAATCTTGGAAACCTCTACTTGACATTAACTCCCATTCAACATTTGACTCAAAGGAGCTTGTGTCGATGGACGACGAACGAGGATAAAAGTTAATGAAGTTAATTTCATCTGACCAAATGGTGATTTTCCATTGGCAGTGCTGAAAGTCAAAAGGAAAGTTGGACACATCCACCCGACAGAACGTTTCGAAAGACTCCGCAGGGTACCAATTCATTGTACCATCAGCGGAAGCTATGGCAAAGACGAAATCCGATCCAATGGGTTTTATGTCTTTCAATGTGTTAGCAACTATCAATGTCGGTCTCCATACTTTGTCTGCTTCAACAACAATAGATACGACGCCACCATAGTCGCTCGTGTTCCAGACTAGGTAGTCGTCTTTCCACGTGACGTTAACGAACCCTACACTGACCAGCTTCTGGTTCGCCGTTTCAAAACTGCTCACTGATATTAGATTAAAGGACAAAGTTATATTTGTCCGAGAGGAGCGGTCCTTTACAGGGCGGACACCGGGGTGGATTTTGTATAGATTCTGGTGTAGCCTGGTTAGATCTTCAGCTGATTGGCAAGACGCCATTGGAGCAAACAGAAAGGAAATGTAAAGAAAAGAAGTGGTTTTCATGCTACTCTCAACCCGTTAACGCAGCGTTGATCTAAATTACTTCGTTTCAATTTCGTATCTGAATCATTTATATTCTTGACGAACCACACTCGCACACATTTTATACTTGTAAGTGCTTGTTTGCGTACAGAAAAGCTTTTATATCTATATCTTTGCTTCATCGGATGTGAATTATATTTGTATACACAGCACTTAATGATTTTTAACATCTACTAAATGTAGTTTATTTCCTTTTATTGTTCATCGAGAAATTTCACAATTCCATTCATTTCGATTTTACTTCGGTGACCCGTCAAATACTCGAACGACAAATGCGCGCCGACAAAACCGCGCTCTTTGAAATCGACAAAATCTCGCCGACAAAATCGCGATCGACAAAATCGCGATGATACATGTTAAATCGTACAAGAATGTAATAATAACACACGTAGATATCAATATTACGATACACAAAGCAATGTTAAGAGATACTCAGTGCAAATAATCCTCAAAATAAGGCAATGAAAAGAATGAAGCATACATCAAATCTTAATTTTATTTAAAGATCACTATTATGAGATACTACGTGTAAATAATCCATACACAAATGCAATGAAAAGAATGAAGCATACATCAAATCTTAATAATTTTACCATAAAGATCAATATTAAGAGATACTACGTGCAAATAATTCTTACACAAAGGTAATGAAAAGAATGAAGCATATATCTAATCTTAATAATTTTGTTTAAAGAGCAATATTAAGAGATACTGAGTGCAAATAATCCTTACACAAAGGTAATGAAAAGAATGAAGCATACATCAAATCTTAATAATTTTATTTAAAGATCAATATTAATAGACACTGCGTGCAAATAATCCTTACACAAAGGCAATGAAAAGAATGAAGCATATATCTAATCTGTTTAATAATTTTGTTTAAAGAGCAATATTAAGAGATTCCCTCCCTCCGTCCTGCAATGCGTGCAGTTAAGTAATAGAGCGAACATAAATAACACTTCCTGCCATTCTTTACTTGGTGATGTTTATCGCGATTTTGTCGGCGCGCATTTGTCGGCGCGATTTTGTCGATTTCAAAGAGCGCGATTTTGTCGGCGCGCTTTTGTCCATCGCGGTTTTGTCGGCGCGCATTTGTCGTTCGCGGTTTTGACGGGTCATCATCCCCAACCCACCCGCCATACTCACTTCGGGTTTACACCATATAATCAGTGTGACTCACGCAACGGTCCAGTTTGCGGGATTTTCGAAACTGTTAAATGAAATTAGGTAAAGCAACATACTTAATTAAAGAACGTGTTTGTTTATTTGTTGGGCGTACTGTCGGGTTGGGGGGGGGGGGGGGGAGGAAGTAAAAATATTGTAAATATTTTGCTCGCAAAAGGACTTCATTGCATTTTAAAGTGTTTTGTCTTTGCTTACTTTGTCTACTTGAAACGTCTGTGCAATGCTCTTCATTTTATTCTTTCAGAAAGTTCTTACACTTTTTCTCCTACCATGTAGTTACTTTTTTATCATCCATACATTTGGTTTTCTTTGATCCCATGAAGAATAGAGTTTTAAGTGCTTGTGTATAAATTTATTTGAAATATTACTTACGTATATTTATTATGCCCTAATCTTACTTTTTGTTAATAAGTTGATGGCGGATAAAGTTATAAATAAATATTCCAAATTCCAATCTTGCTTTAATAATGTAAAAGTTTCACTCCAGAAAACAAAGAAGAAATATTATATTTCTAGTTAAAACTTCACATTATAAAAATTTTCTGCGTTCAAAGTATAAAACAAAAACTAGAAAACTTGTATGGAAAAGCTAAATGGCTGATTTTTACATTGAAAAACATAAACGTGGCAACCACAGCAATATCCACTTGTATACGTCGCCGCAAAACTCTTTGTGTCTACATTTAAAGAGACCGCCTGGTCACCGACTATCTCCGACTATCTCACTTTTAGGAACTAGATCTAATGTGTCTACATTTAAAGAGACCGCCTGGTCTCCGACTATCTCACTTTTAGGAACTAGATCTAATGTGTTTACATTCATTTCTTCGTATTTACCTTTAAAATCTTTGTTATTCGGAATACCAATTTAATTTATTTAACAGAAGCCCAATATTTATTAAACACTTGCAACAGTTAATGTGAGCGAAAGTCATCCTTCATGATAGAGAAATTGATTTGATCAGCAAATGCCCTCTGTTCCACATTCTGTCGCAGATAGTTTATTTGTTTTCAGAAAGAGATTTTCAGTTATCGTGACGTACATTCTTGCGTTAGTGCGCGTGTGTGAGTGAGCGTATGTGCGTGCATGTCTGTGTGCGCGCGCGTTTATTCCAACCAATTCACGAAATAATTTAGAGATACCGTTACTGTAACGTACTTGTCAATCTTAGACAATGCATTCATTGAAATAATGTTATCTTTTGATGATGGTAAGTGCAACTATAAGTGGTTCATTCAGATTTTCTTCCTTATAGTTACTACAATGATGATGATAAAGACGACATTAATAACAGTTAATTTCGTAATCGTTGTCAACTCTGATTGCGCTATAGACCCGCATTCGCGAGGAAAGGGCAGACCGATGCGAGCGTCTAGTCATCTGAAATTCCGTGAATCTAGTTGGGAATGAAAAGCAGAATATATAAATAAGTATACATATTTTTAAAATTAGTGTGAAAGGCGTTCCAAGATGGCGACCAAACCAGCTAGCTGATGATAATACACAACATCGTGATGTCTGGCGTGTTGGTTTACCAAAAAAAACATTTTGTTTTATTCACACATGTGCATAACCCATCACTCCACTGGTGTCGGAAATGAATTCATTCTACTAAGATAGGACACATGTATTTATCAACTTTTAACTTCCAACGAATTCACACATCTAACGTAATTCAGATTTCAAAGAAAGAAGTAATATTGCATGAGAAACATTTGCAAAATATATAAATGTTTATAATATAAATGACGTTTTAGAAATCCTAATTATAGTTCATAGGCTTTTTTTCTTGGCTACAGTGGTGGTGTTTTAGAAATCATAATTATAGTTCATAGGCTTATTTCTAATTATAATTCAAATGCTTATTTGTTGGCTACAATGCTAGTGTGGGTGGTTTGAGGGAGGGCGGGGAGTTATGATTTCACGTCAGCTTCCACCTTCGTTCAATTCGTATAAGGCAATTAGTATCTGCATTGTTATTTGAAAACTGGTTTTAAGCAGAAGAAATAGTATTTGCATTTTTATTTCGAAAACTGACACCAAAGCAGAATTTAAAAAAAAACAAAAACACTTAGATAAAGTATCTCGCAGCCATTCAGACACAGATAAAATTGTCTCCCCGTGCTCGCCTGTATTCACATGTGTACGCTAAGTGTGTCCAGCAAAGTCAGGAGCTGAACAAACTTCAGTCAGTTAGCCTATGATGAGAGTATACCAACCATCACTCTTCAAAGAATCTGTGCATATAGGAGGTGGTATTAAGTCATACAGGCGAGAAGAGAATTACAAAATTAAAGATGCTGGCCGTGTGCCATGAGAGTTGAATGCAAACATTCATATACATTGCATGCTCATAAGCATACAATATCATACAACATGTAATTTTGCTCCCAATTTAAATAATTCACAATGTTGCCTTCAATACAGAATTAGAAAAGAACAAGTAAATATAGATAAATACTATTGTCTTGATTTCCTCATTTATTTACTGTATGCAAGTACAGTAGAGCCCCAAGTCTAAGACTAAACTTTCTTGATACTACACTATACATATTAATATTTTAATTGCAATTTATGGCTTTAGATGTCAAAGAATAATTGAACATTGATTACTCTCATCATTATGGAAATAGATAGATAGATAGATAGATAGATAGATAGATAGATAGATAGATAGATAGATAGATAGATAGATAGATAAATAGATAGATAGATAGGTAGGTAGATAGATAGATAGATAGATAGATAGATAGATAGATAGATAGATAGATAGATAGATAGATAGATAGATAGATAGATAGATAGATTTAAATGTCCTGGTCATTTGAACTGTAAGTTTCATTTCAAAGAATTAACGAGAAATAAAGGAAAATTTTTGTTATTTTTATTTCAATAATCACGGCTTCGAGAGAGTCGAATGATTAAAATTTCATATAGTTTTGTTTAGCACCATTTTGTTTTTAAAGATAGCAATTATTTCATACATTCGTTGCATGTAAAATGTTGATTAGGTTTCTTACTTTTCACCTACCTGAATCACAAGGAATGGCAAATACAAAGACATTGATGATCGACAACACCATTACAGGAATCATAACGGTCATCACGATAAGTGAAGGTCGCCGTCGAAAGGTGGCCTCGAACACTTCATAAGGGATCTTAGTAGAGCCGAATTCTTTGAAAGTCTGAAAATGTGTGCTTGCTACCAAATCCCACTCTCCATTTTTCACAAATGAACTTGAGTCGAACGACGAATTGTCCGTGTGAAGATCAACCGAGATGTGATCATATGTATTGAATTCCCATCGACATTGCTGAAAGTCGAAAGGATAGTGGGACACGTCCACCTGACAGAAAGTTTCGAAAGAATCCGTAGGGGTCCATTTTATCGTACCGTCAAAAGAAGCAGTGAGAAGGACGAAATCCGAACCGAGGAGTTTGACCTCCTTCATCGAGTTGGCCAACATAAGAGGGGGTCTCCACACTTTGTCTGTTTCGACAAAAATTCTTTTGGCACCTCCGTACTCTCCTGGGTCCCAGATCAAATAATCGTCTTTCCACGTGACTAACAAATATCCTACACTGACCAGCTTCTGATTTGCCGTTTCTAAAGAGCTCATTGATAATAGATGAAATGACACAGTTACCTTTGTCCGAGAGGAGCCGTTCCTTGCAGGGCGGACATTGGGGTGGATTTTGTAAAGGTTCTGGTGCAGCCTGGTGAAATCTTCGGCTGACTGACAAGACGCATTCGAAACAAAGAGAATGGATATGTAAAGAAAAAATGTGGCTTTCATGTTACTGTCCATTCGATTAGTTTGAGATTATTTAATAATGCAGCATATCCTTTAGTTTAAAAATAATTATATAATGGTCTCATACATACTCGTGATAAAGGTATCTACAATACACTTTATACAAGAAGAGCTGTTTAAATAGGTAAAAGTCTAATTGTATTTTAAGTTATTTGTCTTCCCTTACTTCGTCTTCTTGAACTGTTTATGTAATTCACTTCATTTTACTAATTCAGAAAGTATTTGTCGCCTTTTTCGTTTACTATGAAGATTTTGTTTTGTGCTCTATACCTTGGGTTTTTTTGATCCCATGAAGAATAGAATGTTAAGTGTTTATGTATAAATTTAATTGAAATATTACTTACGTCTATATATTATACCGTAATTTTACTTTTTGTTAATAAATTGATGGCGGTGAAAGTTATAGATAAATATTCCAATTCCAGTCTTGCTTTAATAATGTAAGAGCTTCTCTCCAGCAATCGAAGAAGAAATATTAGATATTAGTAGTTAAAACTTCACATTATAAAGATTTTCTGTGTTCAAAAGTGTCAAACAAAAGCTACAAAAAAAGTGTACGGAAAAGCTATCCTGCTAATAACGATGGTCGCAGATAACAAACACAAACAGAATGATGTATCCTTATTTAAAGTTTAAATGGGTGATACCTCATTGAAACACGGTAGCTTTGTACATCTTCTTAAGCAATGTTTACATGCATATGTCATCGGAAAACTCGTTGTGTGTCGAGAATTAAAGAGATGGCTTTGTCACCGACTCTCCCAGTTTTGTGGACTAGATTTTGTAAACCAAATTGCGCTTTGTTTGTTTTCTTCTTTACCTGTAATTTCTTTGTTATTTTGGAATATCATTTTATTTTTTTAAGTAAACAGAAACATTTTTCTCCAATTGTTATTAAATACTTGCAACGAGTCATGTGAGCGCTCATTATCGTTCGTTTTGTGAAACTGATTGGATCAGTAAATGCTCTCTCTTCTACATTCTGTCTATTTACTATAGAGAAAGAGATTGCTAGTTATTGTAGGTTGTTTTATTGCGGGTTAGTGTGTATGCATATGTATGTGCATGTATATTTGTGTGTGTCTGTTCACTTACGACCTTGGGTAAAATTAAAGAAATAATTTAGATATTTTTCCAGTCAAACAACATTTATTAAAAAAAATGTTCTCTTGTGATGAGGGTAAATGCAAATATGAATGGCAGTTTTGTGTTAATTCAGACGTTCTTCCTCGCAGTTATTACAATGATGAAGATAATAGTGACACAAATAATACTTAATTCCACATCTAACCTTTGTCAACACTATGCACTTTACAATAGATTATGATTAGTGCAATAAAATTATTAAATGCAATACCCTAATCTAAAAGCACGTCAACACAAGTACAACAAGTAGTGGGCGTCCAACACTTTAGTACTTAAGGAAACATAAACTTAACTTTACTAAAATTTGGAATGACATGGAGTATCGCGAGTCCTGGGTATCATAGTCGAGGATATTAGTCCTTACATGGCAAATGTAACACCTGCAGGTTACTGTCTTGAAGGAAGTTTATTTGTTGTTGGGGTGGTCGGGGAAGTGGAGAGAGGAATGTAACAGAATTATCGACTTAGTTTGTGAACGCAGATAATTTTGAAGAAAATAGTGTCTAAATCTGTTTGCGAATGAAAAGCAGAATATGTAAATAAGTATACATATTTTTTAAGTTAGTGTGAAAGGCGTTCAAAGATGGCGACCAAACCAGCTAGCTGATGATAATACACACCATCGTGATATCTAGCATGTTGGCTTACCGAAAAAAAATTGTTTTATTTACACTGGTGCAGAACCTATCACTCCACTGTTGTCAGAAATGAACACACTTTACTAAGATAGGACACATGTATTTATTAACGTTTAACTTCGAACCCATGTTCACATCCAATGTAGAACAAAGGTAAAAAAAAAAAAAGTATAATTTTGCATGAGAAACACTTTTCACAAAATATAATAGCTAACATTAGAAATCATAATTAATCGTAGTTCATATGGTGATTTGTTGGCTACAATTCTGGTATGAGTTTTTGAGGGGGGGGGGGGGCGGAGAGGTAGGATTTCACGCACGCTTCCACGAGGTAACGTTGAATGAAAATTAGTTCCCATTGCCGATATACCGCTCCATTTCTGTGTGTATGGATGGACAAAATGCTCCATTTCTGTGTTTTCGGAGGTTTCCTCTAAGCTGCATGTCCGGAGAGTAACTCCTACAGGTCTGCATGCTTAGACGGAGAATGTCCAAGTCGGCATGTCTGGATGGAGAAACTGCTGCATGTCTTCGTGGCTGGATGGAGAAGCTACTCCATGTGTGCGTGTCCGAATGGAGAAACTGCTCCATGTCTGTGAAATGGTGTGTGAACGCATAAATGTTAATTTAGGGCGACATTGTTGGAAATCAAACGAAATATACGTCACGTCCACGCACAAAACGTTTCGCACGACTCGGCTGAATATTACGTCATCGTTTATGTGAATAGAGCGAATAGAATGACTTAATCATTGACAACTGATTTAACCTCCTTTAAGTATTTCGTGACTGACAGTGGAGATTGAAATTGTCATACTGTGTCAGTTTCGGAAAATGAACGTGTCTGGCATCACCTTAGTTGCAATGGTTCCAGATCATGTATTCTTCTTTCCACGTCACATACTCTTTGTTGGGCATCCGAAATGCTTTGAGTCCATGGTTTACCATTTCAGAACTGTTCATTGAGAGGAGGCGGAAGGATACGCTGACATTTGTTTGAGTAGTATAGTTATTTACTGACGAATGTACTGGGGAACTGGGTAAAGATCTTGGATCGATATGTGACGAAATGTTCTGGACTGGCAGGATCCTTATGGAGCAAAACAAAAGTCATTGGAAAAGAGTAAAATGTCCTGAGTATGATTAGACTGTTGGATCCTGTCGATTAAAATTAAAGCTTGCAAGCGCTAATGTAGAATGTAGGAAAGAATGGAGTTATAAAGTGATAAACTAGAAACTTAGCATTGCTTCTTCGTTATATTTTTCAGGCAAGCAGCCTTTTCGATGTTCTACTTTCTCATGTTGTTTGAATCTATGTGTTCACTGATTGTAAACCACTAAGGCCAAGCAAGTTGCGGGAATCATCTTCTGCATTGTATATAAGTGTAAAGGAATACACTACACTCCTTTCATGTATCATGGCAATGTATATAAGTGTAAAGGAATACACTACACTCCTTTCATGTATCATGGCAATGTATATAAGTGTAAAGGAATACACTACACTCCTTTCATGTATCATGGCAAAGTATTCTGACTGCGAGAGCAATTTTCCGGTATAAGAAAGAACTAGAATTGCTGAACTTGTTATTCTGCTTGAGGGAGCTGGTACCATGGGAGATAGCGCCTAGGTTGACTTCAAGAGAATTGCAGCCCAGCAGTGTTTTTCATGTGTATGGAGAAATAATTGCAACAAGATATCCCTCCCAGACTCTGAACTTATCTCTTGTGAAATGCTTCGAGTAACTTTACTCGGATTATTTATATCAGAGATTTATATTCTTATAACTCTCGTTTACACAACAAGATCTGTTTCTTGCACTGAATTGATTCATATTGTTAACCTCAATATGCACAAACAATATATAGCATCAGCATAGATGTAAACAGTCTATCACATACGGAATAAAATTTTTGGAACTGCCAAGGGAGAGCAGCCAGAAAAGAGTAGGGTAGTGGATTGAATACATAATGTGGAATGAACAAGTGTAAAAATTAAGCAAAAGTGCAAAAATATGTGAAGCTCACAGTAAGATAATTAATTATTAGCATACTTTGTCTTATAATTAAAACTCATGTTAACATGCTTGATGATCAGAGTGCAAAACCTAAATCGATATTCGGTTTGTACGTGAGTGTATTATGCATACCAGATCGTTAGGAATACGCTATACACCCGAGAAACAAATTAAAATGACGTCCTTGATTATTTAGATGAATTTTCTATAAATGATGTTTCTGGTGGAGGTGCCATAATTTCCTGCTAGTATGATGATCTTTCTCAATTTTTAATATTTGGTCCCTAAAGTTCTGTTCTTAGAATATTGTCGATCAACAGTAATACCTGCGCACAAATACTATAGAAAAAATACAACAAAAGAATCAAACTGCTTTTCGTATTTTAAACAAATTTGTTTGTACTGTTATGAATACTGTGAAAAATTGTTTCGTTTACAATCCATAAAATATTTAAATAAATATCTGTATATATAAATATAGAACCTTAATTTTCGTTGTAATTATATCACATGCACAGTCTAATAACATGTTAAATTTATATTAGATTCGATATCGTCAGTGAATTAATTTTATGCAATCTTATATCAAAATATGTTGAGATGTAGAATTTCGAAAAGATAACGCTGGGTGTGATGAAGGCATTGTGCACACTAAAAAAGAGTTGTAAATTTCACAATTCAATTCGATGTCTGACGTCATCCTTCAGCTGTTATGATTACATAGCTCGATTCATCCTACTGCAGATTATGTTCGTTTACGTAAGAATGAAAATGATGATTGAGAGGCGGTGCTGATGCAGTTCTGGAAGTAATTTCTGTTTCAATACTCTAATCGTGCGTTAATGTATTGTTAAGAAAAAATGCCTTAACACCATTTAATAAATGCAAACAAAAATGTGGATAGTTGGTTGTGATGTGAAGTATATATTCACGAACAAAGTTTTCTTTCAAACCAAACCTTCAACTGGCATTGCAGAGGCAATGGTGACATTCCTGTCAATGATGATAGAACTTTTCTGGCATACTAACGGACCCCCTTTCTTGACTATAAATTTATTTAAATTTATTAAATTTATGTTTAATTTATTTTAAATTGTTGATATTTACAAATTAAAATTATTAAAAGGAAAATGCTTAGTAAGAGAACTTATGACTCAATACATTAAGGAACTTAAGGCTTGATACATTAAGAAACATCAGACTCAATACATTAAGTAAATGAATAATGAAATTGTGATGGCAGAATGCGCAGCTCTTGTGGCTACTTAACCTTGACATAGACGTCTGACATTTTATTGTGGAGATTAAATATGTTCCTTTTGAAAGAAATTTGATTTCAACGAAACAGTTTAAATGTAACATCTGTGATTACAGATATAATATGAAATGATAATGTTGCTTTAAGTCAACAATATTTTATTGTACAGGTGGTAAATATTGTACGTACCAGCCATGCTCTAAATAAAGGGCTTAAGACGAAATGTGTATAAGTGTAAAGTACTGAACCCATTTTCTCACAATTTTATTAAAATTATTACTACTAATAGTATCTAAACTCTAATGAAACCCAAAATCGGTCAATTATATATCAATACATAACAAAGCAAAACGTTACAGTGTAAATGAAGATAATTAAGTTGACATAGATAGATAGACAGACAACAGACAGACAGACAGATAGATAGATAGATAGATAGATAGATAGATAGATAGATAGATAGATAGATAGATAGATAGATAGATAGATAGATAGATAGATAGATTTAAATGTCCTGGTCCTTTGAGCTGTAAGTTTCATTAACGAGAAATAAAGGATTTCTTGTTATTTTTATTTCAATAATCACTGCTTCGAGAGAGTCGAATGATTAAAATTTGATATAGTTTTGTTTAGCACCATTTTGTTTTTAAAGATAGCAATTATTTCATACATTCGTTGCATGTAAAATGTTGATTTGGGTTCTTACTTTTCACCTACCTGAATCACAAGGAATGGCAAATACAAAGACATTGATGATCGACAACACCATTACAGGAATCATAACGG
This sequence comes from Sinotaia quadrata, assembly GCA_028829895.1. Classification (NCBI taxonomy): domain Eukaryota; kingdom Metazoa; phylum Mollusca; class Gastropoda; order Architaenioglossa; family Viviparidae; genus Sinotaia; species Sinotaia quadrata. Next base: position 17,223,795 of record CM054180.1, read on the forward strand.
TCATCACGATAAGTGAAGGTCGCCGTCGAAAGGTGGCCTCGAACACCGCAAAAGGGACCCTAGAAGAGCCGAATTCCTTGAAAATCTGAAAACTAGTGCTTGCTACCAAATCCCACTCTCCATTTTTCACAAATGAACTTGAGTCGAACGACGAATTGTCCGTGTGAAGGACAACTGAGTTGACATCGTACGGGGTGTTGAATTCCCAACGACATTGCTGAAAGTCGAAAGGAAAGTGGGACACGTCCACCTGACAGAACGTTTCGAAAGACTCCGCAGGGATCCATTGCATCATACCGTCAAATGAAGCAGTGAGAAGGACGAAATCCGAACCGAGGGGTTTGATCTCCTTCATCGAGTTGGCCACCAAAATTGTGGGTCTCCACGCTTTGTCTGTTTCGACAAGAATATTTTTGGCACCGCCGTACTCTCTCGGGTCCCAGATCAAATAATCGTCTTTCCACGTGACTAGCAGCCACCCGTAACTGACCAGCTTTTGATTCACTGTTTCTAAACTGCTGATTGATATTAAGTGAAATGACACAGTTACATTTATCCGAGAGGAGCCGTTCCTTGCAGGGGGAACATTCGGGTGGATTTTGTAAAGGTTCTGTTGAAGCCTGGTTAAATCTTCAGCTGACTGACAAGATGCATTCGGTACACAGAGAAAGGACATGTAAAGAAAGAACGTGGCTTTCATGTTACTGTCAATCTGTTTACTTTGACATTATTTAATAATACAGACAATCCTAACTTTAGATGAATTTGTCAGCTTAAAAAATAATTATATACTGGCCTCATTTATTTTTCTCATATAGCTGTCCTCACTCTACATTTTATGCAAAACCTTGTATTTTAAAGTTTTTTGTTTTGCCTCACTTCGTCTGCTTGAACTCTGTTCAATGCATTTCATTTTATTCATTCAGAAAGTACTTGTCGCTTTTTTCGTTTACTAAAGTTATTTTTTTATCATCCATACATTTAGTTTCCTTTATTCCTATGAAGAAAATAGGTTTAAGTGCTCACATATAAATTTATTTGAAATATTACTTACGTGTATATATCATGCACTAACTTTACTTTGTTAATGCGTTGCTGACGGATAAAGTTCTAGATAAATATTCCAATTCCATTCTCGCTTTAATAATGTAAAAGCTTCACTCCAGAAAGCGAAGATCACACATTAGATAGCAGTAGTTAAGTCTTCACTTTATAAAAATCCTTTTCTTCCACGTTGGTGAAAGGCTTCGAAAGGTGTAGGGAAATACTTCTCTTTGCATTTACATGCGAATAAAAGGATTGTTGTGTACATAGTGATGACGCAGCATTTAGAGTTTAAATGGATAATTTTACTTTGAAATACAAAATCATGATCGCGGGGTTTTTCGCATTGTGTTAAGCGACATTTTATTTTGGATATGTCACTGCAAAATGATCTTTGCGTGTCTACCAGTTGTTTAATTTTCATTTCTTGACGAACCAAATTACGCTCTGTTTGTTTTCCTTATTTATCTTTAAATTTGTTTGTTATTCGTAAAACGAATTATACAAATATATTGAAACACCGTTACACTAATATTTATTATACCCTTGCAACGCTTAATGTGTGTACATATCTCTTTATTATACGAACCTGGTTTGATCAGTAAAAGCCCTCCTTTCTATATTCTGTCCCGGAGAGTTTATTTGTTTTAAGGAAAGATATTTTTAGTTTTTGTGATGTATGTTCGTGCATAAGTACATAGGTATGTATGTATTCGCGCGCGCGTGTGTTCATGCAAATCTGTGTTCACTTACATCCTTGGGTAAAGGTCAAGTAATATTTTTAGAGATAACATAACGCCCTGGCTAGTCTTAGACAATTAAATTAGTGGAGATGACAGGCCTATTTAAAGTGTTGGTGGATGTGACAGGATATTTAAAGTGTAGGTGGATGTGACGTGCCTATTTAAAGTGTTGGTGGATGTGACAGGATATTTAAAGTGTTGGTGGATGTGACAGGCCTATTTAAAGTGTTGGTGGAGGTGACATGCCTGTTTAAAGTGTTGGTGGAGGTGACAGGCCTATTTTAAACGTCATTTTAACCGTGACAGGCCTATTTAAAGTGTTGGTGGAGGTGATAAGGCTTCAATAAGAATTACAATATGAAGATGCATGTTGTGTGTGTGACACGCCTGGTGTGTTTACACTAATTAATAATTATATTTATTAATCAGTTTGTCATAATCACTTATCAACGGTTAAAATTAAGATTTAATTTTCGTTATAAGTCTACACACCACCGGTACATAACTTATCGCAGGTGGAATTTCTTACTTAAGGAGTAGTCTAAAACATAACAACATAAATCTCCTTTCATTCACTAGTCTAGCTCCCGAACCCCCATCCACCCACTAACTACTCCAGACATGCGTCATGGCACGCGTAAGAAATATGTAAAAAAAATAAGGATTTATTGTAAAATAATATCTATAATAACAAATAATAATTAAGAAAGAATAACAGTCTTGTATCAATGTCCAAAATCTGATATTCTACTTAAACAGTTAATACTTAATTGTTTTACAAAGTTGCCAATTCTTTACACGTGGTTAAATACTAAAATAGAGAGAAAGAGTGTTAACAATGAACAATGTGCTTGACCTGAGATGGCGAGTTGCCTTCCTGTCCCGTGATACCGGCGAGCGCGCTCCGTGAAAATGATAACGGCCAATGTCAATTCTTTACACTACCCTGCCTTTCCGTAGTGAGTCGTAGCTAGACGAAGAATTGAATTACAATTACGTACTGTAAGTGACGACGGGCCGAAGTATGGAAGCGGAGTTGAACCTAAACCCTGCCTTCGGGCTTTGATGGAATTCTTTCCAAAGGTATAAAACGTAGAGAAAAACGCTGCCTTTGGGCTTAGGTGTAATTCTTTCCAAAGGTATAAAACGTAGAGAAACCCTGCCTTTGGGCTTAGGTGTAATTCTTTCCAAAGGTGTAAAACGTAGAGAAACCCTGCCTTTGGGCTTAGGTGTAATTCTTTCCAAAGGTGTAAAACGAAGAGAAACACTGCCTTTGGGCTTAGGTGTAATTCTTTCCAAAGGTATAAAACGTAGAGAAAAGGCACACTCGCTGAAACATGTAAGAATGTAGCACTCTTTTAGAAACAATTTATAACTCTCGATTCTTTCTGGTACACTCTTCAACCATTCAACTTACATCTCATCTGTGAAAGATTGTTTAGCCCCATACATCCACCATTCATTAATACAACATTCCAACATAAATTATACATATTAATGAATCAATTGCCAATTCTAATACATCTTAATTAACAAAGAGTTCTAACATACTTCAGTAATATATGAACAGTATTTTAACATTTCAAACAGACAGCTTACCACGTGTTCTAACGGCCGCCTTTCAAAACCTGACTCGAATGTCTTGGAGAATATTTTCGCAGTGCCTGGTACACGGCGCTGCCAGGGTATTTATGGAAGTTAGGGTTTTAGATGGGTCAGAACCAGACACCTGGCCTAATTTACATCGGCTCTGTACATGACCATCTACGGTCTCACCCTCACCCTGCCTCCTCAGTTGCTCGGCAATCTTAAGCCGCCCATCTGGTTGTACTCAGCAGGGCTGGTCAGGGAACAGAGTGAATGGACTGACTGTTGACTCGGATGGTCCCCTTTCCCGTTAGTGTAGAGAAGAAATGGTTAATCTCGGCCCGAATCAATTAGTGACGATTTCCGGGCGTCACAGTGTGTTATGAGAGTTCAAATCAAACATTCGAACAACAGTGCATACTCATAAATATAAAATATGCATCATAACTGTTTTGTTCAAATCATCAACAATTCCAGATTCTACGTACAGATAAATATTAATATTGTCCTGATTTCTGTATTTATTTATTGTATGTCGCTACAGCAAAGCGACAAGTAAAGACAAAGTCTTCCTTGGTACTGCACTACACAATATTAACGGTATATTCAATGAACTGATTTTAAATGTCGAACATTAACATTGATTAAATTATTATCATCATTATGGATATGCTAAGGCATATATGACTTTGATCACTTTTTTTTTTTTACATCCACTGATCTAGGTATTTTCGCATAATATTAATTTGTTACTTCTTATCAAAGAGTTCAAAGCAGCGGAAAAGCAAATACCTAGAGAACTGTAGCATTAAAATGTTTGTGCTACAAAATGGTAACAATCCTTCGTTTACCCAGCCAAAGAATGAGTCGTCATTTTTAATTATCAACAACGGACCATCGAATAATATATATATATATACATATATATATATAACCGTTGTCCCGACCCTATTGTGACACTTTCATTTCTATTTTTATTTGTTAAATGCCTCTGGGATAAATTTTAAAGCAATAGATACGTTATGAGATTTATCGTTCGCATACTAAACTTTGAATATTTCTTTTATTAATTTTCAAGGTGTTTTGATATGTAAGGTTTTCTGTGTTTTGTGTGTGTGTGAGGGAGAGAGAGAGGGAGAGAGAGAGAGTGTTTGGGTGTCTTTGGGAGGTAAAGAGGGTACGTATTCTCAGAGTTGCAATACTTATTCCAAAGCATATGCCTGTGAAATTAGTTGACATATTTCAGTATTATGCACTCCAAATAAAAAAGCAATTCAGCACAACTCAGATTGTCTAGGAATGGTATATAATTAGAAGATTTCAACTTCGAACTTATCCCACATAAACAATTTTCTCCAGCATGCATAGTCCAATCAGAATCTTACTGATTGGAAACGAGTCACTTAAACACAAATAAATATCCAGCATCTCGATTACCAGCTATGGTGCCAGTAACAGCATAAAAGTTTTAGCATGGTGATGATCCGTTAAAAACTTATTTGAATTCACTGTCTTCAGTCAACAAATAGGTCAGTGTACATAAAATTAATTAGGACTGAAAACAAAATTAATATATGTATTTTCATTTTTTAGCGCGAGGAGTTAAAGGTGAGTGTTAGATACTGAATAATATTTACCATTGCGGTTCCTTCACTGAGGAAAAAAGAAAAGAAATTGCTTTCTCAATAATTACCTTTGTTTACTCACAAGTGTCAGGTAATGAGTTTGTAGCACACAAGTGTCAGTTATTGTGTTTGTAGCACACAAGTGTCAGGTATTGTGTTTGTAGCACACACGTGTCAATAATGTGTTTGTAGCACACTACGCCTTATGTACATAGAACTGTGGTGAACATTTGACACTGACAGTTTTAGTAAATTATATCGGGGGTTACAGATTTATATAATTTATTGAACGAAATTATTTTTTAAAAGCCGGTTGACATAAAATGCAAATGGTTACTTTGTTTTCATTATTCTTTTAAATACACAATTAGTTAAACGAGAGAACGCAGAGACATTCATATTCGCGCGTTACTAAGCTCTCTCTTGTGTATAGAGAAGAACGGCCAACAGATCTCTTGTGTATCGTGAAGAACGGCCAACAGATCTCTTGTGTATCGAGAAGAACGGCCAACAGATCTCTTGTGTATAGAGAAGAACGGCCAACAGATCTCTTGTGTATCGAGAAGAACGGCCAACAGATCTCTTGTGTATCGAGAAGAACGGCCAACAGATCTCTTGTGTATCGAGAAGAACGGCCAACAGATCTCTTGTGTATCGAGAAGAACGGCCAACAGATCTCTTGTGTATCGAGAAGAACGGCCAACAGATCTCTTGTGTATCGAGAAGAACGGCCAACAGATCTCTTGTGTATAGAGAAGAACGGCCAACAGATCTCTTGTGTATAGAGAAGAACGGCCAACAGATCTCTTGTGTATAGAGAAGAACGGCCAAAAGATCTTTTGTGTATAGAGAAGAACGGACAAAAGATCTCTTGTGTATAGAGAAGAACGGACAAAAGATCTCTTGTGTATCGTGAAGAACGGACAAAAGATCTCTTGTGTATCGTGAAGAACGGACAAAAGATCTCTTGTGTATCAAGAAGAACGGACAAAAGATCTCTTGTGTATCGTGAAGAACGGACAAAAGATCTCTTGTGTATCAAGAAGAACGGACAAAAGATCTCTTGTGTATCGTGAAGAACGGACAAAAGATCTCTTGTGTATCGAGAAGAACGGAAAAACATTAACTGTTAGGGAAGGAAGACTGTGGCGCTCTGTCTCAGAAAGCGTTCAAGAGCTTTAAGATAGATGTGTGCAGTAACTATGACAACCACAACGTACACTTCACTGCAATCATTGCCTTCAAACAAAAACTCTGTGTATTCGCACTCACGTGGACAATTAAAAAGACATTTATTCTAATACTACAGTACAATTATCAAGGTGATATGCTAGTGTTTAGGTACTGTAAGACTATCAACTGACTGATGTGAAATCAAACTTAATGCTGAAATACAAAAATTAACCTCTAATTAAATATATTAATTTTCGTACATGAAATACGCACAGCAAATCAAAAACACAAATACACACTTAAGTAAAAATCACTGCACACTAATACGATTGAGCTTGTGTTATCAAGAACATCAAATTTATTTTAATATGACCGTAATTCAACTTTCATCACTGCACATTAACACGATTGAGCTCGTCTTATCAACAACAAAATATTTTAATATCTCGATAATTCAACTTTGGTCACTGAAAGTTATCAATAGCAACAAAATATTTTAATATGTCAATAATTCACTGCACATTAACACTATTGAGCTTATGTACTCTACAGCAACGAAGTATTTTAATATGTCGATAATTCAACTTTGATCACTGGACTAACTGTCTAGATGTGCGAGAAATAAGCATAGGGCGTGCGTGCATGTGTGTTTAGTCGTGCAAACAAAAAATAAATTTTATGGCAGCGTTACTCATACGTGATTTGCTTTGTCAGGTACCTGTGGTGACTCACCTGATTTGCTTTGCCAGGTACCTGTGGTGACTCACCTGATTTACATTGTCAGTTACCTGTGGTGACTCACCTGATTTGCTTTGTCAGTTACCTGTGGTGACTCACCTGATTCGGAAGGAATGAGAAAAACGTACACATTGACGACTGCCAGCACCATCACTGGCACCATAACGGTCATGACAATGACAGCAGGCCGTCGACGTACGGTAACCTCGTACACGACGTAGGAAAACACTTTAGAGCCCACTTGTTTAAGTTCCTGGTAGCTTTTGTTAGACACCACATCCCACTCTCCGTTGATCGAGAAAAAAACGGAGTCGATCCACGGCAGGTACGGGTGAAGATCAACCATGCTAATATCATTCTCCCAAGTGTTCATTTCCCAAAGACAGTGTTGAAAATCGAACGGGAAGTAGGAGACGTCCACCCGGCAGAACGTTTCTAAAGATTCCGCAGGGAACCACAACATCCAGCCGTCATGGAAAGCGACGATGGAGACGTAATTTTTACCCAGAGGAGCGACGTCCTTCATTGTGTTGAACACCGTCAAAGCCGGCCTCCATATTTTGTCTGGGTCAACAGATACAGACGTAATGCCGCCATATTCGCTAGAGTTCCAGACCATGTATTCATCGTTCCATGTCACAAAGAACCATACGTTACTAATCAGTTTCTGGTTCACTGTTTCAAATATAAACGATCTTAGATACAAAGAGACAATCACCTTCGTTGGGGATGAAACGTTCTTCACCGGACGCACTCTGGGATGGAGTTTGTAAAGGTCTTGATGGAGTCTGGTGAAATCTTCACCTGACTGACAGGATCCCAACGGCACTAACAGCAAAAATGTGAAAGTGGTTGAAGTCTTTTTCATTTTGCTTGTGATAAACCAGTGCAGCTCAATTCGTTTAAATAACATTTTTGTTAAACTGTTAATTTTTTTTTTTATCTTGTAACGTGTTTCTATTCACGTGAGAACAAGTGTCCAAATATATATAGAATGTCCAACCTTTCAGTCGAGATAATTCAGTCGAGAATTCTGTTGTTTTCACTTTGTTCAGTATTTGTTGTTATTCGAACGTACTACGCATGCTTTTTCAAATTGTTTGTTGTCGTCTTGTGATAATTAGTCTTGCATATATATCCTTTGCACACAAGCGCACGCAGATGCATACATACATATACACGCGCAAATGGTTCTCAAGCACGCACACTTATAGAGTTAAGCTCATCAGGTATAAATATGAATTAATATTTATGTTTTTTCTATGATTTATTTTCTTTACGTATTTTATTAATTTACTGGCAAAAAAATGCGTGTGTGCGTGTGTGCGTGTGTGAGCGCTGGAAGGATATGCTCGGGATAATTGATTAACAGTTTTTGTAAAAAAAAATATTTATAATAGCTCTCCTGCTCACAATCAAGAAACATTGACCAAAAGTAATGTAATCGTAACTCTATGTTTCTGAAAAGCATTTCTTTTTAAATGATTTACACTCAAAATAATGGATGGGTAAATAAAATCCACTAAGGGTGTGGTCAAAAGAGAGACATCTCAAAAGGCAAATATTTATTGCCTGTAAAATAGGTATTTTATTAAGTTTCCTCTTTCGCCCATAAAATTCATCGACACTAACATTGTCTACTGTTTGCTCTAATTATTATTAGTTTTGAAATCTTTACTTGCCAGTCTTAAAATATCACATATGTTTTCACACATATTTGTTTAGGTCATTTAATTTTAAATAGTTTGAAAACGGTTTAAAGTGGTATTCTATAATATTATCACCAAACCGTATTTGAAAGACTTGCATAGCAGAATTTGTCTAGAACTTAAGCTAGAGATAAAGAGAACAAATATAATTATGTTCAGTTTCATGAAATGTCTTGTTGGAATAAATACTAAATAAAAACAAATTAAAATAGTAAGGTAATCACAAAAGGTATGATTTGGCAAGATGTGGAATTAGAAAGCATATTAATCTTAACAGCCATAAACTCGACAGTGCCACAAATCCTGTGACGAAATGTAATACACTTCTTTCTGACGAAAAACGAAGTAGTTTGATACTGCGAGATCTTAGTTTGACACTGCGAGATCTTAGTTTGACACTGCAAGATCTTAGTTTGATACTGCGAGATCTTAGTTTGACACTGCAAGATCTTAGTTTGACACTGCGAGATCTTAGTTTGATACTGCAAGATCTTAGTTTGACACTGCAAGATCTTAGTTTGACACTGCAAGATCTTAGTTTGACACTGCGAGATCTTAGTTTGACACTGCGAGATCTTAGTTTGACACTGCAAGATCTTAGTTTGACACTGCGAGATCTTAGTTTGACACTGCAAGATCTTAGTTTGATCACTGCAAGATCTTAGTTTGATACTGCGAGATCTTAGTTTGACACTGCAAGATCTTAGTTTGATACTGCGAGATCTTAGTTTGACACTGCAAGATCTTAGTTTGATACTGCGAGATCTTAGTTTGACACTGCAAGATCTCAGTTTGACACTGCGAGATCTTAGTTTGACACTGCGAGATCTTAGTTTGACACTGCGAGATCTTAGTTTGATACTGCGAGATCTTAGTTTGACACTGCAAGATCTTAGTTTGATACTGCGAGATCTTAGTTTGACACTGCAAGATCTCAGTTTGACACTGCGAGATCTTAGTTTGACACTGCGAGATCTCAGTTTGACACTGCGAGATCTTAGTTTGATACTGCGAGATCTTAGTTTGACACTGCAAGATCTTAGCGAGCAAGACGCTATCGGTTGTTTGGTCCGAATGAATCGCCATTGTACAGAAGGTTAATTGATAACAGCATGATGGTCAGACCAAATCAGCTACTATTACATTACGCCGACGTGGCTAGAAGTCGTCGTGGTTACTGAAAGGTTAAATAGAATTTGTATAAAGGGAGAGAAACCGCTTCGCTCCAGACCGAGTTCCTTGACCAGTCCTAGTGCATTTTCCTTTTGTGGACTGCTTTGATCTGCAATTCCTGTGTAAGTAGATCATTATTTATCATTTTCTTTCTCCATTTCTTTACTTGAAACTTTTGGTTGTCGTATTACTAATAAGTGTTGTTCGTTTTTGTTCACTTATCCTTTAATAATGAATGAATTAATTGGAGATTCATCCTATTTTCATGTTAGAAAATAAGTCTGAAATGTTCTATTTTGTGTATTGTTGAGTGTCTTGCAGTTATCTCTACTAGCAAGCACGTCTGAAATTGTCAAATAACCCATACCTGAGTGTATTGTTGTTCAGTGTAGAATAAATTATATGGATCAAATTTCGTGAAGTCTTGCTCATCTTCGCTGTGTCCAAATCACTAAAGTTAAGCTCACCATTTTCATCGCTCTCACTCTGGTATGGGCTATTTGACAATTTCAGACGTGCTTGCAAATAGAGAAAACTGCAAGACACTCAACATCTTGAAATTTGATTTAACTGTTTAACAGCTATTTCGCAAGTACTTACCCTACCAGTCTATTAATCAACAGTCTCAAATGTAAGCAACTAATTCTTTTCTTTAAGAAATGTTAACGATGAACAAATGGATATCTGGGATTGTTTGTTTTAGACACAGACTTTGTATTCAAATGTTTAATATATAATATTTCTGTTTCACATGCCTTGAGCTCACCCGTATGAGACCGTGACTTGCTCAGAATTCTAGCAAACGCCGCAACTACGTCACAGCAATGTTATATATATAGGCCGAGTCATGAGAACACAAATCAACATCCCTAAATCAGTAAGTGTACGCTCTAAAAGAAAACAATTTTTAAACTAGAAAACGAATGAACATCAACAGCTTGACGAGAATGACAACATGAATGACGAGATTTTTCGATGTCCTCGATCAATTTCCTGACTTGATGAAATACCATTTTAACAAGTCTTACCTGACTTGATGAAATACTATTTTAACAAGCCTTACCTGACTTGATGAAATACCATTTTAACAAGTCTTACCTGACTTGATGAAATACCATTTTAACAAGTCTTACCTGACTTGATGAAATATCATTTTAACACAAACAAGCCTTACCTGACTTGATGAAATACCATTTTAACAAGTCTTACCTGACTTGATGAAATACCATTTTAACAAGTCTTACCTGACTTGATGAAATACTATTTTAACAAGCCTTACCTGACTTGATGAAATACCATTTTAACAAGTCTTACCTGACTTGATGAAATACCATTTTAACAAGTCTTACCTGACTTGATGAAATATCATTTTAACACAAACAAGCCTTACCTGACTTGATGAAATACCATTTTAACAAGTCTTACCTGACTTGATAAAATATCATTTTAACACAAACAAGCCTTACCTGACTTGATGAAATACCATTTTAACAAGCCTTACCCGACTCCCAGGGTATGGCAAAAATGAAGACGTTGACCTCTGCCAAGACGAAGACTGGAACCAGCACGGTCAAAATAAATAGTGAAGGTCTCCTCCGTAAGACAGCCTCGTACACGACGAAAGACAAGAAATTTGTGCTCATGTTTTGAACGACACGGTACCCCTTGGTTGACATTAGTTCCCATTCGCCATTGTTCACAAATGTGTTCAAATCTATTTGAGGTGTCGCCGGGTAAAGACCGACAGAGCTATTGACATACGACCAAACGGTGATTACCCAGCGACACACTTGAAAGTCAAACGGGTAATATGTCACTTCCACGTCACAGAAAGTTTCAAAAGACTCGGCAGGATACCACGTCATCAGGCCGTCAAATGCACACGTGATCACCAAGTGGTCCGCACCGATTGTTTTAAGATCCTTCATCGTGTTTAAGATCGTCAGACTTGGCCTCCATACCCGGGATGTTTCAGGATAAAAAATCTTGACACCTCCGTAGTCACTCGGGTTCCAAACCATGTACACGTCTGTCCACTGCACACGCAGCCATCCGTTTGTGATTAACTTCCTGTTCACGGTTTCGAAACTGTTGATTGACGATAAATGGAAAGATAGTGTCACTTTAGTTTCAGTGGAAATATTTTTTACCGGACGAACATTGGGATGGATTTTATAAAGATCTTGGTGGAGTTTGGTGAAATCTTCTCCAGACTGACAGAATCCGCACGGTGCGAACAAGTAGACAATAAAAATAGATAAAATGATCTTCATGTTACATCTGATAGTGTGTATAGCTTTCAAGCAAGCTGGACATGTTTGTCTCGCGTATTAGTCTCATTATCTAATAAAATTTATTCGTATTTATAAATTAAACATCTTTATGACTTTGAACAGTAATTAATTTTAGAAATATTTTAAATGATCCAATGAAGTTCTGCAGATGCTTTACACATCTAAAAGCACGTACATTTTCATAATTGAAATTTATTAAAGTCTGCTTACCTCCCTTTATTTTATCAATGCCATCTGTTTCCTTTCTCGTCAACTTTCCATTATTTATATATTTTAAAAATGTAATTATGTTTCTAAATGCCGGAAACGAGCATTTCCTAGCAACATATTTTCACAGTCATTGCCTTTTATTGCGTCACACTGTACATTTTCACCAATATCAATTCGAAGAATCTCTCATTGTCCCCCACCTTCAAAGACCCCCTTTGTTCTGTAGCATGCTTACATTGCGTTATGCAAGCGCGAAAAGGAAATGTACGTAATTATAGCAGTCAATTTAACGACGTTGCAAATATTTCAACAGTTTCATCCTAACAAATCTCTAGTGTAACATTATCTCATCGTTTCATTAGCACTGTGTATTTATGATTTCTACCTTTAAAGAAAAAAGAATGGCGGGAGGGGAAATGTGTTTGAAAAGGAAAAGAAAACTACAACATTCCAATTAGGATTTTAAAGAAGTTGGTTTGATTGATTATGTTTATTTGATTTCATAGCAGCTTTGAAAATGTAAAATACCGATTATAGTGATAGTGCTTGCTTAATTTCATAACTGTTTGAAAATGAGCAAACAAGATATTTAATTTTTCTTCTCATTTTACAAACAATTTTCATATTGAATTTACACTATTTAAACAAAGCAGCTTAATGTATACTTTATTGCTGCGATTGGAAAAAATACTCTATTTACATATGAGACATTACTAAGTGCGGTGGGGGAGAAATAATCAAATTAAATTCTCGTTATGTGTTCAATTTATTCACAGAATTAATTTTACAATATTTATATTATTAGTGTGTGTCTATGTGTGCGTGTTTTGTGTGTGTGGTTGAGTGTATTTTTGGTGTGTGTGTTGTGATAATTCCGTCATACACCTCTAGGTTGCAATCATCATCATCATTAATTCTATAACTATTAATACTATTATGTTAAATATTAAATTTTATTGTCTTGGTGTGTGAACGTATGTGTATATTTGTGTGTGTAATCCGAAAAATGCAGTTGAATAGTATTCTGAATTTTGATGTTATAATAGCTTATAAACAAAACATAATCTAAATTTGAACATTTATTGATGCGTTAAGCAGACGACAGAGAAATGGAGGTGCAATTATCTGCTGTCAACATCAGTCAGGAAGGGATGAAGGCGACTGAGTCTCGGGACTGCCATCTATCTTGACCAAACGAAGATGGCGACCTCCACAAAAAATAGTGTAATCCCTTAGTACTCAAAGTGCTGTGTGATCTGTAAGTTGTCTAACAAGACACGTAGCTTTTACGTTAGCGGTCAAGGGCGTTTTCTCAAACACTTTGATAATGATTAAACGCACACACATTAAACAAAACAGTAAGCCTCCTCATTTTGAATCAGAGAGCGATCGACTTTTAAGTAAGCTCTCTAAAAGTCTACTGTTTAGCTGAGTCAGATAGCAATAGACTTTTACATAATCTCTCTGAAATTCTTCAATCATGTAATTGATTGTATTGTCTTTTTTTTTTTTTTTTGTAAATCCACATTATTCTTAGAGAGTTTTCTTCAATATCTATATTATTATATATTTTTCATTAGGAAGGGATGTCTTAGAGCTACATTATTTTTAAATCATTGAATTTACTAATTATTTAGAACATTATAAAATCCCTATTCAGAAATAGTTCACAATCTGTCTTATTTGAGTTTAAAAAGTAAACGAAGCTAGACAGGTTAAATAAATGTGACATAAATTACTCACACTTTAGGGCCCAAAACACAAACTACTATGTTATAAAAAAATGTACACTTAACAACAGGTTGCAATACAGTGAATTCACCCATCTTGAGAAAGACTATAAATAAATAAATAAAAAATACAAACATTCCCAGAGTAGTACTTCATTTAAATCTTATTATAACTCTTTGTGTTTTACGCTATAAATGTTAGGGGCCTATCAACTTAACGATTTTAAATAGTTTAAACCTGTTTTTAGCTACTTTATATGAATACGGCAGTCCAAACTTGGCTGTCATTATCAGCGGGTATACCACAATCATGACGTCGGCGTACAGGAATGTCAAGGACAACATGACGCGACGGGTGTGTTGATTCCGCAAGGGACACCACTCGAACACAGTTATTGGCAAATGTCGCATTAGAATGGGATGGAGAGTTTATATGTTCTATCAGAAATGTATATGACTAATAATTGTTTTAAGATGTCATGAATTTAATAGAAAATTAATTCAGGTAAGAAGATTCAACATTTATATATATTAATTAAACTTTCTTCATGGAAGCCTTTTATAATATCCATCTTCGATTGTCCTCTAACACTTTTAACAGTGCTACTGCTAGTGTGTTAATATTAATAACATTTACAATATAACAGCAAAAGACGTGGATTACAGATTGAATTACTGTTTCAGAGTAATAGCGGGTAATATAGGAAATTTTTGATTTGGTGATAACTTATTATTGAAGAAAAATTATTTGATTCTTTAGAATATGTTTGATTAATTATAAACTCAATATCAATTGAGATTTGAGAACGAGATTAAATTTCATGAATTGTAAATTTTCAGAATTTCTCTCACATCATTTATTTTTATATTTTAATTGCACAGAACTTAAAGTAATGAATAACAATTGACGTCGATTATTATTAATGTATCTCTTCTCACTGTAAATTTTGTAATCAGTGCATTGTTACGGCAAGAATTGTAGCCATAAATATGCTATAGCCTAGGCATATGCACTTTTCATTTATATTTAAAAGTTGACTGTAAAATTAAAAATATATTTAAACTGTTATGATTTTATAAGATTTTTCAAATGGGAGTTCGACTTTTGGAAGAAAAAGAAATCTTAAAATAATGGAATTCTTTTATTATTTTAAAATAAAAGATAATGGGATCTTATTCTTTGAAAAGGTAAATATTTTTATGAATAAGCTACATTAGCTGAAGAGCATCAACAGGGCAAATACTAAACAATTTTATAAAAATATAATATGTATCCAAAGATGTTGTGATGATCTAGACTTGTAAACGATTCTTTAAAATTGTATTTGATGAAATAACTTTTATGAAGGAAATTAAGAGATTTTAGATAATTAAATATAAGTAACACCTGTGAATTCAAACTTGTCAAATTACATTTTTATTTAGCTTTTGTAAATGTTTGTGTGTGTGTGTGTGTGAGAGAGAGAGAGAGAGAGAGAGAGAGAGAGAGAGAGAGAGAGAAACAGACAGACAGATTTAATATTACATGTAGTTTAATTCTTTCTTTTATTTATTTCTTTTGTTCTTTTGGGATTTTGTGGGGTGGGGTGAAGCATTAATTTGATTAAAATTTAGAGACAAAACTTTCATTTGAAGCTAATGCAGGGTGAACTTACAACGTAAGTAATTAGTACATGATAAATAAATAAGGTGCATTCATGCACACATCTCTCTCTTTCTGTCTCAACAGGGATTTTCATAATGATATAAAATTTTTGTGTTGGACTTGGAAAATAGTCTTTTTGTAGATCTAATAAAGTGGTCAACATTAGTAGCAGGGATTTAATGTTACCAGTAGTTCAGTACTTACTTCAGAAGCCTTTGGACGTTTGGTATAGATGTTCATTTGTAATGGTATAAGATTCTTGGAGTTTGAAAATAGTCACTTTGTAGATGCAGTATAATGAAATGGTCAACACTAGAATATCTAGCTATTAGCAGGGGTTTAATCATAATGCCACCAGTATTTATTTGCAGATATCTTTGGATAGATGTTGTTTATTCATAATGGTATAAAGATTCTTGGCATTTGAAAATAGTCACTTTGTAGATGTAATTTAATGAAGTGGTCAGGTTTAGAATATCAAGAATAAGAAGATATTTAATGCCACCACTTTGATTCAGAAGTTCTTTAGTGCTGAGATTTTTCTAAAGAATTTAGAAACTAGTCTGCAGTTCTTATGAAGTGTTTACTATTTTCATTTTTCATTAGTGTTGATTATATCTGTCATTGACTTAAAAACAAAAATTATGTCCATTAACATCATCCATAACCATGAATGAAATAGTTTATTTCATTTACTATTACTTGTTCTGTGATCTTTTTTACATTTTTTTTACATTTTATGTTACCAGTAGCTAATTTTTCAGTGTGTTATTATTACTTGCACTAGATTATGACAATTTTTAAAGTAAAGCTAATTCTGTCAGTAATAAAATGGTATATATTCATTAACTTTGAACTTTTTTGACTTAATAAGATTTTACCACATACACTGCATGAGGTTTTTATTTAATGAAACAGTTCACTTACTCAGGAGTACATTTTACAAATTTCTTCACTGAGAATGAACATCAGCTCAAGTGAAGGAATATCTGGAGAGGAAAAAGTGCGCCCTATGCGCCAGCGACATAGAATGTATGGGGAAAAGGTGTGTGCAGTTTGTGGTGACAAGGCATTGGCTCACCATTTTGGCACCTTGGCTTGTGAAACTTGCAAAGCCTTTTTTCGAAGAAATGCTTTAAAAAACCAGGTATGTCCTTTAATGAAGAAATACATACACAGACTTAAAGTAGTTGTATTTGAAAATAAGATTGAGATTTTGGTCATTTGTGCAACATTTAAAATCTGCCAGTAAGGTTGAAGTTAATACAGAGACACAGTCTGTGTATTCTGCTTTCACTATTACAATTTTAAAATGATTTATGAAGCAAGTCTATGGGTGTTGTACATGACACTCACCATCCTCTGCCTTCATAGATACATATAAAATATCCCTTTCAATTCTTTTCAACAGTTTATTAAGCTTTACTTGGCCTTATAACAGTGTAATGAATAATTTATTAATGTATTCTTATAAACTGAATGAATGTAGTACTAGGGTGTGTTTGAATCAACACCTCTAGAAACACTGCTAAACCAGAATATGAGAGAACCTTTTCATATTTTTGCAACAGAATATACCAGAATACTTGAGTGATTGGTTTTTAAAATGATGACTATAAACATATCCAGCATGTACATTGTCATTGCTAATTGACATTACCACTTCTCAACTATTTCAACACTGTACTTCATAATTATTAAAATTGCAATAAGCATTATAAATTTCTTAATTAAAATTGAAAATTTGTAAAATCTGCCATTTGTTAGTTGCAAAGCACAAACATGTATTTCCATTTAGTTCCACACGTTACAATTTCCTAGTCTACCTCTAACTCTAGAGTCATGTGGTCAGCTGCAAGTAGGCTTTTTCTTAATACATTTTAGCATAACTGTTTCTGTATCAGGAAAACAGGACAGATTCTAGAAGCATGCAGTCATACAATATTTCTAGATTTTCATGTAGTAAATTTATCTGTCCATAGTAAAACAAGTTCCATATTATATTTATAACAGTTACATGCAACAAATGTATTATCTTATGCAAAATCTCTAAAACTGCACTTGCCAAGCATTTTAATTATCACAACTCCTAAAATCGGATGAATACTTTTCATTTTCGAGAATCAATTAAAAAAAAAAAAAATATTTTAGTTATGGTTAATAACAACTATTTAGAAACACATTTATTTATTGTAAACATATTCATTTTGGGAGCTAAATATCAACAAAGCAAATTTATTTCATTTGTAAATAAATTAACTTATATATAAATATAAAATTATTTAACAGTCCTTGGTCTGAACTTCAATTTGAAAAATCATTTTAAAAGTCTTGAATTACATTTGTGGTCTTAATGTTGTGTAATTGTCACAATGTTCTTATTTTTTCTCTCTTTTTAAAGCACATTTCTTATAAGTTGCTTTCTTTAAATTAAGAATTTGATTAATGACTAAAGATTATTTCTTTAAATTAATAATTAATCAAATTCATAATTTTAAACTCCTATTTAGAAACTTTTGGTTTTACTTTAATATTATAATAATAATTATTTTTTTTAAAGAAGACTTGTTAAATTGGATTGTTATAATTAAGAAATGCTATCAGATAAGCGCAATTCACTAATCTGTTACATAAATTTGGTCATTGTTTCTAGCACTTTTTTCTCTCCCTCTCTCTTTTTTTGTTGTTGTATTTATGCTAATGCTACTATAAAACTGCAAAACAAAATATACATAAATCTAACTGAAGTATGTTCCTACATGACGCTGTATACAGTTTTTGAGACTAATGACACTTATAATTCAGTTTTGTCTTTGCTAGGAAGTCAGAAAATGCCTGTTTCAGGGCAACTGCCCTATAGACAAAAAGACAAGGCGCTTTTGTCCAGCATGTAGACTGCAAAGGTGCTTGGCTGTTGGCATGCAATCAGATCTTATCCTTGGTGAGTGTGATAAACTTTCCAGTCTTCTCTCTTCCATTTTCATGACAAGAAAAAGATCAGACTATAAAGTGCATTGATGTTCCACCAGATCTTATCCTTGGCGAGCGTGCAATCTTTTCCTAATTATTAGTTCTAACTTTAAAATTGAGGGAGGTGCACACATTTGAAGTGTGTACCAGAAGCCATTTTGAAAAAATATGGTTCTGAAATGAGCACAAAATTCTGACAGTTTTTCTCTGATTATGATCAGCATTACCCTAAGAGAGCTTCTCTCTGGTTTTATACCTAACTTGTAAAATGTTGTACTAAGGACTTTCTAGTGATGCTTAAAATGGGAGTTTGGGTAGGGGTGTGGGGTTTTCTCTTTAATTTTAATTAATTTCTGGTGGTATTTGATATAAAAATGAATGATGTTAAGCTTGTAAATGTCATGATGTACCTTGGTGTGACTTTAAAATAATGTATTATATCAAATTTTATCTATTTAAGGATATAACACATCTGAGGCAAAGTGCTGAGGCAAAGTTCGGGCTACTGGTTATAAATTTATGTATCAAGAACTGTTATGCTGATACTATGATTGATGTTGCTGGTTGATTTGACTCACTGGTCCACTTAGTAATAGTCTGAGAAATAAATATAAAAATTGATATGTAGACAAATAGAGAACAAGATGATATAATTATACTATCACTACAGTTTATGGCAACGCTACACTAACAGATATGAACAAAAATTTCATAAAGTAAAGGCTAACAATATTTAATAAAGATACATTCTCAATACAGTCTTAGAAATATCTTCATCAACTCATTACACACTTACCAGTGTTTTTAATTTAGATACAAAGTTCAGTTTACATTCTGCGGTCATCCCACATAAAAAATTTAACTTAATTTGAAACACCTGGCAACAGTTTAGCAACACTGGCACAGTTCTCATTGCAAAGCTTCATATGGACAAATTCAACATCGGCACTTCTGTCAATGAAAATGAAGGCCAGGATTTCACAGGAATAAAACCCTGAAACATAAGTAATTGCAGATCCAAAATACATTGCAGGTTACTACATACATAAGTACTTAATTAGATCTGGGTCTCTGCAGCAAAATAGATTTAGAGATTTTTATAATAACATAATGCTACCTAATTATAAAATCTTAACCATTCATATAAGTACAGAAACGTTTTTTCCTTTATCTACCCAAGGGTCTGTCTTTTGGTTTCTTTAATGATTTAACATTACAACTGTGACAGGATAGACTTAATACAGGACACCTCACCTGAAGGGTATGCTTTAAAAGCATAAAGTCTTGGGGCTCTTAGGAGTTTTCTCAGCCTAAAGACTCCACCCACCTCTACCTTAAATGACTTTACTAATCAATCGAATTCAAGAGTACACCTAGAACTAATTAATAACTATGAATTCTCATATCTTTTACACACATATTCTGTCAACACACGAGCGGCACTCAGTGGTTTCACAACAATAGCTATAATCTTATTTACCGCTAACCACTCAACGAGCACACAATCAAAACAACTTATCTTTCTCTCCACTTCTGTCTGTCCCCGACTTTCACTTTACAAATAAACTTTATCATTCTGAATCATAAAAATTACAAGTAACTTGTCATGTTAAAATTATAGATTAAAACTGAAAATTTATTTTAAAATATGTTGGACAAATTTCCTCCACATAACAATAAAATGCATTTTCCACTAATGTAACAAAAGTTCATGATATGGCAAAAGATTTGTCTTTTTCAGCATTTATCTCAATTCATCTTTAGCAAGTTAGAATGCATTTCATCATATGGGTTACATTTGTGAAGCAGTCCAATGCCTTAGTGTTTCTTTTATTCCAACAGATGACAATGAAAGACAAGAACGAATGAAGAAAATGTTCGAAAACCGAGCAAAGCGATGTCAGCAACCAGAAGGGTCTTATGCCCTCCGTCAACCAATAGAATATGATGTATCTACTACATGTCATGGGGTCACATTGAGTCCAGAAAAATCTGATCAATCGGGTTCTTCCAGTCCAGGGAGTCAGCTTACCAAATCTGATGTCTTGGAGACAGACACTTCCAACTCTGCTTCAGGAATGCTCCCAAACTCAGATATACCACTGAAGCATGTGAATGGTGAACTAACAACTAATTCTGATGTAATTAGATTGGTAAATTGTGATGTAAGTGATTTATTTTCAGAATCAAACGGTCAATTATCAGAAGTTCATGATGCCAAATGTGCTTCTGTTGTAAATCAAGTGCAAAGTCCCAATCAGACCTCCGTTTCATATTATTTAGATCCAGACTCAGCTGGAACCCCACTTCCATCCATTATCCATGTATCATCTCATCAGCATCCACCTACATCACAGTCTTCTTCACAACCACCTGTTTCACTTATGTCAGGATCGTTACTAAAGGATGGTCCATTTCAACACATTCCACGAGAAAAACTGCCATCAGATCCATACATGTACTGGCATTTGTCTAAAGATGAGCGGTGCTTGCTGACACATTTAGCAGCAGCATACCAAGACACAGTGCTTTCTATCCTCCAAAAAAATCCTCCCAAAGAAGTTTTGAGTGTTGACATCTTATCTTTGGACATGCAGTTGGAGGAATGTGAAACTGAGGCTCGCAATGTAATCAGTTTTGTTAAACGCTTGGAAGATTTCCAATGCTTGAGTTTAGATGATCAGATAGCTTTGCTGAAAGCATCTACCACCCAGACACTAGGGTTGAGAAGCTGTGCTTTATATATCGCAGAAAAAGATGCCTGGCTTAGCCAGAAGGGTTATGTTACTTTTGAGGGGGTTCGGAGATTATATCAAGGAAACCCTTTTCTGGATATAGGGGTGGATATTTGCAGAAACGTAAAAGCCATTGTGAAGAATGATGTAACACTTTACGCTCTCTTACACTGTACCATTTTGTTTGATCCCAGCGATGAGCGGGTCATCAACCGGCAGCTTATAAATTCCATCCGTGACAAGTATATCATCCTTCTCCGCCATTACTTGGAATATCAGTTCTCTTACCTATATAGTGAAAAATATTTTATGGCTTTGCAAGGAATTTTACTTAAACATCGCGATATTGTTCGAGATGAAAATCATATGCTTGTTATAAGAAGATTGTTCCCTTCTGTCCCTAATCAGCTGCTAATCGAACTGATGGATTTCCAGTAACCTTTTTGTCAATGTGTAAAATACTTTTAACATTCTTTGGAGGTTTGATTTTGGTTTTGTAGTGCAGAGGAGTGAAAGCTGTTTAGAATGTAGGATTTCATTCACTTTTAACAGCCTCATGGCAGCCTGCAGTCAGATAAGATAATATCGTGGCATGGATGTTTAAATTAAGTCTTAGCACTGTTGTAGGTTATCAGGTTTTCATTAGTGATTTTACAGCTCAAACAATTCAGTTAAATTATTTTATCCTGCTTTCGAAAAAAAGAACTTATTTGGCGAATACATCATGTGTCGGTTATTGAATATAAGAATGGTACAACTATAAGAATAGATATAAGAATGGTACAACTCAGTTGTTGCCTTTGAATGAAAATCCATCTTAGTCTGTAAGGTGGTCACAAATTCATCTTGTCACTTCTCAATTGCACTGACAAGAGGGATGAATGACAGTATTCATTTTACTGCCAGTCAGGTATATAGTGAGGCAGATAACTGGATCAAGTAGATGTTTTTAAATGAGCGTATTGCAAAAAGGAAAAAAGAATTTTGTTTTTATCAGTGCCATTTGCATTCTGCCCCAGATATATAAAGCAAACAATTGTACAATTGTTTCATTCCACCAACAGTTTAATCTCAATTAATGAATTTAGGGGTCTTTGGCACAAAGATTAAAGTAACATATTTTTCAGGCAAAACTATAGATGCACAAATTAAGGTCTGTTAATCGACTCAAAGAACAAGGCAGTTGAAAATGAATTTGTTGTTCACTGATGTTTATTTCCATTGAATTTAAGAGTTGGTTCACTAGATAAAGGCTACATTCAGGGAGAGACAGCGTTATTACCATGATGCTATCAATTACAGTCATTTTTGTTTGACTTTGAGAAAAATGTCAAAAATCTCTACAGCAGGGGTCACCAACCTTTTTGATACTGAGAGCTACTTCATGGGTACTGAGTCATACGAAGGGCTACCAGTTTGATACGCTCTTCTAGTTTGCCTTTATACATTATTAATAATGTGAAGACTTGGCCTGCGGGCGACTCATGTCGTCTTTGCGGGTGACCTGGTGCCCGCGGGCACCATGTTGGTGACCCCTGCTCTACAGTGAAATGGTCCAACAGAGTTTTGTTCTGTTTCATATTTTATCTGAAAAGTTTGAATTCATCTATATATCATCTACATTTAATAATTGTCTTAATTTTACTATATAATAGTAATAGTATAATGGAATTTGTTTGCACAATTATATTTTGAATTATTGTCCAAATGTGTATGTGTGGGGATATGGGGATATATATATATATACTGTGGTATTTAAATGTTAAAATATTAATTAAAATTAATGCTAGACAATAAAATCTAAAAGCTGAATTATTTTCATATATTTGGATTAGTTCATTAATAATGTGATGAAGTGCTTGCCTGACTGTTCAGTTTTATAAAGAATTTTCAAATAAAGCACTTTTTGTGAGGTTTAAAATAATGATTCCTCTATATGCATCTGTATTTGTGATGTATTTTAGGTCATTGTGATGTAATTATGCATAATTTGAAATAGATACTGATTCATAACATTCATGTGTTAAACACAAATTATCTAATTCAATATGAACACATTGAAATCCCTGATTGTGATAATTGTCATAAGCAAAATATTATTTTGTTTAATATTATTGAAGAGATTAAAGAGAATTAATTTACTAATGATTAATTAGATGTAGATTATTTATGCTAATAAAATTACTAAAATAAATCCTTGATCTGTTGCATGATTTATTTATTCTTCAGTCATTTAATACCTTAATAAAAATAATAGCCTAAGACTTACTGAATGGTTGTGGTGATGTTGTTTCACTTCCAAGGTCTGCAAGAACTTTTTATCAATCAGTGTTTTCAGCTATGTGTTGACCTTGGCTCTCCTCACTGGATTCTGGGGAATAGACCATTTGAAGGGGACTAAGTGGAAGCTCTCAGTGGTAGCAGGGTTGTATCAGCATTTTTTCTTGATGGAGATCCTTCAGCTGGTGATAAGATGAAAATCAAACATTTATTTTATACACAGATGCACATCAAATGACTGGTTTGATGCTATAACTGTCATAAGCTATCAGTTAACCACCAAATGATGGAAGAGAAAATATAGTAGATTCTATTATGTTGAATGCAAAAGGTCAAAAACTGGAGAGGATTATTTTTTAGTCAGCTTTTTTTACCTAATAAGAAAGAACTAACTAAATCTTTATGGTATATATTGTGTTACCACTTCTTAACTGAATGGACTATAGACATCTCACTCAAGTAGTTTAGGTCTTTCATTAAAAAGCAAATCACAAATATCCATTGAGACCTGAATATTATTGTTGGTCGCCCATAAATAAAAGAATACCTAGGACAACACAACTAATTGAGGTCAACTTCCAGTAAAGCCCCAAGTAAAGAATTCCTCCCTAAATATAGAAAAAGAACATAGACAATAACACCATTACAAAGTGAAATTTACATAAAGTGAAGATGATAAGGAATGACACAAAGATGAAGGAAAAATTAACTAAGAACATATTTAAAAAATTGAAAAAATATATAAACAATCGAATTACAATTTCAATTCCTAATATAGCTATCTCAGAGAGATCTAGCCTGCCCAAAAGTTCAACTTCCTATCTCCTTGTTTTCTCTCCTAGGAATGTTTTATCTCTTCTATAGTTTTTCCCTTCAGTCTTTCTCTTTTCACTCAATAGTTTATGAGTTTATGGTAAATAGAGTACACACTTCGAGTACTAATGTTTATTGTGCACTTATTTCACTTCCTGGCAATGCTTCCCTTTTGCACTGGTACACACACACACAGAACGGGCAGCTTACATCATCTGCTCTTTGCCATGAATCATATCATGAGCTCTATCACAGCCCAGCTAAGAAGATGCTTAGATTCTAGGCCAGTCTAGTAAACATAGAAGGAGAATGGTGACAATGACAGTTCCAAACCAATGGAATTGAACAGAATGGAACAGAACATAAAAAAACCCTGCAAATAACTGATAAGTATTTGCTACAATTAAATTGATAGTAGTTCGTGTCAAGGCCAAATTCCTCCTCAAGTCCACTAAACTGGAAAAAACCAAACCCATAGTTTAAAATATACATGGCATTCTACTTAACATCCTACATAGACACCAAAGATTCTTAAACTGTACCAGTAATGAATAGACATACCTTTCATTTCTGCCAAAACAGGAAAAAATCCCCCTATTGAAGATCCTGAATTTTCACAAAAATCATTTGCTCTTTTTTAAAAGTCTTTTGAGACTTCAACCACACAGACTTTAACATCTTTACTTAGACTGGACCCTTTCTCTTTCCTGCCTAAGCATGGGGTAGTTCTGAGACAAGTAGTGAATT
The DNA here is from genome assembly GCA_028829895.1 of Sinotaia quadrata. Lineage (NCBI taxonomy): Eukaryota > Metazoa > Mollusca > Gastropoda > Architaenioglossa > Viviparidae > Sinotaia > Sinotaia quadrata. Next base: position 17,249,011 of record CM054180.1, read on the forward strand.
ATTTTCTTCCAGGCATTCAAAGCTATTATCTCTGTCACGTGATGTTTTCATCACACCTTGACCCATGAGTCAAGGTATTCTCCCCTGCCTTCTCATTGGTGGACAGAAACACACTACACTAATTCCTACTACGGCTGGGCTGTCTAGTTTTTACTTCCAATTTTCCATTGATGCTTCCAAGTTTTTGCTTACTATTGTGTCAAGGTAAGATTTTACAAGTTAAATAATTTTAGTTAGCTTCTGTTTGGCTTAAATTGTATTTTAGCTGAAAAACATCCTGTCTGCCTCTCCTTGTAACTTGGATGGTTTGGCTAAATGTATATGCATCACTGTCACAGGAAACGAGGAACAGAAATTATATTTTATTTCATTTTAAAAAACCGCTAACAAAACTAGTTGAAGTAACCCGAGTTTTGTTATTTTTCATATGTATCATGTGTAACTTCCAGTAAAGGTCACCTAAGATATCTTTAGTAGAGACGTTCGTGACACAGTGTGTGTTATTATATCATATTGAATGTATATATTAGTTTGTGAAGGATATGTATATTGAACAATTAGGACAATTACGCATGACTGGTCACATGTTGTTTACGAGAGAAAAGGCCAGTGCGCATTAGAATTGACCACAGAAAAACGTGCAGCACGGACAGAACTAAATATCCGAGGGCAAAATTAAGTCACAAGGCATAGCTTCTGGAAGTTCTGGAAACCTTCAGTGAAGCTATATAAGAGGCAAAAGGAAGATTTTACTCTCAAATGTTGAAAACGTCGATTCGTCTGAAGCCAGTCTAACTTCACGTATGAATTATCTCATGTACAGAGATTTCATAAAGGAAAGCTGCAAAAATCTCTTTCCATCCGTTTTCCATCCGTCTGATGCCATATATTGAGTAACGAGGCAAAATTACTTCAGTATAACTTTTGGCAAAGTGGGGAGTTCACTGTCAAGAAAAACCAATGCATGTGACGCTGGTTGTATGCAGTTAACGACACGAGGGACCAATTTTGTTTCCCCCCTGTCTGAGTTTGTTTGACAGCTCTATTCCGCTGTTGAGAGGCTAGCACCGAGATAGTCTTACAGATATCTGGATTTCTACACTCAATAGGATGCGACGACACATCCCACTGGACGACTTCATCCGATAATGCTAAACGTCGTTGGGGTGTCCGTTTCCACGACAACCAAGAAACAACGACAATTATCGAGGCCGACAACAGTCAGCTAAATTTCAGATTTCTCCCCAGTGATAATCTGAAAGTGGTGCCTAGATTCTGCAGAATCTTCACCTGTAATGCGACGCCGCAATTGCGTCCTGTCTTCACTTTGAAGCGCCCCTTATAAGTGACGTGCGAGATTACGTCATCTCCTTGGAACTCTGACATTAATAGTGAGTAATAATTAGCACGGCTAACGCGCACATACTTAACTCTAGGACTCTAAGAAAATGAACACTATTATATCATTTGCGAAATACGAACTTTAATGTTAAAATTAATGCTTATTTTATATGTGAACTATTGTTAAAGCGGCCCCATTTGCCGCATAAGGATTGTGTAATTAAACTTTATTTTATATTTTGAATTTCATCATTTTCATCCCCCCTTATTTCCCACAGAGTGTATGACATTGGAAAGTTGAATGTATGATTAATCACTGTGCGAAAGAGTAGTGTCCCTTTTAAATCAGGAAATAAATAACCTGATTTAACCATCTTTCGACTCACTTGTTATTCATAGTTTTTTGAGAGGGACGAAAGAATTTGTACTAGTGTTGTGCACCGTTCGTCTGTTTGTCCGTTCGTCCATTTATTCACATTCATGATACTCACTCACAACACACACCGCCAATAAAACGTTCCTTGGCATGACACAATAAAACTGGGCCCCACCCAAACATCAATGGTGTATGTCATGTGTGTCTATGTAACAACCTGACGCGACGTAGTACTGGCATATGTCATACGGGCTTTCTTGGAGGTGCACCGGAGCAGGCCAAAAATAGACTTCACCCCTTGCATCTCTAACTTCAGCTCGGGTCGGCTTAACAGTCGACATTTCATTTTGTGACAATCACTTTTACTTCTATTCTAGTATACCTCATACTGCTTGAATCAATCTATTTTATTATTTTAATATTTATTGAAATGAGACCGGGTAAAATTTAATTAAGGAGAAACTGACAATTATGATGAATAAATTGATCATTAATTAATGTAGGTAGAATTTTATTGCAGTCATTCTCAATTGATTTTGGCTTCCTGGGTAGCGTACTGGCAGTGGCAACCCTGAAATTTGCTGACTGCAGAAACTTGTCCCTATTACTGACAGACTAATCCATTTAGACTGGTTTTGAAGATTAGTTTAGCAGGTTTCATCCATTTGTGCTTCATGTATTTTTATCTTCTGGACATGTCACAATTATGCCTGTTGAAGCCGAACCATTGAGTTCATTACCAAGTACCGAGTCAAGTATACTTCAAGGACATACTAATAAACCTGTGAGTTATACAATACATATTTAAAACAACTCTGTCATTCCTTATTTAGTTTCAGTTCTGTTGACAAATGGTATAAATGGTACAAATGATGTTTAATCAAAAGCAACTTGGCTTGTATCTGTGTGTAATGTTTGATGATGATCTACAGGGTATCTGAAAATTATCTTTGCAATATTTATTAACACACATGACATTGCCATCAAAGATATTTAGACACAGAAAACCTCCATTTAAAAGAAAAAAAAATGTAAAGTTCTAAACCTATGGTGGGTGTTTGAATCAAATTATTTTTGGAATAATCTCAAGACACTGCTATATGCATAAGGCCTAATAAACATTTCAAACAATCTGAATTGTTGGACTTGGACCTTTAATAAACAATACAAACAATCCAAATTTAAGTGGCAACTATCTTCAGAATGAATATAACAACTTTAATATTAAAACCTTGCATTGATAACACGAGAGTTGTGTACCCTAATGTGCACCAGACAATAGTAACATCGTGTTTGAGACAGCAATAAGTATCGTATTTGAGTATGGTTTGTTGGGTATATTTGGCATAGAAGGCAAATAATTTTGATGCTTTAGAATATGACAGTTTGACATATTCAAGATAAAAATGTAAATATTATAAATGGTATTCTTTTCGTCACTCATATAGTCACAAATTCATATTGTAGTGACCGTGTCTGTGATATTATTTTGATTAATGTAGAATCGATTCAACTCTCAGTCATATTACTGATGCACCGTTTTAATATGGTTTAGGATAAATTCACTTACTGTAATAGTAACATTTGATTCACTTTGCTTATGACTAAGACTGAAGCCGCTACAAACTTGAATAAACAGAAGAAAATACCATCTTTATTGTCAGAGTTGGTTATCTATGGCAACAACAAAATTCATAATTGTAGTTTATTGGGTGTGAGCTGTTTCTATGACATTTCACCTATCACCACAAACAAGACTTTAAAAGCACGCTCAGGTTTAGAGCATTCTTATAGGAAACGTTCTGTATATTTAGCACCTCAATTCACTAAACTGATTTGTCAGGGCCTTTACCGCTCACACTTTCATATATGTGTTATGATAGCAGTTTTACGTCACCACTGGGGCTTGCGTTGATCTTTTCATCAAATGTTCTCTGATCTGGATTGTCCCATTGGGACCACTACCCCAAACTTGTGTTCGCGGTGAGGGGCGGGATGGCTAGCGGAAAGGGGCACCCTCCACATGTACCACTGTATTAAAGCTCAGTGATATATGCATATTGTAGTTGTTTTGAAGGTACGAGTTTGTCGATTTGGCTGGCAGTCATTAATCATTATATATATTTATACAACATTCTTAGAAAGTAACTTTATAGCTCCGAATTTCAAGTCCACTTTTTGACATATATTTGTAGGCAACATCAACAAGCTCATTTCAGTCTCAAAATAAGGGTTTTCTAAATTAAAATACAAATTGTAAGAGTAGACGTTATATTTTAAAGTGTTTATCTAATGATAAAAATGGCCGACATCCGAGATGATTTCTTCCAGTGAAACCAGAGCTCTATTCAGGTCCCCTACTCGCTCTAGTTATGACCAGTGACTTCCCTTTGCGAAAGAAAAAGAAATGGATACCATGGAAAGAGCGGCTGCTATTGGGATGGAGAAACATCCCAGAAAGAATGACAAGATCATCACTTATGGTACTGCCGGCTTTAGAACAAAGTGAGATATATATATTATCGACGACGTTATTGTTTTCTTAGATTGAAGTATAACTCTTGTACGTTAGATATTGCGATGTCAGTGCCACGCTGTCAAATTCCAGACATTTGTTGACTAAGGGTAAAGGTATTTAGAGCAAGTGTTCTGTTAAGTGTATTATCATCTTGTATAATGCTATTTTCTGTTTCTTGGAGATGGTTTAATGTTGCATGTTCTTTAGTATGTTTTAAGTCCATAAGATACGTAAATACATAAAACAAAAATAATTCCTATGTAAACTAAAACGCTAGGAAGTTTATTTATCCCTAACCCTTCTATTTCTAACTAGCTGTTTATTGACACTTTAGTTTAAACTCCTTACCTGTTTAGTTTGTATTGATTGATAAAATCGATTTTAATAAGTAGGCTAATACTAATCGTATTCAGCATAGTTCTTTTTTTCGACAGAAACTTTAATTATATTAGTACACTTAAGTACAAAGGCACAAAATCACCGACTTTTTGAGTCAGCAAGTGACTGAGGAAATTTTGTGATGGAAATATGAATATGCCTATTTAATATATCATACAAAATTTTAAAGGCCTTTCGGTATTCATTATGGTACTTTTATGCGCAATTATTTTATGGTATATTAATCATTAAATTTTAAGTATTACTTAAAAAGGCAAACACTTATAAAAAGATAATATGGTAAATATGTAGGCTAAATCAATGAAAGCAACAGTAATAGATTAACTTAATCTTCTTGAAATTTTAAATAATTCATAATGTCAAGTTAACACTTGAAGTCATAACTCATAATGTCAAGTTAACACTTGAAGTCATAACTATGTGCACAATTAAACAATAAGAAACACATGAAATGATGAATATTTTTTATAACAAGAAACAGAAAATTTATATATACACATATAAATTTAATAATCCGTAGCAATTAAGTAGGCATAATGTTTCTTGATTTTTTTTTAATGATGTATTGGACATATTCTTGCTGGTAGAAGAGTGAATCTAGAGAATAATCTTGAATGTGATATGTTAGTGTTTGAGCTCAAGACGTAGTTAATTCCGTGAAGTTCGGCCACAACATTTAAATGAATGTTGTCCATAGATTGCTTGATTGATTCTTACTTAAGGTAGCTAAATTGATTCATTGATAATTGAAATTCAGTTTCACTGATTTACTACTTTATTTGCTTGTGCCTGTCAGGGCAGAGGAGCTTGACCATGTCATGTACAGAATGGGGTTACTTGCTGTCTTGGCATCTCAGTCTAGGAAAGGTATAGTTTATATTTTGCCTTGATTTTGTTAAGTAAAGCAGATCAACAAAACTAGAGCATTTATAATGTTTGTACTCATTTTGTTAATAAAAGAAGCAATAAAAAGCATCATGGCAATGTATAAAATAGTAATTATGTATTATTGGTAAGAATGAAAGAAATGAGGTAATAATGATGCATTTTTCTGGTAAAAAATAGGCTATCATAATGTTAATTATTAAAATAGTAGTTTGGTGTTTCACTGAAGACGTGAGGCTATACAGTATAAACTATAATGTCAATAATGATATAGTAATTTGGCAGTAAAGAAATGAGCTTAATAATAATATATGGTGTTTTACATTTTAGTGAAATTATAATTTCTTGTTTCAGGTAAGAAAAAAAGCTCTGTTGTTAATTAAATTGAAAGTGCTTTATATTTCTTGTAGATTTTTCAGTTTATATTTTTTAAAGTGAATTTGCTTAAATCTAAAAAATTAATAAACCATAGAGATCAGTGTATTACTGTATTATTAGAATTCTGCTGTATAAAATATATAGATATAATATACAAAATAATATAAGATTTTTATATTGTACTGCCTTTCACTTTCAGCCACAATTGGTGTCATGATCACCGCATCCCATAACCCTGAGGAAGACAATGGTGTTAAATTGATTGACAAATATGGTGAGATGATGCCTTTTGCTTGGGAAGATTATGCAACTCAGCTTGCTAATACCACGTGAGTAACAAAATGTGCATGTAATGCTTTTTTCTTTAAATCATTAGGTTAATGACTTTCTCTTTCAAATGGGATTATGAGGAAAGAAAAACATTGCATTCAATGATTCATAGAAAATACATCTTCACTTTTTAATTATTTTTTTATAATAATATAAATATTATTTAATGCTATCATTAGCTTTGAGTTTTCAATCTCTGAACGCAAATGTTTGATCCATCAAGCAATCATGACACATTGTCTCATGAAAACAAGCTTTACAAATACAGTGTAATTTTTTTCTTATTTGTTTGTATTCATGATCAGTCAAGTTTGATTAGTTCAGATAAAGAAAATAGACATTCATAATTGATATGAAGGCTTTCATCCACTTAAAATATATACACTTGCATCTTATATGTTTTTTGTAATAAAAAACAATTTGTATCTTATTTTTTATGTTCATTTGTACATTTGTTTTATTTCTATAATTTTCTAGAGACAAGGGCATTCCATCTATACTGAAAAGTATTATGCAAGCAGAGAATATTGATGCCAGCATTAAAGGGAGAGTATTCTGTGCAAAAGACTCAAGGTTTTCATGCTATTTTAAAATACCATTTAGACTGATAAATACATTTTACTGTTTGCTTAGTTGTTTATTTTATCTCTTGCTTTTATCTTTTATCAGTAGGTGCTTTTCCCTCTATCACATTATCAGCCAGACAAGTGTATTAGAGAAGCAGCACAAATAAATCAGAGCCCCACATACTTGTTACTTATTTTTCTGCACTTTTTCTTCTTTGAGTTTCAAATCCATTTTTTTTTTTTAAAATGTGAAGATTTGGAAAATGACAAATTCTTTGATGAGATTTGTTGACTTAAAATTTCGAAGAGTGAATAATATAAGTATTAAAATGAAGTACACATTAGGAAAAATACATGGCAATGAAAAACTTGCTGGATAAAACAATATTCTGTAAGTACATCTATTATAGTGGTTCGGTATAAGCTCAGATAAAGATGCATGATATTAAGAAGATGCTTTATTAAGTACTAAGCAATTTACCTTTTCCCCGAATAGTTAGGTTCGGTGTGGATCAACCATGAACTATATTAGTGAATCAACATTTCTGTACCATTGCAATGAAGCATTGTATCATTTCTCTTCTTCGTTAATAAGTATTTCACTGTACATTTTGTTCACTTGAAAATCAACAGAAAGGAGGCTTACACCTATGACCCTTCACCAAATTGAAACATTCTAAGATTTTTGATAGTGGGTACAAACTAGTAATACTATAATAAACAGCTTTTTTGTTCACAAAACAAATGGGAATAGAGAATATAAAACATTAGTTATAAGTCAGCAGAAGAAATCTATGGCTCATATAAATCCTGCAAAGTCTTCATAGCAAGCATGTCTTTGTGAATATAATAAAACTTATTAGAACGAACCAAAAACAGATTTGACTAAAGGTAGTGATGTATATGTTACAATTTAATAAATATTACTGGATCAAACACACCAGAAGAAACCACAAAAATTATCACAGCATTACTGGTTAAGCTAAATGAACTTATGAACTTTTGAAGTTATTTTTCTTCTAGTTATTTATTTGCAATTTACTCCATGACTGCATATTTAAGTAGAATATTTTTTTTCTGTAAACTCAGTAAAGATATAGAACCAAAGAAAAAACAAGATACAGAATTTCTTACAAAATAAATTTCTCAGTTACTGATTCTTTATATCACAGAACTAGAATGATCTACATAAATATAAAGAATCAACTGTATCTATCAATAATTCTTTTCATTGTAAAATAACATAACTGATAAATAATGCCTCATATTTGTTCTAACAAAGCTACACTTGCTAAGCAAGTTGCAAGCACATTCTAAAGGGTGTTGTTCCGCTAACAGTGCTTCATTCTAAAGGGGAAATCATTAAACTTTTATATGCTTTGAATATTTCAACATTGCATGCCACCATTACTATTAAGAGATTAATGTTATGAATATCGTAAAGTTATTTTTGAATGTTTTTATTTGCATCTTTCTTTTTCTTACTAATTTTGCATATTGTATATTCCTAGTGGAATCTTTGTATTTATCATTATATCTTTAATTAACTTTTATTGTGTTATTTTTTTTATAGAAAGATGATACAAATGGATATGGGTGTGTGTGAATGAGTATGGCAGCAAGACAATCTCCTTCACTAAGATTTTCAAACATTGACAGATACATACATACATAGACGTACAATCTCCTGCACTGAGATTTTCAAAAGTTGACAGATACACCCATAAGCACATTTTTTTTTTTTATGAGTGTTAACAATAATAATGATTGACTGGATGTTGATTGTTCATATTTTGTTAAAAACTATAAGTTTGATAAATTTGTGAGAAAAAGAAATGTGAAAGTGGTGTCAGTGGGAGTAAATGATACAATAACTTACCCTTTAACATGCTACTTGATGGGAGTATGATATACTTCTATCTATTATGATGTCACCTTAAAACCAGGGGAACTTTTAAGTATTACTGCTGCCAATGATGGCGCATTCAGTTGATAATACATAATAGATTTTTCTGGTAAAAAATTTACTGCCTGATTAGATATCTCCATCACTGATTATATCTCCTTTCCAATACCAGAAGAGGATAATGACTACTAATGTACTATCAAAACTTACTTAGTATATTAAAATAGTTGCATGTTTACATCACAAGCTTGTTATTTAATTATATAATTAAATATAGTTTATTAATATTTAATTGTAGATTTAATGTGTTCATAGTCTTTTTGTCCATCTATTCTTGCATGCGAGATATACAGTCAGATGCATCATGACCAAAGCAAGATATTAAAGAAGCTTATACTAACTTGTAGGTGCCCAGATTCCATTAGAGCTAACAAAATAAGGGTTATTTCATTCAGACTGGCTTATATGAATGTGGCCCCAAAAGAGATTATAGCAGCTGGGGGCTGTAACACATCTACTTTCTCTAGATGGTTGATATCTTTGAAACACATCAATAGCTGGGGGCTGTAACACATCTATTTTCTCTAGATGGTTGATGTCTTTGAAACACATCAGTAGCTGTGGGCTGTAACAAATCTACTTACTCTAGATGGTTGGTGTCTTTAAAACACAATAGCTGCAGACCCTTCAGTGGGCTTGGTAGTGATTACCCAATCTACTTTTGTTTCCTCACCTGGGTAGGTGATTTCCAACTTTTTTCATTTGCTTGTGCTTTGCACACACTCAAACCAGATGCACATATTTCTTTTGTAAAGAAAAATTGTGCTTCTCATTTATTATTCTCCTCTAGTAAGCTCATTTTTCAAAGTAAAATATTTTTTACTTAAATACTTAACCAGTTTTGTGTATGCTTATGCCCTCCTAATCTTTAATTTTTCCTGTCAGTACCTCACTTTTGGGGTATAAAGTTGTTACTCTCACCATCTGATTGAATTCTTTTATTGGTTTTTGCCCAGTGGGTTCTGGTTTGCATATTGTTTGAACTATTTGATACTCCTGTAGTATGCTCATTCAGATAAACCTTATTCAATGTAGAAAAATTCCTTTTTTACTCCTTGGATTTATTGTGTTTTTGTTTTGTTTTTCCTTATAAGTCTCTATATAGCATTTTTGAAGAATATGAAAATGATTTAACCTTGACTGTGGTGTAATACATTTTTCAAAATTGTATATTTCATTTACACACAGTATTGAATAAAGTGATACTGATGTTCTTTTAAAGTTATCACTTGGTATTCGCTGATTTTTTCTTATATTGATTTTAGTGTGCACTTTGTTTTATTCCTTGCTAGACCAAGTAGCACACAACTGTGTAATGCTGTCAATGATGGAGTTATTGTCCTTGATGGAGAAATAAAATGTTATGGTAAGGTTACTTTTTTTTTTTTTTTAATTGTTCTGTTGTTTTATTTATTTATTTTTTTCTAATTAAATATTTTTATTATAGTTACTAATATTTTGCATTTCTCAGATTTTTTGCAAAACAGTTTTATTTATTGTAGTGTTTCATTTGTCCAATAATTATTGTTTTGTTATAATAAAACACTAACATTAATCACCATTTGGCATGTACACTTCTCTTGCTTATAAAGATTTCTGGTGTGAATATTTTACAACAGTTGGCTTACACATTCACTCCAAGATAATATCATTTGTTTCTAGGTCTGACTGCACATAATTATTAGTGTTACCAACAGACATACTTATTTGGTAGTGAGTTGTATAATGACAAATTGTTATAACACATTTAAACTTTGATTAGAATAATTTATTTAATTAAAAATAAATTGAGTATATTTATGGAAATTAATGTTATAAAGAAAATGTCATAAAGCATCTTATTTTAAATAAAGCACTCAAGATCAACAAGGTGATCTAAATATTGAAATATTTAATACATCAATGCATTCTTTAATTTCAAATAACTATTGACACCACTGCATTCTCTCATTAGTTATTTCTTCAAATGATTATTTTTAAGTGGTTTAATTTTGATTTTTTTATTGCTAAAGAATGTACAGTGACCTTGATTCTATATCTTCAAGAATGACCAATTTATAACTTGAGTTAATAAAATATATATATTGTTTTCAATGTAATTCAGAATTTCATTATTAAATGCAAAATATTCTCAGGTATACAGAATTTTTTTATATCATTTTTTAAAAGTTCTTTAATATTTAGTTGCATCATGTAAGTTCATAGTCTGTTGTCATCAACATCTTCATTTGTTTTCTGTTTGGTTCCCAAACCATAATTTTAATCTCATGAACTCCATAAATACAGTTCATAGAGAAAAGTAAATGTACTTCTTAGTAATTTGTAATATCTCTTATCAGTTTTTGTACACTTGCTCTGTCAGGAGATAACATCATTTCTTAATAGGCTGTCATTTAATGACACCTTACAATTAGCAGTTAAAAATATCCTGCAGATAAGAGATATCTTGAGGAAGTGTAGCTGGGTTTATCAAGAATAGTCTTCATAGCTTTTAATTTTTTTAGGTCAAATATTCTAGTAAAATATTGCCAAGGAAAAAAGGGAGTTATTAGAAACTTTGTACAGAAACTTATCTGTTGAGAATTGGCATACATTAAAGGAATGTATATCAGTGGTATTTTAATTTAAATGATTTCTTGTAACATTCAAAAGGAAATACTTAAAATTGAAGTCAGTAATAAGTTTGGGGTATATAATTTTATGGCTTTATTGCAATGTTTATTTTTACAAACATTTTTTGGTGAATATTTAAGTATTGATTATGTAAATAACTAGCCAAAATGATATTTTTTAATTGACTAGATGGAAAACTGTAAAGTGAAAATAATAGTGTTGAAGTAATTATTATCAGTTTGATAAAAATTAGAATTTTGCGGCATGTCAGGTTATTTAACTACCCCTCAGCTGCATTATATGGTATGCTGCCAGAACACTGGAGGAGAATATGGGGAGCCGAGTGAAGATGGTTACTACAAGAAACTTGGCAGTGCTTTCATCAGTCTTTGCAATGAGGTTCACATCTAATTAATCAAATCTGACTGTATTTTTACAGTAAATAATTTAAGAACTATTTATATTACACTACTTTTCTTTGGTCTGTAAACAGCATATGCATTTTTGGAGTTTGAATGTATGTAAACATTGGAAGAATGGGGATGTTGATAGAGTTAATTTGCTTTGAGTTAGTTTCCCATCAAGAGTTAAGTTATTCACAAGCAAGAATAATTGAAAATTTATTTAAAAGTAAGCTTACTAATTTTTTGTGAATACAGATTATCTTTAAGTTCTTCCATTAGAGTCTTCTTTTGTCATATTTTTTTCCTCTGCCTGCACTATGTTGTATTGTTACAGTCTTTCGTTATTTGTCTCTTATAGAATGGTGTCCATGGAAACTATAAGCCTGAGGTTTATCTCGACTGTGCTAATGGTGTGGGTGCTGAAAAAGCAAAGGCTATGCTAGATCACTTGGGTAGTCATCTACAGTTGCATATTGCTAATGATGGAACACAAGGAAAATTGAATTACCGGGTAAAGATTAAAGACAGATAATATGATCTAGCATTCAGAAATTCTCTGTAAAGATATTCTCTATCTCTTGCTCTCTCTGCACATGCCCACATACACATACATACACTTTGGTAGAGCAAAGGAATGTTACTTGTGTTGATTTTTAAAAATGCAACATGCCCTCAAAATTAAATTAATTTCTCCTTTCTAATGCTAGTTATGTGTCAATTATGACTCTCACCATATATATTAATGCTAGATTCCAATTTGTTTCTGAGCACTTATGATTATTATACATCGAGAATTCTCATGGTCATGGAAAAAAGAAATTTAGGATTTCAGTGTTAATGTATAAGCACTGACAGAGGGTTACATAGTGGTCTACTCGGTTTATTTTTTTAAAAAAAACAGTCTGTGGTGTGGTGCAGAAATCAACATCTGAAGAGGCTGCTGAAAGCATCTGATGTGATAATTGTACATAGGAGCCCAAAAGAATCTTATCACTTTTCCTGTAGCTTGAAACTTGGTGTGTCTAAGACTGTCCTAGTAAAGTGCTGCATTAGCAACTAAAGTTACAAACATAAGAAATTCAATGAAATTCACCTAAGATGTGATTAATTAAAGGCATTAATCAGCCAATTGTTAAATTTGCTAATTTCATGTTGAGTGCTACTAATGTCATTATAGGTTATAATCAACAGGAATAACATTCAAGTGTGAGATTTGGTTGATGCATATTCTGTAAAACAAAAGAAGCTACAGTGTTTTGTTCTGCCTTTAAAAGAAAAAATTAAAGTTTGACCCATATTCCTTTCTGATGTCCTTGAGGAACCATGATTGTAACGTTGCAAGTTGACAATTAATGAGTAATCAAGTAACAGTACACAATGTAAAAATCAATACTATAAAATTTTCTGTAGATGTGCATCAACAATCAGTTACATCCAGACTGTTAACAAACATATTGCTATCAAAGTTCATCCATTCCCTGTAATAATTATAGTACCACCTGACAGTTGCATGTCCGATAATAATTATAGCCTAACAGTTGCATGTCCTGTAATAATTATAGTATCACCTGACAGTTGCATGTCCTGTTATAATTATAGTATCACCTGACAGTTGCATGTCCTGTAATAATTATAGTATCACCTGACAGTTGCATGTCCTGTAATAATTATAGTATCACCTGACAGTTGCATGTCCTGTAATAATTATAGTATCAAATGACAGTTGCATGTCCTGCAAAGCTTCATTGAGTGCACATCAGGATCAACATTCCCTTTAATATTTATCCTTTGTACATGGAACTTTTCCCTCTGTGCATGGAACTTTTTCCTGTGTGCATTATTCAAAGTTTAGTTTGTTGGATTTTTTTGTGTGTTGTCTTTCAGTTTGCTGCAGTAAAAATCTTACTTTTTATTCTTTCATCAGTGTGGTGCTGACTATGTTAAGGTGCAGCAGTGTGCCCCTGATGGTAAGTGTTCTTTTTATTTAGTTAGTTTGTTTTTTTTGATGTACAAACAAATGTATAACTGTTATATGTAAGTGTAGTAAAACATTTGGGTTCTTTTTTGGGTGCCAAGACAGCAAAATGTAGAGAAAAGGTCTTACTACTTTTGTTACAGTACACAGAATGCATAATAACTATGACAGTATTTCTTTTCTTTCCATAGGTATAAAGATAAATAAACAGCATGCATGATAACTATGACAGTGTTTTCTTCTCTTTCCTTAAGTATAAAGATAAATAGAAATAGTACGTCTTTAATTTTGACAATGTTTTTTTTTTTCATTCATACAAAGGTCTAAGAGTGTGAACATGTTTCAACTACAGTAAAGCCAGAGTCAAAGGCCCTTCACATCCTGAGGGGAAGATAAAGATAATAGTGTTCCCTCTTTAGTAGCATTTTGGCTTCATTCTTAAATCTTTTTAATTCTTGCATTGTTTTGAAGAAGTGACACAAGAGAGAAACCTTTCATTCAAACAGGCTTCATGTTCTTTTTTTTGTCTGGGATGGTTTCAGATGGCACTCAGTTGAGTTCGCTGAGCAAAATATTATCGCATATGAATGCTTGACATAGATGTTACAAAATATTATCGCATATGAATGCTTGACATAGATGTTACAAAATATTATCGCATATGAATGCTTGACATAGATGTTACAAAATATTATCGCATATGAATGCTTGACATAGATGTTACAAAATATTATCGCATATGAATGCTTGACATAGATGTTACAAAATATTATCGCATATGAATGCTTGACATAGATGTTACAAAATATTATCGCATATGAATGCTTGACATAGATGTTACAAAATATTATCGCATATGAATGCTTGACATAGATGTTACAAAATATTATCGCATATGAATGCTTGACATAGATGTTACAAAATATTATCGCATATGAATGCTTGACATAGATGTTACAAAATATTATCGCATATGAATGCTTGACATAGATGTTACAAAATATTATCGCATATGAATGCTTGACATAGATGTTACAAAATATTATCGCATATGAATGCTTGACATAGATGTTACAAAATATTATCGCATATGAATGCTTGACATAGATGTTACAAAATATTATCGCATATGAATGCTTGACATAGATGTTACAAAATATTATCGCATATGAATGCTTGACATAGATGTTACAAAATATTATCGCATATGAATGCTTGACATAGATGTTACAAAATATTATCGCATATGAATGCTTGACATAGATGTTACAAAATATTATCGCATATGAATGCTTGACATAGATGTTACAAAATATTATCGCATATGAATGCTTGACATAGATGTTACAAAATATTATCGCATATGAATGCTTGACATAGATGTTACAAAATATTATCGCATATGAATGCTTGACATAGATGTTACAAAATATTATTGCATATGAATGCTTGACATAGATGTTACAAAATATTATCGCATATGAATGCTTGACATAGATGTTACAAAATATTATTGCATATGAATGCTTGACATAGATGTTACAAAATATTATCGCATATGAATGTGTGACACTGATGTTAAAGTGCACTGCAGCAAAGTAAAATCATGTTTGAGTGAGTGAATGATTTAGCCTCTTGTACCAAAGCTTGCATTAGTAGATCATAAGTTGACAAGAAAATACCAGTAAAATAGAAATTTCTTGCCACTAGCCCCTTCTGCTAGACAGGTAATTAGAAAATTAATTTCTTTGATTTGCATCCGATACTTGTATTCAACTGGTGGTTTCTTCATTCCCAAGATGTGCAGATGGATAGGCCTACCAAATCTCCATCTTCTTTCAGACATTCCAATTCACTTTCCACAGCCTGCCAAGTTTGATATTAAGGCAATCACCTGCCTACTTTAAGCACTTGAACCACTCAAAAGGTGCAGAGTCAGGCATTGAAATGGCCTCGTTGACCTAGCAACTGACATCAGTGCCACTACTTGGAGCACTGGTCTGCTGATCGGATTTATTAAAAGAGCATTTTGTATTCAGCCATGATAGCTTTTTGTAACCAATACCAAACTGTTATTAAAGCAGAGAGAATGGCTGCTTTAGCTAATTCCTTCCTTCCATCCAGGATTAAAAACAGATTGATTGAGACTGGCCCTACTTCAAATGTTATTGACTGATTGGGCCATGGCATATTGAGGGATTCCTTATTGCTCCATGTGTTGATATAAGAGTTGATAACAATGAACAGATGGATTGGGTAGAATCTTATCTTTCAGGCCTTTTCACCATATTTTGCAGCTTCCCACTCTGCTTGACAAATATGTCTTAGCAACATCAGTCAAGTTGCAGAACAACTACCTGACAGGTTATGTGTCTGAATTCTCTGCCAGACAAGTAGGTCTTAACATCAGTTGAGTTGCAATGTAGAAATATGCTCCCAGGCTCAGCCATACAAGTTATACAGTGCAAAACAGAACAGTTTAAAGCTGAAAGGCAGTGAATATCACTGGTTTTGACCAGCTGTAAGAAAATTCATCAAGCAGGTGAAAAAGACCATACATACATTGTTCTTTCGGCAAAATTCACTTTGAACAGTTCAAAAACTAGTGAAAGCACCTACTGTAAATTATTTTGAGTAATAGATAAAATCGCCTCTTTCTTAATTTCATAATTTGTGCAGTCTTCCCAATCAGTTCACAGTTTCAGTCTGTGACAAGTAAACACTTTTAGAGATCAAATTCCTCCTGTTACCTGATCTGCAATTTACAGCCATAATATAAAATTTCAACCACCACCTTGCAAGGTATATCAACCAACATCTGTAGATTTCTTTTTCATGTAACCCATCTACTGAGACAGACCTCAGTATGACCAGACCAGAGAATGACTTGAAAAAGGAGTTGTAAAAAATATGGTTTGAAACTATGACTTTCTGAAGGTTCAAGAGGTCAGAACAATTGCTAAAATCTCAGATAGGGAAATGGAAAACTTTTGTTTGGGTCCTTCAATGTCCATATTGGCCATAAGATCTGACTCAAAACTGGATAGCATTGCATGCTTAGATCTTACCATGTTATCATTGCCAAAATACTGTTCAATTCTTTAGCATCAGTATGCATTGTGCTGCTAGAAGATCTGACACTGTAATGGTTTATCAGGCTAATTGAAATGCATTGTGCTGCTTGTGCACTTTTAATTTGTTTAATCCCATTCAGGTCTCTATAGCAATGTTAGCCAATTAGTTTTGCATTGTGCTTTGGAGCGAAGAGATCAGCACTTATTACAGTTCAGGATTATGCATAATGATGCATAACATTTACTGATGCATAACATATCCTGCTAGAACTTCTGGCCAGTATGGACACTGAAAGAAACTTATTTGATATAGTAACAATTCTTTCCTCTGTCTCTTTAGGCATGAAGACAGATAAAGGAGTAAGGTATGCATCTTTTGATGGGGATGCAGATCGCATTGTTTATTTTTTCTTTGATGACAATAACAAGTTCCATCTCTTGGATGGGGACAAAATAGCGACTCTGGTAAGAATTTGCACTTAAAAAGTGTAACTGATTAGTATATAATGTGTGTTTGTGATAGTTTAGCTGTGAAACATTGCAAGTGTGAAAGTAGTTTTAACTGTGAAACATTACAAGTGTGAAAGTAGTTTTAACTGTGAAACATTACAAGTGTGAAAGTACAAGTGATAATTGGACAGTGAATATGCTAAGGTAGTTTTAATGTTGTGCTTTGGTTACCTTGTAGTTTTGGGTTATAAAGTATTACAAATAATTAGAAAATTATTCTTAAATTATTAGTCATTCTGTTTACCCTATTTCTTAAGTTACTTTCACTAGCATTATTTTTCAAATGCATTATTATTATTATTCATTTATTTTATGTTGTAAATACAATTACAAATTATTTAATTATTTTCATAGTCATTTTAAAAACTTCATATAATTTAAATTCACATATATTTGGGGGAAAATGGAAGTAAATTGATGCATCTTTTAATATTTTTTTTTAGTAAAGATAAAAATAATTTGAAAGTTTTTATTTTGCATGTCTTTATGTCTTACTCTCATTTTACATATCTTGTTCCATCATAATTTATCCATCCATGATTTTTAATATTCTTTACAGCACCACATTTGTGTCCTTATTTTGATATCTGTGTCCTCTCTTGCATCATTTTCCTGCAGTATGTTTATGTAATTTTCAATTAGGAAATTAATTTAGGGTTAAAGATTGTGTTTTGTTACTAGAAGTTGTGAAGATTTTTAAATACATCATATTTTTATCATTCAAAATGTATTACTATGTTGTTTTTTGAGGCACAGAAATTAATCAGTCAACTCTTTTGACAGGTGGCTGGCTACCTCCAAGAACTGGTGACAAAAAGTGGCCTGAAGCTTAGTTTAGGCCTTGTGCAGACAGCATATGCTAACGGCAGTTCTACCAAGTTTGTTACAGAGATGATGGTGAGTTTCTTACTTTTTTTCCTAGATGTTTGTGATTTTTCCTTGTATATCAGTTAAATGTGCAGTTTTAATTCATTAATTTCTGTTTATTTTCTGTCTTAAAATAAGCCAGCAACATTACATTTAACTCCAGAAATGTTACCTTTTGATATTTAATAATGCAATAGTTTTGTGCTTACATTATAATTTGATTTTCGGCATGTTGAAGCCTATCTTTCTATCATATTAGTGGAATTGAGATTACACTTATACTGATTCCAAACACTTTTGTTATGTCATTTTGATTCTAATTTTGAGGTTTAGCCCTTCCATCCAGAATGAAAGCTAATGCATTGCAGCGATGGCAACATTGTAGATAAATTAATTTTAAAAGGATTGCTTTTGACTGGGTTATGAACTGAAATTATAAATTGTACAAGAAGTTTTACAAAGGTGAAGGCCATGCCCCAAATTTGTTTGGTTGTATGGAATTCCACTTTCATTAGAACACAGAAGGAAAAAAATTATAGACTGTTATAGACCCATTAATTTGACTCTATGAATAAATGGACAGTGTGGGTAATAGTCATTGATGACACAGAATTTTTTTAAAAAACCTTCGACAAGGTGCTTATTATCAGAAGCGTCTTCCTTTTGATAAGATCATAAATGGAACAAAATTTAAGGATCTGTAACATAATTTCTGTTATGGAGGCCATAATTATAGCGTGCACTAATGATCACATTTTGTAGGGTTTTTTTGTTATAAGCTCTGATTAGGTTGCTCACATATTCTTTTCAGCCATTTTTACATAATATTTGTATAGTTTTGTAATTGTCTAACACCATTTGAAAATTTTCTCCCTTTCTGTCACATTTCATGCAAGAGTTGTGTGCTTGGGAAATTTTGAATGCTCTATTTTCTTCTTATTTTTATTTTATTTGTTTGAAGTGTTTTTTATTGCTTTAAAATCTGTTGAAAATATTATTTCTAAACATGATCATATTACTAAGAAAAAGAGCCATCATTAACTATTTAGATTGAGTAGTAGGTTTGATATGGAATAACATTAATTCTATTTTATTCATTGTTGTCTGAATGCTCTAAAGGATATGCTCAAATATCTAATCAGATGAAGAAAATTTAAATTTAAAATAAAAGGGTATTGCACAAATAACTGAACAAATATTTGAACCTCAGTGTGATATATATATATATATTTAAATATTTTCTTAGCATGTTCCTGTTGCCTGCGTTCCAACAGGAGTCAAGTATTTACATCACAAGGCTCAGGAATTTGACATTGGTGTTTACTTTGAGGCAAATGGCCATGGCACAGTATGTTGTATTTTTTTGTTTGTTGATTCATACTTATTTTATCGTTTTTATCTTTTATAGAGCCATAAATATTGTTTTCTTGCCCTGATTTGCTTTTTTAACATTTAATTTCTCATCATTGAGAAATAACCCCATGTAAATATATAATGGACACAAGAGAATAAGGCTGATTAAGACTTATCTTCCAAGATTGTGGTCATAAATGGCTCCTTTGTACAGTGGGAGATTTGTACATGCACATTGATTAACTAATCCAAACATTCAGAATGTGGATAAAGAACACACATTTAAAACTTGTGATGTACTTCGTCAATGCAGAGTGTGAGCGTAGAGATATTTTAGTGATTTATCATTTGAAAAAATATGCTTGCAAATGTGGGCACTCGTATGAGAGTTGCCAATAATTTTATAATACAGAAATGTGCAGTTTTTATTATTATTAAACCTTTGTTTTTACTATTCTTGTTGTTTTAGGAGAAGGGTAAGTTTAATTAGTTATTACTATCATTATTATTATTATAGATTTTTATTACCCCCAAAGTTGTTTTGTTATGGGATAAAGAGAAGTTAGTAGAATTTTGGTCATTGAAGGGTAAACATATATTTGCAGCTAATATATGTAATAAATTACAATTTTAAACTTCTTCAATGAAAATTAAATAAAAAGTATTGATTAATGATTTTTAAATTTTTAAAAAGTATCAGTTTTTTTCTAAGATATTTAAACTATATTTAACTATTGTTATGTTGGATTTTGTTTAGTATTATTTAAAATTTTTAAATGATTTTGTTGTTTACCTCAGGTTCTGTTTAGTAAATCGGCTCAAGATGCCATCAAGCAACAAAGTGAAGATGCAAGGTTCGATACTAACTTTTATATTAATCATTTTTGACTAGTAGTTCATATAAAATTAACTAATTCATAAATTTGAAAAAGCTGTTTATGTTTAATCAAAATTATTATTGTGATGATAGGTGGAGCTGTTCAATGGATACAATGTTGTTGAACTTATTATATATATATATATATATATATATATATGTATAAATATAAATATTTATTTAGTTAGTTAGTTATTTCTATTACTCCAACATTACTATTACTGATAAGTTCAATGACAATGCTGGATACACACCAGCATGATCCTGTAGAATACAGTAGTCACTGCTGTCTGAAGTGGATACAAGGTTACAAAACATCAAAAGCATCAAAAGACATGCTCCCCTCATAAGATAATGATTGCCTTTATGACCGGACTTGAGTTACATCAAAAATCAAAGTGATTAATATATAGAACTTTCTTCAACAAAGTAACTTTCAGTCTATCCCCATTGGATGAAATTGTTATAAACAAGTGTGAGACTATTAGTCAGAAAACCTACTCATCCTTTTGGAACTGGTTTGGATTACATCATCAAGTTCTAGCATATTCTTTACCTGAGTTGTTATTTTAACTCATGTACTTAAAAAAGTATAATCATGTGCAGTACCTGAAGGTCATGTCACATTGACATTTAACAAACTATATAATAATTAATTTTTAAAATAGGGACAAGGAAATTTACTCTGCCATGCTAGCTATTTTAAAAATTATTTTTTTGAAAAAGTGTGTAGTAAGATTGTAATTGCAAATAAACAATCTGAAAACTGCCCAGCATTTAACATCTTAGGCATTAATAAAACCAGTTTTGTTTTTTTTTTTTGCTTGCTTTCTTGATAGCTTAATAAACTTTCAAATTTCTTTAACTGTGTGATTGGTTGATTTGTAATTTTAGTGTTTTCCATACTTTATTAATGCACACATTTATGTGTATTTCATGAGTATAGACAACATAGGATATTCAATAATTATGCAATGTCTTTTGAAGATTTTGAACTACTTGTAATCAAAGTGTTAATAAGAAATGTATTATACTTATTTGGTAGAAAGCATATGCAACAGTAAACATAATTGATTGATTTTAAAAAATCTTATTTTAATATACTTTTTTAAAAATCAAAGCAAGCAAAACTATATATACATTTAACAATGCTTTTACTGTAATACTGATTGAAAGGTTCATTTAAGTAAGTGTTTTGATTGTTTTATCCATTTACATAGTTATACATTTATTTTATTTAATTTAACTTGTTTTTTGTATTTTCCCTTTCGTTTTAATTTTTAACCAGTTTACCTGCTGAGCAGAAAAAGCATGCAACAACACTTGCTCATAGCATGAACCTTATAAATCAGGTAAGCTGGATTGCATTGTGAACTTGCAATATACCTGGCCACATTATCATAAAATATTGTAGAATTAGTTTTCACTGCAATAATATTGCTTTATAAAGGCTGGCCAGTTTAACCTAAGGGTCAAGGCTATATTCCATGCTCATTCATTCACAAATTCACACAAGAACGGACTTCCCACCTACCCCCATCAGAGACACCTCTACTCATCTACCTTTTCTTTGATACTATTTCCACCTATGCATTTACTACACTGGACACTAATCTCTAGGGTTCACGGTCAAGGTCAGATTACTGGGGGGGGGGATACATTTAATTTAACTAGCCCACCTCTCTGCGACCTAGAAAAACATCTGTTCTGTATTGCAGGTGACGCAGTAGCTACATCAAGCATGTGTGTGCATTTGTACTAGACTTCCTCATACATCTACATTTAGATTACATTTCTTACATCTATTTTTTTTTTTCCTTTCTATATTTCTTTTTAATATTTACTGATGTGAGTCTGGGCAAGTTTTTATGCCCCAGACTGAGAGTTACATTTAGCAAGCCCCCAAATACCCACTTTCTTCTCCAACATAAGGTTATCAATATGTGTCAAAAGGTCAATAAATTTATTAAATCAACAATCAAATATACATATAACAAATACAGTTAAAAAAGATTACTTGACTTCAATCTTTCCATGAAACCACATATGAATAATTTTAATATCTATACAGTCTTATATCCTAAAACACAATTCAACAAATAGTGTCAATACAAATCATAGGATAGTTCTTATCAGAGAACAGAAATTGAGTTATTAGATATGAGCGATAATAGCTTCTGGGGGATTTGTCTACTCCTTTAGTAAGAAGTTTTCACCTACGGAAATATTGTGTGATGGTAGTTTGCCTTTAATAATGTGGAAGAGAGAAAACTTTTACACTGTCCACATATCTGCTGAGTGAGAGAGATTAGTGGTGTCTTCTGGGGAATTATTATTAACATAAATTAAGATTCTCATTTCTTGTAATTAGTTAAGGGTGATTAATTAATAATAATCACAACCATTAACTAGGTGGTATTGGCATGACACTACCATAAAACTTATAAATAGCACTATTGGTTTGCATTAAACAAGAAACCAATGCAACAACAAATTTCAAAATCCATAATAAATATAGAAAACTAAAACAATGATAACAGTTAACACTTTTGCTAAATACATTCAAGACAGTACTGTTTTATAAAAATGTCTAATGAACAATGAAATGTTTAAGCCTATTTGATACATAAAAAAACTTAACCTGAGTAGGTGGCAGTTTAATGTTGCATTTGTGCCACCACATTGATGTTATTTACTACATTAAATTCATGGATACCTACATATCCATCCAATTTTGTTTCTTTATTTCTACCAGACTGTGGGTGATGCCATCTCTGATCTGTTGCTAGTAGAAGTGATCTTGGCAAAACGAGGATGGAGTGCAACAGACTGGGATGCCATGTATACTGACCTTCCCAACAGGCAAATTAAGATCACAGTAGGTGTGGTTTTATTTGTTTAATTTTAGTTAGTTTATTTTGCTTTAGAAATACTATGCAATTAGCAAACAAGATTGTGGCATGTCTGATCACATTAGTTACACATTTTTAAAAGACAATTCAGTTGAAGTGTCTTCTCTTTCACAACAAGATGAGTCTCTGAGAGACAGATTTATTATCTCAAATATTCCTGAGTTATGCCTTTGCAACTACATCTCTCTGCCTCTCTAAAAAGTTGCTTAAGCCAGGATGATATTCATTTCTGTCTCTTCCATAAGAGAAGATGGGCACAAGTGCTTAGACATGTTTGTCTTAAAATGTTTATTGTATGTGTAGGTAAATTTTAAGTGCTCTTATTGGATCCTTAGTGACAGTTTCCATAACTGGCTAAAAAGATATAATTACATTTAACCTTGATCAAGGAATCTATTCTTGCCAAGAAAAAATGGATCCATTTTATTCCATAATACGAGCGTTTACCAGATAGTGTGAATTTGATTGATTCTGCATGATCAGTCTCAGGTTAATAAGTAAAGGATTTTTTTTTAAAATCTTTGGTATCCTTTTCTAGAGGTTAAAAATGACTGGTATTTAAATAATCCAAAACTAATCCCAAATATCAGACTGGAGTTCAGTTTTGAATGAAGAAGCTTCAAATGCCAGTTATAATAAATTCAAATATTGATCCAAAGTTATATGATTTAATAGTAGGTAATACATATTAAAGTGAACAAACATAAAAATGGTCATGTATACCAATCACAAAGAAGGAAAAGCCTCATATTGTGAAATAAACAACAAATCTCTTATTTGCTAAATAAACAACAAATCTCTTATTTGCTAAATAGAGTCATTTATGCATAATGTTTTTGAATTCATTGCACAATTCAGATGTGTACATACACCATGTTTTTTTTTGTGTACACAATGTATATTTTCAAAATATTAAAAATCACTGAAGTGTGTTTTGGTAAATGAATTATTACACTGCATCAGCTTAGAATGTAGAATCATAAAAGCTACTGATATATGTGTCAATTCTCCATATAAAAGAAAATATTTTTAAAATGTGGTTATTATCAATTCAATTTAAAAGCAAATATTGCACAAATGGAAATCAATTTCATGCATGACTGATATTTTGGGAAAATCTACTATTGTTGGGTTAAAACAAAAAAATCATTTGAATTTTTCTATGGCGGTCATCATTGCAGGTTAATGTCATTATGTTTATGTCATTCGACATTTCCAAACATTTTTGTCATTTATGTTAACAACAAAGTCAACACTGCACATTTTGAACACACTTTAAAAAAAATATCCTCGATCTATGTGTCACTGTAAAGTTTATGATGAAAATGTACAATTGCCATACCAGGACTGCAGCAAATTATTATTAAAAATACTGGAATAATTATGTTAACAGAAATGTACATCTGTTTATCGAAAATAAATTAGCACCTTTAAGTGTTAAAACTGAAAGGTATTATATGTAATTACTGAGTCTCAACTATCACATGGTAATCAAAAACTTTCCTAGATCACAACCCATTCAGTAAAGACTTTGGAGAACAATACACTTCTAATCATGGAGCTTTCAAAGTCTCATGCACTTGAGAAGCCCATGTCTCTCTGCAATATAGACTTGATTTATTGGGGCCAGCATGCAGAACATGAATATTTGGTTACTAATACAAGATAAATTTCGTTGTAAAGAAAAATTTGAAAAAAAAAAAATGAAGGAGTTAGAAACTTGCATAAATCATCTCTTGTTCTGTAGTTTGGTATATGCAAGCCTTATTGTCTTAGGAAGGCATTGTGGAATACGAGTGGCTAGTCCTTTCTGCCCTCATGACCATGATATTCATCATGAGACTGAGCTGTGATGATAAAAGAAAAAATATTTTAGTTTCTTGATTCCTGCCTTTATTATAATAAATACTATGAAAAATGTGTCTAAAAAGGCATGATGATGATGATGATACCCCTATCTATACGCCCCGCAGGAATTGCTGTAAAACTTTTCATCTTGGCGATGTTTTCAGTTTTTGGTGGATTCCTGTGAGGCCTTCCTCCTTTCACTGGTATTCAGGGAGGGTGGGGTGGGGTGTTTGTGCGTTGTTTGGTTTGTGTCTTTTATTTCTATGTCTGCTCATTGTCACGACTGTCGTTAGTGTGTTTGTGTATGTTGTTGGGAATTTTCTTTTTTCTTTCTTTATATATATATATATATATTTAATCCTTATATTTATATCCAAACTAGTGGGTTACTACACACCCTTAGTTTCACACTCTTATTTCCATACACTGCCTTTGTTTGCATGATCATCTAATTGCTACCATGCATTATATAGAGCAGGTATGCAGCTTGATATAATATTTAAAAAAAGGAAAACTTTTCTGGACTTGCTAAATGTCACATGCCCGGTAATATTTAATGACCTTGTCGTTATCAGACTCAAAATTAGTAATCATCTAGTTCTGCTTTGAAACACTGATAGCAGAAGCATCCATTCTGATTGAGAGGCAACATTCCTTCTAATATTTTTCCTGTATGTGTAGAACTGGTGGTTGTTTGAGCTTGCTACCAAACTTTGTGTGTGGAATTTTGAAAGTGCTGTCCAGCATTTTCTAATGAGCCCTGGCCTTAGAGGGAGCATTGCTGAGAGGGTTTCTTCTCTGGATAAACCAACTGCTTTAACATTCAACTGTCTTGGACATGATGAGTTTTCAGGACTACATATCTTTCTGCCTATCACAACAGTATGTGAGGGTCTGACTAGCAGACAAAGTTTTGGAACCTGTACCCTTTTTGGTGCTGACATAAGCTACCACTATGAAGTTGACTGAGAGAATCTTGATAATCTTGTTTGCAATTTTCCATTCCCATTGAGAAGTTAGGAAATCACAAGCATCTCTGAATAGTTGATGTGCAGCATTATCTTTGATAGGGGCCATGTCCTCCAATTGACTGTAAAGTTATGAAGCAACACACTGCTCCCTAAAGCCTGATGGGTTTGCATCATTGCACACTGACAGAAATGTGTAATGAGGGTAGCAGTAGCCCCAACTCCTCTTAACCACCTGCTCATTACCTACAATGACAAGGTCTTCTTCAGGAGAGGGTTATGTCAAAATCATCTTTTTACAGCATATAGCTCTGCTTCTATTTAGACATCTGAACAAATTTGAAAGATTTGAGCTGTGCTGGCTAAAAGATGATTCCATTTACTTTATATATAGATTTTAGATAGTTAAATAAAATGGCAGAATTTGACTTGGAGTCTGTTCCATTGCAAGAGAAGCTGTTTTCAAGACAGATACCAGATTCTTCACCCGAATGTTAATCTGTTGAAGGTGCAGATTATCATTGTCAAGGACACTCAACCAGAGACAGCATTCCAGACTTCACTGGGTTTTGTTCTGTTGGGAAGAATGTTCCTCGGTCAGGTTAATGTTTCTGCAGCAGTTGCAAGACTGATGAAGAAGTATTGCTTGATAAATTTAAATGTTTGTAACTTTTTTTGATGATATAATACCCTGACAATGGATACAGCATATTAAATTGGTAACAGGTGTGGTCAAAACATTGTACAATATTCAGCTGTCTGCAAGGATGAGGTAAAAACTGTTTTGCAAGAATTGGAATATTTGGGCATTAATTTTGAAACAGGAACTTTGAAACCATGCGAGTATACAGTTAGCACTGTTGTCCAAGTAGCATTACTAAAGGTGGTTAGTAGTAATTATTGCCAACCTTTCCAGATTTTGCCCACCTATAATTGCTTGACTTAGACAAAGAAATTTCAGCCTAATTAGTTTCATGGGTCAAAGAATGTAATGCAGCTTTTCAGAAATTAAAGATGGAACTTTAAAAAGCTTCAACCCTCAGATTCCAATACTCTCATAAACTTGTGTTTTCAAGATTTGCTCCTTAGATGATGTTGATGTTGTGTTACTTCAAGAGCTTCTTATTCCCCACCCAGTATGTTGCTCATAAACCTCTGGACCCCAAGAGACATTATGTTGCTCATAAACTTCTGGACCCCAAGAGACATTATGTTGCTCATAAACCTCTGGACCCCAAGAGACATTATGTTCCTCATAAACTTCTGGCCTCTTAAAAACATTTTGCTACTCTAAAACTTCTGGACCCCAGGAAACATTGTGCTACTCAGAAACTTCTGGACCCCAAGAAACATTGTGCTACTCAGAAACTTCGGAGTAGCACTTCTGAGGACCCCAAGAAGCATTATGCTGCTACAGAACAAGAATGCCTCACTGTCCTGTGGGTCTGTTAGAGATTGGCATTATATATACAAGTGTGAATTTGTCTTGCAGATTGACCTTTAACTTCTGTGATATAAAGTACAAAAATGAAAAGTTCATGAGGTCGACATTACCTTTGCAAGAATATCATTTTATAATTCACTTCATTGACAGAGAGAATAATGTAGGTGCAAATGCCTTATTCCAGGAGATTATTAAACAGTGTACTGTATTAAAATCTTCTACAGAGCAAGTAGCTTAGACCTTAGCATAAGATGGAAACTACTTTGCCTACTAAGAGATCATCGGATAGTTTGTGCTGATGGGAGATACATTCAGTTTGTCCTTAACTAAGCTTTATCTGTGTCACATAATTAAATTATCATTGGCTGCTAAATGGAAACATATTTTGTTGGCTTTTTTCACATATCTTGCTAAAATAGCAATATCCTACATATTATCTTTTGTTATGGCATTGACTTGGGTTGACAAGTTAAAAAGTAACTTGTGGGGTCAGATCAATATACAATGCCTTACCTACTATTGGTAAGTAATGTAGTATGTACACCTAACATAGAATCTAACTTGGTGGAATGCATCATAGGTCTGTCTATTGGTAAATACTAGAGTATGAAATGGCAGTTGGACTCAAAACACAGTGATTAAAATTGCTGAAGTACACAAGACAAGATAGCTGTCCTTTTTCTGTTGGCATGGTAGCATGGTAAGCCTGTCTAGAACAATCAGTTTCTCTTAGTGATCTGTAAAAGTGCAGCTGTCACCTATCAGACATATCTTCCATCACTTAGGAAGGCAAGCTCGGGAATCCTGTTGACAGGTGGTATAGTCTAGTTATGCTAGTCAGTCTAGTCAGAGGTAAACTGGATAAGCATAGCAAATATTTTAGGTGTGCCTCTCCCACAACATCTGTTCCGTGCCTTTTTCTTCTGGTAAAATACTATGTCCTCTCAAAGAGGCGTAGAGCCTAGTTCTTCTCAATACTATCTTTCTTGTTGAAGAAGAAAGTGTTTTGTTGTGATCTCAGCACAATGATTCTGGCATTTCAGTAAGGGTGAGAAGAAGACTCCTGTGGTCCCTTTAATTTCTTTTGAGCTGAATCAGGAAGCAGCTGCACTCTCATCTCACCTGGCTAAGATTCTCACACCTCTGAAGACTTTAACTTGTAGACACACACAAGTTAGCAGAGATATAGCACGTGTTTCCCCAGAGTTACCTATCCCATCCAGTGTGCTAGTAGGATGTACAAAACCCATAAGTTTGGTGTTGGAGGCTCAGTTAATGGGTTCACTTGCAACATGTACTTCATGCAGAATTATAGTAATATGCAGTGTGAGCTTCCACTTCCTTCTGTTTACATCAAACAACCTAGCATTTAGAGTGCCTCCTCTTGCCATAGTAAACTCTTCTAAGCATGAAATGTATGACTAACTCTGATCAGGCTCAGTCATGAGGTATGTTTAAGATCATGCTTGTAGGCACTAATCGCATTGGCTTAGCTTAATTTTTATAGGCCAATTTCTCTTGGCATGAATTGGGCCAGCGTTTATATAACTCACAACATACATGCTCTCTGGCAAACACATTATTGTTTCTTGTGGCCACATTCATAGTAAAGATTGTCAGTCACAAATTAACAGAGCAAGAGCATCAGCCAGTAAAGAAAATATATTCCTAACTGAAACTCATTGAATGACAGAGATGAAAGAAACTAACTGCAGCATACATACTTGTGGAAAATAACTGACATCTTTCAGAAATTCTGCAAATTGCAGTCTTTGGCATTACATCATAAGCATACTGAAGACATAGGAGATGACTTCCGACAAGTGTAGTTAACTGAATTAAGCATTTTGATCTATTATCAGTATATCTACAAAGGCCTATAAAAAGCCCTCTGGTTGGGGCTTGCATATCAGTAAGAGCATTTCCTTCTCCTTCACTTCTGCTATTATGGAAAATAAATTACATGTATTTTGAAACAGTTTAATTAACTTAGAAATCTCTTATTGTTTTAGTTTACCTTGATTGTATTTTGCTGATATAAACACTGGTGTTTACCTATAGAGCGAATTTATAAATAAAATATACTCATTTCCTCTCTGCATTTTACAGATTTATTGAGGAAACATCACATATGTTTCGTCAGGATCGCAATAAAATTATTAACCTTCAGAGATTTGTTTTTAATTTATATAAGGGCTCATGTCTATGTTGTTGTGTTATGAAGGAAGGTAAACAAACTGGTATTGCCATAAATCTGTTATTTAAAACCTATCATTTAATGTGAAAAATAAAAGATATGCTTCACTGCAAATGCACAACTGATGTCTAAAAAAAAGAAAAGAATTAAACTTAAAACATGAACTCACGCAACATTTTTTGACATGGCCAAATATTTGCAAGACAGCCAAATATTTGAAAGAGAGGTATTTGGAAAAGCCAGCCAAATATTTGAAAGATAGACATATATTTGAAAGACAGCAAAATATTTGAAAGGATAAGCTTTTCATCCATTCACTGGTGGAATCGTATGTTTACAAATAAAAGTACTTCTGCTTTTCTTGTCTTTTATTTATTATTTTGAATTTCAGTGAAATAAATTCAAAGACTACAATAAACAACATCTTGGAGTCATCTTTTCAGGAAAATGTTAAAAGGCATGTATAAAGTACTTTGAGTGTTGTTAAATAGTATAAATGATGATTTCTGGTTTATATTTCTTATTGAATTGATATTATAGTTTTCCTGATTTTTTTTTTTTAAAGAAGAGCAAGAAAGAGAACAAGTCCTGGACAGTGAGTGATTGCATTTTAATTGCTGTCATTTGACAAGTAGTGAAATTCAAGGTTTGGGAGCAAAGCCAATTAATTATTGTTTCCTAATAAAACTTTATAGGATCAAGGGTCAGACTTTGATTAACTGAAAACAGCCTTTGGTACAAGAAAATGCTCGTGTTCATGTTCAAGATTTCATGTAGAAATATTTCATTAAAATTTGACATAGTATCATAAATCATGCATCATTTTTTGACAGTTTTTACTAGGATGGATGGATGGATGGATGGATGGACGGATGGAGCTAATTTATGTTCCCATTGAGAGTACTGAAAAGATACTGAATATACTGCTAATTTATGTTTCTATTACCTACTAAAGCTTTATAAGCAAAGTATAATTATGTGTTCTTGCTATACTTGAATAACTGACCAGATATTTGTTTCCGAAAGGAAAATGGCTGAGGGTGCCATTGTTGATGCAGTTTTTTTGTAAATTGCACCATCTTTGTTAAGAGTGTGCTTATCTTTGATTTATTTGCAGCAGATTACTGTCCCCTTTATGTCTGTGAGAAATCATATTCTGGCAGTGATAGATGAGCTGTCAGTTTAGTATAGTCATACTTTATTACACCTTAACAGACTGGGCACACTGTCCATGCCTCTAGGTGGACACATTAGTTTACAATATTATGTATCTTGAAATCACTCCTTTAGTTCTGAAGTTAAGTTTCATTTATAACAGTTACCAGACTTTTAAGAAATGGTGTTCATCTGTTAAGCCAACCATAAAGTTAACGGGTTGTATTAAATGGGACCAGCTTGTGCATGATTTGAAAGTCTCACTCCATTTAAACTTAAATTTCATTGACTTAAATGATTTGATTTTACTCCATTTAGCTTAATTGATTTTGACATAATGTGTTTATAAGTTTAATTTATTTTAAATTTGATTAACTTGAGAGATGTTGTGTAAGTGTGACTAACTTCAACTTGTCTGACTATGACAGTCTGTAAGTTTGACTTTATTAAAATTTGTTTGACTTCAAGTTAATCTATATTTACAAGTTTATCTGAAACTGGTCTCACTTTGCATTATCTGTTTGTAAGTTTATTATATGGTTTGGATTACTTGCAACTGTTAACTTGATTTACACTTGACTGATTGTAATCCTCTATCGGGTCAATTCCCAGTTACAAGTTTTGGAGCTAGCCTATGCTAGACCTTATCCAGCATTTATGGTTATCACTATCATTTAGCCTAATTACGCTCTATGGGTTATCTTACTATCACAATTGCCACCCCTTTAATTAAAGATTAGATGAATCTCCCCTAAAAAAAACAAGAACACAATTTGTGCTGACAAATTGACACAGGAAGATGGTATCTAATTTTAAATCAATACTGTTTAACCATAAAACCATGATAAATTCATAAATCAAATATTCAAAAGTTTACATGAATTCAAATTAAAAAAAAAAAACTATATAGAATGCATAAATTATATATTATCTGTCTGTCTCATTCATTCCATCGCTACTCACTGCATATTCACACTTAAGGGAATATTTAGGAAATTAAAGTAAGGCTTTTAAAAATGGGTCCTACAAGGGCCACAGTTCTCAGCCGTCTATCAGCTGCTCAGTAGCATTCTTACAGTCATACAAAGGCAGCTTACTCGACATTCAGTTCTCGTATTATGGAAAATATCTATATCATATATATTAATAATTCACTATAAACTGATTTTTAAAATATAGGAGGAATAAAAATCAAAAAGGATAGAATTTTACAAAACCTTACACAATTTGTCTTTCATTCTGGGGAGCTTTTATCCTGAGCTCATCACATGTAGGTAAAGGAGAGAGGCTCAGGAGCATAGTGGTTGGTTTGTCTGGTTTTGTCCTTGTCCGGACACACTTTTAATATTGGCCAGCAAAATGTAACAGTTTTGTCCTTACAAGAGCCTGACCTGGTTGTTACAACTCACCAACCTTTGACAGTATCACCTGGTACAATAACAACTGTTGTTCTGGTCCAACCCATAAACAGCCTCATGAGTTCCGATAAAGATTCTCTTGATAACTGAAATACCCTTGAAAACAAATGTAGGTATTTTCAATAGAAAACAAATCTGAATAGGACAGAAAAAAATCAAGTTGCATATACTCAAGCCAGATTCAACAGATAGAACTGCTCGGTCACCAACTCACTTCTCAAATGTACACTTCTCTACTTCTGTCAAACACTTTAAAATTGAGGCACCTCGACTCTGATGCAGTAATCTATTTCAAGAATGACAAATGTAGTTCTCAGATTTGAACTAAATATGACCAAAAATTAGGAAATATATACAACTCTAGGTTATCCTTGCTAACTACATTAAACCCTCTACCTACTTCATTCCACAGAAAACCTGTGCAAGTATTACATCTAAAACAGTTTTTAGCGAATAACTTCAATTAGAAAAATAAAATACTGTTGACTAAAACCACAACTGTTTTGACTTGAGTGTATTATAAATTTTCATCATCTTCTTCAGTGGTATAGATAACTGAGGTAAAGCACTTCTTGCATTTGGCTAGTTTGAATTCCTGGCCAAAGACCAGGGCATTTCAAGGGTTGAACCTCCATCTGGAATTAGGCTGACACTGACTAGAAAAAATGCATCTTCTGGCCGTATACAGTCTTAATCCCTCAAAATAAATAAATATATATATATATATCAAAAATGTTACCAATAGCCAGCATTCAATGCCCATAACTCAGAATCGTTTCTGCCACTCTAAAGCCCTTTAGATAGCTGTCCCATTTTCATTATCAAAGACTGCTGCTGCTCATCTGTCTCTTCTATTGCTTGCCTCATAATGGTACTGTCCATCCTGCTCAAATCCTTCTGGACACCTCATTATTTTGTCCAATGTCCCTATATCAAAGGCCCAGTGTTAATACAGCATGAAAGCAGCATCCAAAATAGTTGTGCAGATTGACAAACAGAATAAAATATCATGTAAGCATAATACAATAGCAAAGAAATAATCTTTCAAAGCATCTACACAAAGAAAGAGGTTCATAATTACATAGTGTAAGTATAAAAACAACATGTCTATCAAAATATGATTAATATGCAGGTGAAAAAATGGTGTGTCAGATTAATTATTATTGTTACACATCCATGACCTAAGCACAGTATATAAATTTAAATATTTTAAAATTTAACTTACGTTGTTTTTGCCTAATTTAACTTATTTCGAACTTGATTTGTTATTATATTTAAATCAGTTAAACCTGAGATATAATTAGTAAGATTAGCTCAGCTTAAACTTGACCTTACAGTTGTTTGTTAGGTTTTCTGGTACTCTTTTTTTTAAACTTTACTACATTATTGTTTATTCCTATTTAAACTTGACTGAATTTTTCATGTTATTGTTTATTCATAATTAGATTTGATGGAATTATTGTTTACTCCTAATTAAATTTGTTTTATTTGTTGTTTACTCCTAATTAAACTTTATTGGATTACATTTTACTCCTAATTAAAACTGGCTGAGGAATCTTTGTTTATTGGAACTTATCTTCATTTTAAGTTTATTTTCTTCATGGTTTAGTGAAAGACTCAGATCCATAGGAAATGTCATAGTGATTGAATTTAACATGAAATAGTAACAGTTAGTGTGTTATCAAAAATGCATAGTATATTAGTTTGTTTGTGTATTTAATTTGTTATTATTAGGTGCATGACAGAGCTGTGGTACAGACGACAGATGCTGAGCGTAGGGTGACATCTCCTGTTGGCCTGCAAGATTCTATAGATAGGCTTGTAGCTAACTATCCCAATGGACGTTCTTTTGCCAGGTAATTTCTGTTCAAAATAATAACATGCCTTATTTATTGCTCTTTATGCTCCAGCTCTTGTCTAATTTATTGCTTTTTTCAAACTGCATCTGTACACATCTCATTTATTGCTTTTTTCAAACTGCATCTGTACACATCTCATTTATTGCTTTTTTCAAACTGCGTCTCAACACATCTAATTTATTGTTTTTCATTCAAGTTTTTTATTGCTTTTGGTTCAAACTGTGTCTTAACATATCTAATTTATTGCTTTTCATTCAAGCTACACTTGTACACATCTCATTTATAGCTGTTAATTCAAGCTGTACCTGTCCACCTGTCATTTATTGCTTTTTGTTCAAGTTGCACCTATCCACCTGTCATTTACTGCTATTAGTTCAAGCTCTGCCTGTCCACCTGTCATTTATTGCTTTTTGTTCAAGTTGCACCTATCCACCTGTCATTTATTGCTGTTAGTTCAAGCTGTACCTGTCCACCTGTCATTTATTGCTGTTAGTTCAAGCTGTATCTTTCCAAGTTTCATGTATTGCTTTAAAGCTGCACTTTAACATAAAGCACACAAGGTTAACAAATCTAAATGAGACAAACATGGGTTAACAAAAATTCACAGTGTTTATAAAACCACGTGAAAAATAATAATAAATTATTTAACTGAAAGTGTATAAAATACACACACAATAAACCAGAATCTTCACAAAATTGACAATTTAAATGGTTATTGTGAAACATGCAAATGGCTGCAGTGCAACAGAAAGCAGTGGGTTAATTTAGTGAAACCAAAATTGATTAAATAGAATAAGAGCATAGCAAATTAAGGAAAGTGTTTAAAATACAAATTAATGATACATGCAGGAATACAATTTCTTTCACATGGGTGAAAACTAAACAAACACATACTTCCTTAGTATAGTCTTGTAAATGTGTATGGCCACTTTTCCACTAAAACATTGTACACATTAAGAATATGTTCTACAATATTTTGGAAGCATTGAGTAACATGAGCACAAATTTACAAATAACTGTCTCTCTTGCTTCACATTCTGCATCAGAAAAATATTTCCTCAGGAGTGCATGTAAGTCATTGTTGCCCATTTATACAAGTTTACTTTCTGTATTCACCATCAACTTAGGGCTTTGCATAATTCATGTACAAGTTTACTTTTTGTATTCACCATCGACTTAGAGCTTTGTATAATTTATGTACAAGTTTACTTTCTGTATTCACCACTGACTTAGAGCTTTGTATAATTCATGTACACTGTTTACAATCCTCAAAGTCATAACTATTGAAGCATCATATAAAATTAATAAAATAATAAAGTAAAATCAATTAAACAATAAGAAAAATAAACAATAAATAAAATTAAACTATAACAATAAGAAAAAAAGCAATAGAGATAAATCATGAACTGAGAAAATTAAGCTGAAAAAAAAATTCAAATGAAATGAAACCCCGAAAGGACATATCATCAAATGCCTCTACGTCTTCAAAGCTGTTAAATTTCCTGGTTTCCTGGACAATGCCAGCACGTTTTCAAAAAGCATTACATTTCCTGCACGAAAGAAGTGTTCAAATAAATGCCCTGTGGAGCACAAGCTGAATTCATTTATTTTATTAAGATAATTATTTAAGACTAGTTTTCATTGCATATTTATCACTTAATGATTCCATTTATTTGAAGTTAAAATGTATATGACTCATTCTCTGTGCAAATGTACCATTTTGTGACATGAAGTGCCAAATATAAAGTGGATTAAATCTAAATATTGTACATGCTAAATCTACAGCAGGGTCTAAATACTCTAATGCTCACATAAAACATTAAAAAAAAGATAAAAATTAAAAAATATTTTTTTGATGTTATAGGAGTTTGAAATACATAAAAAGCACGTGTTTCTGATGAAAACTTATTGTTATCTTTCCGGAATATTGTGCCTTTGAAAAATGTAAGTGGTTCATAATATTATCATCATTATTTTATTTTTACAAATTTATGAAGTTCTTTGTCGTGTGTTAATATGGAAATGAATCAGATTAGAGTTTTCCTAAATGTTTCTGAATATAATAAGTTTGAAAAACAGTAGTGTATGAATATTTCAATTACATGGATTGTTTAAATAGCACATAGAATTTATATATGATGTGTCAATGTTTGGTATAAGAATGAAAGTTTTGGATCTGATTTATATGGAAAAAGCATGACAGAAAATTATGTCTTTTAAAAATATTATCTTTTCAAATAATTGACTGTTTCAAAATAAAAGGAATAATGAATGTTGCTTTAATATATTAACACTTCGAAGAAAACCTTGATATGGTAAATCTTTTGGATTATTTATGAGAATTAAATTAAATGGCTCTTTGTATGCACGTCACAAAAAAAAAGAGGTGCCATTTTTCAGTTCAAAATGAATTTGTATTACAAATAATTACAAAATAAATAGACATATTCACTCAGTGTATCTTATTTATCTCTATATATAGACCATAAGCACATGATATTTCAATGCTTTATTTAAAATAAAAAAAACATTTCAAATGGACCCACCCACACTTGCCCAGAGAATGAGTCATATATATTTAATAACAAGCATACATAAATTGAAAAGAACATTTATTATTTGCTTTTATATTTATTTATTTTTTTTAAAAAGATCAGTTTTGGATTTAATGTGAATGGAACACCTGGTCTTCAGTATATTTTATATTTTTCTTAAATTTTTACACAGATTGATCAATGTAAAGATCCAGTATACATATCTGGTATTGTTTAAAATTTTAACTAAAATTAATCCAGATAATTTTATTTTCAAGTCTTCTATTAAAAGTATTCTTGACTAGAGTTCAGGGGTGGGGCAAATTGTGGCCTATATCAGATTTTGCTCATCACTGGGAACTAGACAGTCTTTGTCGTTAATATTATAATATACACACTATGAACTCTTTCCAGTCCAGAAATAAAATAAAATAAAACATATCTCATTCTGACACTCATCCCTGGTTGTGTTATAATATACTTTGATTCCATTTCACATTTTGTTTTATTTCTAAAAACAAATTACATGCCTGATGTCATTATTTTGAACAAAATGTTCGACTTGATCATCTTGTCTTTAGGGTGACATTTGCCTTTAAATCATGGTAATCAATAGTAAAACATGTTCAGCTGTCAAACTGAAGTCTACTTTCTGGAAGTTTGCTAATATTTTTATTTTAACTTTAATACTGTGCAAAAGAGCAATTAATTACTTGCCTGTAGGCTAGTGTTAAAATGCTATGGGCTGCCTGGATTATGAGTTTTTCTGTGTTAATAACTTTGATCTTAAACACACAAGCACACACACAAACACACATGCACACACATTTTCACAGGCAGAGAGAAGTATATATATAAATTTTTACTCTTAGTTTTACCATTATCTTTCTGGGTTTATTATATTTATAAATATTTATATTGTTTTGCTTCAGTCTAACAAAAGTACTAATTTTTTATTTAAATAATCAAATGATTTTGCTGTAGTTGTTAAGGGTGTATATGATGATATAATATTATTTAAATTTTATATTTTAAAATAGAAAAAATGCAGAGTTAGATATTTAGTCTGGCACCCAGCATTGCATGTTTAACAAATGTGTGTGAATGCTTACTTTTTGTAACTTTAATTTTCTTGTAGACCTTCAGGAACAGAGGATGTTGTAAGAGTTTATGCTGAAGCTATTACACAGGTTAGTATTTGTCTTTAATAAGCCATTATGTATATATGTGTAATATAATATATATGGGAGAAAGAATGTGTGTGTGTGAGAGAGAGAGAGAGAGAGAGAGAGAGAGAGAGAGAGAGAGAGAGAACACTTGTTTGATGCTTATACATACATACATTATATATATATTAGCCTTAATTGTTATTATTTTGATTATATTTTCAATACATGAGCTACAATTCATAATCTTAGTCACACATTTATATGCCAACAAGTAAAGGTAGAGTGATGTATTCTTAAATCTGAGGGAAAAGATCAGCTTGTTTGTGGGAAGAAGCTATTCCAAAAATGAGCTGTTCTCATTGCAAAGGATCTTTAGTGATGACAGTGTGAAGTTAAAACAAGTGTCTACTGTAATAAGATGATAGTCATCCTGCAGTCTATGAATTCATTGGACGGATATATGAATTAATTGGATTGATTCATGAATACATTGGATGGATATTGTGAATTCATTGGAAGGATATATGGGTTCATTGGAAGGAGATATATGAATTCATTGAAAGGAATCATGTGCTATTTTGCTAAGTACTATAGTACTATAGTGTAAGAATGAAGTTATGAAGCAAGTTACTACAATTAAGCTATTAGAAGCTAAGTACTATAGTCTAAGAATAAAGTTATGAAGCAAGTTACTACAATTAAGCTATTAGAAGCTAAGTACTATAGTGTAAGAATAAAGTTTTGGAGCAAGTTACTACAATTAAGTTATTAGAAGCTAAGGTTTCCCAAATACTAAAATGCAGTTGGCTTTATTTCTCCTACCGTTAACATCAGTTACATTAAAGAAATGCGTACAGATTAATTTTCACGTATTATTTGCTCTAACATCAAACATAAAGCCTAAAAGTTTTAAGATTATGAATTTTTTTTTCTTAAAGAACTACTTGCTTTTTTACTTTATATTCAGAAGACATTTTATATGACTTACTTATAATTTATTTGCATTTATTAAGTCATTTTAAAACTTTGAAACTTTAATTTGCTTGCAACTACTGCCAATATTTTGATATTTGCCATGCATGCAGGCCAATGCTGACCTACTAGCTTATGAAGTTGGCATGGCCATCTATGAACAAGCTGGAGGAACTGGGGAGAAACCAAAAGCTCCATGAAACAGGCTGAAATCTAGGTTTCAGAACAATGTAATTGCTGAATTTTTGTAAAATTTGTTTATTTTATAAAGACAATCATCATTCCATATTCCTGAGTTTTATTGTTGGTTGAGGATTAGTATTTCTATTTTATAGCTGATACTAATAAATTGCATGATTTGCTGTTTCATTTTTAAAACATTTATTTAATTTTTTTGTTTTTTGACTGATTTTCAAATATTGTATATCGTTTTCATTAATCTGTGATTGCTACAAGCACACATTTTACTTTAGATTTATCAGTTATACATTTATATACATATTATTACTTGAGATTGTGTTGTATACTTGATTAACAGGTAAAGCTAATATTTAAAATGATCAGGTTTCCTATTAAATGAAATTAGAAAGAGATGAGCCATATAATAGGTTTATTTATTAAGGTAACAGTCTCAAAATGAAACCGTAGCATTTAAGTATTTGTATAAAAATTAGCACTAATAATGACCAAATAAGTCTATTTCATTTTTTATTAGTGATATAGAGCGGGTAAACAAATGAGTTGTTTTCAAATCTGCATAACTGTTGATTCAGAATGCAAAACAATTTCAAACTCAAATTTTAAAAACTAAAACTTATAATATAACACTTTCATCCCCGCAAAACTGCTTACTATATTTAAAGTATTTTTGCGTAGTGATAAATGAAATATAATGTTTATAAATAATTGCAATCTTAATTATTTTAAAGATTGGTTTAGGTATTATTTAAACAGTCATTTTTCTTAAGCAAGGTTGCTAATATGCTTTAAATGTACCATTTTATAAATTAATGTCTGATTTTATTTTAAAATTTAATTAAAGCTACAGTCCTTCTGTGGTAATTTCTGTTTTAAACATAGTATATAGTGCCTGTGTGCACAATAAAGGAATTCCTGATATGTACACAGGTATAATATTAAACAGGCAACTTTCTATAGTGTGTAACTTTAAAATTTATTATAGTGGCTGTTCTGTAACATCCAAGTTATCATGTTGATAAACAGCCATTTAAAATTTATCATTTGCACATGATTTGTTGGGAAATGACCCATCTGGTTCATAAAATTACCAAAACATTTCTCACGACATACAGTGCTTATTTTCCCCTCATGACATACACTGATACAGTGCTTATTTTCCCCTCATGACAAACAGTGCTTATTTTCCCCTCATGACATACAGTGCTTATTTTCCCCTCACGACATACAGTGCTTATTTTCCCCTCATGACAAACAGTGCTTATTTTCCCCTCATGACATACAATGCTTATTTTCCCCTCACGACATACAGTGCTTATTTTCCCTTCATGACATACAGTGCTTATTTTCCCCTCATGACATACAGTGCTTATTATCCCCCTCACAGCATACAATGCTTTTTTTCCCTCACGACATACAGTGCTTTTTTTCCCTTCATGACATACAGTGCTTATTTTCCCCTCACAGCATACTGTGCTTATTATCCCTGTTGTTAACACCTATGCGGGCAGTAACTCCTTGCTATACTTTGATTTCATCTTTTTATTCATTAGGTAAAATCTATTGCTGTTAGGATTGGAGAACCTGGTAAAATTATGATTGCATGTTCTAACAAAGCTCCATTTAAGAAGTGTTCAAGCAAAATTCCATTTAATAAGTTCTCCATGTTCCCATGTTGCATTTTTTGTGTCAATATTATAATGTTTGTTTCTGTTTGAGTGCAGTAATAATTTGATAGTATGGATATATTAACATACAAATGATGTGTAATGATCAATAAAACTTACTGAGTGTAAAAGTGGGTGAAGGTAAATATGTATTGGAATAACTAATTTATTTTTATTTCTTCTTTTCATTTGCTTAAATGGTGGAGGTTAACCTGTATTTTTGGGGGGAAACGTGAATGTTCACTATTTTTCAGTTATTGTTGACTTTGTTTTTTTTTGCAAAGCTGAAGTGGGTGATATTTTCAAAAGTTTTTTATTGGTAAGAGTGAATGTTGCTCTGTGTGTGCATGCATATTTGTTGTTACATAAAAAGATATACTTGTAAAAAGTTGTAATATTATAAATTGTATTATTTTTACTTGGTAAAGTGCCTGAAAATTAGTGGACTACCATAAAATTATGCGTATAATTCCATACTTAAATATATGGGTTTTTTTTATAGAAATATATCAGAATACATGTATATGAACATTTGTGATGTGATTTTGCACTTTTATGCAATTATCAAGGGCTTGACTTGCTACAAGTATAATACCTTTATGAGATGAACAAATCTACCTTTCTATATGAGCATATGGAGTAATGGACATTATACTATTAAATGGCCATATTTTGAAACAAAATATACCTTTATGGGTGTTGAAGAGAGAGAGAAACAAACTTTGCCTTATTGGTCTCTTCACTAATGTGTCTTTCTTTAGTTTCACATGGGAATATTTTTTATTCAGAAATGACAGTGTTTTGGAAATTGCTGTTTAATACCTACAGTGTCTTGTAAATTGATTTAAAATTCCATTTATAATTTGTTCATCTTTAAAATACAGCAACTCATGCATATCCTCATGCACGCGCACACACACACACGCATGCATGCATGCATGCATATGCCTCTAATATATATTTATACTTTAAGTTTTACACAATCACACATTCATAAACTTTGATTTACATACATGGGTGGAGGGTGGGGGATCATATGTTATAGTACTGTGTGCAGCATTCTAATATTTGTGAAATTGTAATCATTCAATACCAAGTATGGCAAATAAAATCATATTGATAAAGCAAGACAAATGTTAGAGATCAGTTTATTTATTATTTTAATTCTTATATTATGAACATTGTACTGAATAATTACATTTCATATTGATCATTTGTTTTATATAATTATTCCTTAGATGCTATTATAACGTGGAATGTGAAACATTGCATACTAATTGTTGTTAGCATATAAATTATATACAATACATTTGTGATCAATTTTAATTACTTTATTAATTATATTTATTTGAATATATCTGTTGAAAACAACTTTTTGGTTTAATAAAATATTATTTTCTGAACACCTGCCACATTTTACAAAACACCTGCACTGATGATGTTAATACAAACAAGAAGTTTTGTCATAATTGCAGGTGTTAAAGGGGAAATTCATTGAATTGAAATCATTCATTATACATGCATATTAGATAACGTGCCCTTAGGTGAACAACAAAAAAGTGTTTGATTTTTCTTTAGATCATGGAGAGTCACACTCATTCAGTTTGTTTTTCAAAAATGAAAGTAAATAAGCCAATGAGAATTCTGCTGTTTATATGCATTGCTTATCACACACTCACAGACATGCACGTACACATGCGCACATGATTACAATGCGCATACATGTATCATTAAGACAGTTTCATCATGTATACCGAACATTACAGTGGTACAGTAAATTTTATCTTTGAGAGACATTTATGAAACTGCTTATTCTTTCTCTCTATCCCCTTTCTCTCTTTTCATTAGCTTGTTAAGTACAAACACCAGTCTTATCATGGAGGTTTAAAATCTAGTCAACTGTCAGTAAAGTTCTAGTCAACCACTAACCCATAGAAAAGCTACAGTTCAACAGGTAAATTATGTAGTTGTGTTGGTTCTTTGACATCTGGGCGGGCGACATTTTACAAACAACACTTAGTGGGCAACAAGTGGCTAACGTCAACTGGCTACTGACAATAGCAATAACTGGCGAACGGCAAGTGGCTTGTGCATAATTCGATATACGATATTTTGCTAAACAACAAAAAAAAAACTAAGTAATTACCTAATTTATTCTACAGATGTAAGTTATGTGTAAGCCAGTTGTCGCAAATCTCATGTCGCCCACCTGTCAGGCCACCGGTTATGTTGCCACATCACCCTCAGGTGACGTGGTGTCAAGTGCTGACCACATGACGTCAGTATTGATGTCAGTATTGATTCTGCTAAGGCACAGTCATGGAGCATGTTTGGGATCAACACATGCAGGAACAGCATGGCAGGGCCTGGTAACACATAATACATATTGTACATGGGAGGTTTTACAATTTGCTTTAACACCTTGGCCTGGTTTCTTCATTAAACAGATATTAGATATTAGTTTAACCTGTTCGAGTTGTCTTAATTCAGCACTAATAAAGCTGGTCACACAGTTTAGTATTTACTAAAAGATGTTAACAACATTTTTGTTGTATAAAACACCAGACCATTATAAGCATCAATACTCAATACAATCTCAACATGGTGCATCACAATACACAAGTAGAGTAGTAGCACCTTTTGACTACAATCACAGTGTGGTTAGTTTACAATACAATATGGCTAACTCATTTCATTACATTTTTATTTTTTGGCTGTCACTGCATTTCATTTAAAACACATGATTATCTCATAATGTCTATTATGGTTATTGCATTGTTTTAATTCATATGCTTCTTGTTTGCCTTATTTTAGAGAATATGCAATGGTTGTCTCCTATTTTAATATGAATTATCTCAATGTAATCCATACAGACTTTATGCAGTTACCTCATTTCAATACAATCTGGTCATTTGATTTCAATATGAACACCATGTACTACATCATTTCAGTGCAAACAAAATGTGGTTCTCATTTAATTGCAAATGAGAAAAAGCAATTGCATTACATTTTAGAGAAGTAATTTCTTTCTCAATAATTTTGGTTCGTCACAATGAGTTCATTGACATGATTATGTTTCTCTATTATTTAAGGGGTGGGGTGATTTTAAGAGAAAGTATTTCTATTTTGCAACTTTTTTTTTCTCGGGGTTGGGGGAGAGACTGAAACTCGTGAATGATGAGTCACCGTTATGATACCATAACCAAAGTTTTGTTTGTTTGTTTGTTGTGAAATTGCGCCTGGTCGAATGCAAGCGCGACCCTTTGATTCTCGTTCTTATAGAGAGCACGAGGAGGGGGAGATAATTTTGTATTAATAAAACGTTTAATGAGGTACGTTATTATCCTAATGACAGTTCGACTCGGCTTTAAACGAAACTATAACAGTAATCAACGAGCAATGACGTTTTGGTGTACACTCCATGAACTGTAATAACAACAACAACAAAATTCTTCGCTTAAAACTATCCCT
The DNA here is from genome assembly GCA_028829895.1 of Sinotaia quadrata. Lineage (NCBI taxonomy): Eukaryota > Metazoa > Mollusca > Gastropoda > Architaenioglossa > Viviparidae > Sinotaia > Sinotaia quadrata. Next base: position 17,293,255 of record CM054180.1, read on the forward strand.
CGCGTTGTGAGACCGACCTCTACGAATCCAGCAAACTTCGGAGTGTCGTGAAGATAAAAGATGATACTAAGTACGCCCTAGCTAGCATATGCATAAATTATATACGAGTCACACTTTTATCAGGAGTTCAGGTCTTTCGTTTCCTTTTCTTTTTCTCTTTTGTTTTACCCGCTAAAAATGATACAAAATTTTGTTAAAAACTCTTTAAAAAAAAAATCTGCTGCATTTTGATGGTAAAAGAAGTATACGGCATTGTTAAAAAGAACTGTTCTTTTTACGCATACGCGTTGTCAGGAGCGGTCAGCGCCATTATTCACTGTACAACACACTAACAGAAATGCTTGCTGAACATAAGAGTACTAGATTTATGGTTTCAGTACTATAAACTAACTCCTACCGTTTTCTCGAGAAAGTAGTCCTAAAATGTAGAAAGGAAAGAGCTAGTGGTATTTTACAGAGCATTAGTTTTATGCATTTAGAACGAGCTATTGGTAGGACATGAAAAAATAACGCAAATTCATTGGACGACGGTCTGGCTTACGTCGAACTTCAAGTGGTATCGAGAATACATATTTGCCTGTTTCACTGAATCCCACCGTTAATGTGTGTGTGCGTGTAAGTAAGAGGAAAGTCTGTGAGAAGAAAATTAGGAAAAGCAACTTCTTAGCAAACTAGGCACGTCAGGCTGTCTTAATTAAAGGTCAAGGTCTATCACAAACATTAACCTCAAGGGCCCATTCAACAGAGTTTGGGTGTGTTAGAAATAGCGGGTGTGATTGACAAAGTTTTGTAGAGAGCCTTAAATGTTTTTTTTTTTTTTAACTCTGTCATTCGGACACACGTGTATAGTGATTGTAACCGGGCCTTTGGCCAATAAGCCCAGCGGTTAGCTTGGTGGCAGTGGTGATTGTGTTAGTTTTCTTCCTCCCTAAGCTTTGCCTGGAGCCTTTCGTCTCAAGAAGTTCTCGGCCCTTAGACATCTCTGGAGGAGCTTGTTTCTTCTCATTCTGCGTCCCAACCATGTTTACCGCTCATGATCGAAACCCTCTCTTAGTTTTATTTATAACTCGTTGGTTACGTATCGGGGCTTAGTGGGACTGACGTCACCAAGTAAATTAATGAAATATTCGGGATTTCGACACATGGTATAACTATAGCCATTGCTATGATGTTAGAGAAAGAACCAATTGACGTCATCGTGTAAATTATCAATAAATTTGGATTTCGACACATGGCTTAACTAATAACTATAACCCTTCTCTATGATGTTAGATAAAGAATCCTTTCTTATACTTGAATCTATATTTAGGCATGTATTTTTTATAACAAACACATTTTTACTAATTTTATAACAAATTTGTGTGTTTCAATACTTTTTTAAAAAAAAAATGTTCAAACAAATATATAATATGTTTATTGTTCGATACACACACACACAAAAATACAGCGACTGATAAATAATTTTACTAATACTATTTACACTTGCTGTGCAGCTATAAATCCAATATATATATATCCATTCAAATGCAGATGATTTTATTATTATATTATTATTTAATCAGTACAGATTTCTTGTTTTAATTTAAATTAATTTATTGTTGTTCTCTTTTTTCTTTTCCATTTAAAAAGAAAAAAAAAGTTTTGCATTATTGTCATTCAGTTACTCCTGCATCAAAGAAAAGGTTTGATTCACCTGTTTATTTGTAATTTATTGATTTAAATCAGAGATAGATACACCATTGACGTTTTCAAGCTGTGTGCATATCCATACCAGCCACGTGTTTATTTTATTACTATATATTAGTAATACTAACTGGACACTAACTGAAAAGATTGATAGATTGACATTGTTTCTTGTGAGTCATAAACAATGGGTGAGTTAAGATTTTTTTCCTTCTTCAAATGATAGACACCTGATAATGGATTGTAAACACTGGAGTTTTTTGTCAATTTATTTTTGTTCTTTCTTTGTTTGGGTCTGACAACAAGTACAACACGTAGCATGTTGTGTGCGTATATCTATCACCCCAATGCCATCACTGTCATGAAGGGATGGGTAGGGGGGCGATTGGGCGTGAACCGAAATTAAATTTGACGTTGCAACAGGTATAAATCTAATTCTGCTCTCTGGTTGCGTTTTGCGGTCTCGTTTCTCTCAGGAGTAGACGTATGTCGCTGTTTCAGGACGACTTTTGGAAACAGTTGACTGAATCACGCCCCCGATCTGTTCCGAGACCGCGTAAAACAAAGAAGAGATTATAAATTTACATCTGAAGCTCATTCATTTTCTCTTGTCACGATCAAAGGGGCAGAGAAAATTGTCCGAGGTTTGAGAAATCTTCAAGCAAATTATACACGTATTGAGTGTAGAAAAGAAACGGGGGTTACAAAACAACCAACCAACCAAACAAATAAAAATGGTTTCACCAAGAGAAATAACTCTGGCTGCGATTCTCTTTTTACAAATATTATACTACGCATGCGGCCTTCAATATCTTCCCGCTAGCCGTAAGTATTACTGCCCTTTTCATTATTTTATTTATTGTTTAAACTTTAAGTATTATTCCCTACATTTGTAACGTATTACTCAGTATAATGATTTGTGGCATACATTTTATGCGCAGTGATAATTAGGTCATTTGGGTATATGGTATATGTATGGGCTACGTTCGAATAAAGAAAAAAAAATGTTTTGTTTCTATTTTGTTTATTTAATATAAGTTGTCATTTGTCCGATCATGCATTGGTAGTATATGCATACAGTGAGGAAAGATAGTGTGCATTCTACACTGTAGAAACTATAACATTATTGTAAAAATTATTCTAAATATGATTACATATGCCAATGCCATAAAGCTAACAAAAACACACCTAATTCAATTAGTGGTCTATGGGTAGAACACATTACACTTTCATCGGGAGATTTGGATTTTTTTCAAATGCATTTCACCGTTTATTACGCAATAACTAAAAATCATTACTTCATTGTTATTTTTATTGTTTTACTATCATAATTTATAGTCATAGGTAGAAAGAAAAAATCTTTACCCTTGAAATATACCTATGGGTACAAAAATTAAACTTGATCTGATCAGTAAACTAGTATCTATAGCCATGGTTAGAAAATTGCATTTGGCCAGTCTGGAGTAGGCAATAGGGTAGAAAAGATTGTATTTGGCTATACTGAGGTAGACAGTAGAATAGAAAAAATGTATTTGACTATACTGGGGTAGACTATTGAGTAAAAAATATTGTATTTAAGTATACTGGGGGCTGTTAGAATAAATTGCACTTGGCCCGATGTGTAGACTTAAGCTATGGGTAGAAATGTTTGGCCAGATTGGTAGCTTATAAGTACGAACAGAATTGATTGCATCAGCACAGTAGGGGAGTATAGATGTGGGTAAAATATATATTTCACCAGACCACAATAGTGGAGTATGTATGTGGGTAGAAAATATATTGCACCAGGTACAGTAGTGGAGTGTGTGTAGAAAATATATTGCACCATGACCCAGTAGTGGTGTGTGTGTGTGTGTGTGTGTGTGTGTGTGTGTGTGTGTGTGTGTGTGTGCGTGTAAAATATATTGCACCGTGCCCCAGTAGAAAAATAAACGAAAGGCAGAACACAGAGCTTGGTTACGTGTTGGAGAGAGAGAGAGGGGTTGGAGGAATAAAAACCTGTCTGGAAGGCACTAATCGCCACTACGAGAAGATGAAGACGATTTCAGGACGCGCATGCTTGGGGCAATGACACTAAACTCCCTAGAATCCTACTGTCAATCATATGCACACGTGCACCGGTGTCTTCCCGTCAGTAACTGTCGTCAACTCTAATTAAACCCCTCGCTAACGACCAAGCGTCTCGGTCACGTCTGCACTGAGGCTGCTTGGGTTATTGCCCTTTAGGCGAACAGTCAGGCCAGGTCGAGGACTTGCTGCAGAACAATAATCGGATTGAAAACGGTGTTATGTGGGATTGCAAACCGAATCTTCGTCCGCGTAAAGATATTAGTTTCACTGTTCACACATTTTTCACGACCACAAGAAACGCAGAAGAATTTGGTACAAATCTTGCTGCATTATAATAAATTGTTCCCCGTTGACTTTAATCGTCCATTTTACCTCTCAGCGAGGTCATTAAGTTTATCTGATGTCACAAGTCCATTGTGTCTAATAAAAGTTAGAAGAACGACCTTGCTGTAGAGGTGAAGTTCTAATTGTTGCTATCATACGGTGTATGTGGAAGTGGATGGAAGGAGAGAACTATATATCGGGGCTTTTATTAACGAAAGCTGGAAAAGTACAATTAAGCATCAGTCAGTCAGTAAGTCAGTCAACAATGATGTATTTGGTCTCGAAAGCCCCCAAACTTCCAGATACCACAAAAAGATGAGAAAATAACGATTTATTGGAATAAAACTTAAACAAGCGATGGCGAATTTTATTTCTTGTAGCCATGAGCCTCTTAACTTTCTATGATTTTGTTAGCATTTTCTACAAATTTTAATTAAACTTTTCAACGACAGATAAAATATGCAAACAAGTATTATATAATACACCGAGTGGTCATTTCAACGAGCTCTGTTGTTGTTGATGAATTCGGCCAATATGTCAGAATGATTAATTATGACACTTAGTCTGGGACACGGACTGATTCAAAGTGGACTATGTGACCTTTCACAAAGCCCGTCTGATATGTTTAAGGAAATGGTATTGTGAAACCCTTAACAGGAAATAATAATTATATGTCAGTTGAATTAGCAGGAAATGATGCTTAAAAAACTTGACGTCTGTTTGACTGAAGGAGAAATTCGCGATTTGGATTTCGTGTTTTTGTATTTGTTGAAAATATATTTATTTATTTTAATTTTCCGGTTTTTACTTCTCCGTGATCCATCATCATTTCTACGTCATTTTGTTGTTCAGCGAATTCGCTACCGTAAAATTCGACATCCTTACAACTGATAAAACATTATAAATAGTTTGTTAAGTAGATTTTAAGATGAATAACAAACAAACAGGAACACGGCCATTTACATTAGTTTTAAATGTTGAATGTGATGTCTGCTCGTATGCGTGTGTGTCTGCGCGCGCGTATGTTCTTCTTATATAATGAAATAATTTGTTTTCTTTCCTTTTTTAATATTGTTCACGTAAATGGATACATGTATTGCTTTTTAGGCCTCTCTCAATTTTCATTTCTGACAGTTTAATAAGGGTGATTTTTTTGCAGAGCTATTTTAAATACATTTATTTTCTTTAATAGGTGCTATTTCCAAGAAATTCTTCACGTTTCCTTTTATCATTTACGGCCCTTGTTCTTAACAAAACGAAGGGTCCATTTAGTACGATTGCAAAAATGTGTATTACCCTCTCCCCATTTCCGTCTTGGTGTATGGTAAACTTTTTTCTCAAGTACCCCGCTTCCCCCACCCTCCACCCACTCACCCACATTATACTGTCATACTGTCATCGTCGCCATTAAGAGTCATTCAATCAATCATCGTCATATTCATATTTGGCATTATGATCATCTTGTGTATATTTTTCATATTATTGTCATCATCGGCACTATACAGTTTTCAGAATATCATCATTATTATTATGAATTTGTCTCTGATGTGCTTTTATGTTTCAAACACTTCTCGATAATTTTACATAATTTCAAATGAAGTTTCTCTTATTTTCAAAAACTCTCCGATAATTAATTTTACGTATTTTTATATAAACCTAACGAATTTTCTCTTATTTTCAAACACTCCCTTATAATTTTGCATGCATAGAGGTTGAAATGGATTTTTTTCTATTAATTTTTCTTTATCAGTACCTGGTTTGCAAGCCCCGGGTGCAGAGAATTTCGTTTTCTGGCGGTAAGTACAGTAACCAAAAAGATATGTGTATTCACGTCAAACACTCAATCACAACTGGCAACATTTCTTCAGGAAACAATTAAAGGTTAAGCCGACCTGCCGATGTCAGAATATAGACTAAAAGAACAGTAAGAGGATTAGCTAAAGCCGTCAACTACTGACGTCACAAAACAAACGTGTGACTGTAGCAATTCTTTGGAAGAGAGTAAGCTTGCATGTTAAGTACTGTGGACTTCATTGCTTTTTATTTTCCGCCCGCCAAACTGTCGCTGTCTGAAATTTTAGAACTCTTCTGCTAGACATCCATGCCGATAGAACCAGCGAACCGTTCCGAGACACAGCGCCACCTATTTCTGTCTTGAACGCTCAATGTTTATGATTGATGGGAGTAGGGTACGCAACTCTAGATCACATCGTCGTGACATGTTTACTTTTTGAGTTTTAATATATATTAATTCTAATGAAAAGATTATTTCCCCTTGTTTGGATTGTTTGTTTGATATGGATATATCTCAGATTTATAAAGTGAACATTGTGGTTTATTCAGTTAATACAAGAAACAAGATATATTAAAATGACACATTGTGTTGTATACCTTTTAAATAATTACGTTGTATACATTTTAAATACTGTAAGTAAGTATTATAAAACTTTAGAGTGAGGTTGACCCACACAAATTAGGGTATATTGTTTAGCTTCATTATAGTGGACAACTTTCTCGTTCGATAAAATGGCAGTGTTCAGTGCTGTCTCTCCTCTCTCTTCCTCCCCTCACGTTTTTTTTTTTTTTTTATCTTTCTCGCTCTCTTTCTTTCATTTCACTTTCTTCCATTTCCGTCTCTCTCGGTCTCTCCATCTCTTCTTTTCTCACCTCCTCACTTTCGCTCTCTCTCTCTCTCTCTCTCTCTCTCTCTCTCTCTCTCTCTGTCTCTGTCTCTGTCTCTCTCTCTCTCTGACATTTATAGCATTCATAGCTTCGTCACCCACGTAACTAAGTACACGAGGCACTTGCTGAACCTTGTGCAGATAAAACTTGCAACTTGCATTGAAATCTCGGATTCAAATATTTTATTTTATTAATACACATTTTCATAAATTTAATTATTATATCATTTTATTTTATTAATACATCTTTCAAATTATTATTATTGCTTATAGTTTATATATATATATATATATATATATATATATATATATATATATATATATATATATATATATATATATATATATTCAGTTCATTTCATTTATAAATTTTGTCTAGTGATATTTAGTTCAGTGTAGTTTTTAGTTTCGTGTAGTGTAGTTGAGTTTTTGTTTATATTGTTTCATTTCAGTTATAATTTTTTAAAGTGATTTTTAGTTTAGTTTAGATTTTTATTTTCATGTAGTTTATTTCATTTTTTTCTTTATATTATTTAATTAAGTTTATTGTTTTTTAATTTGATTTTACAATTGACATTGCTCTTTATTCTGCCATACACACCATGAATTAGCCCTCTTGATCACACTAACATTCTTAATGATTGATGTCTGTCGTTTAATCTCGTTTTAAAAACATAATATTGAAATTTAGCAAATTTTTTGTTTACTATCATACAAGTTATACAATTTAAACCTTTGGTTTGCTTGCTTGCTTTTTGTGTTCTTTTGGACAGTTATTACCAAAACAAAATCAAACAAAACAAAATCACATTTCAAGATAATTCAATTTCCTTCCTCAAGCCCCAATCACTTCTCTCCCGTGAGATTGGTTTCCAGCCCGATGTGTGTCAATCAAATCCAACCATGCGTCAACCTGAAGTTCCGCACCGCTGATGGTAGCTGCAACAACTTGGTTCATCCGTCATGGGGGATGCAAGGCCGGCCACAACTACGACTACTTCCACCGCGCTATCATGACGGTAGGTTTGGAATAATAGAGTAGATAGACCCCGGGTACTACTAAGTTATAATAATTGGTAGATTATATCCATTCCCCCCCCCGCGAAAACGGACATTTTCTTTATTGAAATTAATCATTAACCTGTGTTCACCTGAGACATTTCAGGTTTATTTATACCCTTAAATTTAAATTTTTGAAAACGACTTTTGCATTTATTTCAACTTGGCAGGTGTGAAAATGCCTCGAATCGTTGGTGTGAGTGGTGCTAAACTGCCCAGTCCAAGGGAAGTCAGCACGCATATCCACACCGAAGACAACTTGTTGACAGAGTCATTGGTCCTGACACACTTGTTCGTAGCCTGGGGCCAGTACTTGACGCATGACCTGGTAGAGACACCTGTTACGACAGGTAAATGTGTGCGCGCTGCTTGGATGCTGTTGGCCAAACCGTGTCACAGTCTCTCTTTTTGCTGGAAACCCTCGCCAGTTTTCATGCAGATATTTCAACTCAGATACTTTCTGCGAACTAACATGGTTCATAAAACCATGAATTCAGCATGCTCAAAAGCGTTGAACCAGTAATCCATGAACTCTATGTTGAGAATCATAAGTACACGTGAAAGATAAAACAGAAATTAACAACAAATTCCATTCATCTAAACTTTCTAAAGACTATTTGTTCTGTTTGTTTTTAGTTTGTTTTAACACAGCAGCTTCATCTCAGTTTTACAAGGAGATTTGCATCAGTTATTTTCTTTAATTCACGTTCTTCATCGTTGTCGCCATTATAGTCATTATAGAATATAGTTTTCAAATGTTAAGCTTTTTTTCAATTATAGTCAATATAGAATATAGTTTTCAAATGTTAAGCTTTGTTTTCAATTATAATCATTATAGAATATAGTTTTCAAATGTTAAGCTTTGTTTTCAATTATAGTCATTATAGAATATAGTTTTCAAATGTTAAGCTTTGTTTTGAATTATAGTCAATATAGAATATAGTTTTCAAATGTTAAGCTTTGTTTTCAGTTATAGTCATTATAGAATATAGTTTACAAATGTTAAGCTTTGTTTTCAATTATAGTCATTATAGAATATAGTTTTTTAAATGTTAAGCTTTGTTTTCAATTATAGTCATTATAGAATATAGTTTACAAATGTTAAGCGTTGTTTTCAATTATAGTCAATATAGAATATAGTTTTTAAATGTTAAGCTTTGTTTTCAATTAAAAACAAAGTAACGTAAACATTAATTTGTGTCCAGGTCACGGTGGAGCCAAGATCGAATGTTGTGGGGCGGCTGCTGCTGACGGGTACCGGTTTTTTTCGTTTCTTTGTTAGCAACATATCTTTCTCTTTGAAGGGTATTTATGTAACTATAATACAGAAGTATTTGTGTAGTCTGTATAAATGTATTGGTGTAGTCTGTGTACAGATATTTGAGTAGTCTGTGTACATAGATTTTATACTCTGCGTAAAGGTAGTAGTCTGTTTTAGGGTATTTGTATAGCCTGTAAATATATTTGTGTACTCACTGTAAAAATATGTATTCTCTATGTTAAGGCGTTTGTGTAATCTGTGGTAGGGTGCTTGCGTAAGTGCACATTTGTAGTCTAAGTGTACTTATGTAGTATAAGTATACTAGTGTAGTCTGTGTAAGTATACTAGTGTAGTCTGTGTAAGTATACTAGTGTAGTCTAAGTATACTAGTGTAGTCTGTGTAAGTATACTAGTGTAGTTCGTGTAAGCGTACTTATGAGGAACAAATATTGGACCCCTTCTGTTGACCCCCCCCTCCCCTACCACTGCGGGGGGGGGGGAAGTAGTTACGCCCACTGATATAATGCTATTTCGATTACTTCTATAGAAAGCTTCCTAAATGCTTCATGCTGAAAAACAACAGAAAATTGAACAGCATGGACAGAGGGGATGCGCATTCAAATGGAATTATTTAAATAATGACTTCTTGTAGGAATAAAAGTTTAAACTCAACAACAGTTCGATTCATTTTTTTCTGTTATTAGATTAGCTGCTTTTATTAGCCTTAGTAGACTCAGTGGATAATAATTATTGTGCGTTAATCCAAATATAATCTTTATAGGAACCATTTTTATTAACATTGAGACCTTCGCTCCATAGAATGCACGAGGACTGTTTTCCCATTGGCATTCCGCCTCACGACCGGCACTTCAAGACACCGTGCATGAACTTCGTACGTTCGCAACAGTTCTCGCCGTCAGCAACATGCCAGTCAGGTAACGTCATTTTTGGTTGGCATCTTTAACGTCATTTTTGGTCGGCATCTTTAACGTTATTTTTGGTCTGCATCTTTTTAACGTCATTTTGGCTGGCATCTTTAACGCCATTTTGGCTGGCACCGTTAACGTCATTTTGGCTGGCATCTTTAACGTCGTTTTACTTGGCATATTTAACGTCATTTTGGTTGGCGTCGTTAACGTCATTTTGGTTGGCATCGTTAACGCCGCGTGTATTTTATCTCACTGTCCTGCGCAGACGAATTTTTATTTGTAACGTTTGAGTGTTAGTTGTTAAAAGAGTAGTGAGATTAATGCGTATTAATTGGTCTGTGCCTCGTGTTTCGTTATTTATTTTATACATAATTAATTTATTTTACTATCCCAACACTTATTTCACTTTCTCATTATCTCTATCTGCTTCTCTTGTAATATTTGGATATATGTCTATCCATCCGTCAATGTATCTATCTACTTCTCTTGTAATATTTGTGTATATGTCTATCCGTCCGTCTATGTATCTATCTACTTCTCTTGTAATATTTGTGTATATGTCTATCCGTCCGTCTATGTATCTATCTACTTCTCTTGTAATATTTGTATATATGTCTATCCATCTGTCTATGCATCTATCTACTTCTCTTGTAATATTTGTGTATATGTCTATCCGTCCGTCTATGTATCTATCTACTTCTCTTGTAATATTTGTGTATATGTCTATCCGTCCGTCTATGTATCTATCTACTTCTCTTGTAATATTTGTATATATGTCTATCCATCTGTCTATGTATCTATCTACTTCTCTTGTAATATTTGTGTATATGTCTATCCGTCCGTCAATGTATCTATCTACACACATCACCGACGACACTTTCACACTAACTGACCACAACGTATTGTTGCTTTAATGCAGTTTTACCTCGGATGTAGTTTTCCTTTCTTATTTCATTATTCCTATGTATTTATTTACGATACATTTTCATAGATTTGTAGCGATTATTATTACGTTTTCTCTTTTCTTTAAAATAAATTAATTTCATCACATAACTGATTCGAATGCCGTAATTCATGTATGAAAAGAAACACAAGCGCTGGTGAATGTGACACCTCTGTTCACCCTTCACTCGTCATGATTATTATTATTAATTAACAACACATAACTAATCACAAGTGATCGACAATTTTAATTTATAGTTATTAATATATTTTTCCACAAGACCAACATGTCTTTCATTTATCGGATTATAACGGTGTCGTAAAACTCCACTCTTTACAGTTTACACAGCAATAAGATAAACGTTTTACTGTCCCATAACGTTTGTGCAGGTAGAAACTTCTTACTAAAGGAATAATAAAAATCAGTTTTTTTAAAATTTATATTTAACGAGCCCCCATCACACCTGCTATTACTCCAACATAATATACATAAAATATTTAATATATGTGCAAGACGGTTAATAAATTTAACAATCAACAATCAAATATACAGCATATGAATATATAATCAAAAGGGCGTTGACATTTACATCACGTAATAACAATGTTTGATTAAATGTTAGACAGTTTATCCTAGCATAGACATCAGCAGTCAAATTAACATAGACATAAAATCAAGTTCATAGATATTAATTCATCATAGAAATGAGAGTGGAGTTTCAGAGAGATAATTATAGTCAATGTACATAACTTTTCAATGATGGCAGCTGTCACAAGCATGTTTTCACAATCACGTGGTTTGCAACAGATCACATTCTTTCTTATTAGATAACGGTCCTTCTAGGCCACTTACACAACCGTTCCAGAATCTTTGATGCGCTCACAAAGCACACCATAGAGAATCGTCCAGAACTTCGTGTGTACTATCAAAGCACATCACGAGGGGTGTTCCAGAACTTTCATGTGTGCTATTCAAGCACACCAATGTTCAAAAATAATCTTCATGAATTCTCAAGACCAAACTCAAGCCTCAATTTTCGCTGTATTCCTGCATGGAATTAATAGGAATCAACTTGCAGTAATACGTTTACCGATAAGTTCTACGATAATGTTTGATACAAACACCAACATAGTCCAGTAGAGTACAGTAGTCAGTGAGGTCTGAAGTGGATACACAAGGTTATAAAATGAAAGGTGCGCTCCTTTCTACAAAAGTCAAATTAAGGCAGCACTAAATTTCAGGCGTATTTCATCTCTAAACTCCTTTCTCTCTTACACACATTCTCAACTTACACATTCTGCAACAATATTCATTAGCCCGATACACATATACACATGCAGCATAAGACATATAGCATCGAACGAAATTCGCAAATATAATATACAGTGTAATCAGATTAGTGAACATAGAAATAATGCTTTGATTTTATAAGCATTCTCCAGTTCACATCATAGATCAATAGCAAACATGTACAAAATATTTCGAAGTCCATTCTTTCTTTATGAGGCAGTTAACTTACCATAAGCTAATGATCACCTTTTGACCAGACTTATATCAAAATCCAAGTGATTAGAAAATTTGACTTTCTTCAACAAAGTAATTTTCAGTCCATTCCCATTGTATAAAGTTGTAATAGACAAGTGTGTAACTATTAGTCAGAAAAAACTCATCCGCTTGAAACTGGTTTGGACTGCATCAGCAATTTCTAGCATATTCTCCATAAGAATTGTTTACTGCAACTCTGGCACTAACAAAATATCATCATAAGCAGTGTCCGAGGTCCGGTCACGTTAAGATTGGCAACAAATATATAATTATTAAGTTTAGAAACAAGGATAGGTAAATTTACTCCACCTCACTATCATTATGTGAGTGTTGCGTTTTCAGCTTACAGGGAACAAGGAAACATTGTCACCGCTTTTATCGACGGGTCTGAAGTGTATGGATCTAGCGACGCGGAGCAAAGAAGCCTACGCACCGGTTACGGAGGTACCGTCAAATCAATTCACATCAATTAGATGCAGACTTGTGTAATTGACTCTTGTCTATAAAAATTAATTAATTAATTAACTACTATTTGTCCATTTATAAGGAAATTGCTGTTATTGAATTCGGAATAGTCCTTGTGCATGCCTGCAGTCCGTTGTCTTTTCGTTAATTTGAAACATTCATGTGTAGTTCTGCTTGTTATTCACTTTTAAATGCATTTTAAGTATTCGCATACAATCCAGTTAACTATTTTATTTAGTGAATTTGAAATATTCGCGTGTAGTCCTGCTAACCATTCTCATTTAGTGAATTTGAATTATTCATGCGTAGACCTGCTAACCATTCCCTTCTAGTCAATTTGAAATATTTGTTTGTGGTCCTACTAACATTTCTCTTTTAATGAATTTGAAATATTTGTGTGTAGTCTTGCTTATCATTCTCTTGTAGAGAATTTGAATTATTCGTATGTAGGCCTCCTAGTCATTCTCTTTTACTGAATTTGAAATATTTGTGTAGTCCTGATAACCATTCTGTCAATGAATTTGAAATATTCGTATGTAGGCATGCTAAACGTACTGTTTTAGTAAATTCGAAATATTTGCAGGTAGTTCTACTAAAAATTATCATTAGTGAATTTGAAATAAACGTTATGTAGGTCTGTTAACAATTTCGTTTCCGTGAATTTGAACTATTCATGCGTAATCCTGCTAAACATACATATGTAATGAATTTGAAATAATTTTGTGTGTGTGTGTGTGTGTGTGTGTGTGTGTGTGTGTGTGTGTGTGTGTGTGTGTGTGTGCGCGCCTCCTAGTCACTTTATTCTAGTGAATTTGAAATATTTGTGTGTATGTAGACCTCTTAGTCACTTTCCTTTAGTGAATTTGAAATATTTGTGTATAACTAGTGCTAAATATCGTCTGTCACACCTGCACTTCATGATTAAGTACGCTTGTACCTTGCCGGTGCTTACATCCAGCATGAGTACCTTTAACCTGCGCATTTTTCTCACGATATCAGTCCAGATTTCCATGGCCTATAATACATATTCAGTGGTTGTATACTGCTAATTTTGGTAATTACGTATTCATTGGCCTTTACAATCGCTGTACCTATTTCAACTTCCGCAAAACAATTAACTAATACATAGAATGATGACCGAGACGTCTCATTGACATAATTTTTGTTAGAACAGCCATTTGTTCATTTGTTGTCTTTTTTGTGTTACAGCTGTTTTTACTTGTGCCATTCACCTGAATGTCATTTTCGTTTCATAAGCATATATGAGAGTTTCAGATTTTTGATATTGCAGTACTTTACTTTTGAATGCCTCTTAGTCTTCTTCATGACGTTTCGCTGTATTAAATCTTGCCCTTATACTCATGAGAATTATAATGATCAACTGCCCAGTGCTAGTCTCATTGGCTCTGATGAAATTAATTGATCTCCACTTATTGCACTCGATAATCCACTCGTTTTCAAGACATATTTATTTCCAGGTTTGATGGCAACTGCAGCGCACGATTTACCCACAGAAAACATCAACGGCACATGTACGAAGGACAACCCCGGGGATTACTGTTTTAATTCTGGTAAGTACTTTCTGGAATAGCTCCCCCCCTTTTTTTTCCTTCTTTTACTACTAAACGTCCACTTCCATCATTCATCGACTTCTGGAACGGAAGCTAAGGCCTAGGCAGAAATTAAGATGAAGAATTGGTAGATATTTAAAGGATGAGAAAGAATGTGAAATAGCAGAGTTTGCGGAGTGCTTTCGCCCGAAGCCAGTTTTGTTAAAGAACCAACTATGGTGGTGATTAACGTTGTTGCACCTCCAAAGACTGAAAGTTTACTGTGTTTCGCTTACGCTCACCCCAGAAGCCGCAATAGACCTTTCATCTTCACGATGTTCTCAGTCTTGGTCTGCTTCTGGGGGATCCCCACAGCCTCGCGGTGCGTCTGAGGTGGAGGGCAGGAGGGCTGGCGGAAGGGGGTGAAACAGGTTGCACCGGTTTGGCGCACACCCTCAACCGCCCTCCGTCGGTGGGAGGGGGGGTGGGGCGAAGCCGCCTTTCCCTGAAAGTTTTCTGTTTGTCGTTGTCACTTATAGCTTAACCCTTAGAGGAACTTAGCTCCCCTTACTGGAGTCTGGGGAAGCAGTTATGGACAACCTCAAATAACTAAAGTGATGGTAGTAGTAATGTTAACTTTGTTTCTCCACCAAGAAATTGTCTTCAGTTATCAGTTATGGGTTGACTGGTGAAACATCTGGAATTTGATATGTTACATACTTTCTTAACATTGCAAGTTACAACTTAGATTCAAATTTCTGTCGAATATCTGTTAAAACTATGTTATTTAAGGCTTAAATATCATTCGTTAATAATATTTAAAGAGTATAAATGTAAATGCCATACTGTGACGCCAACGCCACCTAGTTAATGGTTATTATTATTATTTAATTAATCATCCATAATTAATTACAAGTGATGAGAATCTTAATTTATGTTATTAATAATTACTCGGCAGCTACGCGGACGCTGTAAACGTTTTTCTCTTCCACAATATTAAAGATAAACATTTACCGTCACACAGTATTTCCTTAGGTGGAAAACTTCTTACATAAGGAGAAGATAAATCTGCCTTTTAATCTATATTTAGCGAGTCCTCCTCCACCCACTTTCTTCTTCAACATAAGATTATCAGTATGTATAAGAAGGTCAATAATTTTTTAAATCAACAATCAAATGTACAACACACAATTCAGTAGATTAGTATCAATACAGATGGTTCTTATTAGAGAACAGAAATTACAGATAAGCATAGGGGGAGTTGCAGTAGTCTTTTTACATGCTTTTCATAACAAAGCCACACATTAATTGTTTACGTTATTACTGTCAATTCCATGTTTCCCTTCTCACATTGTAGAGCACTGATTAGCTGCTATTCTCCCCAGACTAACCTAGGCACTCCTTCGCTGTAGTGGTATGCCTGCAGTTTTCTGAACCGCCATACCAACAACACCTGATACCTTTCCTTTAGTTTTAAGGGCCTCAGAAATAATGCCCCAAGTGTTCTGGGCCTCTGTAATAATGCATTACGTACAATAGTCTGGGCCTGTGTAATAATGCATTACATGCAGTATTCTGGGCCTCTGTAATAATGCTTTACCAATAAATGCTCTGCATCCAGGGTATACTACTTGATAATAAAAGAAATGTACAAAAGAAGGTAGTCCAACACACATGGGTCTCTGATTGTAATCACGTAGTTAAACAACACTCTTAACTCTCGTGTCTGTGCTTTCTTATTTTTCCAACCAGGCGATCTGAGAGTCAACCAACAACCCATGATAGCGTCCATGCATACTTTCTTCCATCGCTTCCATAACTGCATTGCCAAGAAACTGTCCCACATGAACCCACACTGGAATGACGAACGCATATTCCAGGTGAGTTCTACGGAATCTGACACTCTGGTTGTTGTTGTAAGTAATAGAGCAGCATTTCGTGACGACTGCGGACATTCGATTTTGGTCTCAGAAGACGTTCTAGAAACGCAGGTGGCAAGATATGGAAGAAGCATTACGTAAGACTAAGACATGTGACTGTACATGATGAAGTGGTTACATGCATGATATTAAATGAAAATAGGCGAATATACACGATACAGTAGCAACACGTGTGATTGTAGCTTAGACACGATACAGAATGTTTGTGTGTGTGTGTGTGTGTTTATGTGCATGTGATGGTAACTTAGACATGATACAATATATGTGTGTGTGTGATGGTAACTGAGGTAGGATACTCATACACAACCATACACGACAAAGTAGGCATACGCGTGACATTAACTCAGGCACGTGGCTGTACACAATAAAACAGATATACACGTGACATTAGCTTACTCACATAGTTGATCACGATAAAATGGGTATACACGTGACATCAACTCAGACACTTGGCTGTTCATTCAATAGTAGACATATTTAGTAAAACATGTTATTGTCATAGAATACTGAAGTTATCGCATTGTCTGAAAAATATTTTTATTTTCTTCATTTTCCGAGGGCCTCTGCTTGTATCTATTTTTACACACACTCTACTACTTGCATCTAGTTTTACACACTGGACTACTTGTATCTAGTTTTACACACTGGACTATTTGTATCTAGTTTTACACACTGGACTACTTGTCGCCCAGACATGTCGTATGTTCGTGGACTTTTATGCTTATCAAGATGGGGGCGGGGGGATCCTTCTCCATTTGTTTTTGCCCCTTTGACAAATTATTTACCTTTTAAAGCATACTTTACTTTTCGTATTTAGGCCATAGTTTTCTTTAAATCTAGATAATTATCCATTATTAACTTTCCTCTTTTACTGTGAAAAAGGTTTGGTATGTTGTAATAATTACGTAAAGAAGAAGAAATTCTAGCCTGGACTCCTAAAGTAATGACCATTTATTAAGAGTGCAAGGAGTTTTCTTTTTTGTCCAGTGATCGGTAAATTAATAAATTCGCAGGCCCCCTTTATTGCTTTAGCCTTGGCATCTGATGGCCTACATGGCGCTCATTTCGTGCACAAATTTTATTTCTTTGCCAGGAAGCTCGAAAGATTGTCGGTGCAGTCTTGCAGTACATTACGTTCGCGGAATATCTCCCGATCCTGCTGGGAGCTGATGTGATGAAGAGCCACAATCTGACCCTTGACCCGTCCCACTACTCTTATCAACCATTCCGTGACCCGACCATCATCAATGAATTTGCTGGGGCTGCTTTTCGTGGGAGCCACTCAATGATTAACGGAAGGATTTCTTACGGACCTCACAAGGTAAGTGTGGCTTTCTCACATGTCATGTGTCATTTTTTTGTTAATGAAAACTCCTTGAGGCCCTGTATAGTAATTGTACCCTTCTTGATGTCTTAGATATTTGGCTAAAATAGCGGAGTTTAAGATGTGATAAGTTCGGTGATGTAAAGGTGCTAACTCCGCCCATATAAAGTACTGTATTCAAAGCCTGCCTTGGATCCTTGGTCATCTGGAATTTTCTCGATCAGTATTAAAATCCAGCTCATGTCTGATACGCTTAATGGCCTTGATTTTAACTGCTTAGAACCCTGAGAAAATTCGCGGAAATATTTTTAAAAAAATTATATTCTTAGTTTTGAAAATGCTGAAAACATCTCTGTCAAATAACCTCACTCCAAACATTCCGACTTGTTTTGCATTCTATATTTTCTCTTACCTGTTGCACTGTGCAGCTGGCAGTTCATGTTAAATAGTGCGTGACGATGCATTGATAAGTTCTGTTGGACACACGCCACCACTCACCATTCTTACCTTACGAAAGATGTCAAAATGTCAAATTTGCATCTTAGAACTACAGTAAAAATAAAACATGCGAATACGAACATTTGACTGTTTTTAAGCCCGTAAATCCGCACTCATTAACAGTGACAAATTAAAGTCCCATAACCCTGCATTTACTTCATCAAACAGCTTGGTACAGTTCTTTTAAACAAATTAACCGATAATAATTTATTTTGATTTTCTTAAAACCATCCAACGGCAGATAAACCTAAGGAACATGTATCACCGCCCGAGTTTCGTCAGTTACCATGGCGGCCAGGGTCTGGACCTGATGTTGTGCGGTCTTTTGAAAGACCACGCCCAGTCCTACGATCGGTATATGAGCATTGATGTCACAGACCAATTGCTCCTAACCAAAGAGGGCGAGAGCTTCGATCTGGCATCGTTCAATATTCAAAGAGGGCGTGACCACGGACTTCCGACTTACAATGACGTCAGAGAGTATTGCGGCCTCCCGCGTGTCCATGCACATCCGGGGCATGGGCACTTTCAACCGTTTTTAAGCGTGTACAAGTGAGTAAGACATTTTAGAGAGATGTTTGTTTGCAAGTGCACACAGTGCCGTTTACATTATAAGGTTTCCATTGCACACGCACGCACGAACACACGCACACACACACGCACACACACACGCACGCACACACATACACACAAGCACGCACACACACACATACACACACACACACACACACACACATACACACACACACACACACACACACACACACGCACAACTTTCGCAAAGAGTCGTCATACATCCACATAAATAGATACCAAGGAGGACAAAAGAACCATCTTGTTAGTGAAGTAGTAGTAGTTGAAGTATTAGTACTGAAGTAGGTGTACTTGTCACTAAGCAAAGACAGAATAAGAATTTTATGCTGGCAGGGAGAGGCAAACAAGTTAGTCATTTTCGGGGAAAGAAATTTTCTTTT